>PVNU02002850.1:1200000-2400000 GCA_003013855.2 Liriodendron chinense
ATGCATGTTTGGGCACTACTGAAGAGGACCGACCGGTCGGTCATTGTTGCTGGAGAATTGCTGAAGGCGTCCGACCGGTCATGACCGGTCGGACATGCTTGCTGGACCAAGGATGAATAAGCCCGACCGGTCATGACCGGTCGGAGGTGCTTGCTGGAGTGTTTTCACTTGAGGCCGACCGGTCTTGACCGGTCGGCCATGCGTACTGACTTAGAAGCTTCTAATTTCTTCCTGATTTTCTCTGCGCTGCGTAAGAGTTTCGCAAATTCCCGATTCTTCCGACGTTGTGGAGCCTCCAGACTATAAGAGGACACCTAGGGATCGTTCCTAGGGTATCCTAGAAGGGTTCAAGCGAGGTTGGAGGCTGTGGAAGTGAAGATTGGAGTTTCACAACTCCTTTTGGTTTGCTTTGCTGTTTTCATGCTTTTTGTAGTTGTTTCATGTTTCCTTGGATCATGAGCAGCTAAATCTCTTAGCTAGGGCTAAGAGGTGAAGCTTGTAGTGAATCCAAGATGTTTTAATTCGTAGTTAAGTGGTTTTAGTTTGGAATTCATGATTATGAACTAAGGTTTGAAGTTTATACAAGTTTTTAAGTAATTTTTCTTAGTCTTGTGATGACTCATGGATGTTTGGATGAATTACTTATCTTCTTAATTTGTTTGCAACGGTATAGACCTGTATGATCCGAGGAATCGGAGTGCGCTCTAGTACTAAGCTCTTCATAAAGGGACTTCAGGCCAAAGTTCTATTTTAGTTGATTTTCTGGAATATGTAAGGACTGTGCTAGGTGATTTGAATCTAGTTCAAATCCTAATCTAGCCTTGTCTTGTGAGAGGACTTGGGGATGGTTATGATTGAGAACTGGACCTATAGGAAAGGGGAATGACCTATGCAATTGAGCATGCTCAGCTCAGCCTAGATTGAGTGAATCTTATGCATAGAACTTACATATTACAGACTGTTTGGTTTAACAGTTCTATCATCCGACTGGACAGACAGGAATGTCGATTCTAGTTGAGAGAATAAGAAACCACAGCGGATTGAACATCAAGGATTGCTACAAGTGGATCCTTGAAACCCTAGTACCCTCTTATAATTAATTACTCTCGATTTAATTCAGCTTTTGTTACTCACATCAACTTTATACAACAATCTGATTAGTAGACTTCAATAGACACTTGTGGATGAATTTGTGAGATCCTACATAGTCCCTGTGGATCGACCTCGGTCTTACCGAGTTTATTACTACATCGCAACCCTACACTTGGGGAAGTGAACAGGGCACCGGTGAAGTTTTTTAATTTTAAGGCATTGACAATATCACGGATCATAGGATCATCCCAATCTTCAAAATATGATAAACACTCTTCTAGGGTGTAGGAAACTTCGACCTTCTCAGTCACATGTATAGGTTAGAATAAGTTCTCAACTACTACACTTTCAGAAATTAGCCTCTCCTTAGGCAAGTCAAGCACCAATCCATCAAATTCCTGTACAAAAAAATTATTCAAATCAGTGATTGTTGTCTTGTCAACCAAATTTTGACTCTTCCAAGGCCTCATCAATATCTAAAATTACTTTTTTCTTGAAATGAGCTAAGAAAACTTCTAAGGTTTTGAAAAATTTAGCCGAGGGTGGCTCATCATCATCCACAATTGTATCTATGAAATTAATCATATGGATCTCATCTTCATCCTTATCCTCATCCTCTTGTTGTTTATGCAAATAAATACATTCAGCTTACATTTGTAACCGCTTGTGTATCCAAAACGATAAAGTCTACCAGGTAGTAGAACTTATCAATTTGGACTAACACATCCTCAATTACTCATCTCAGTATTCTAACAGAGCAATCCGCAAGTTGTAAAGTTATCTTGGTGGGTTTTAATTAACCAAGCCCAAGTTGTTCATATACCGAGTAGAGAATCAAGTTAGCACTAGCCCCTAGATCGAGAAGTACTCTATTAATTCGGAAGTTACCTATCATGCAAGAGATTGTAGGGCTTCTGGAATCTTAGAATTTGGGGAGAGTGTTTTGTTGTATGATGACACTCACTTGTTCCATAAAAAATGCCCATTTGTGCATGTTTTGCTTATGCTTTACGGCACATAGATCCTTTAGAAATTTGATGTATGAAGAAATTTGCTTAATTACATCCAACAAGGGAATGTTAATTTTAACTTGTTGAAAAACTTCTAGGATATCCTGATTTTCACTTGGCCTATCTGTTGAGACAAGACATTAGGGGAATAGGGGCCACAGGTTTATACACACGCTTCGGCTCTTCATATTGTCGAGCATTGCGCAATTCACCATCGCTGTTAGAATCAACTGGATCATTAGGCTTTGAGGCCTTCACTGGTTCAGATTTTTCAATTATTTTTCCACTTCTAAGAGTGGTGGTGGCTTGAACATGTTCCATATGAGGATGGGTTGAAGAATTGGTATTTGTTTCCAATTGTTCCTTGGGGCTAAGATGAGATTGGGTCAAAACAGTCCCTTGCTCCCAAACTCCTAGGTGTGTCTCAATTTTTTCAACCAATATTTTAAGTTCATTCATGGCCTGCATATTGAACTAATTTATCTGAGTTTGTCCAATCATGAATGCGTTCAATGTATCTTCAAGAGTGCTCTTTTAAGGAGGCCCTTGGGAAGCATTATTTGTATTTACTATGGGTCCATTTTTCCTATTAAGATTCGGTTTACACCGCCAATCAGGATTATTCAAGTTAAAATTTGGTCCACTAAAGGGGCGTTGGTAAGCGTTTGTAGCATTTAATTGAGTTTGTAAAATATCTTGAAATGCAAGGATTGTTGGGCAATCCTTCGTTAAGTGAACATCGCTCTCACAAATACCACATATACTTTCTACGGCCTCACTGGTAGTCATCATGTTAACACTCCTTAATTATATCGCCTCAACCTTCTTTGTGAGACCCACCACCTTTAAATTTAAATCATCCTCCTCATTTAATGCATATACACCTTTCTCTCTTGGGGCTGACTTGGGATTACTAGTTGGAGTGGAGATGTCCCAAGATTGGGCATTCACAGCTAGCATATCGAAGTAATCCCTAGCATCATCGGACGCTTTATTAAAAAACTCACCATTACACATCATTTGGACAAATTGACACATGTTTAAACTCAATCCGTCATGGAAGAAGTCAATCAAGCGCCACTTTTCATAACCATAATGTGGCCACTCTAATAAAAGATCATTGAACCTCTCCCAACATTCAAAAAGTGTTTCATCTCCTTTTTTGGAGAAGTTCATGATAATCTGCCTTACTGCATTGGTTTTATGAATCGGGAAGTATTTTTTAAGGAACTTACAGGTCATCTCGGCTCATGTCCCGATGCTTCAAGGTTTAAGTGATGGGAGCCATGCTTTGGCATTATCCTTTAGAGAAAAGGGGAATAATTTCAGTTTGATTATATCTTGCAAGACATCATTAAATTGAAAGGTGTTGGCTATCTCCTCAAATTCACTCAGGTGCACATATAGACTTTCAAAATTGAGTCCATGGAATTTCGAAGTAATTTGATAATTTCGATTTAAGGTCCATGTTTCCTGCATTAGTTGGAAAAACAATGTAGGAAGACATGGTTGTTCTCTCCGATTGTAGATAATCTCACAATGTTTTAACCGGAGGAACATAGCGTTCCTCATTATCATTACATTCTGTCCTATTCAGTGGTGCATCATGCTCAACATTCTCAACATTATGTGGTTCATTTTCAGCCATGATTTCAAATGGTTTAGGATTTCCTACATATTTTCTCACTCATCTGTGATTAATTAGGCCTTCAACTAAACCTCCCTCACTTAGAAGTCGCAATGTAAAATCACGCTCCCAATGGGGCATAAACCACACAAAAACTACTAAATTTTAAAATCTAAAAAAAGATCTGAAAATAAAAGTGAAAATTAAGAAACAAAAGAGTCTAAGTTAGAACAGTGTTACTGTTAGTACACTTTTCTGTGGCATACTAGTGCACCTTGTTTGTCAATCACTTAAGTTAGTGAGTCTAGTGTCGGTTTAGCTTAACGAAGATGAAGACCGAAGACTCAAGTGGCCCCGCTACATCAAGGAAGAAGAAACAGATAAAAGTGATGCCTTGGTGTGCCTTAACCCTGACCAAAACCAAACTCTTAACCTCTTGATGACCATGACCATATTAAGAATACCTTTAGTCATCATAGATTGGCCCTAAGTGTCCCAAAAGATCACCCATACTATGGCCAAAGAGATTGGGTTATGAAAGAGTGGGTTAGCAAAACAATTGGCTGAACCCAGGCCTGTCCGACCGGTCAGCTGCACTGGACCGACCGGTCAAGACCAGTCAGACTGACTCTCAGTCTATAACAGTAAGTGTTGTGTTCACAGGCCCCCTTGGCCGAACGGTCTTGACCGATTGGCAGGTCTGGTTCGACCGGTCTTGACCGGTCGGGCAGACCCCCCTCTAGACAGCAAACCTTCTGTCTTGACTGGCCGTTGGCTGACCAGTCTTAACCGGTCGGGACAGGTTGGCAATAGCTATTTTTAGTCCGTTGCAAACCTTTTATAAAGGGGCTTGGCTCATATTGAGGGGTAAGAAGAGGAATTTTGAGAGGAGTGAAGCCACCATTGTTGGAGACCATTTGAGGCTCATTCCCAACCTATGTAAGGCATCTTCCTTGTGCTTTAACTCAAGATTGGAGCATTCCAAGCTCATGAAGAAAATGACCTTCATCCCCTCTTGATCTCTAGAGTTTGGATCTTCCTTGATAGTCATATCCTTATCCAAATCTCTAAGATGAGATCATTGTAGGTGAGCAACTCTAGGCAACCCATTCCTATTAGTTGTAGAATTCTCAAATCTACCCTCCTATCACCTTGGGCATCTCAAAGGCATCACAAGCAAGGTGATTGATAAAGTGTAGCTGAGGCATTGGGACACAACGGCAACACGATCGGGGGAGCAAGGGAAGCTAAAGGAAACAGGGGAGAGCAGAGATCAAGCAACCCGAACCGGTGCTGAATAAGAGACTCATCCGACAAGTAAGGTTGTCTTTGTTGAGAGTCCATCCACTCAATTCCCTATGGGAGTTGAGTGTAGAGTTTGTTTGTCAAACTCAAACTAGGAACGTTGGTCGTTCCTTAGCTTGTTTGTCGGCCTAAAGACTAGGGGTTGTTTGGCGCTCCGTGGCTCGTTTGTCGGGCCTAAACAACTTCTCCAAGGGGGAGCCTCCGACATGGGAGTGAACGTGTATCGGGTTGAGAGTTAGTCCTATGTCCAAAACTCCATTTGGGTTGAGAGTTAGCCCTTTGTCCAAAACTCCGATTATGATTGAGAGGTGAACCGGAAAAACCTCCGTGTAAAGGTTGAGAGGTGAACCTCATTTAAAACCCCCAATAGTGAATGCCGGTGTGCTCAAAGGAGTTGAGTACTTGAACCGGGAGTAGAGTAGACCTAAAGTCGAACCACTATACATGCTTGTGTTTGTGATTGAATTGAGCACATTGATATCTTAGCATTGTATGTTAATTGTTTAATTATGAATGCTTGATAGGAATATATGATAGGCACTAGATAGGCACATCCACACACAAGATGTACTTTCACTTACTAGTGTAGACTTGAGCTCATTGATCAATTCTCGAAAGTCTACATAGGTTGCATAAATTAGGAACTTGATTAGTTAAATCATTTAATTATCTATGCCTGCTTAGACTAGGTTGTTTATTGCTTAAACCATATGCTGGTCTTGTGATTGGACCCACTTAGGCTTGGAAGCCAAAGTATTCTTCCGTAGTTTAATTTGTTAAATTGTGTAAGTAGGCGAAAAGAATTTCAAAAGGTCCTAATCACCCCCTATAGGACTTAGCCATAATTCTAGTTACTCTTTAAGCTTCCGCACATACGAAGGTGTTGTGTTAGACTACTAAGACTTCTATCCCTATCCAATTGGAATATAGAACAATCAAATTATCATAACATGCCTAACATAGATGGATCATCCACTAACATGGTTCTCTCATAATCAACTAAGGCATTGGGCGTATTCAATCACACGGCCCAATCCTTCACAAAATAAGTAAGATCACATTCATGATTCTTCCTTAAGCCTTGTCACTAGACTTGATTTAGAAGTATGAATTGAATTTCTATTGAACCAATATCATCACATAAACATCCATCTCAGATTAATCCCAAAGATAAGAACTTCTTCTAGTTTAGTTCTAGATGAGCACTTAGGAAACTTAGCTTGTACAATCTCCTAGCATCTAACATATTATAATAGATCTAAGATCTCTACAACCCAAAATCCTATCAATTAATACCCCATCAAGCAATCTCAGTAATCAAAACATCTCATATAAGAGAAATCACAAGAAATAGAAGATTAACTAAAAATACTAACTTTATTTCAAACTTGAACTAGAAGTGTACTTCACTAAACCCAAAAGTACTTGAACTAATTCAAATTAAGCATTGCAAACAATTATAATCTTCACCTCTTAGTCCTAGCTAAGAGGTTTAGCCAATCGTTAACAGATTAAACTAAAACTCAAAAGAAAACTACTCTAAAAGCATAAAAAAAACATAAAAACTCTAGTCGGAGGAGTTGCGAACGCTCCACGACGCTCCTCTCCACCTCCCACGAACTTCTCAGCCTTCTATAATGCCTTAGGAACAACATAGAGGTTTCCTTTTATAGAAAAATTTTGTCACCGACTTGGAATCTTCAAGAAAACGGAAAGTCCTTACGTAGTCTGGACGCTGGCCGGCCGGTCGGAGCTTGCATAGCAACTTTCAAAGAAAACTAGAGGTTTAAATGCCTAGGCCGACCTGTCTGCCGGCCGGCCGGACCACAGGTCGGACTATGTAAATAAAGGTCCAGCGAAATTCTGGTTGGGAGGTTTGGCCAATCTGTCTGCTGCAGTGGCCGGCCAGCCGGACACCCTATGAAATGTGATTTTTCATGGTTCTTCTCCTTCATCTTCATTGCAATTCACCTCCACCTCTTGTCCTTTCTTCCTTTAATCTTTAAGGAATATGAAATGAGTCTTTTAACATCATATAAGTGAAATCTCTCTCGCATTCCTACAAACACAAAAACATGTATTAGATTAGTCTTTAAACATGTAAGCCATGCATAATGTGTGATAAATTGGGGTTAGAATATGCACTGATTCAGAGCTCAACACATGCTTGATAATACAGAAAGCTGAAGATATTTTGGAGAATTCTCCTTGAGTTGTGTGCCAATTACTTTAGCCATCATGGGGATTTTATAGAAATGTATATCCTATATGCAGGAAAGAATCTCTATACATGGAAGAAATGTAAATGCAATATCAAGCTATATATGGAAGGAAATGATCTGCTATCAACGCTGCCATTCCCCTGAAGCTAGGATCAAGCTGATAGTTGTATTTTCCCTTCATCTTGGCTATAGGATCAAGCTAATAGTTATTTGGTGGAACCTGGAAGCAGAGCTCAGTCTAAGTGATTTGGGCATCTGAAAAAGGAAACATACCTTGGTTATTTCCTCCATACTGAAATTTTGTTTATTTGACATGGTAAGCTCAAAGCAGTATCTGTCAGCAATCAATCAGTTGAAAACAGTCGTTAGAATGAAACAAAAACTGACCAGGTATTATCCTAGCATCAAATCAACCAACAGAAATGCGTTCAAATCCAGTTTGGGTCTACCTAAAAATGCAGCTGGACAGTGTCCACTGCCACCTGTACTGTGGTAGGTTCATCTCATAAAGCTCGTTCAATGCAGCCAGACAGTGTGTCAACTGCCACCGATCGACCAGTTGAAGTAGCCCAGGCGAGCTTCACAGTGTGCACACGAGAGCTTGCCTTCTAATGCACCTTCTTCAACTGTTCGTTCAAAAGAGAATTATTAGAACATGAAGCAGTCTCTCATTGATAATACATTTACATTTTCTCAAGCTCTAGAAGTTGCAGATATGGCTCGAGATTTGGTAGTATTAGAAGTTGTACCAAACACGTCAAGATATGTTAATTGCTAGGACCACAAAAGGTTATGTTTGGATGCATATATTGCATAGAATTGAATATACAGGGAAATGACTAAATCATAGGTTTAATCCTTGAAAACTTACATCATAGGAAGAACTGACGGAACCACGATGCTTGCAGGTAGTATAAAGTGTGCGAATCTCTCTGTATTGTTGAACATACACAATACAATCATCAAGACTCAGGAAACTCAAAAGACTCGATAATATATATAAAAAAAAATTAAAAAAAAAAAAAAAACAAACAAACAAACAAACGAAATCCAGTAACTACTAGTACTATATTTATACCTAAAAAAGCATCCTCAACTTAGAATCATCGACATTACTATTAATATTTCTCACAAAGTGTTCGAGAAGGGTGTTCCCAGAATCAATGTTCATCAGTCAATGGTTCTCTATCTTATAAAGAGGTATTCTATATTGTGTGTTTTTACTTGTAACCTGCTTTATCCAAGCTTTCATGATTATGTTAGTCTTGGGTGTGTTTGGATGGGCTATCAAATTGAATTGGAATTATTAGTGCAGTTACATTACTTTCAATTTGAACATGATATAGGGTATGTAACTGCAACGGCCGGATTAAGACGAACCTTCTTTTGACATTGAAAGAAGTCAGATTGTTGAGAAGAGGGTTGCCAAATGTGAACACACTTCCCGAGTGCCATGCTGAGGTTCTGATGAGGTTTATCTGATTAGGAATGATCAGATTGAATACTTGCTTTCCTGTCCAAAGAGGTCAGATACTTGGCAAACAACTGATAACTAAAAACATGTGTGCATGCTAAAATTACTAGAATCTCTTTTTGGTAATTACTAGAAGCTCTTACTGCTTTCTATTAAGCCATTCAGCTTCAAGGAGCAAACACTACATTTTTATATTACTAGAATCGGCCATCTTCCAGGGCCAGCCCATATAATTCAAAATCTAGGCCAAAGCTGACCACAGGCCTGGCATGTGGAAGAGTAAGATGAAATGAAAGATGTTAGCAGTGATTCCAAACATGGCCTAAAATATAACCAGAAATTCGAAGAAGAAAAAAGAATAGAAAACATAACCAGAAAATCAAATTCAATCATGAAAAGCATGGCTACTCACCTTCCAACAAGCCGAAAATATATGTGGAGCATTAACTATATAACATGTTTCCATCTTCTACGGATAATTCAAATCATCGATAGTAGATATAATGGTCAATAGCTGCATTGACAGAACAAACAAAGAAATCGTAACACGCCTTCCATGGATTCACAAGCAGATAAATGGATACAAGGTTTTAGAGCAAACTGGTTTAGATACAAATATCCATTTTTAGTTGAGAAACTTAATACCAAATGTCCACATTACAAAAAACGATAAACAAAGGCATGTTTAGAACTATAAAAGAAAATTAAATTAAAAGAAAAGGCAAAAAAAAAAAAAAGTCAAAAATTTCTATCAAGATACCAACTTTGAAATAAAGCATCAGAAAATACATCAACATTGATGTTCCTTGATTTCCTCCAGACCAGTTTGGAATCCTAATGCAGGGCTAAATCCTCTAATAATAATTTTATTCTTTTTTTTTTTTCTTCTTTCAGTGAGAACGAGAGACCCGAAAGAGAGGTAGAGAATTTGATGTATGTTTTCTATATCATTTTTTTTAGAATCCGGATCGTCTACTTCAGAATCTGGATTATCTACTCGGCTTTAACAGGATTTTCCTGTTTGCCAACTGTTGTAGACAAATTTGGCTTTAAAGAGAAGTGAGGAATCGCGGTCGCATCTCCAAAATGCGACCAGCCCGGCTCGTGCTCGACGAAAGGGGTCGCGTCTCCAAAATGCGACCAACCCGGCTCGTGCTCGACGAAAGTGGTCGCATCTCCAAAATGCGACCAGCTCGGCTCGTGCTCGACGAAAGGGGTCGCATATCAAAAATCCAACCTGCTCAGCCCATGATCGTCGAAGGGGTCACACCCAGAATGCGAGCACTCATGATATGAACAGCTCCCGACATATGAGCGGTCGTGGTTTCTGGTCTCAGGCATAGATGGCCCTCATCTCATAGTACCAGCAGCCCGTATAGGCCGATTTTGGTTTATATCTATTCATAGTTCCGAATATTTAGAGACGTAATCAGTTAGACGTCTAGAATGTTTTGACTACTTCCTTATCCAAGGATTAACAAGATAAGCTTCTTATCCCATGAAATCAGTACTAATCTTAACAGCTTGCGTAGCAGGTTGGATCATTTAGATCTGTATAAATAGATGACTCTATTGATGATAAAGGTACACAATACTCAATCTCTTAACTCCCGTCCTTTATTTGTTCTTTTCTCAACCTCACCCTATCTAACTTAAGCATCGGAGGGCCAACGGCTGGATGCCGGCCACCCTTAATTACTTTCTGTCTCCTTTCAGGTCCAAGGAGGAAATCGCTTGGAGAGAAGGTGAACATCCGAAGGACCCTGTTACAAAATTCGACGTAAACAGTTTGGCGCCGTCTGTGGGAACGATTTGATCATCACAGTCAATCGTTCTTACCACTGATCAAAATCCTTCCACCATGCCTCCTAAAAAGACTAGTTCGTCCTTCCACATCAAGGCAGACATTACCTCCGCCTGACGTTACGGAATCAGTGCCTGTTCCTCAAACCACTTCAATAAACATCCCTCAAGGAGCTCCAAACGTGCCATTAGTGAACCCATTATTTGAGGTTTCCAGAAGTCAAGAGGACGTCATGCGTTTCCTCGGAAATACCCTTCTAACCCTCAACGCCGGAGTTCAAGCTCTGTCTAATCAGCTTGATCATCATTTCCTGGAGCCGCAGAGACAACCTTCTGAAGGGTTGCCAGTGCAACCCATACCGGTGGCTTCCAGACATTCTGTGGATGAGCCACAGGTCCAACCAAATCATCCTCCATCAAATCGAATGCCGCTTGACAACCAACCCCCTGTGCTACCTCCACATTCCATACATTCTAGTGCTTCTCGTCAACATCAATCTCAGGGGTCCACAGTCAAAACGTCAGGTTATACTTTACCATGGGAAGGAGACCTCAAGAGAATCTATGATCGTTTTGATGTCATGGAGCAGCGATATTAGGCAAATCGACCATTAACTTTGGTGGCGTCGATACATCGATCCGAGTCTCCTTTCACCAACGAGGTCATGGGAGCACCTTTACCTAGAAAATATCGTACACCTGTCATCACTCCATATACAGGTATAAGCGATCCTCTCGAACACTTGAAACTTATAGGTCTCTTATGGAGCTGGAGGGACATGGGTTGGAAATCATGTGTAGAGCTTTTTCCCCAACCTTAAAGGAAGCAGCTCGTACGTGGTTCCGGGGGCTGAAGCCTCGATCTATCGGCTCTTTTTCACAGTTATCGGAGCTTTTCCTTTCTCAATTCATGGGAAGCATCCACACCAAGAAGCCAGCGTCCCACCTAATGGATTTGAAACAGCAGCATGGGGAGACAATAAAGGAGTTCACAGTACGGTTCACTGCCGAAGCCGTCCAAAGTGAAGGATATACCGAAGAAAAAGGCCTCACTGCCCTCATAGCCGGAATTACAAGCGAAAAATTCAGATTTGCCTTAGATAAAAACCCTCCAAAAACCATGGCAGAAT
Organism: Liriodendron chinense; assembly: GCA_003013855.2. NCBI lineage: Eukaryota > Viridiplantae > Streptophyta > Magnoliopsida > Magnoliales > Magnoliaceae > Liriodendron > Liriodendron chinense. Next base: position 1,211,664 of record PVNU02002850.1, read on the forward strand.
TCCAAGCTAAAGCTCAGAAGTACATCAATGCAGAAGAAGTTGCTCTGGCACGTCATAGTATACAGGGTAAGAAGCGCAAGCCGGAGGAAATCTCGCCCCTAGATAGAAAATATCGACGTGATCGACGAGACCACTCTCCCAAGAAGCCTTATTCTGATAAATATCATAACTACACTCCTCTCAACCGATCCCATGAAAAAGTGTTAATGGAGATTAAACATAAACCATATGTAAAATGGTCGGCCAAGATCAAATCTGATCCTGAAAAGAGAGATAAGGGCAAGTTTTGTTACTTCCACAAAGATCATGGGCATAGAACCCAAGACTGCATATCTCTGCGAGATCATATCGAAGCTCTCATTCGAAAGGGCCATCTCCAAGATTATGTTGCTCGTTAAGGTCGATCACCAGAAAGGGCAAAAGTCTCACCCCACCAGAAGAAGTCGCCTCACCATCATACTTCACAAGAAGACCTTGAACCTACTGGCGAAATTCAGACCATCGTCGGGGGACCAGCTTGCGGTGGCGATTCTCAAGCTTCAAGAAAAGCATACACTCGTAAGGCGTCCAAGAAGCCCCAGCATATCTACTGGCTGGAACAGACGCCCAACGCGTCAAAAACTAGTCATCTTCCAATTTCCTTCTCCCTCGAAGATGCAGAGGGAATTCACTTCCCTCATGAAGACTCCATCGTAGTCGCACTAAAGATATCAAACTATTTGACTCATCGTATTATGGTGGATACAGGTAGCTCTGTTGATATTCTATACCTGGAGGCTTTCAACAAAATGGTACTCGCTAGAAGCCTACTCAAGCCAGTCTCAACTCCTCTCATCGGCTTCGGGGGCGAAGTGGTGACACCTGAAGGAAGCATTGACCTTCCAGTCACCTTTGGGGAGAGTCCAGCGAAGACAACTATCTTCATAAATTTCCTCGTGGTGGACCGAAGATCAGCATACAACGCCATTTTGGGGCGGCCATCTCTTAATAAGGTTGGGGTAGCTTTACATCCTTTGTATTTGTGCATCAAATTTCCTACCCTGAATGGTGTTGGGGTTGTACGAGGAAACCAAAAAGAGGCCCGGTCTTGTTATGAGATAGCCCTACAAGATTGAAAGAAAGCACAAGCGACACCAGTTATGATGGTAGCACAAGGTTCATCCAACTCCCCAGTGGATACCTGTTGGACCCGATAGAGGATGCTCTCCAATCAGGAACTCCCGGGGAAGAGACAGTAGCAATTCCTTTAAATGAAGATGACCCATCCAAAGTTGTTTGTGTGAGATCCTCTTTGAGGAACGTCTTTCGAGCAGATTTGATTTGCCTCCTCACTGAATATCAAGATGTGTTTGCCTGGTCTCACCAAGACATGCCTGGCATTGATCCTAGTGTCATCGCACACCGTCTGAACATCGACCCGAAATATAAACCCATCCACCAGCGCCGACGTGCCTTCACTGTAGAAAGGCAAATGGCGATTAAGGCCGAAGTCGAGAAGTTTCTTACAGGTCAATTTCATAAAAGAAGTTGACTACCCAGAATGGGTCGCGAATGTAGTTCTCATTTGAAAATCTAATGGCAAATGAAGAATGTGTGTCCATTATTCGAATTTGAACAAAGCGTGCCCCAAAGATAGCTTCCCGACCCGGAGAATTGACCAGTTGGTTGATTCAACAACTGGGCATGCTCTGCTCAGTTTTATGGACGCTTATTCTGGTTATAACCAGATCATGATGCATCCGCCCGATAGCCAACATACTGCCTTCATCACTGACCAAGGTCTATATTGCTACCAAGTAACGCCGTTTGGTCTTAAAAATGCAGGGGCTACCTATCAGCGTCTCGTCAATAAGATATTCGCTGCGCAAATTGGCAGGAATATGGAAGTCTATGTTGATGACATGCTCGTAAAAAGTGTCGTAGAAGATGATCACCTTTCAGATCTTCGAGAAGCTTTCGACCTGATGAGGAAATATCAGATGAAGCTAAACCCAGAAAAATGTGCGTTTGGAGTGTCTGCTGGAAAATTTCTTGGATTTGTGGTCGGCCAGCGAGGAATTGAGGCAAATCCTGAAAAAATGAAAGCATTGATAGAGATGAAATCCCCAACCACTCTTAAGGACGTCCAACGTCTGGCTGGTCGCATTGCATTGCTAAATAGGTTCATCTCACGGGCATCTGATAAATGCCTACCCTTCTTCAAGCTCCTCCGTGCCACAGCCAAATCTGATTGGGAGTGGACACCACAGTGCGAAGAAGCTTTTCAACAACTGAAGTAATATATGAGCACACCCCCTGTTTTATCTAAACTTGTGGCACACGAGCAACTCATCCTTTATTTATCTGTGTCCTCCACAGCCGTTAGCGCCAGCTTTAATAATAGAAGATTCCAGGATACAAAAGCCCATTTATTATATCAGTCGAGCAATGGTGGATGCTGAAACTCGATATTCTGATATGGAGAAACTAGCCCTTGCTTTAATCACGGCAGCCCAAAAACTGCGACCATACTTTCAGGCCCACGCTATTTTAGTACCAACAAATCATCCGCTACGACAAGTCCTTCAAAAACCTGAGGCTTCCGGACGATTAACTAAATGGGCTGTCGAGATCAGTGGGCATGACATATCGTTCTGCCCCAGGACTGCAATCAAGGGCCAAGCCGTGGCTGACTTCATCGCCGAATTCACATACTCCCCTTCCGATGATAATTCCGCGAGCAACGACCAGCCCACCTGGTCACTCTTCGTAGATGGGTCTTCAAGGGCCACCGGCAGTGGAGCGAGCCTAATTTTAGTCGCCCCAGACAGGTCGCATTTCCAATATGTTCGCTCGCCTCAAGTGTAAGGCTACGATGTAGTAATAAATCTCGGTAAGACCGAGGTCGATCCACAGGGAATTAGAAACAACTTCCAAACTATTCCAGCAACTCAGTTTTGCAAGAAAATCAGATTTAATTGGGTGATTGAAACTAAACAGTAACTTAATGGAAATTCAGTGATTTAAAGTACTAAGGCATTCAAGGATCCACTTGTAGCAATCCCTGTCAATTCAGTCAATCCAAGTAGAGAACACAACTAGATTTGAAGTCCTATCTCTCTTCTACTTGGAAAATAAAGCATTCATACACATTCAATCCAAATCAAGTTGAACTTCCAAGTTCTAGTCCCATTCAATCAATGTAGAATTCAAAACCATAGCCTTCGGAGTAACAGCCATGCCTATGGACTATGGCCTGCTCAAGGATTACTATAATTCGAATCTAAACAAGCATCATATGATAATCTCAGAGAATTGCAAGGAATTCATGTCCGGAGCACATGAACTCTCATAAAACATCTCAAACTACCACTTTAAGAACTAGAATATGAAAAATCCAAACTTGAATTGAAAATTACTTGAAATTAACTTGAATCAAACATGAAATTAGCTACAAGCTTCACCTCTCAGCCTTAGCTGAGAGATTCTAGCCAAGCATTGTCATACTATAACTAGAACTCCAATAAGAAAGTATAAAAACTAGAAAAATCAGGAAATTGGAGGGTTGCTAATGCTCCATAACAACTTCCGTCCAGTTCCCACGACCTTCCTTGGCTTCTATGATGACCTAGGAATAGCCCCTAGGTGTCCTTTTATAGTAGGAAAGCTCCCTTGCGTCGGAAACATCCAGAATCCGCGTAAGGTTACGCAGTGCACAGCAAAATTCGGAACTGGATTTAGAAACTCCTGATTTTTCTGCGCAGCCGACCGGTCGGACGACCGGTCACGACCGGTCGGGCTTGTCTTGGAATTAGTCCAGCGTGCATGGCCGACCGGTCAAGACCGGTCGGTCCTTCTCCCATTTGTCCAGCGTACATGGCCGACCGGTCAGTGACCAGTCAGTCCTTCTTCCATTTGTCCAAAGATGTGGCCGACCGGTTGGACTTGTTTTTCTTCTTCTTTTTCTTTGTTTCTTCATTCTCTTTTGTTCCTCTTTCTTCTTCCTTCTTTGGTCCATCTTGGACCTTCTTTCAAAGGTTTTAAATGCCCCTTTTTGGTCTCCATTTGAGTGAAGTCCGCTCTCATCCCTATAATCACAAAACATGTGTCAGATGGGCCTTTAAATCATGAAAATCATGCAAACCATGTCATGTAGTGGGCAATGCAATGTATAAATTGGAGGTTCAACACATCCCCCAACCAGCTTTTTGCTAGTCCCGAGCAAAACATGCGTGAAACAATTTCAAACCTCCAAACCCAACTCTCTTTCAGAAACCATGATTCTATCCATTCCAAGATGTACAAGTACAAAAATGTGGAAAAATTAGGTGATAGAAGCTGAAACCTTGGACTCTCAAAACATAATAAGTGTCTACATGAAATTCCCGCTGATTGATTGACAAATAGAAGAGCTCGAACAAATTCAACCTAGTGTGCATAGTGAAAATTCATCTCATGAGTTTTTGGGATCATCTTCTTCATAGATTAAGTGAACCAAGAATTTGAAGGTGCACGGAGCAACAACAAGCCTATGATAGGAATTTGCCTTACCGTCCTTCCAATGGCTTTCACACTACGTCCCATTTCCGACTTTGGTTACGATTCGACCATCCCCCGGTTGGTAATAGGTAGCCTTTTTCAGAATTTTCCACCATTTTTCCTTCATTCCCGATTTCATCCTTTCATTCCTTTTTCTTTTAAATTAGATAGGATTTTTAAAAATCCATATCTTTCATTATTTTCCCATGGACAAGGATGGACAAAATACCCCGGCTTGGCTGCTCAACATCTTTAAATCAAAGTCTAGCTAATCCACAAATCATATAAACCTGTCAACTCATGAAAATCGTGTAATGTGAACTTGGTGTAAAGGTGTTCAAATTTTCTATCAATTACAACAATAGGGGAACTAACATCTAAAACCATTATGTTGGGAGAAATTCAAGACTACAACATCACACACTTCATATCTCCTCCTCTTATACTCATATCACCTCGAATGCATGGAAATGCGGTTTTCTAAAAGAGTTTTGAAATTTTAGAAATTTCGAAAAAAAAATTGCGCATGTGAGGCTCGAAATGTTGCAGCATGCTAGATGAGGAATCTCATCTCACCCCCCAACCAAATCTTGCATTGTCCTCAATGTAAAAAGATATGCAATTAGCATGAACATGAGAGCAATGGTAAAATAAGAGAGAGTGAGAACAATAGTACCTGAGGGAGCAATCATGGAAGTCTCCAACCCAACAACTAAAACCTACTAAAACAGTAAAACTAAATAAAACTAAACCTACCTATGCTATACCTTCATCAGACTAGGAGATCAATCATCCTGATACACAGGATCATTCAGAGTGATGGACATGTCCTCTGAATCAAATTTCTCAACAAATGGTTTAAGGCGTTGTCCATTAACTTTAAAACAGTTACCATTCGCTGCATTCTCAATCTCAACAGCCCCATGAGGAAAAACTTCTTTGATAATATATGGGCCGATCCATCGAGATCGTAATTTTTCGGAAAAAGATGAAGTCGGGCATTGTACAAGAGCACTTTCTGTCCTTCATGGAGAGATTTTTTTAAGATGTGCTTGTCATGAAACGCCTTCATCTTACTCTTGTAAATTTTTGAATTCTCATACGCATCGTTCCGGATCTCATCAAGCTCATTTAATTGAAGTTTGCGAAGCGAGCTAGCCTTGTCAATGTCAAATTTTAAAGCCCGAATTGCCCAATAGGCTTTGTTTTCTATCTCCACAGGCAAGTGGCAAGCTTTCCCATAGACAAGTCTATAAGGGGACATTCCAATGGGTGTTTTATAGGTGGTACGGTGAGCCCAAAGTGCATCATCTAATCTTAGGGACCAATCTTTACGATCCGGTCTCACCGTCTTTTCCAAAATCTGCTTGATTTCCCTATTGGAGATTTCAGCTTGCCCACTTGTTTGTGGGTAGTATGGGGTACTCACTTTGTGCCTAATACCATATTTCTTCATTAAAGTTTCAAAAGGTCTATTGCAAAAGTGAGAACCACCATCACTAATGATGGCTCGAGGCATCCCTAAATCTAGAAAGTATGTTTTCTTTGAGGAACTTGAGAACCGTACGATGATCGTTGGTTCTACATGGGATAGCCTCTATCCATTTAGACACATAGTCTATGGCAAGCAAAATATAGACATGTCCAAAAGATGAAGGGAATGGTCCCATGAAATCGATGCCCCAACAGTCAAAGACTTCAAGATGTTGAATTGGGGTGAGGGGCATCATATTTCGATGGGATAATCCTCCTAACTTTTGGCAGCGCTCGCATGCTTTGCAAAACTCGTGGGTGTCCTTAAATAGCGTGGGCCAATAAAAACCACACTGTAGAATTTTTGCAGTTGTTTTATTGGCTGAAAAGATGACCCCCACATGCTTGATTATGACAAAAGGAGATGACGGAATTGTGTTCATCATCAGGGACACATCTCCTTATAATTTGGTCTGGGCAATATTTAAACAATAGAGGTTCATCCCAGAAAAATCTGCACACTTCCCTTAGAAATTTACGTTTGTCCTGCACAGTCCAATAAATCGGCATCGCACCTGTGGAAAGATAATTGGCTATATCAGCGTACCATGGTGGATGCATAGCAACAAAGAGTTGCTCATCAGGGAATGAGTCCTCAATAGGTGACTCGTCAATGGAATTAGGTAGGACTAGGCGGGATAGATGATCCGCCACCACATTTTCTACCCCCTTCTTGTTTTTGATCTCCAAGTCGAATTCTTGAAGGAGTAGGATCCATCTAAGAAAATGGGGCTTGGCATCCTTCTTAGAAAGAAGTTGTTTCAGCGCCGCATGATCTGTGTAAACGATTACTTTGGATCCTATTAAGTAAGGCCTGAATTTATCCAAGGCAAAGATGACGGCTAGGAGCTCTTTCTCCGTAGTCGAGTAATTAACTTGGGCAGGATTCAAGGTCCTACTTGCGTAGTAGATAACATGGGGCTTCTTATCCTTCTTTTGGCCTAACACCGCCCCAATAGCATAATCGCTCGCATCGCACATCAACTCAAAAGGAATGGACCAATCTGGTGGTTGCATGATAGGAGCGGTTGTCAACATGTCTTTTAGCTTTGAAAAAGCTAATTGACATTCGGCACTCCACTCAAATTGGTTCTCCTTTTGTAGAATGTTACATAAAGGCCTTGAGATATGACTAAAATCCTTTATAAATCTTCTATAGAAATCGGCGTGTCCAAGGAAGGACCGCACATCGTGTATGCTTTTGGGTGGTGGTAGATTGGAAATTTGCTCGGTCTACCTGTAGACGCCCCACCTTCGGCTACATTGTTGGTAGAGATAGCTGGATGAATGGAGGACCATACCCCCAAACCCCAAGTCTAAACTCAGCCAAACTCACCCTTGTAAGCCCCAATCCATAGCCCAATTCAAGCCTGAACCCAGTCAACCCAGTCCTAAACATCAGCCTGAAAAACCCCCATAAGAAAAGCCAGTAAAAAAAAATCCTAAAAAAGTCAAACTCACTGAGTCAACCCACTGAGTCAACCCGCTAAGTTAACCCACTGAGTCAACCCGCTGAGTCAACTCGTCGAGTCAAAACACCGAGTCAACCCGTCGAGTCAACCCGCCGAGTCAAATCACCGAGTCGACTCGCTGAGTCAACTCACTGAGTCGACCCACCGAGCCAAATAGTAGCCCTGAGGGAACGACCGTACCTCGCTGGAAATCGAGGAGTGACCGTACGGGCGGCCCGCTGTCTATTTATGAGTTCTACCACTGCCCGCTGCTATAAATACCCCCCTCCCCTTCTCATTTTAAGACAGCAATTTCGTCCAGTCCAGCGACCCGTCCGTCTAAGTCCTTCTCCACCCTTTTAGCCCATCTTTCCACCAAGGAGAGCCCGAGTGAGGAGAGCCTAGCCCTTGTCCAGCCAGCCTGACCACTGGCCTAAGCCTCCCAAGCCATCCAAGTCTTGATCCAGCCACTCGAAGCCCACCCCTGCGACACCTCCGTCCATCTAGCTGTTCTTTTCCAACATCATCTCATTTGCTTCTAGCATAAGTGCAACATTTACTTTTCTTCCAACCCCCCTGCTTCACTGCAAGCACCTTGATCATTCAAACACACTGCATACGTCTTATATTAAGCATCTGTCAGTTCGAGCGTATGCTCTAGGCTTGCCTGTTATTGGAACCTGCCCATCAGAAACTCTTACTGTTCAGACCTGCATTCATGCTTCACTATAAAGCACCTTGATTATTCAAACACACTGCATACGTCTTATATTAAGCACCTGTCAGTTCGAGCGTATGCTCTGGGCTTGCCTGTTAATGGAACCTGCCCATCAGAAACTCTTACTGTTCAGACCTGCATTCATGCATCATGTCATCTATGAGAATGTACGAGGATTAAAACAGACTTTCAAGTATTAGTTCGATTCTGTGAAGTAGAGACCGTACTTCGGTACGGGCAGTGTGTGGGGTGCTTAACCTCTTCCCACCCTGTAACCGTGATCCCTTACCTCGAATCTCTGGCCGCAGATCAAAAGGAGTCATTTTAGAGGAAGGAATCTTCGGATCCCCTTCTCTAACGTTTCTACGGGGTCTAGTCGACTGTAGATTCGAAGTAACTGGCTAGTGGCGACTCTGGTCTTATATAAACTCATTTAAACACATCCAGCTTAACACGACAACCAAACAAAGCCCTCGAGAACGAGGCAAGCCAGTGGCACAAACGGCGATTCGCACTCACGCATCCTCCTCTCCTTCTTTTCCCGAAAGGGGAAGGGACAAGAACGTCGTGTGGGAGCGCGGAAACGGCGAGGGTCCACAGAATGGCGACTCCACTGGGGACAAGCTAGTCCCCCTAGTCGTGATCCGACTTGAAAAACAGAATCCTTCCCATACTTGAAAGTCACTAATCCTCATACAATTTCATCTACATAGCATTCTACCCAAAACTCAAAAAAAATAAAAAACCCTAAAACCCAAAAAGAGTATAGTCCTCACCATTGCGCCTCCTCGAGCTCAACGTGTTCGGAAACAACTTCCCTTCCGCAGCATAATCAGCACTCGGGCTCAGCAAGCCATGTCCGACCACGAAGAAGAAACTCATCTCTTCCCTGCTCTTGAGATGACCGAAGCGCAACCTCCAGCACAACAGCCAATTGAGAATACGCCAATCATACAAGAATTGGCATAAGGAATGAGAGCAATGCAAGAAATGCTCTTGCAATTCATGCAAGCACAAGCCACCGCAGCAGCCAACAATCAGGCTGGCCTAGTTCAACAACCACAACAACCATCTCTTCCAGCCTCCAGTTCATCCCAACCACAGCTATCAGGGTTGGCGCAGGACTTTCAATACCCTCCTAATGAAGGCCCTCAATCAGAACGACCCTCAATCTTAGGGCATTTCTTCCGGTATCCTCCTGCAAACAGGAGCCATTTTCAAGTTTCTTTGCAGTCTCCCTTCTCAGCTCCAGTCCAACAAAGTCCCTATAATGGGAGTAATTATCAGGCCCAACCCCCTTCAAGCAGGAATCATAGGAGCATCAATGACACCAATTATTATGAAAGGGGGCCAGCTCAGTCCTGGCAAAGGGCAAGATCTCCTTCATCTGGTCCCTCCGAAATAGAGCAACTCCGAGAACAGATGCGAGAGATGAAGAGAAAGTCGCAGAAGCAGCAAGGGGTGGATCTTCCATCTACTAAGTTCAGGGACCTTTGTCCATTTCCTGATGCAATGGTACCTCAAGGCTTTCAAGTACCAAAATTTAAAAGATATGATGGGACAGGGTGTCCTATAGACCACTTGAGATCATTTTGTGGAGAGCTAGATGCTATGGCAAGCAACGACGGAGCGTTGATTCGTCTATTTTAAAAGTCCCTGAAAGACGATGCCCTAGACTGGTACACATCATTAGACTGTCATCGCATCAGGACTTGGGAGCAGCTCTCCCAGGCTTTCGTCAACAGGTTCGCATACAATCTTAACATGGCACCCAGGAGAGCGGACCTCGCAGCTCTCAGGCAAAGAAGTGACGAAACGTTGTCAGCTTACGTTGGACGGTGGAGGGCCATGGCCGCTAGAATGAAGACTCCCCTCGACAACGAGGAGCAAATCTCCATGATCGTCCACTCGGCAAATCCAAGTATCTCTGGATACCTTGTCTCACATCCATATGCGAACTTCAGCCAACTCATCTGCGCCGGGGAACAAGTCGAAGCCGGAATAAGGGCTGGGATGATCTCCCCTTGGTGGCCTCAGCAGGCCTCTCCAGTACAACCGATAGTGGAAGGTGAGCCTACCGGATACGAGAGCAATAATGATAGTGTTCCCATCTCCCATCCAATGGAAGAGGATGATCTTGTCGCCTCTACCGAAGGTGCACTATTCCTCCCTCAGCATGGACAACCGCAACAACAGCAACAGTCAAGATGGAACTCACAGTTCCCTAATTAAGGTTGGCAAGAGGCACCCCTAACTATTCCAATCTCAGAACCCCTCATCCTGCAAGGGGCATCTCCAGTTGATCCAGTCTCTGCAATGCAAGGGGCACCTCCTGCCTATCCAGCTTTCATCAACCAAGAAGAGCTTCCTCTCCAGTTTATCCGGGCCATCGACTCTAATTCAGAGTTCGAACCTCTCATCCTGCAAGGGGCACCCTCAACTATTTCGATCCCAGAGCCCATCATCATGCAAGGGGCACCTTCAGTTGATTCATTCTTCGCACCCATTTCTAACCATGGGCACATTTCGCCCATCTCAGTTAACCAAGGGGACAATCTCCCTAACGCAGCATCAGCAAACCAGGGGCACAACCTGCCCGTCTCAGCAATAGTTAGCCAGGGGCACAACCTGCCCATTTCTCCAGCAAACAACCAGGGGCACAACTTGCCCACCGCACCTGTCTATTCGGCTGCTACTTCGACCATCATCCTCCAAGAAGAAGACCCTTCCTTAGATAACATGCCACATGCCCTAGCAGAATTGGGTCCCAGCTTCAATTATGTGGCCACTATCGAGGAGGTTGAAGGGGAGATTGATGTACAGGTTCTGATCGGTCCAAAAACATCAACCATCACTCTTCAGGTCTTCGACATCTCAGCTTCATTCCATCTCCTTCCCGATCGGACCTGGTTTCACAGAATCGGTGTCATCTCTTCAAATCTTCACCAAAAGGTTAAGCACATCTTCAAATCTTCACCAAAAGGTTAAGCACATCATTACCGATCCCGAACAATTTTCCATGGTAGAAGCATCCAACATTCGAGAGCCTACCATCCCAGTCATGGATGTACAACGCTCTAATGGGGAGGTCTCATACCATCACAATGCAAAGTACTTCCCTCACGCATGTCCTATCGGATCGAACTACGTCTTCCTTCCTACCAAACGTCAAACCTTCTACTATCAGCTCGAATGTCAAGACTCGACCCGAATCATGGGAGTTCAAGAGAATGTGGATAGAGAAAGAATGCGATATCGGCCTACTCAGATTAGGAAACCAAAGCACAGAAGTATCAGAAGAATACGGGATCATCAAGAAGAAGGCAATCTTTACATTTGCACACCAATCCAGCTTATCAATGTAGAGATTATCTATCCTGATGATGGGCTAGATTCCACCTTCGATGATCAAGCGAGCAGATTGAGTCTGATAGAGTTGCCCAGAGAAGACGCAAGCAAGGGGCAGGAATTTCCCCCAATCGACTCGACTGCCGTCCTGGTCCCACCTTAGCCAGATGAACCCGAAGAGCTGCAATTCATCGGGGATGAACCAGGAGAAATCGCATCTGACACCGACTCGGAGCCCAATTCCAGATTTATCCTGATGTTTGGGCGCAACGATGAGGATTGGCCTACTGATCCTTCTAGCCCTGCCTCCTGAGGGGAAGGAGTGCAGGGCAGTAACAGGTTTGTAAGTCCCCATGACGGCCAATAAAAGCTGACAGTGCTTGGCTCCCCGAGCTGAATTAGGCAATACCTGGTTCACATCGCCGTCTTGCTCGGGTCCTTTAAAAAAAATCAGAAGATTCAAAAACCCAAAACACCAAATATTTCAAAAAAAAAATTCAAAATTTCAAAAAGTCCAAAAAGTTCAAAAAAACAATTCAGATATTCACAAAATTCCAAAAAACCAGAAAATCTTTGAAAGAAAAAAAAAATCTTTTTCAATAAAATGTCAAGTCTGTCTGTCAAAGCACTTGAGTATGAAGTTTGAAATTGCGGTTTTACCGCTTGTAGAGTCACTTGGAGATATGTCTATGGACCTAGAGGGGGGGGGAATAGGACCTTTTTTTTTTAATTCTTTTCGCCTACTTATGTAATTCAACAAATATAACAAAGTAAGCAAGAACACCTCGGCTTCCAAGCCTTGGTGGGTCCAATCAAAAGACGACCTGTCCCGACCGGTCATGACCGGTCGGACCCCCTTGCTGGAGAACAACAAGAGTATAGGCCAAGAATATGGGCCGACCGGTCATGACCGGTCGGACCCCCTCACTGGATAGTCCAAACGTGCCAGGCCGACCGGTCATGACCGGTCGGCCCCTCTTGCTGGATGGCTGATCAATGTAGGAAGCCAAAACTGGCCGACCGGTCATGACCGGTCGGCCCACCTTGCTGATCCTTTGGCATCATAGAAGGCCGACCGGTCATGACCGGTCGGCTGTCCATTGAAAAGGCAGCCAAGCTGCTGGCCGACCGGTCATGACCGGTCGGACCAACCTGGTTCTCCCCATATGAATTCTGAAGACTACTCTCTCCATCCTATCCATATTATCTTAGGTAAGGGTGATCAAATGGGACACCTAGGGCCTATCTATGATGACTAAATGTACTCCAATATGGTCAAGGTCATCAAAGATACAAAGGGGATGGGTTTTGGTCAAGGTTAAGGCACCAAGGCATCACTTTTACCTGAAACTCCTTCCTTGATGCAGCCGGTCCGTCTTGAGTCTTCGGTCTTCGTCTTCTTTGGGCTCAACCGACTCTAGACTCACTGACGTAAGTGATTGACAAACAAGGTGCACTAGTATGCCACGAAAAAGTGCACTAACAAAGTTGACTCATAAGATTTCGATCTAGAGTTGGACTTCAAACTCAAGGGTCTGGACAAAGCCAAATGATGAGGAAAATGATGAGTTGACTCCCAAACTTAGAGGGTCTCCTCGAAAGTTCGAACCAAAAGCCGATGGCATCTTAAAAAGTTTCAAAGTTATAAACCCAGGATCTCCTGAGACCAATAAGGAAGTGTGCGTTGAGAATCCTTGTCCCCCAAAAATAAGCAGAGAATGATCGAATTTTTGAAGTCATGACTTCCCAATCTTGCGTCCTATGAAGACTTATCCAGACTCGATCAAAACTCATCAAGCCTATCAAGAAGATGCTGCCAAGACAATGCTTGCATTCCATGCTAGAGCGTGCGACTTGACGAATGATCGAAGAAACCTCACGGCTCGATGAAGACAGATTGTTGCCAACATGTCAAAAAGCACTTCAAGTGTCAGCAACATGCACTCGGATCCATGTGTGTGCTTCGAAACTCTACAACCTGATAACACTCCAGCTATTCCCTGTACGAGGTATCTACATCAACAGAAAGATTGACTCGGCATCATCTAGCAGTCATACGCATATACTTGTGGCAGTTGATTGCAGCACAAAGTGGATGGAGGTAATATTCTGATCTCGCACGATAATTCTCATGAAGAATGACATCATCAATTGTTAAGGGTTCCCACATGCTACAACATTGGCAATGGGATATCCTTCGAAATCTAAGGATGGAGAAGTTCCTCGAGAAGCTTAAAATCAAAAGACAGACCTACAAGTTTGAGTCAAAATCATGTCACCATGAGTGCTGATGAAGAATGAAGCCGAAGAACGAAAAGTCATATGGGTTTACAACAAGCACTGCTGCATCTATCAGACTCAAGGGGCAAGCTTCAAGAATCAGTGAATTTCTTCTGGGACACACCGTTCGACTCACCAGCCTGAGGGGTAAGGATCTTCCATAGCCAATCAACGCCGACAACGTGAAAATCTCTCACAAGTAAGCCAATCCAACCTTATCAAGAGTTACATTAGTAGAGCTGAAGTCAAGAGGTCAAGGCTTAGACCTCTGAGAATCCCTTCCCATCCACCAATAAGTGTTCCAAATAAAGGGTTCAAAAGCCAAAAAAAAAAGAGAGAAGAGAGAAAAAAAAGAATAGAGCAAAAAAAAAAAAAGAAGAAGAAGAAGAAGAAAGAAAGAAAGAAAGAGAAAGAAAAAATCAATCCAAAAGAAACACATCTATCCATCCATCCACCTCAGAAGGGTCTGTAGCTAAGGCCGACAGCTCTGCCATTGTAACTTAAGATAAGGGCCGAAAGGTTACCATCGGCCGGTAACGACGGATTCCTGACATCTGGTCACCGCAGTTATCCAAAAAAAAGAACAAAAAAAAAGAAAAGAGATGTGTGCTTAAACAAAGAGGGCGGAGTGAAAACCCGAAAGGGCGCTCTGAGTAAAAACAGTGGGCACACAGCGGACTTGGTGAAAACTCGAAAGAGCGCCAAGGGTAAAAACAGTATAGCTGCCAAGGGGCAGGCAAGATCAAATACCCGGGACGTGGTGAAAATCGGAAAGGGCACCACGGGCAGCAATGACGGGCAAGCCGGACGGAGCGAAAACCCGAAAGTGCGTTACGGGTAATAATGGCTAAGAAAAGAAAAGGAAAAAAAAAAGAGAAAAAAAAAAGCAGGTACATGAGAAATCCAAGCGACATGAAGATTCAATGGAAGCAAGAATGGCGGCTATGAGTCAAGAATTCTTTCAAGATCTGCCCAAATTCTAGGGGCAAGATACCATTGCGCACTATCTTAAGAGGACCAGGATCCTTGGTGAATAATTAAGAAAATCGAGTATGACATCAGGCTGAGTCAAATGTTCTGATTCTCACATCTAAAAGCACAAGTCTAAATCATGCACAGACAGATAAGCATTTAACACAAATTTTTACTTCATGATTTGCATATATTTTCAAAAAAGAAAAAAATCATTTTTCCTTATTCGCATATATGCAAAAAAAAAAAAAAAAAACTTACAGGGCTTTCAAAATAAACATCCCCCAGCCAACTTATGGAGTGCCTCGTACAAGCGTCTTTCTCCCTATCATTCCTCCCAGAAGGTAAATATCTCTCTTCCTGCTTTGATGCTTCAATCCTTTTACTAAAGTGTTTTCTCTTCTCACAGGTACCAGAAGGCAATCTAAGATCAGCCCATCAATGTGCATCATGACCCCATCATCACCATCGATCACATCATCCAGGTAGCCCACATTCAAGGGATGCATAGCCTCACTTATGTCCCATCCTCCCATCCCATCCATGCCATATATCTCTCCCATAATGAGGGCCCCATTTAAATCTGAAATTTCAGCATGGCTGCCATTAATGGGGCCAAGCTCCACCAACCACCATCCCTAACCCCTCATCAATGCCCCCATTCAATGCACCATCTCCACCATCCATTAAAGAAATCCCTCCATCATTAAAGCCTTCAACACTTTCTGAAGTGTAGGACCCACCATGGACAGCCCCCACAACCCCTAAATCTCCACCATCCATTGCCCAAGAAAGGACAAAGCAAGATAAGGACAAGATGAGGAGGAAAGAGGAGACAAAGGGAAGATTCATGGTTGAAATCAAACCTGGACGTACAGAGCAGGTGGAGACAAGGGCAGCAGACAACAGAGAATGTCCGAACCTGAGCCAGCCCAGACCGCACAAGAGAGGAGGTCTGAGCGGCTCGCTGTGAGCCGCCCGTACGGACGCGTTCCCTCTCTCTCTCTGCGGGATTGGCTCCACGGCCGTTGGTAGGTGAGGCTGACAGTCCACATCAGCAGATAGCACCCTGAGGGCCGCCCAAGGCTCCAATCCATTCCAGATTTCGATTAAGATTGATCAAGATCATTTGGAAGGTACCCCACCGGTCCAATCACGACGTACTGCGGCCAGAATGGGTCTGACCAAGTCAAAGGGAGGGAAAGCTGATCAAGAGAGGCCCACAAGCAATCTGAGCCATTCGAAGACTAGATCATCATGATCTAAACCATGGGAAAGCTCGCATGGATCATTAAATAGCAAGATCAAGGGTTTGATCATCAAGAGAAGGGCCAGAATCCAAGATCTGATCATCAAGTGGGCCCACAAGGCCAAATCAAGCAATCTAAGTCGTTCAAGTCATCATCCACACCATGAGAAGCCTTCTTAGCCTCACAAAATATCAAGGCTAAGTGCTCCAAAGCAAAGCTGAGGTCTGTAAAGGGCCCACAGGGCCAATTCAAGTAATTCGGACCACTTAAATCACAATCAGCCCCGTCAAAAGACAAACAAAGCAGGGTAAGTATGCCCAACCATAAAGTTTTGTGGTCCAAAGACCTTAAACTACGTATGGATCAATATCCCAAGGGATTTTAATAAAAACCAGCATCAATCCTAGCCGTTCAGGCCTAGATCTAATGACTTGGATCATTTCGAAAAAAGCACAAAAAGAATGTATGGTCAGTTTATACAGTTTTTGGTCCGAAGACCTTAAACTACGTCGGGATCAATATCCCGAGGGATTTTAATAAAAACCAGCATCGATCCTAGCCGTTCAGGCCTAGATCTGATGACCTAGATCATTTCAAAAAAAGCACAAAAAGAATGTATGTTCAGTTTATATAGTTTTTGGTCCGAAGACCTTAAACTACGTCGGGATCAATATCCCGAGGGATTTTAATAAAAACCAGCATCGATCCCAGCCATTCAGGCCAAGATCTGATGACCTGGATCATTTCAAAAAAAATCATCAAAAAGAATGTATTTTCAGCTTGCACATAGTGGGGTCTGAAGACCTTAAACTACATCAGGAACAAAATCCCGAGAGATTTCCAATAAAAACCAGTGTTAATCTTGATAGTTCAAATTGAGATTCAACAGCTTGGATCATTTCAAAAAAAATCATCAAAAAGAATGTATTTTCAACATGTACAAAGTTTTGGTCCGAAGACCTTAAACTACGTTGGGATCAACATCCCGAGAGATTTTTAATAAAAACCGGCATCGATCCCAGCCGTTCAAGCCAGGATCGGATGACCTGGATCATTTCCAAAATACCAAAAAGATTTTTTGAGCTTTCCATAAAAACCAGCATCAACCTCGATTACCCAAGTTGAAATCTGAAACCTTTTCAAAAATACAAAAAAATAATAATAAATAAATAAATAAAACCATCAATTTCAACTGCACAAATTTATCTCCAGCGGTCCGAAGACCTAAAACTACACTGGGATTAACTTCTCGGGGGCTTTTTTTCCTAACCTGTTCCAGCCATGGTTAACACTTGATCGTACGGGTGTCTGGAATCTTTTAAACAGGTAAGGGCTGTGGTGGGCAGAGCTCCGCAACCCTGTTCGTGTTGAACGCACCGTGATATACAACCTTGATTTGGAAGTCGCTGTTGAATCTGACGAATGTTCCCTATTCCTAAAACTCATGAAGGGGATTAAGGCTGTTGGGAGGTGAAGCGCACCCTCACGGAATTGTGAGCAACATAAGGCCCCAAACTGGATTGACTAAGGGAAATGTGAGGATGTGGCTCATTTTGTGGCCGAAGGAGTCCGTCTGATGATACGTGGTCTATGTACATTGCACATGAGGAACAGGCAACTTTGTGGGTGTGTTGACTGAAAACCCTCAAAATTCCCTCATCCGAAGATGTAAAACTACGGCACTTAACTGTGTGAGACTCGTCTTGCTCGCTGACGTAAAATGGATCGAGTGCCTTACCAGCAGTAGAAGCTGGAAGTGGATGAAAATTCCATACTTTTCCCTGCATTTCAGAAAAATCACAAAATACAAAAACATTGCAAAATCACCTCTTCAAAAATCACAAAAATATTTCCCTTGCTTTCAAATCAAATATTTGCAAAAATCACAAAAAATATTTCCTTTGTTTTCAATAACCGATCTCTATCCTGACCACTCAGGTAAAGATTCGGACCACATATTTACAAAAATCACAAAAAATTGTCACTAGCCCCTAGCAGTACACTTCAGGAGTCTTGAACTCCACTCACTTCACAATTTGGGATGACGGATCCAATCGCCCGCAAATTGGAATCTTGACCAAAACTGGCGACTAAGCACCGTCTCAATAGCATTTATGCCCAGAAGAACATCTTGAGGTCAGATAACATCCTTGTACATTCTCATTAGTAAAGAAACAGCATCTTGGGACGATGGACCTGATCGACCACGGGTCGGGATCTTGACCAACTCACTGACCAAACATCCGCATTAAAAAGAAAATCCCCAGGGAGCACAACCCTACAAGCAATAAGCTCAAAATTCTCTGCATCTCCAGCAAAAGCAAAATCATCAAACTGAAAGAGAATGAGCCGAGCCAAGCCATGCATTCATCATGCATCTCCATGCATCAGCATCCATCGCATCAATCATCATGTTTACCTGCTTTCAAAATAAAAGTCGGTTAGCCAAAGACCCCACAGGCATCCCTAGTGGAGGCGTATGCAAACCGGATTCCCATTTCAAAAAGACAAAAAAATATCTCTATTTGCAAATAAAAACCCCACGGAGTATCACTCCCCAGAGTGGGTATCTTTTCAAAAACCCAAAAATATTTTCCCAGTAGAGCGTTCTGCCTCCAAAACACCAGGAGTTCTTCCATATCTCTGGGTAAGAGCCGACGCAAAAATCAAATAAGATCCAATGTCTTGCGGTTTCCCTGAAGACCATCGGATCCAATGCACTCAAAGTATGGTCGAACTGAACTCCAGTGTCATTGCAATCGTACCACATGCCAAGATACGAAAAGATGAAAGCCAAAATGCTCGGTCAAAGAAACCATTTGAACAAGTGGAAACGATGAATTGTAACCCAAGTATCAAAATCAGCAGATTGGGTGGAAAGAGTTCACCCGCACATACCTAGGCGTGGATGCCTGAAGTACCTTGACTGAGTCCAAGTCGGCGTAGTAGAATCCCGTAAGACTATCTGACGCAGGGCCTTTCATGAGGACCTCACTAGACCCTTTTGTAGTGTGTTAGTCAGAATCCCAGTCGTAGGAGCATTCTGATCGCTGCGTCTCCGAGACAACATGGGAAGACTACAATCATGGCTAGCTCTTACCTTCCCAACGCTAACCCATGGGTCCAACGTCGTGTATGTCCCTGTTAGTGTTGCAAAAAAGGTTTGAGGGCGCCATACACGTTCAATAGTTAAAGGTCTGTTAGTTGACTGAGTCTATGTTTCCTATTGTTTCTAAGATCTGGTGTTAGTTCCTTTCTTACTTAACGTTTGATTCGTAGCTTTGGTCGTCTAGCCTACCTTTCTCAGGTGGGCGTGTATGGATCCGCACCTACGGACTTCATGGAACTGACTCAGGTTCAGCCGCATCATCTTAGGGCATTCTGATAGACTGCGTCCCGTAGATTGGTGAAACTGTCAGTTCGCTTTGTTCATGAGGACCTCACTAGACCCTTTTGTAGTTTGTAGTGTGTTAGTCAGACAGGGTCAGCATCCTCGTAAGACTAGCGACGCAGAGGCTCTGTTGTACCTTTCTGATGTTAGTACCGATCGGGAATGGAAGGGTTGCGATTGGGTACCCAGGTTGCAGCGCATGCAGGGACAATCGCAACATTTTCTCCAAACTTCCGCTGTATGTGCGAGTGATCGAGTTCCAGACGATCAACTGGCACAGATGGGAAAGCAAGCAAAGACTTCAGACCATGATCTATGAATGACCGGGTCAGAAGTGGGGTGTCCACTCACTTTCGCATTCGATTGCACACAACCTCTGCCAAAGAGGGGCATCTGTAGACACCCCACCTTCGGCTACACTGTTGGTAGAGATAGCTGGATGAATGGAGGACCATACCCCCAAACCCTAAGTCTAAACTCAACCAAACTCACCCTTGTAAGCCCCAATCCATAGCCCAATTCAAGCCTGAACCCAGTCAACCCAGTCCTAAACATCAGCCTGAAAAACCCCCCATAAGAAAAGCCAGTCAAAAAAATCCTAAAAAAGTCAAACTCACTGAGTCAACCCACTGAGTCAACCCGCTGAGTTAACCCACTAAGTCAACCCGCTGAGTCAACTCGTTGAGTCAAAACACCGAGTCAACCTGTCGAGTCAACCCGCCGAGTCAAATCACCGAGTCGACCCGCTGAGTCAACTCACTAAGTCGACCCACCGAGCCAAACAGCAGCCCCGAGGGAACGACCATACCTCGCTGGAAATCGAGGAGTGACCGTACGGGCGGCCCACAGCGGGCCGTCCTAAAACTATTTACGAGTTCTGCCACTGCCCGCTGCCTATAAATACCCCCCTCCCCTTCTCATTTCAAGACAGCAATTTCGTCCAGTCCAGCGACCCGTCCGTCTGAGTGCTTCTCCACCCTTTTAGCCCATCTTTCCACCAAGGAGAGCCCGAGTGAGGAGAGCCTAGCCCTGGTCCAGCCCAGCCTGACCACTGGCCTAAGCCTCCCAAGCCATCCAAGTCTTGATCCAGCCACTCGAAGCCCACCCCTGCGACACCTCCGTCCATCTAGCCGTTCTTTTCCAGCATCATCTCATTTGCATCTAGCATAAGTGTAATATTTGCTTTTCTTCCAACCCCCCTGCTTCACTGCAAGCACCTTGATCATTCAAACACACTGCATACGTCTTATATTAAGCACCTGTCAGTTCGAGGGTATGCTCTAGGCTTGCCTGTTATTGGAACGTGCCCATCAGAAACTCTTACTGTTCAGACCTGCATTCATGCTTCGCTATAAAGCACCTTGATTATTTAAACACACTGCATACGTCTTATATTAAGCACCTGTCAGTTCGAGCATATGCTCTGGGCTTGCCTGTTATTGGAACCTACCCATCAGAAACTCTTACTGTTCAGACCTGCATTCATGCATCATGTCATCTATGAGAATGTACGAGGATTAAAACAGACTTTCAAGTATTAGTTCGATTCTGTGAAGTAGAGACCGTACTTCGGTACGGGCAGTGTGTGGGGTGCTTAACCTCTTCCTACCCTGTAACCGTGATCCCTTACCTTGAATCTCTGGCCACAAATCAAAAGGAGTCATTTTAGAGGAAGGAATCTTTGGATCCCCTTCTCTAACGTTTCTACGGGGTCTAGCCGACTGTAGATTCGAAGTAACTGGCTAGTGGCGACTTTGGTCTTATATAAAATCATTTAAACACATCCAGCTTAACACGACAACCAAACAAAGCCCTCGAGAACGAGGCAAGCCAGTGGCACAAACGGCGATTCGCACTCATGCATCCTCCTCTCCTTCTTTTCCCGAAAGGGGAAGGGACGAGAACGTCGTGTGGGAGCGCGGAAATGGCGAGGGTCCACACTACCTCTATTCCATTGGACGAGATGATATGTCCAAGGCACTATTCCTCTTTATACCATAAAATGGCACTTTTCCCAGTTTAAGATGAGTTTCTTTTCCTCACACCTCATCAAGACCAACTCCAAGTGCTTGAGACACTCATCAAACATACACCCAAAAATAGAAAATTCGTCCATGAATACCTCAAGAAACTCACCCACCATGTCCGAGAAAATACTTAACATGCATCATTGGAATGTGGCGGGTGCATTACATAACCCGAATGGCATTCTTCGGTAAGCGAAGGTACCAAACAGGCATGTAAATGTGGTTTTCTCTTGGTCCTCCGGAGCTATCTCAATTTGGTTGTATCCGGAATAGCCATCTAGGAAGCAATAATAGGAATGGCCTACTAACCTCTCTAAAATTTGATCCATAAATGGGAGAGGGAAGTGGTCTTTCCTAGTAACCATGTTGAGTTTCCTATAATCAATGCACATACGCCAACCGGTGGTCACCCTAGTCGGTATAAGCTCGTTGTTGGCGTTTTCTATGATGGTAATACCGAATTTCTTGGGGACAACTTGGGTAGGACTCACCCATTGGCTATCTGAGATGGGGTAGATGATACCCACATCTAATAACTTTAACACCTCGGCTTTGACAACCTCCATCATGTTTGGATTTAACCGTCTTTGAGGTTGTCTAGTCATTTTTGCATTTTCTTCAAGGTGTATACGGTGAGTGCAAACTGAAGGATCTATCCCTTTGAGATCCGTTATTGTCCAACCTATGGCTTCCCTATGTTCCTTGAGTAACTCAATCAACTTGAGCTCTTGGTCTTTCTCTAGGTGAGAGGCAATAACAACTGGGAAAGTTTCCTCTTGACCCAAATATACATATTTAAGCTCAGATGGTAATGGTTTAAGGTCAAGCTTCGGTAGTTTGATGTTAGACGGTAGAGGCCTTGATGTGGTTGGTGGCAACTTTTCAAAATGGGGCCTCCACCGGCTAGTACTAACTACCGGTCTTTCTATATTCAATGCTTGCACAATTTCACTATTGATGGGGTCTTCAGAATCCATGGAATGTGCTAAGCATGTCTCCAAGCTTTCTAGTGGTTCAAGTTGGAGGAGTTCTTCTTCTTCAAAAGTTTCAAGCATGTTTACCTCGAAGAACTCATCATCATCGACATCCCTATGTCTTTTGCCTAAGTGAAACACATTCACCTCTAGAGTCATGTTTTCAAAAGATAGTTGCATCACCCCATTCCAGCAATTGATGATTGCGTTTGATGTGGCAAGGAATGGGTGGCCTAATATTACCGGTATTTGGGTGCTAGCATCCAAAACTGGTTGTGTGTCCAAGACGATAAAATCTACTGGGTAGTAAAATTTGTCAACTTGGACTAGAACATCCTCAACTATCCCCTCGGTACACGGATAGATCTATCAGCAAGTTGCAACGTGGTTTTGGTGGGTTTTAATTCACTAAGACCCAATTGCTCATATACCGAGTATGGGATCAAGTTCATACTCGCCCCCAAATCTAACAAGGCACGCTCAATCCGGTAGTCTCTAATGATACATGAGACGGTGGGACTACCAGGATCTTTGAATTTTGGGGGGGGGGGGGGGGGGGGGTCTTTTGAGTGAGGATGGCACTCACTTGCTCAGTTAAGAAGGCCTTTTGCTGCACATTATATTTGCGTTTTGTTGTGCATAAGTCTTTTAGAAACTTGGCATAAGAGGGGATTTATTTGATGGCATTAAGCAAAGGGATATTAATCTTGACTTATCTTAAAATCTCTAGAATATCATGAGAGTTTGGAAGAGATTTTGGGGCAACCAATCTTGAAGGGAATGGTGCTACGGGCTTGTAAATGCATTCCAGTTCTTGTGAGGCCAAGTTAGATCCATCCTCATCCTCAGAATTTACCGGATCATTAGGCTCATCGGCCTTCACCGGAATAGATTTGTCAATTTGCTTACCACTTCTAAGAGTGGTGATGGATTTGGCTTGCTCCATGTTTTGGTTGGAGGGATTAGGGATGCTTACTTCATGTACTTGCTTTGGATTGGGCTGAGGTTGGGCCGAAAAGGTCCCTTCCCTAGCATTCAAGCGTCCCTTAATCTCATCAACCGAGATTTTAAGCTCTTGGAACATTTGCTGATTCGTTTGATTGATTTGCGTTTGCCCTTGTATAAACGCTTTCAAGGTATCCTCCATTGAGAACTGAGGTGGGGCCATATTTTGCATGGGTGGCCCTCTTTTAGAGTTGGGAGGATTTCCTGTAGGAGCATTCTTCCAACTAAAATTTGGATGGTTCTTCCAACTCTCATTGTACGTATTACCTACCGGTCCATTGAAAGGCCGTTGATACCCATATGTGGCATTTGCATGTTCATGTAATACCTCTTGAAATGCAGGAATTGTGGGACAATCTTGCGTAGCGTGTAAATCAGTGAGGCAAATACCACATATGGTTTCAACAGCTTCATTGGACTTTGGAACTCCACTTTTACTAAGTTCCATAGCTTCAACCTTCCTTGTGAGGTTGGCTATCCTTGCGTTCACATCGTCTTCCTCCTTAAGGACATAGATCCCTCCTTTCTCTTGAGTGGGCTTGGGGTTATTGGGTTGATCCGAGGTATCCCAAGATTGGGCATTTTCAGCCAACATGTCCAAATAACTCCAAGCCTCATCTGGATTTTTGCTCATAAACTCGCCATTGCACATCATCTCTACAAATTGTCGCATATTGAAACTTAATCCATCATTGAAAAAATTTATAATTCGCCAACTCTCATAGCCATGATGTGGACAAGCAAGTAGGAGGTCCTTAAATCTCTCCCAACATTGAAAAAAAGATTCATCCTCTTTAGCTGAGAAATTCATTATGGCTCTTCGAAGGGTGTTCGTTTTATGAGCCGGGAAGAACTTTTTCAAGAATTCCCGGTTCATCTCAACCCATGACTCAATCGAATGTGGTCTAAGAGAGTGAAGCCAATCTTTATCTCTTTCTTTCAATGAAAAGGGAAAAAGTTTAAGTCTGATGGTATCTTCGGAAACATTGGCGTAATGCAAGGTAGCCACCACTTCTTCGAATTCTTTCAAATGTAAGTATGGGCGGTCAGAGTCTAGCCCATGGAACTTTGGTAAGAGTTGAATTACACCCGGTTTTATGTCAAAGTTTCCACTGTTTGCTGGTAGAACCACGCAAGAGGGTGTAATTGCACGGGCGGGTTGTAGGTAGTCACGTAGTGATCTCATTGGAGGGACATTATGTACCTCATTCTCTCCTACTCCTTCCTGATTTGCGTTTGTAGTTGGAGTAGGAGGGGGAGGAGTCCTTAAAGGTGTTTGTTCCATACTCCCCAAACTTTCACAATGCTCTTGGTAATTTCGGACTCGTCTATGGACTGACAATGGTCCAACTAAACCACCTTCAGATTGGAGACGATTTGAGTGGTTACGTTCCCAACGGAACATAAACCACTCAACCAAAAACTGACTAAAACTAAATCCTAAAAATCTGAAATTAATCTAAAAAAATCTGCAAAAAGCTAAGTTAGAAAGGTATCACCTGATGCGCTTGAACTAGAGAAGAATTCCTACAAAACAGAATAATTTGTTAGTTCTAAGAAAATCAGAAAACCTATCTACTTCTACTTCTACAGCCACTGAAGCTATTTGAAAACCGTTATCTAATCTCCCCGGCAACGGCGCCCAAAACTTATTCACTCGCCTCAAGTGTAAGGCTGCGATGTAGTAATAAATCTCGGTAAGACCGAAGTCGATCCACAGGGAATTAGAAACAACTTCCAAACTATTCCAGCAACTCAGTTTTGCAAGAAAATCATATTTAATTGGGTGATTAAAACTAAACAGTAACTTAATGGAAATTCAGTGATTTAAAGTACTAAGGCATTCAAGGATCCACTTGTAGCAATCCCATGTCAATTCAGTCAATCCAAGTAGAGAACACAACTAGATTTGAAGTCCTATCTCTCATCTACTTGGAAAATAAAGCATTCATACACATTCAATCCAAATCAAGTTGAACTTCCAAGTTCTAGTCCCATTCAATCAATGTAGATTCAAAACCATAGCCTTCGGAGTAACAGCCATGCCTATGGACTATGGCCTGCTCAAGGATTACTATAATTCGAATCTAAACAAGCATCATATGATAATCTCAGAGAATTGCAAGGAATTCATGTCCGGAGCACATGAACTCTCATAAAACATCTCAAACTACCACTTTAAGAACTAGAATATGAAAAATCCAAACTTGAATTGAAAATTACTTAAAATTAACTTGGATCAAACATGAAATTAGCTACAAGCTTCACCTCTCAGCCTTAGCTGAGAGATTCTAGCCGAGCATTGTCATACTACAACTAGAACTCCAATAAGAAAGCATAAAAACTAGAAAAACCATTGGAAATTGGAGGGTTGCTGACGCTCCACGACGACTTTCGTCCGTTCCCACGACCTTCCTTGGCTTCTATGATGACCTAGGAAGAGCCCCTAGGTGTCCTTTTATAGTAGGAAAGCTCACTTGCGTCGGAAACATCCAGAATCCGCGTAAGGTTACGCAGTGCGCAGCAAAATTCGAAACCGGATTTAGAAACTCCTGATTTTTCTGCGTAGCCGACCGGTCAGACGACCGGTCGGACTGGCCTGGACGACCGGTCACGACCGGTCGGGCTTGTCTTGGAATTAGTCCAGCGTGCATGGCCAACCGGTCAAACGAAATGATTGCGTATAAATATCAGATCTTGCAGAATTTCCTTCATTTTTGAATTTTCGGCTGCAGGGTATTCTTCTTTCTTCTTCTCCTTTGCCTTCGGTGCAAACCTCTTCGCAGAGGTAGTCCTCCTTCATCTTTTCTTTTTCTATCTTGTTTTGATCGTATACTGAGTGCTCGCATAACTAACTCATGAAAAAGTGAATTAGACTCAATCCGAGGGTCGTATGACCATATCCGCGTTGAGATAGACTGGTCTATCGATTGAGGTTTTGATTCCACCAAGGGTAGAAGATTGGTCAAGAGAACACGTATATTCTCTTCAGGGCTATTTTTGATCCATAAAATGGAGAAGCAACCAATAAAAATGATCTTAATCCTACCAAGGGTAGGCAATTGGCCAAGAGAATGTATGTATTCTCTTCAGGGCTATTTGAGTCCAAGTAAATGGAGTAGCGACCAAAAGAAATGATTTTAATTCTTTATTCATTCGGAATGTATTTCAGAATTACATCGAATTAAGGGGAATACCTGTAATAAATGTTCCACGTGCCAGGGGCGATATACAGGTCTTCCCTGCATGTCTTCAAGATAATAAGTACCGGGTCGCAGGATTTTGATGACTCGATACGGACCTTCCCAATTCGGGTCAAACGAATGAGTAGGAGCTCCGAGGTTCTGTCTGAGAACTAAATCGCCAAGCTGGAAAGCTCTAGGCCAAACTTTAGCGTTACAGGTAGGGAGCAATGCGCTGCTGATACGCTGCTGCTCGCATCTGGGAGACAATTCTCCATTCTTCCAAGAGATCAAGGTGAATTCGATGACTTTTCTGATTACAAGTGGGATCGTTCTGCTTGATCCGATACGAGGGTACTTGAATTTCAACTGGTACTACCGCGTCGGTACCGAATGCCAAGGAGAAGGGAGTTTCGCCTGTAGACGTGCGAGTCGTAGTCCTATACGCCCAGAAGACTTCTGGCAGGAGTTCTGGACACATGCCTTTACACTCGCTGAGCTTGGTTTTCAAATGATGCTTGATGATTTTATTCACTGCTTCAAGTTGCCCATTTGCCTGAGGATGATAGGGAGAAGTGCGGATATTGTGTATCTTCCATGTTTCGCAAAATTCATCAAAAGTGGCGTTGTCGAATTGCTTTCCATTGTCGGTGATTATAGTATGGGGGAGTCCATAACAGCATATGATGTTTCTCCATACGAACTTAGTGGTCTATTTCTCAGTAATTCTAGGCTAATGGCTCTGCCTCTGCCCATTTGGTGAAGTAATCGACCCCCACTATCGTGAACCTATTTTGTCCTTTTCCAGTAGGCAAGGGCCTGATGATATCGACCCCCTATTGAGCGAAGGGCCAAGGGCTATCAATTGGAGTCATTTGCTCGGACGGTACATGAGGTATAGGAGAGTATCGCTGGCACTTGTCACATTTTTTAGAGAATTCAATTGCGTCTGCCTTCATAGTGGGCCAATAGTATCCTTGCCTCATCGCCTTATACGTTAGGGATCGCCCCCTTGGGTGGTTACCACATGCCCCCTGGTGTATTTCATCGAGAACACGATGTGCTTCTTCTGGGTGAAGACACCTTAAATAGGGCAAGGAAAAACTTTTACGTAACAATATTCCATCTTGTAAGGTATACCTGTCAGCTCGATGACGAATTTGTCGAGTGGCTTTCTTATCGTCTAGGAGGTATCAGTCTCTAAGATAAAGGAGTATGCGGTCCATCCAACATGGAGACAGATGTATCGCAATCACCTGCTCGAGAGTTGCTTGGTCGATACTCGAGTTTTGAAGATACTCGATAGGAATTGAATATGATAACTCAGATTTTGGTGCAGAGGCGAGTTTTGCCAATGAATCAGCGAGTTTATTCTTCTCGCGAGGGATGTGGATTATTTCATAATTCTTCAACTTTGCGAGCAAGATGAGCACTCGAGATTTGTATAAGGCCATCCTTTCTTCTTTTGCCTCGAATTCACCGAGAACCTGATTGACAATGAGCTGAGAGTCGATGTGAATGAGCAGATTCTGAATTGAGAGGACGTTTGCTAGTTCGAGACCAACGATCAAGGCCTCATATTCTGCTTCATTATTCGAGATGCAAGAATCGAAACGTAAAGCGTATTGGAAATGCGACCCATCTAGGGCGACTAAAATTAGGCCCTGCTCCACTGCCGGTGGCCCTTGAAGACCCGTCCACGAAGAGTGACCAGGAGGGCTAGTCGCTGCTCGCGGAATTATCATCGGAAGGGGAGTATGTGAATTCGACGATGAAGTCAGCCACGGCCTGGCCCTTGATTGCAGTCCTGGGGCAAAACGATATGTCATGCTCACTGATCTCGACAGCCCATTTAGTTAATCGTTCGAAAGCCTCAGGTTTTTTAAGGACTTGTCGTAGCGAATGATTTGTTGATTACTAAAATAGCATGGGCTTGAAAGTATGGTCGCAGTTTTCGGGCTGCCGTGATTAAAGTAAGGGCTAGTTTCTCCATATCAGAATATCAAGTTTCAGCGTCCACCATTGCTCAACTGATATAATAAACAGGCTTTTATATCCTGAAATCTTCTCTTATTAAAGCGGAGCTAACGGCCGTGGAGGACACAGATAAATAAAGGATGAGTTGCTCGTACGCCACAGGTTTAGATAAAACAGGGGGTGTGCTCATATATTGCTTCAGTTGTTGAAAAGCTTCTTCGCACTGTGATGTCCACTACCAATCAGATTTGGCTGTGGCACGAAGGAGCTTGAAGAAGGGTAGGCATTTATCAGATGCCGGTGAGATGAACCTATTTAGCGATGCAATGCGACCAGCCAGCCAGTTGGACGTCCTTAAGAGTGGTTGGGAATTTCATCTCTATCAATGCTTTTATTTTTTTCAGGATTTGCCTCAATTCCTCACTGGCTGACATAAATCCAAGAAATTTTCCAGTAGACATTCCGAACGCACATTTTCTGGGTTTAGCTTCATCTAATATTTCCTCATCAGGTCGAAAGCTTCTCGAAGATCTGAAAGGTGATCGTCTTCTACTGACACTTTTTACGAGCATGTCATCAACATAGACTTCCATATTCCTGCCAATTTACGTGGCGAATATCTTATTGACGAGACGCTGATAGGTAGCCCCTGCATTTTTAAGACCAAATGGCATTACCCGGTAGCAATATAGACCTCGGTCAGTGATGAAAGCAGTATGTTGGCTATCAGGCGGATGCATCATGGTCTGGTTATAACCAGAATAAGCAGTCCATAAAACTGAGTAGAGCATGCCCAGCTGTTGAATCAACCAACTGGTCGATTCTCGGGGTCAGGAAGCTATCTTTGGGGCACGCTTTGTTCAAATCCGAATAATCGACACACATTCTCCATTTGCCATTAGATTTTCAAACGAGAACTACATTCGCGACCCATTCTGGGTAGTCAACTTCTTTTATGAAATTGACCGTAAGCAACTTCTCGACTTCGGCCTTAATCGCCATTTGCATTTCTGCAGTGAAGGCACGTTGGCGCTGGTGGACGGATTTATATTTCGGGTCGATGTTCAGACGGTGTGCGATGACACTAGGATCAATGCCAGGCATGTCTTGATGAGACCAGGCAAACACATCTTGATATTCAGTGAGGAGGCAAATCAAATCTGCTCGAAAGACGTTCCTCAAAGAGGATCCCACACAAACAACTTTGGATGGGTCATCTTCATTTAAAGGAATCGCTACTGTCTCTTCCCCGGGAGTTCCTGATTGGAGAGCATCCTCTCTCGGGTCCAACAGGTATCCGCTGGGGAGTTGGATGAACCCTGTGCTACCATCATAACCGGTGTCGCTTGTGCTTTCTTTCGATCTTGTAGGGCTATCTCATAACAAGACCGGGTCCTCTTTTTGGTTTCCTCGTACAACCCCAACACCATTCGGGGTAGGAAATTTGATGCACAAATACAAAGGATGTAAAGCTGCCCCAACCTTATTAAGAGATGGCCGCCCCAAAATGGCGTTGTTGTTGATCTTCGGTCCACCACGAGGAAATTTATGAAGATAGTCGTCTTCACTGGACTCTCCCCAAAGGTGACTGGAAGGTCAATGCTTCCTTCAGGTGTCACCACTTTGCCCTCGAAGCCGATGAGAGGAGTTGAGACTGGCTTGAGTAGGCTTCTGGCGAGTGCCATTTTGTTGAAAGCCTCCAGGTATAGAATATCAGCAGAGCTACCTGTATCCACCATAATACGATGAGTCAAATAGTTTGATATCTTTAGTGCGACTACGATGGAGTCTTCGTGAGGGAAGTGAATTCCCTCTGCATCTTCGAGGGAGAAGGAAATTGGAGGATGACTGATTTTTGACGCGTTGGGCGTCTGTTCCAGCCAATAGATATGCTGGGGCTTCTTGGACGCCTTACGAGTGTATGCTTTTCTTGAAGCTTGAGAATCGCCACCGCAAGATGGTCCCCCGACGATGGTGCAAATTTCTCCAGTAGGTTCAAGGTCTTCTTGTGAAGTATGATGGTGAGGCGACTTCTTCTGTTGGGGTGAGACTTTTGCCCTTTCTGGTGATCGACCTTGACGAGCAACATAATCTTGGAGATGGCCCTTTCGAATGAGAGCTTCGATATGATCTCGCAGAGATATGCAGTCTTGGGTTCTATGCCCATGATCTTTGTGGAAGTAACAAAACTTGCCCTTATCTCTCTTTTCAGGATCAGATTTGATCTTGGCCGGCCATTTTACATATGGTTTATGTTTAATCTCCATTAACACCTTTTCATGGGATCGGTTGAGAGGAGTGTAGTTATGATATTTACCAAAATAAGGCTTCTTGGGAGAGCGGTCTCGTCGATCACGTCGATATTTTCTATCTAGGGGCGAGATTTCCTCCGGCTTGCGCTTCTTACCCTGTATACCATGACGTGCCAGAGCAACTTCTTCTGCATTGATGTACTTCTGAGCTTTAGCTTGGAATTCTGCCATGGTTTTTAGAGGGTTTTTATCTAAGGCAAATCTGAATTTTTCGCTCGTAATTCCGGCTATGAGGGCGGTGAGGCCTTTTTCTTTGGTATATCCTTCACTTTGGACGGCTTCGGCAGTGAACCGTACTGTGAACTCCTTTATCGTCTCCCCATGCTACTGTTTCAAATCTATTAGGTGGGACGCTGGCTTCTTGGTGCAGATGCTTCCCATGAATTGAGAAAGGAAAAGCTCCGATAACTGTGAAAAAGAGCCGATAGATCGAGGCTTCAGCCCCCGGAACCACGTACGAGCTGCTTCCTTTAAGGTTGGGGAAAAAGCTCTACACATAATTTCCGACCCATGTCCCTCCAGCTCCATAGGAGACCTATAAGTTTTCAAGTGTTCGAGAGGATCGCCTATACCTGTATATGGAGTGATGACAGGTGCACGATATTTTCTAGGTAAAGGTGCTCCCATGACCTCGCTGGTGAAAGGAGATTCGGATCGATGTATCGACGCCACCAAAGTTGATGGTCGATTTGCCTGATATCGCTGTTCCATGACATCAAAACGATCATAGATTCTCTTGAGGTCTCCTTCCCATGGTAAAGTATAACCTGATGTTTCGACTGTGGACCCCTGAGATTGATGTTGATGAGAGGCACTAGAATATATGGAATGTGGAGGTAGCACAGGGGGTTGGTTGCCAAGCGGCGTTCGATTTGATGGAGGATGATTTGGTTGGACCTGTGGCTCATCCACAGAATGTCTGGAAGCCACCGGTATGGGTTGCGCTGGCAACCCTTCGGAAGGTTGTCTCTGCGGCTCCAAGAAATGATGATCAAGCCGATTAGACAGAGCTTGAACTCCGGCGTTGAGGGTTAGAAGGGTATTTCCGAGGAAACGCATGACGTCCTCTTGACTTCCGGAAACCTCAAATAACGGGTTCGCTGATGGCACGTTTGGAGCTCCTTGAGGGATGTTTATTGAAGTGGTTTGAGGAACAGGCACTGATTCCGTAACGTCAGGCAGAGGTAATGTCTGCCTTGATGTGGAAGGATGAACAGTCTTTTTAGGAGGCATGGTGGAAGGATTTTGATCAGTGGTAAGAACGATTGACTGTGATGATCAAATCGTTCCCACAGACGGCGCCAAACTGTTTACGTTGAATTTTGTAACAGGGTCCTCCGGATGTTCACCTTCTCTCCAAGCGATTTCCTCCTTGGACCTTGAAAGGAGACAGAAAGTAATTAAGGGTGGCCGGCGTCCAGCCGTTGGCCCTCCGATGCTTAAGTTAGATAGGGTGAGGTTGAGAAGAGAACAAATAAAGGACGAGGGTTAAGAGATTTGAGTATTGTGTACCTTTATCATCAATAAAGTCATCTATTTATACAAATCTAAATGATCCAACCTGCTACGCAAGCTGTTAAGATTAGTACTGATTTCATGGGATAAGAAGCTTATCTTGTTAATCCTGGGATAATGAAGTAGTCAAAACATTCTAGACGTTTAGCTGATTACGTCTCTAGATATTCGGAACTATGAATAGATATAAATCAAAATCGGCCTATACGGGCTGCTGGTACTATGAGATGAGGGCCATCCATGCCCGAGACCAGAAACCACGACCGCTCATATGTCGAGAGCTGTTCATATCAAGAGTGCTTGCATTCTGGGTGCGACCCCTTCGACGATCACGGGCCGAGCTGGTCGCATTTTTTATATGCGACCCCTTTCGTCAAGCACGAGCCGGGCTGGTCGCATTTTGGAGATGCGACCCCTTTCGTCGAGCACGAGCCAGGGTGGTCGCATTTTGGAGATGCGACCGCTTTCGTCGAGCACGAGCCGGGCTAGTCGCATTTTGGAGATGCGACCCCTTTCGTCGAGCACGAGCCGGGCTGGTCGCATTTTGGAAATGCGACCGCGATTCCTCACTTCTCTTTAAAGCCAAATTTGTCTACAACAATTTGATTGACAGGCGGCAGCCTCTCATCCGGCACGACAGACGAACGGGCACAAGCACTAAATACGGAGACACGAGGCGACCGACGCCTCATTTCTTGAGGCAGGAAAAGCTGCGTAAAAGCTGGCCATCATAAATGCAGAATCATGTTAAATGAATCATACGCGATTCTCTCCCAGCAGTCAGTTACGCATACAAACAAAACCCTTGGCATAGTTCCTCAACGCCAAGGGTTTGGGGGGCACTTGTTGTAGACAAATTTGGCTTTAAAGAGAAGTGAGGAATTGCGGTCGCATCTCCAAAATGCGACCAGCCCGGATCGTGCTCGACGAAAGGGGTTGCATCTCTAAAATGTGACCAGCCCGACTCGTGCTCGATGAAAGCGGTCGCATCTCCAAAATGCGACCAGCCTGGCTCGTGCTCGACGAAAGGGGTCGCATATCAAAAATGCGACCAGCTCGGCCCGTGATCGTCGAAGGGGTCGCACCCAGAATGCGAGCACTCTTGATATGAACAGCTCCCGACATATGAGCGGTCGTGGTTTCTGGTCTCGGGCATGGATGGCCCTCATCTCATAGTACCAGCAGCCCGTATAGGCCGATTTTGGTTTATATCTATTCATAGTTCCGAATATCTAGAGACGTAATCAGCTAGACGTCTAGAATGTTTTGACTACTTCCTTATCTAAGGATCAACAAGATAAGCTTCTTATCCCATGAAATCAGTACTAATCTTAACAGCTTGCGTAGCAAGTTGGATCATTTAGATCTATATAAATAAATGACTCTATTGATGATAAAGGTACACAATACTCAATCTCTTAACCCCCGTCCTTTATTTGTTCTCTTTTCAACCTCACCCTATCTAATTTAAGCATCGGAGGGCCAACGGCTGGACGCCGGCCACCCTTAATTACTTCCTGTCTCCTTTCAGGTCCAAGGAGGAAATCGCTTGGAGAGAAGGTTAACATCCGGAGGACCCTGTTACAAAATTCGACGTAAACACCAGCGACCTGATTGGTCCAGCTCAGCACACATCAACACCAACTCAGCACTAAATCCATCAGCGCTGACAACGTCAGTGCTGAGTTGGACCAATCCAGTCATCGGCAAACAGGAAAATCCTGTTAAAGCCGAGCAGACGATCCAGATTCTTTTTTTATTGTCATTATACGCTACTAGAATACCATTTTCAGTTTTAGTGATTTCCATAACATTTTTTCTTTGTATGTTATATGGCAATTGAAGCTTTGGGACATCCTGACTGTCGAAAATGATGCTGAGGATCAGGAACTGTACACGCCATTGGATGAATAGGATCAAGAAATACTGTCGTGCCTGGTGAGTCAGTCAATGCCTTCATAATAGTTAGCAAAGCCTCCTCTTTTATTACAATAGGTTTTCAAAGTTTATACATACCAATCTTTCAAAGTTTAGGTGCAGCCTTGGCCTCAGCACCTTGATGTATGTATTCTATATCCACTCTATCCATCCGTTTTGCCAGATCATTTTAGAGTAGGGTTTATAACCTCTTGACTTCCATTCTCCAGAAAGGAAAAAAAAAAAAAAAATGGCTTGAATATCAAAGTGAGTCACACAAAAATATTCAGCATGGTTATTTTGAGAGAAGTTAAACTTCAAACAAAAAGAGAACCCGTAGATTATGCTAGCAAATATCTAAATGTATCATCTCTGGTTGCCCATTAAGGACTATAACCCAGTAATAGATGATGTTATAACTTGCAACCTTGCCAGTCCAACACAATATGTATATGGAAAGAGGAGTATGACCTCACATGAAAGCAGTTTCTAACAAGGTTTTGAGGTCATGAAATGTATTGTAAATGTTCTTAAGAGCACCAACTAGAGAGAGAAACCGATATACTCGTCTGAGTAACTCAAAACACTGTGAACAGATGTACCTTGTGGAGCCTCAGTCATGCAAGGATGACCAACAGGAAGAACACGACACATCAATTGCAAAAACCATCCATTCTTTAATGGTTCTTCCATTAATTGCTGCAAAGTGCCTTGAGAATCGATTAAGCAATCTGACAGTTCTACAATTGCCATAGTATAAAACCGCAAATAAAAATCACGAATGTCAACTACAACAAGAATTCCTGCTCAAATATTTCAGAACATACAAGAGATATGATGGAAATCAACAGGAGCTGAGGGGTGGGAAATAAGATAAAAAGTTTGGTACTCCGGCAGTGTGATGGATGATAGGAAAGCACTTAGAAATTGCACATGTGACAGACAATTAGTCAAATTAAACCATCCAAATTACCATAAACAGTTTAATCATGGAATATCTGGCTATTGGATTGGTGGACATTTAGGGCCCGTTTGGATTGAAAGTTACTTAAGATAAGCTACTTATCAGATAAGCTGCTTATCTTGGTTTCTACTTATTAAGCAGATAAGTTTGTTTGGTAAACAACATACTTATCAACCAATGAGTAGATAAGCATGTTTGGTAATAACGCATTGACAAAGTAATTTTTTGAAAGAAAAATTTAAATTTTTGTATGTGAAGGAAGAGGGCATTGGCAATGCCTCCTGTGCTGGATGTTGATCAGTTGGCTAGGGCCCTACACATGTTGATGTTTTAGAGAATTGTCTTAGACGTGTTGAGATGAGTCTGCTACAGATACACATGCTGTTGGTTTCTGACGTTTTTTGTTAAGGAGAATGGATGGCCGATCGGTGTTTTTGATGAACTGTCAGCAATTCACTTTGAGCGGTTCTGGATGATCACGATAGCGTACGAATGGTCGTGATCTGTTGTTGATGAACGACTGATAACGGAATGCTCTTTGATCAATAGGAATACCGAAGATGAAGACATCATCTGATCATTGGATGAACGGATCTTCACCTATTGCAGATCTGATTGCTGTTATTTACAGTAACATGAAATGGAGGTCCCAGCTAGACCAGGAATAGATGAAAAAGGGACCAAGCTCTGTTCTGATCTGGACTCAGTCAGTCTGATGGACGGCCTTCGTCATCTGACCAGTAGGTTGTGTAGATCTGAGAAGCTAATTGGAGAAGATGTTGATATATGAGAGGATGATCACAGCTGCTGAAGATGAAGAACTTTGGGTCTATAGTTATTAGACGTCGGTCGTCAATTATAAGTTTGGATAGTTTAGGGACATTGATCTCCAATCGGGACAGCGGCTGAACGGTGATCTGCGATTGTTGCGAAGCCCTTTATAAATTCTCAGATCTTAGGTCTAAGGAGACTTGAGAAGAAAAAGGAAGAAAGGAGAAGAGGAGAGAGGAAAGAGGAGGAGACTTAGAAAAAGCAAAGCAATTAATTCCCTGCAACCCATGTTCAGCCATTTTCTAAAAAAGTAAAAGAACAAGAGACAATCATTGAAATGCTTATGTAATTTTCAGAAAATAAGTAATGATAATTATTTATCAACCAAACTAACTTATCTAGAATAAGTTACTTGACTGCTGCCATCAGCAAGAAAAGCAACTTATTTGGTGGTATCCAAACGGGCCCTTATTGTACAGTTAAAATGAAACAAGTGTACAGTACCGTCCAGAAGGTATAATACATTCTATGTAACTTGCATACGAACAAGTGTTAGATAGCACATTGCACCAGAGTTGGTATGCTAACAAATCCAAATGGTTATATGAGAACTGTGCTAATCTCACACTCTAGGAAGAAAAAGCTGCCCATATGCACTTTGATTGTTCACATAGGCAGTTGACCCAAGTAGAAAAGGGTGCCATATGTATACATGTACACACACCTTACATGTGCATGTGAGATTAGCTATTTCAGATATGCACATCTGACACGTCCAAGCACTCCATATATAGAATCAGTTAAAAGGCTTGAAAAGAGCATTTACAACATTAATAGCTGGTTCTCTATTCGACGATTCAAATACTCTACTCAAGCCATCAGGCACATCACCTAGGCTACAAATATTTATTTATTTGTTTTTAAGAGAGATCACACAACTGGAATTATGTGACAACAAGCAGACACCCCATCTGAGGCCTTATTAGATAGTCGACCCTTCGTGTGACCGGTCGATGACCCCTAGCGACTGATCGTTATTGAGCATCTATTGATCGTCTAATAGCCATTGGTTGTCATTTTTCATCCATTGAAGCTTTATCTATATAAAGACGGAGCACAATTTAGGGTCTTAAGATAGAGATTTTAGTGCATTAGAAGTTGTTAATGCTAAAAATTGGCTAAC
This sequence comes from Liriodendron chinense, assembly GCA_003013855.2. Classification (NCBI taxonomy): domain Eukaryota; kingdom Viridiplantae; phylum Streptophyta; class Magnoliopsida; order Magnoliales; family Magnoliaceae; genus Liriodendron; species Liriodendron chinense. Next base: position 1,248,952 of record PVNU02002850.1, read on the forward strand.
AGATGTTGGTCAATGACCAACTTTGATTCTTCATCGTATGATCTCTACTTGGAGATGAATGGTGTAGATTGAGGGACCTGTAATCACCGAGAAAGGTTAGGACCGCCGCCGGTTGGCCTGGTTTACAGCCCTCCGATGTCAAAGTCAGTACAAATACTGAGAGGAAAGCATGTTGGAATTTTAATGGCAGTGGATTGCGTACCTGGAGAGAGTGCAGATGACCTTTTTATAGATAATTATTGGAGAGATTTAGGTAAATCCCAAATTTGTTGGGATAATCCTTATCTTATCTGAATCAGTGGGATAAGCCTTATCCTTATCCTTATCTTATCAAGAGGGATAAATCGAGGTGAATGAGGCCAAGCCTCTTGCCGAGCTGAGGGCCAAATGTCAAGGCCATGTAGGCCGAATGACAAGTGGCAAAGTTGAGGCCGAGTGGGTTGAGTGAATGAGGTCGAAGCAGAGAAGGCCGAATGCCGAAAAGGTCAAATGGCAAGCCCGAGTGGGCCGAGGCTGATAAGGCCGGATGCTGAAGCCAAGTGGGCTGAGGCTGAGGAGGCCGAATGCAGAGCCCGAGTGGGCCAAGCGGCTGAGAAGGCCGAATGCCGAGCCCGAGTGCGCCGAGCGGCGAGAAGGGCAAATGCTGACTTAGCTTCCTATCCTAAATATTCAATCCATGACCATATTGGTGTAGAAGATGAACCACAAGTGGGAAGCTTTTCGTATTTTGAGCTCAGCCTGAATTTACCCATAACAGAAGCCACCCTCATTGCCCAAATCATTAGGCTCTAATCCTAACCATCTCAAGTCATCTTCCTTATGTTTGATCACAAGTTGGAGCATTCAAAAGCTCAACTGAAGATGGACTTGCTCTCTCTTGATCTCTAGATGTTTTAGGCACCTTGACCATAGGTAAATCCCCTATCTAAACCTCTCTAGAGATTCATATAAGTGAATCCTTCTAGGCTTGCAACACATAACCTCTTGTAGAAGATTCAACCCATCTCCTATCACCGTGAGCATCTCAAAGAGACCACATGCGAGGTAATTGATTGGTGGAGCTAAGGCATTGGCAACGCATCGGTAACATTAACGAGGGAGCATCGAGGAGCTTATTGAAGTACGAGAGAGCGAAGATCAAGCAACCCAAGCGGCAAAAAACAAGGGGATCATCCGACAAGTAAGTGTCAAGTTAATAGTCTATTACACTCTTTCCATTTGTTGGTTAGAGTGTGAGAGTTTGGGTTCAAACTTGAACCGAACCAAGTTCCTTAGTGGATCATTGACTCATAGTTGGGTCTAAAATTCAGGTTCCTAGGTGGATCCTTCGCACATTTGTTGGGCCTAAAATCCAAGTTCACGAGTTGAACCTTGACTCATTTATTAGGTCTAAACAAAGTCTCAAAGGGGACCCACTGACACGAGTGTGTACATGTTCCACCAACATAGGTGTGTAGGTGTAGGTTGAGAGGTGAACATTTAAAACCTCCGTTCAGGTTGAGAGGTGAACCTATGCAAAAAAAACCTTCATGTAAAGGTTGAGAGGTAAACCTAACCTAAAACCTTTGATATAGTAAAATTCAGTATTCTCATGGGGTTGGGAACGATAATCGGTAGTGGAGTAGACAAGTAGTCGAACCACTATATATGCTTGTGTTTGAAATTGTCATTTAAGTCATTTATATTCTAACATCGTTTCTTTAATTATTAATTATATGAACGTTGGAATGAAATGTATGTTATACATTAATAGGTAGATTCTCATACACATGTTGTAATTTCACTCGTTAGACTAGGTGCTTGATTAATAACATCTATTGTAGTCTAAACGTTACATATTGATTAGATGCTTGATAGTCATATCATTTATAATCTATATGCTTGGGCTAGTTTGCTTGATTGCTTATTTATTTCTGTTAGTGCATTTTTCTGTGGCATACTAGTGCACCTTATTTGTCAATTACATAGGTCTGTGAGTCTAGTGTCGGTTGAGTTTAAAGAAGACGAAGACCGAAGACTCAAGCGGATCTGCTGCATCAAGGAAGAAGAAACGAGTAAAAGAGATGCCTTGGTGATGCCTTGAACCTTGAACCAAACCAAAACCCAAACATCTAGATGACCTTGAGTCATTAGGCATACTTGTAGTCATCTTAGATTGGCCTTATGTGTCCTAAAAGATCACCCAAAGGATGGCCAGAGAGGTTGCATGTGCTACTGTAAAACATAACTGAAAGACAGCGGAAAACATGCCTTAGACCGATCGGCCGACTAGTCGATAGGTCTGTACAACTAATCGCCCGACCGGTCGATAAGGACCTCCAATGAGACAGCAAATCAGTTGTCTCTGGGCATTATTCGACTGGTCGAAGGGTCTGTCTGACCAGTCGCCCAACCGGTCGGCAGGGGCCAAAAGCTGGATAACAACTTCAGCTCTTCCAAGCCATTTATCGACCAGTCAGTCAACCAGTCGACAAAGAACCGTTAGTGATCATTTTCTATCCGTTGAAGTTTTTTCTATAAAACTATATGGCTCGATTTTAGAGGGGAAGAGAAAGATTTTAGAGCATTAGAAGTCACCCTTATTGTCCATACCATTAGGCTCTAATACTAAGCATTCCAAGCCATCTTCATTGTAATTGATCACAAGATGGAGCATTCAAAGCTCATATAAAGATTGACTTGCTCTCTCTTGATCTTTAAATGTTTTAGGCACCTTGACGATAAATATATCTGTAGCCTAAACCTCTTTAAAAATCCTATTAGGTGGAATTCCTCTAGGCAACCAACTCCTACTAGTTGTAGAGAATTCACACCATCTCCTATCACCTTGGGCATCTCAAGAGCATCACACGTGAGGTGATTGATCGATGGAGCTGAGGCATTAGCAATGTAACAGCAACATGATCGGGGAAGCAAAGGGGAGCTGATTGAAGCATGAGAGAGCGAAGATCAAGCAACCGAAGAAGGTGCTTAACAAGGGGCTCAATCCGACAATTAAGTTGTCATTTTAGGATTCCGATTGCACTCCTTCCTCGAGGAGGATTGAGTTTGAGAGTTTGAATTGACAAACTCGATCAAGTCTCCTAGGGGAGCCTCCGAGTATACACTAGGTTCTTGAATTGGAACCGAAGGGTTGAGAGGATCCTTGTCAAACTCCTAGGTAAGATAGAACCCGTAAACATCTTGGTTGAGAGATGAACCAGTAAAATCTTCGTCATAAGTTGGGAGGAACTTATCAAATTCCCCTGGTAGGGTGGAACCAATTTAGAACACTTAGGTTGAGAGGAACCTGATTTAAACTCCCTAGTGAATGCTTGTGTACTCAAAGGGGTTAAGTACTTGAACTGGGAATGGAGTAGACAAACAGGCGAACCACTATACGTGCTTGTGTTAGTGATTGTCTTTGAGTCATTTCCCTTCATGCATTGTCTTTCAATTATGATTATATCAATGCTTGAATGATTTGTATATTATATACTTGATTAGGTATATTCACACACAAGATGTACGTTCAGTAAGTTGTGTAGACTTGAGCCTTGTGATCAATTCTCTTATAGCCTAAATAGGTTGCATAGAGTAGGTTCTTGTTTAGTTAAATCATTTGATAATCTATGCATGCTTAGGCCAGGTTGGTTTATTGGTTATAATATGCTAGCCTTATGATTGGACCCACTTAAGCTTGGAAGCTAAGTGTTCTTTCTTAATTAGCTTATAATTGCTAATTAGTTTGATTAGGCAAGAGGTTTTCAAAAGGAATTTTTAAACAGTTCTAATCACCTCCCCCCCCTCAGGACTTAGCCATAGTTCTACAAGCTCCACTAAGCTTCCGTGTAAAGCGTAGGGTGTCGTGTTAGACTACCAATGCAATTTCAATGTCTAGCTTTTATGAATATTGGACCTTCTTAAGCTTGGAAGCAAAGTGTTCTTACTTTAATTAGTTTATAATTTTTAATTAGTTTAATTAGGCAAGAAGTTTTTAAAAGGATTTTAAAACGATCTTAATTCCCCCCCCCCCCCCCCCCCCCATGCAATTTCACCTGATAGGGTGGAACCTATTTAAAACACATAGGTTAGGAGAAACCTGATTTAAACTCCCTCGGTGAATTTTAGTGTGCTCAAGGGATAAGTATGGCAACCAGGAGTGGAATAAACAAGTAGTCAAACCACTATACATGCTTGTGCTTGGGATTGATTTGAAAACTCTTATATTCATGCATTATCTTTTAAATACTTATTTATATGAATGTTTGAATGAGTTGAATGGTCTATGCTAGATAAGCACATACAACTTGTAGATAAGCACATTCACTTACAAGTTGTATGTTCACTAGGCTTGTAGACATATGCACAACAAGATGGATCCATATTGTCTACTTAGCTCTCTAGACTAGTTGCTTAGGTAGTTATATCATTTGTAGTATAGACATTTATACATTGATTAGAAGTTCATCATATTACATTATTCATAATTTATGTGCTTAGGCTAGTTTGGTTAATTGCTTAATCTTGTAGCCCTTGTGATTGGACCCACTTAAACTTGGAAGCTAAGTGTTCTTAGTTTAATTAGTTTATAATTAATAATTAGTTTAATTAGGCAAGAGGTTTTTAAAATGATTTTTAAATGGTCCTAATCACCCCTCCCCCCTCTAGGACTTAGTCATAGTTTTATAAGCTCCACAAGCTTTCACACGTAGCGTAGGGTATCCCCCCGACGCAATTTTATATCCAAGTGTAGGTCCTCAATCAAATCAACGCCTCCAGCATGCATGTGGTGTGTGCGTGAGCGTGTTGGAACTGATTGTGTGGCTCAATTCCAACTAGTTCAACTTCGACCTCAAGCGCTAAAATAGGAAGATACGTCGTGCTCGACCGTATATGACCAAAAACCTGAAAAGGTCGATTGCCTATCCAACCACTCACTCAATAAATTGAAAGAGATCGGGTGATTGACAGAAGGTAGGGTTCGTCCTCCAAAAATGGGTTATGCCTTGCCTTTCACCGAAACTGACTTTTCCAGGTACTAAACAATGACAGTGATAAATGATCAAATAGATCACCCGTCGAACAAATAATTTTACAAAAAAGAGAACTGATTGTATTAAGATAAATTGTCCAGTGGGCGTGGATGAGAAATTACAACCTAAGTTCATCTAGCGAACGTGGACGAACGATTATAGTTACTTCTAAACTAAAGCTAAGATAGACTAAGGAAAGGATAGATAGAGTTTGTTTGTTTGATTGGTGTGAGACCCCTTCCTCTGTAGACTTTATCATCTATTTATAAGCTAAGAAGAACTATCGAGATCTCCTTCACTTCGACTATTACGATTATTGGACTTCCTTAAGACCTTTCCTCTTCCTCAAACGTTTCCGCTTCCTATTCTTCTAGATCTTTCTTCCTCCTACTTCAACCGCTCCTATCTCGACCATTTGCCTGTTAAAAAACATGTTCCAATCTCTAACCACCACCTATCGCTCTAAGAAATCTGCTTCATGTGATTTTGCGGATCGCACCGTGTTTTACCATCTTCATACAATGTCATGTGTTCTTTCCCTATTCACTCTCCTAAGCCCAATAAAAAATAGGGTACAACATTGCCTCCCATGTCGCCTCACCTTTTATCAAAAGGTGAGTTCAATGTTGATTAGTGTTATTATCATAAATGCAGCTATATCACTACTCCACATGTCATCTCCCTATTGTTATGGCATGATAGAAAACAAAATCAAACAACGATTTTGTTATCTCTTCTCGGTTGTAGATGTCACATGTAGCCTTTTTCCTTAAATGTACGCATCGTACGAGGGGTCATCATCATTCCATCATTAATGCTCATATCTCCCAACTGATATATACGCCCATTTAAAAATATGTTGAATTCACTATTCTTCCTTCATATGTTATTTCTCCTTACCAGAACCCCCCCTGCTTAAGCATTCTTTTTTATGACCGATACTACATTTGAAAGTCATTTTGTATATTTGATTGGTCTAATGAACTCCGCTTTAAGAATTCGTTCTATTTCTTCTTTGATCGGGTGACTTCCGTCGTCATTCGCTTAAACAGTTGCTTATGTGGTCGATACCCTTCTTTTATAAGTAACCTGTGCTCGACCAAATTTTGGTCCAAACCAAATAACTCTTATTAATTCCATGCAAAACAATATGAAAACTCATTTAATAGATTAGTGAGCTCAGCTTGATGCCGCGGCCCCAAAAGGTCGCTGATAAAGGTTGGCCGAAAGTCCTATTCTATTCCTAGATTAATCTCAACTAGAGGCTCCTGGACCTGGACAAGATCATCATCCAATTTATAAGGTACTTTTTGCAAATCTCTAATATTGATGCCATCATTTGCTACCTCATTGGCTGATTTTGTTAATTCGGCCAAATCGACCAAACAACCATCGTCACTCTTAACCAAACTCTCTTCTATTTCTTTTATCCTAGTCATGATGCCAGCCGCATTCCTCTCCTCACAAGGTATTTTCATTATAATATATCTTCTATTATGAAGCTTGGACTCGCCCGATATGGCACAATCGCCTTCGGTAGGTCTTCTTCTAATCCTAATATAGTTGAAAGATATTGTACAATACTTTCAGGGTTAAGTGCTACAGAAACCCCTATCGATCAACCATATTTATTGCGACCGATAAAGCTAAATAGTCCAACCTCGTTGCCATAAAGATAAGCTTCGATCGCATTGGAGGTGGCAAAAAATAGTTTATTGTCGACTAGGACTAATTCAACTTTATCTTTATTCCAAAAAAATAACAAATTGGTGTAATGAAGATGGAATACAAGAGAAGGAATGAATCCAGTCCTTGCCAAGTAAGGCATTGTAACCAGATAGAGTATCTACCACGAAGAAGGCTGCCAACATTTTTTTTATTCCCACCATCAGTTATATTGGCAATACTCCTTTTGTCCAAGTAATTCCTCCTGCAAAATTACTAATAGTAACTTCTAATGGAATTATGTCATCAATAGTTTTGCCCAATTTCTGCATCATCCTGGTAGGTAGAATATTAACCGTCGCTCCATTGTCAACCAGTATTCTGGTAATTGAACACCCTTTTAGATGGGCAGAGATGTATAATGACTTTATATGTTGAGTCATCTTAAAGACTGGCCTCTCAATAATTATGTTTTCAGTTGAAGGCCTTGGTTCGATCGTAACGGTTGAAGCAATCCTGTTTTCACTCTTGGGGTAAAAAGATGCATATTGAATGAGAACAAGAGAATTAGCCTCAGTCAACATCTCATTCCATTTCAATTGGTTGGGATGGCTTTGATTGGAAACTCTTAGAAAGAGTAAGCACCATGTTGCACTCGACAATAATTGATACCAATGTCCCAAACATGATCTCCGTTTTGGGACATTGTCCCCCAAGTGTACAAGACACTTCAGTTCTACCCTGGCTGGTATTTTCCTCAATTATAGGAGGTGAATTTTTTTAGTGATTCTGCCTTAGTGAGCAGTCAGAACCATTGACCCCATTGTCGTTTGAATGGATTATTTTAATCAGCTTCTTAAGCTATAACTCTGATCGTAGTTCAACCGCATTAACTGTCAGCCATCTTCCATCCTGTAGAACTACTCATAAAATTTGTTGTGGTCGAGCTTGAATGTTAATAACATACACTCTCTTCCTCATCTTAGCTTGTTGTCCGTTGCCATCGACACTTTTGAGTACGAGTCATTCCTTATGGAATGGTTGGGAACTTAAGATGAATTAACCTCTTGAAGACATTTTCACTATCTGGCATTAGTTTGACCATTCTTGACCTTGCTGCTTGAGCAGGGACTTAGGATGAGTTAACCTCTTCAAGAAATTTTCACAATCTGGCCTTGGTTTGACCATTCTTGACCTTGCTGCTTGGGCAAGTCTATCCTCTTCTTGACGCTGAGAACATCAATCAATGATCATCGTAGATGATCTGGATCGACCCTTTAAAACCTATGGATTAAACAATCGTAGGGAAACTACACATCGATCGGAGAATCGAGGGTCATGATTCCGTCTGTCATGATATCTTGATTGGTTTGACAACCGTTGCCCATCGTCACGAATGACTGACTGACTATATCTTCTTCTATTAAAACACAGCCCAAACTGTCTATCTAAAATTACATCCATACTAGGTCGAGATCGAGACATCTATTGTTGGTTTATTGCTGGCATATTGACCTCCACATTGAGTGAAAAGGGATCGATATCGATCAACATTGCCCCACTTTCTACCTCAGGAAACTTGAGCAACGCTTTGTCAATGTTGTCTTGGATAACATTCCTGAAAGCCACACAATTGTTTGTAGCATGAGTACGAGTACCATGCCATTTAAAATATTCCTTCTTTTTTATCTCATCGTCAACCGACACTTTATTAGGTAACTTAATGAATTTTCCCTCTAACAATAAATTAAAATTTTCATCAATCTTAGTAATATCAAATGAAAATAATTCGATCGTCTTTTGAGTGGTGTTCCCAACAGGCTCAACTTGATCAAAGCCGAACATACAAATGGCTTAAAACATCATAATTAGGATTATAATAGTATGTCCTAATCAACAAATTCCTCTGCCACTCTCCTTCTCAGAGTAGAGCCTCATATTACGGTACTTTCTTAGTTAAATCAATAAATTTTGTGCCGATGAACTTCTTCCGCGGTTCATATTATAGACCGTCTTGTACAAGTTGCACAAACTCAACCTCAATCATCACTATCTTACATCGGCTTTTTATTTTTTTGAAACGCGTAATATAACTTTCACAAGATTCATCAGGCAACTGGAGGGATTGAGTAAGATCTACCATAGAAAGCTCTCTATCCTTATAGAAGAAATGGGCATGAAATTTCTCTTCCATTTCTTGTCAAGTTTGGATAGAACTGGAAAATTTGAATAACATATGAATGCTATTGCTATTAAGGAATGGCCAAATAACTATAATTTGTAATAATCGTTATTAGTCAATTCCCCACATTGCATTGTGTGGACCCTCGCCGTTTCCGCGCTCCCACACGACGTTCTCGTCCCTTCCCCTTTTGGGAAAAGAAGGAGACGAGGATGCGTGAGTGCGAATCGCCGTTTGTGCCACTGGCTTGCTTCGTTCTCGAGGGCTTTGTTTGGTTGTCGTGTTAAGCTGGATGTGTTTAAATGAGTTGATATAAGACCAGAGTCGCCACTAGCCAGTTCCTTCGAATCTACAGTCGGCTAGACCCCGTAGAAACATTAGAGAAGGGGATCCGAAGATTCCTTCCTCTAAAATGACTTCTTTTGATCTGCGGCCAGAGATTCGAGGTAAGGGATCACGGTTACAGGGTGGGAAGAGATTAAGCACCCCACACACTGCCCGTACCGAAGTACGGTCTCTACTTCACAGAATCGAACTAATACTTGAAAGTCTGTTTTAATCATCGTACATTCTCATAGATGACATGATGCATGAATGCAGGTCTGAACAGTAAGAGTTTCTGATGGGCAGGTTCCAACAACGGGCAAGCCCAGAGCATACGCTCGAACGACAGGTGCTTAATATAATACGTATGCAGTGTGTTTAAATAATCAAGGTGCTTTATAGTGAAGCATGAATGCAAGTCTGAACAGTAAGAGTTTCTGATGGGCAGGTTCCAACAACGGGCAAGCCCAGAGCATACGCTCGAACTGACAGGTGCTTAATATAAGACGTATGCAGTGTGTTTGAATAATCAAGGTGCTTGCAGTGAAGCAAGGGGGTTGGAAGAAAAGTAAATGTTGCACTTATGCTAGATGCAAATGAGATGATGCTGGAAAAAGAATAGCTGGATAGACGGAGGTGTCGCAAGGGTTAGCTTCGAGTGGCTGGATCAAGACTTGGATGGCTTGGGAGACTTGGACCAGTGGTCAGGCTGGGCTGGACCAGGGCTAGGCTCTCCTCACTCGGGCTCTCCTTGGTGGGAAAATGGGCTAAGGGGTGGAGAAGGGAACTCGAACGGACGAGCTCTCTCTGGCTGGGTTGCTGTCTTGAAATGAGAAGGGGAGGGGGGTATTTATAGCAGCGGGCAGTGGCAGAACTCGTAAATAGTTTTGGGTGGCCCGCTGTGGGCCGCCCGTACGGTCACTCCTCGATTTCCAGCGAGGTACGGTCGTTCCCTCGGGGCTGCTGTTTGGCTCGGTGGGTCAACTCAGTGAGTTGACTCAGCGGGTCGACTCGGTGATTTGACTCGGCGGGTTGACTCGGTATTTTGACTCGACGAGTTGACTCAGCGGGTTGACTTAGTAGGTTAACTCAGTGGGTTGACTCAGTGGGTTAACTCAGTTAGTTTGACTTTTTTAGGATTTTTTTTTTACTGACTTTTCTTATGGGGGGTTTTTCAGGCTGATATTTAGGACTGGGTTGACTGGGTTCTGGCTTGAATTGGGCTATGGATTGGGGCTTACAAGGGTGAGTTTGGCTGAGTTTAGACTTGGGGTTTGGGGGTATGGTCCTTCATTCATCCAGCTATCTCTACCAACAGTGTAGCTGAAGGTGGGGTGTCTACAGATGCCCCTCTTTGGCAGAGGTTGTGTGCAACCGAATGCTAAAGCGAGTGGACACCCCACTTCTGACCCGGTCATTCATAGATCATGGTCTGAAGTCTTTGCTTGCTTTCGCATCTGTGCCAATTGATCATCTGGAACTCGATCACTAGCACATACCGCGGGAGTTTAGAGAAAACGTTGCGATTGTCCCTGCATGCGCTGCAACCTGGGTACCCAATCGCAACCCTTCCATTCTCGATCGGTACTAACATCGGAAAGGTACAACAGAGCCTCTGCGTCGCTAGTCTTACGAGGATGCTGACCCTGAGACTGATTGTGTGATGTTTGATGTTTTCTCAGATCACTCTAGGAGTACTTGTTTCGCTTGACTGTCAAAGTGGTTAGACGCCCTGCGTCAGATAGTCTTACGGGATTCTACTACGCCGACTTGGACTCAGTCAAGGTACTTCAGGCATCCATGCCTAGGTATGTGCGGGTGGACTCTTTCCACCCGATCTGCTGGTTTCGATGCTTAGTTTGCAATTCATTCTTTCCTTGATTGTGGTCTGAAATCTTTGTTATCCTTTGTATCTGAGTCAGTGATTGTCTGGAAATTGATAACTCGCACATACCGCGGGAGTTTGGAGAAAACGTTACGATTGTCCCTGCATGCGCTGCAACCTGGGTACCCAATCGCAACCCTTCCATTCCCAATCAGTATTAACATCGAAAAGTACAGCAGAGCCTCTGCATCGCTAGTCTTACGAGGATGCTGAACCTGAGACTGATTGTGTGATGTTTGATGTTTTCCCAGATTACTCCAGGAGTACTTGTTTCGCTTGACTGTCAAAGTGGTTAGACACCCTGCGTCAGATAGTCTTACAGGATTCTACTACGCCGAATTGGACTCAGTCAAGGTACTTCAGGCATCCACGCCTAGGTATGTGCGAGTGAACTCTTTCCACCAAATCTGCTGATTTTGATACTTGGGTTACAATTTATCGTTTCCACCTGTTCAAATGATTTCTTTGACCGAGCCTTTTGGCTTTCATCTTTTTGTATCTTGGCATGTGGTACGACCGCACTGACACTGGAGTTCAGTTCGACCGTACTTCGAGTGCATTGGATCCGATGGTCTCCGGGGAAACCGCGAGACATCAGATCTTATTTGATTTTTGCGTCGGCTCCTACCCAGAGATATGGAAGATCTCCTGGTGTTTTGGAGGTAGAACGCTCTACTGGGAAAATATTTTTTTGATTTTTCGAAAAGATACCCACTTTGGGGAGTGATACTCCGTGGGGTTTTTATTTACAATAGAGATATTTTTTCTTTTTGAAATGGGAATCCGGTTTGCATGCGCCTCCACTAGGGATGCCTGTGGGGTCTTTGGCTAACCGACTTTTATTTTGAAAGCAGGTAAACATGATGATTGATGCGATGGATGCTGATGCATGGAGATGCATGATGAATGCATGGCTTGGCTCATTCTCTTTTAGTTTGATGATTTTGCTTTTGCTGGTGATGCAGAGAACTTGGAGCTTATTACTTGCAGGGTTGTGCTCCCTGGGGATTTTCTTTTTAATGCGGATGTTTGATTAGCGGGTTGGTCAAGATCCCGACCTGTGGTCGATCAGGTCCATCGTCCCAAGATGCTGTTTCTTTGCTAATGAGAAATCTGACCTCAAGATGTTCTTCTGGGCATAAATGCTATTGAGACGGTGCTTAGTCGCCAATTTTGGTCAAGATTCCAATTTGCAGGCGATTGGATCCGTCATCCCAAATTGTGAAGTGAGTGGAGTTCAAGACTCCTGAAGTGTAGTGCTGGGGGCTAGTGACAATTTTTTATGATTTTTGTAAATATGTGGTCCGAATCTTTACCTGAGTGGTTAGGATAGAGATCGGTTATTGAAAACAAAGGAAATATTTTTTGTGATTTTTACAAATATTTGATTTGAAAGCAAGGGAAATATTTTTGTGATTTTTGAAGAGGTGATTTTGCAATGTTTTTGTATTTTGTGATTTTTCTGAAATGCAGGGAAAAGTATGGAATTTTCATCCACTTTCAACTTCTACTGCTGGTAAGGCACCCGATCCATTTTACATCAGCGACCAAGACGAGTCTCACACAGTTAAGTACCGTAGTTTTACATCTTCGGATGAGGAAATTTTGAGGGTTTTCAGTCAACACACCCACAAAGTTGCCTGTTCCTCATGTGCAATGCACATAGACCACGTATCATCCGACGGACTCCTTCGGCCACAAAATGAGCGACATCCTCACATTTCCCTTAGTCAATCCAGTTTGGGGCCTTCCGTTGCTCACAATTCCGTGAGGGTGCGCTCTACCTCCCAACAGCCTTAATTCCCTTCATGAGTTTTGGGAACAGGGAACATCCGTCAGATTCAACAGCGACTTCCAAATCAAGGTTGTCTATCACTGTGCGTTCAACACGAACAGGGTTGCGGAGCTCTGCCCACCACAGCCCTTACCTGTTTAAAAGATTCCAGACACCCGTATGATCAAGTGTCAGCCATGCCTGGAACAGGTTAGGAAAGAAAGCCCCCGAGAAGCTAATCTCAATGTAGTTTTAGGTCTTCGGACCGCTGGAGATAAATTTGTGCAGTTGAAATTGATGGTTTTATTTTTTTTTTTTATTTTTTTTTTTTGTATTTTTTAAAAAGTTCCAGATTTCAACTCGGGTATTAATCGAGGTTGATGCTGGTTTTTATGGAAAGCTTGAAATCTCTTTGGAATTTTTTTAAAATGATCCGGATTATCGAACCTTGATCTCAGCAGTTGAGGCCGATGCCGGTTTTTGGTTGAAAGCAGGAAAAGGTCCCCCGAGAAATTAATCACAGTGTAGTTTAAGGTCTTCGGACCAAAATATGTACATGCTGAAAATACATTCTTTTTTATGATTTTTTTTTTAAATAATCCAGGTCATCAGATCTTGTCCTGAATGGCTGGGATCGATGCTGGTTTTTATTAAAATCCCTCGGGATATTGATCCCGACGTAGTTTAAGGTCTTCGGACCACATTTTTGTACAAGCGAACTATAATCAAGGGTGGAGATTCCGGGGATTCTTCTTAGACTGGTTCAGATCATCAGGTCATGACTTTGAATGGTTGAGATCACTGTTTGACCAAGTCAATTTTTTCTTTCTTTTCCTTGAAAATTCCATGGAGCTTTTCCACATCATCAACCCAATTTCTCACCCATTTCTCACAAGATGAGATTTTGGGTGAGATTTCTTCCTTTTTTTCTCACCATTCTCTTCCATCACTTTACTCTTACAAGGAGGTACAAGATTCACTTGCAACCACCCTTCCCAAGGAGGAGTTCTTCCCAAGGAGAGAGGAGGAGAGGTCGTTTCAACTAGGTGGGAGGTAGGACGGCCCCCTGGGCGCCGCCCGGACCGCCCTTGACCCCTGATTTCTTCAGTGGTTTGGGTAAAGGGGTGCAGCCCCCTTTTCTATATAACATGGGGCACCCTTGCCCCCTCCAACGTGCAATCTCTCTCTTCTCTCTCTCATACTCTCTCTTTCTCAAAGTTTTCTCTCTCCTCTTGGTGGTTCTTTGCTTCTCTCAAGTGGTGGGCCTTAGAGAAGTTTTGGGACAGCAAGGTGGTCCTTCTTTGGTGAGTGGTAAAGGTATGGACCACTCCCTTTCTCTTTCTTGTCCTTTTCCTTCTTCATTATCTCTTCTCATGGTTCTTTTCTTTTTCCATGTAGCTAACCCAAAAGGAGTGAAGGTGGGCCCAAGTGTTCTCCACTCTATCTCAAAGGTGGTGCATGGAGAAGGACATTGCAAGCTTTCATTTCATTTTTCCTTTTCTTCTTTTCACACTCCCTTCATGTATATGTAAAGGGTGATTTTGCCATGTCATCAAGTGTGCATGGCAAAATATTCTATCTTTTTCATGAGAGTTGGGCCTATTTTCATATGTATCAAATGGGCTCAAAGTGAAGTCATGGCCCTTGGTGTATTTGATGGGCCCAATGCTTCATTTTGGGCTCCCTCTTACTTTCTTGCTCTTGTCATTTCCTTTGGAGCTTTCTTTTTCTTTTTCATCTTCTTTCCAAGATTTGGGCCCATGGGCATGGTAGGGCCCATCTCAAGCTTTGGGCTCATGGGGCTCACTTTGGGTGACCCCATCTTTCTTCATATATGTATGGACCAAGGTGACTAGCCCATTCTTCACTTGGATCTCAAGTGGGCTAGATTTCTTAGTTGGGCCTTTATGGACAAGTAACCCAAATCTTCCACCATCTCTTGATTATGATGTACATCCTTGTACAAAGTGTGGTAGGTTCCATGGAGTTTTTCCATGAGGATGGGCTTTTGGGCCTTCATTGGAGCCTGGATTTCTTTGGACCATGTGGGCACCACCACACTTTGTCCATGTAGGCTTTTTTTTTTTTCTTTCATGCTTTTTCTTTTGATGGATGGAGGACTTGAGTTACTTGATCATTTACAAGCCCCATGAGTGAGTTGTTCCAACAATCTCACTAGTTTCAAATGGTTTTTCCATGAGGTAGGAAAGTGGTTCTTAAGAGTTTCTCTTTAATGTTATCAATCTCACATGGATGATTCTCCTTCAAGTGAGCTATCCATGCAACCATAGCTCCTTAAACTTTTCTTTGGGGGGCTTGGTGGGTCATCCACCATCATTCTCAAATATGAGTGACTTTTCTTTCGATTTGTGAGAAAGAATGATACCCATAAGTTGCCCAATTTTGTCCCATGCTTTGGGGCACTTTGGATTTTGATCTTCAAGTGGGCTATGTATACCATTCTTAGCCATTTTCATGATGGTTGGGTGGCCCATCAAGCCATGCCCTCTTGTGCTCAAATGGTCTCCCTTTCTTGTAAAGAAATTGGTGCACATAAGTTGCCCAAATTTGTCCTTTCATGGGCATTTTCAACTTGGTTCTTCATGTGGGCTATGTACATCAACTTTTTTACCATTAGCTTCTTTGATTCATATGTTTGTGGGTAGACCGCCATGTTGTACTCTCATGGTCAACACTTTCATCAAGATGGTGCACATAGGGTTGCCCATGGTTAACCCATGAATGGGTCCTCATGTTCTTCAAGTGGGCTATTTGCTCCCTTCAATCCATTGAGGTGAGGCATTTGGGTTGCTCTTGGGGGCCCACTTCCTTTCTATCCCCCACTTGTCCATGTACATGTGTAAAAAGATGGAAACATCTTAAGTGAGAATCATGGCCTTGGCATAAAAAAGTGGATCAATCCCTGGCCACATATGGACTTTGAAGAGGAGCTTCTCATGTGAAGTAGGATTCTTATCCTTTGTTGCTCTCATGGCACTTGAGTGCATTTGTTGTCCAAAATGTGTCCTTGGATGATGGACTTTTCTTGCGTAAGGCATGCCATGCAACCTTCTTTAAGGTGGGCCTTGCTTTCTTCATTGGGCCCAACACATATCCTAGGTAACACATGGAGTTGGACTTTAGATCTTGCATTTGAATGTGAGTCCAATCCCATGGGTTTCCTGGATGATAATTTGGATTTTAACGGGTAAGGGATAGGGACTTACCTTGCCAAGCTTGTAGGATTCAATGGCAGACGGTACTAGGGGACGTCGAGTGATTGACGAAGATGATCCTGCCTTCATCATCCGCCGAGGGGACCACATGTGTTCCTTGGCTATGGAGCATCAACCTCTTCCCGCCATCAAGGGTCGAGGCACAAGGGATCACTGGGACAACTGGGTGAAGGATCCACAGCCCTTGCTTGAACGAGTATTGGTTGGTACTCCCTTTTGCTGGCCTCCTCACCTTACGTTTTCATAACAACAGTGCCAACCGCATGATGCTCGCGGCCCTTTGTGAGAGGTGGCAGGACGAAACCCACACTTTCCAGCTCCCTTGTGGTGAATAGGGAATAACTCCCCTGGACATTTATATGCAAATAGGCTTTCCATTTCATGGGACAGTTGTCCCTCAAGTCAGCTCTCTGGCTCCCATCACTTCCACTGACTAGCTACGGCTCGTCGGTGATGTCCCACCCGAGGATGAATTCCAAGGCCATCAAGTAAAGATGCGATGGTTCTACAATACTTTTGCCTCCGTCATCCCTACTACCGAGCGAGAGGCCCTCCACAAAGCACGGGTCATGATCACTTACGCCTTCAGGTCCTTCCTTCTCTGTCACGCCAATGAGAGGGTCGATCCTAAATTTCTTCGCTTGGTTGAGGATCTACACCACCCCTATAATTGGAACGGGGCTATCCTGACTCATATTTTCCAGGGTCTGGATAAGACTTGTCGGAACAGCCGGTCCTACACTGGTTTTTGGCCTGTCGTCGAGGTATTTCTTTCATTCACCTTTCTTGGAAACATTTGCCTTCTTTCTCTTTCTAATTGTTAGGTATGCCTTTTCCCAGACTTGCTTATATTACCATTTTCCCCATCTCGCGCTAGGATGCGGGACGATATTGAGCCCTCTTTGTATCGCCACATGTATTGGCACCAGCAAAACCGTCAGCGGAACTCCCGAGTTTCTGGAGACAATTGGCGCGCTGACATAGACGGGTTAACCGTTGATGACGTAAGTATCTTGCTTTTCTTACCCCTCGTGCTGCACTGTAACTGATCGTAGTGACCTCATTTGCTGCAGCTCGCTCGGATGCCGTATGCCAGCTTCCCTCTCTATTACACCCCTCAGCGTGTGGAGGCATATGATGCTTCATGTCTCCGTATCATGCTTTCCGATGCTGAATCTTTTCAGTGGTATCTGGGTGAGAGGTTGCTTCGGCAAGTTACTGGGGTGGCTCGGGTCCATTGTTCTGCACCTCCTCCAGCTACTCAGATTCCTACTGACGAGATGGCTGACGCTCTTGTGGGCCAGCCCGGGTTTCGTTTCACGATCCCGGATCATGACTATGATGAGTGGTATTTGCTGTACGGCCAAGGGCCTTTGCTTCCTTCGCTTTATGTTCCAAGGGGCCGTCGTAGATATGCTGGAGGCTCAGTTACAGCTCCTTTGATGGATCTTTACCGTCGGGAGCGGGACGAGAGGAGGGACGATGACGACTATGTTGGCGACTTGTAGCCTGCTTCTGTATTCAGCTTACTTGAGGGATGACCTTCTTCTTTTGGCTTTTACCCACCTTTGTATCAAAATCTTCTGAATGAATACACAATCTTAATTCTTCTCAGATTACTTGATGATGCTTGAATGCTTTGATTTCTGACTCAGTCTTTAATGATTTATGGAGGATGAGCCTTCTTAACTGCATGGATGATGACTTGAACGGTTCAGATTGCTTGATTTGGCCCTGTGGGCCCACTTGATGATCAGATCTTGGATTCTGGCCTTCTTTCTTGATGATCAAGCCTTTGATCTTGCTGTTTCATGACTTGTGTAAGCTTTTCCATGGTTTAGATCATGCTGATATAGTCTTTGAATGGCTCAGATTGATAGCTTCGGCCCTATGGGCCCACTTGAGACCTCAGCTTTACTTTGGAGCACCTCTTTTTGATGATTTGTGAGGCTAAGAAAGCTTCTCATGGCATGGATCATGACTTGAACGTCTCGGATCGCTTGACTTGGCCTTGTGGGTCCACTTGATGGTCAGATCTTGGATTCTGGCCATATCTCTCTTGATGATCGGACCTTTGATCTTGCTGTTTCATGTAGGTTCTTCCATGGTTTAGATCGTGGTGATCTAGTTTTTGAATGACTTGGATTGCTTGTGGCCCCCACTTGATCACCTTTCCCTCTCTTTGACTTGATCAGACCCATTCTGGCCGCAGTGCTTCGTGATTGGACCGGTGGGGTACCTTCCAGATGATCTTGATCAACCTCAATCGAAATCTGGAGTGGATTGGAGCCTTGGGCGGCCCTCAGGGTGCCATCTGCTAATGTGGACTGTCCGCCTCACCTACCAAGAACCCTGGAGCCAATCCCGCGGAGAGAGAGGGAGCGCGTCCGTACAGGCGGCCCAGAGCGGGCCGCCAAGGCTCGCCTCTTGTGCGGCCTGGGCTGGCTCTAGTTCAGACAGTGAGCATATTCTTCTGGCTGCTGTCTCCCTCAACCCTGCATCCGATTCTTCGATTCAGCCATGAATCTCTTCCTTGTCTTATCTTCCTTTCTCCTTTTATCTTTTTCTTGGCTTGTCTTTTCCCAAGCAATAGACGGTGGAGATTTAGGGGCTGTCCAAGGTGGGTCCCACACTTTAGATTTTCAACTGAGCTTTGATAATGGGGGGATGCCTTTAATGGACGGGGTAGATGGGGCATTAAGAGGGGGTATTGATGAGGGGTTAGGGATGGTGGTTGGTGGAGCTTTGAATGGCCCCATTAATGGCAGCCATGTTGAAATTCCAGATTTGAATGGCGCTTTGATTGTGGGAGAAATGGATGGCATGGATGAGATGGGAGGATGGGACATAGGTGAGGACATCGCCGAAGACTGCCACACCGCAGAACTGGTTCGGGATCCCCTATCTTATTTGGCCTGCAGCCGCCGGCCAGGATGCTGTAGTGTTCTCCTTGGACTTACTGTATGACCTTTTTTCGGGTCCTCAGAGTGTGGCCGATTCTACCTTTGCTCGGAACGCACTGATGTTTTGCTTGATAGCTGAGGTGCTATTCTCGGGATGGCGCAGGTCCCAGACTCCTCTGCTTTTTAAGGTGATGAGCCGAGCTATCCGACGGCAGGGGATCATTTCTCTCATCTTGGCCGAGCTGTTTAATGGGCTGACTGACTGCGCCCTGGGCCGCACTCGTGTCCTTCGCGGCTGTTGTGCCTTTCTTCAGGTATCTTTTCTACACCTTTTCTTCTTGCTTTGTTAGGAATTGCTTGGCTCTAGCTGAACTTCTTTTCCTTTTTGTGATCAGGTCTGGCTATGAGAGCGTCTTTCTTTGACCGTTCCTGCACCCCTTCCTGGTATTCCTAGCTCTGACGTCATGCGTTATATCATGGAGTTTCTTCCTCATACGACTAGGATGAGCGAGCCCTTGTATCGCAGGATGTTCGCTGAACTTCGTGACTGGAATGTTCGTTGGAGTCATCTTGGCTTTCACTTCCTCGAGTGCTTTGCGATGCACACCGTCTTCCTCTGATGTTGGTAGGCTTTCGATCTTACTTTTCTTACCATCCCATTCGGTTCCTATGGCAGTTTGGGTACGAGCAGGATGTTCCTCTTTTTGCTTTCACGGGTATCGGGCGTCGAGCACTTCCATCTAAATCCTCTGACTTTAGGACTCAGGTTGATAGATCTTGGGCGAGTTACTTGACTGCTGATTTGCTGGGTTTTGAGCTGCGGACTTTTTCGATGGCGACCACCCCATATCAGTACTGGGTTGCTGAGCAGTCTTTGTATCGACGTATCCCTTGCTGGCACCAGACTGTTGATGAGGATGAGCAGGATATCCTTGGAGATGCCGGCTCTTCATCTGGTTCATATGAAACTTTTAAGGAGCGCCCATTCATTGATCCTTGCTTCCTTTTGGCCACTCATGGCCATCTGCTGTCTGAGATTTCTGCACTTCGGTATCATTGTGAGATGATGTCGAGGAGATTGGCTACCGATCAAAGGTTGTCTGACGAGGAGACAGCGATCCGTACCCTTGAGCGCGATGAGGCGCATTACCTGCGTATGGAGGTGAGTAGGTTGAGAGCGAGGCTATCTTTTTATGAGTCAGAGGACTTACCTGATGTGGCCGAGGAGGAGGGTAGAGATTGATTGTGTTGGCCACCCACACATTCCCTTTTTTGCATATATGATTGATGATGATGCATTTTTTTTATTTTTTGAAAAAGATGACATTATATGTGTAAAAGAAATATGATGCTTTTAATGAAAAAAGAAGAAAACTTTTTTGGGAATCTATTGTGCCATGAGTTGTCTTGTGAGTGTGTCTGGATTTTGTGTTGGGATATAGGAATCAGAGTTCGGGCTCAGCCAATGCTTTGACCGATGTCTCGAGATTTGACTTGTGTGCTCCTTTGGTTCCCTTAGAGGTGTAGGCAACGAAAATTATTGCCTCTTGAAATTGTCGGAATTTGTAGAGCTCTTCGTTCCTGACTGCACTTCTTCTTGAACTGTGACTGCTTAAACCGTTCTGAACTGTTTGATTTCTTGGTACCTGTACTTTTCATTTTTTTTCTTTTTCCATCTGAGCCATTTTTTCCTGTAGCGCTCTTTCGAGTTTTCACTACAGCCGGCCTTTTCCCTTCATTTTTGCCCGTGGCGCCCTTTCGGATTTTCACCACGTCCCGGGTGTTTAATCTTGCCTGCCCCTTAGCAGCTATGCTGTTTTTACCCTCGGCACCCTTTCGGGTTTTCACCGAGTCCACTGTATGCCCACTGTTTTTACTCGGAGCGCCCTTTCGGGTTTTCACTCCGCCCTCTTTGTTTAGGCACACATTTTCTTTTTCTCTTTTTTCTTTTTCTGAATCTTTGGATAACTGTGGCGGCTAGAGGTCGGGAATCCGTCGTTGCCGGCCGATGGCAGTCTTTCAGCCCTTATCCTAAGTTACGATGATAGAGCTGTTGGTCTTAGCTAAAAACCCTTCTGAGATGAATGGATGGATGACTGTGTTTCTTCTTGGGCTGATTTTTTTCTTGGGTGCCTTGCTTTGGCTTCCCTTTTTCTTTCTCTTTTCGTCTTTTTTTTTCTTTCTTTTTTTTGTATTCTTTTTCTCTTTTTTTTTTTGTCTGTTCCTTTTGAATCCCCTTACTTGAAACACTTATTGGTGGACGGAAACGATTTCTCAGAGATCTTAGCTTCGACCTCTTGACTTCAGCTCTATTAAAGTAACTCTTGATAAGGTCAAAATAACTTACCCGTGAAAGATCTTCACATTGTCGACGTTGGTTGGCTCAGGAAGATCCACCCCTCTCATGCTAGTAAGTCTGAGGGCGCCTCTGGGAAGTACTTCTCTGATGATCAACGGCCCATCCCACGAGGGTTTGAACTTTCCTCTGGGATCCGGAAGGTGCGACGGTAGAATCTTCTTCATGACCATGTCGCATACCTTGAAACTTCTTTTTCGGACTCTTTTGTTGTGAGCCCGAGCGATCCTTTTCTGATAACACTGAGAATGACTTAGCGCACGCATGCGCTTTTCATCTGCTAGCTGCAACTGATCGAATCTGGCCCGTTGCCATTCTCCTTCTTCAATTCCGCTTTCGAGTAACACTCTGAGTGATGGTATTTCCACCTCGACTGGCAAAACTGCCTCCATTCCATAGGTAAGCTCGAAAGGAGTAACGCCCGTAGCAGACCGTACGGACGTTCGATAGGCCCAAAGTGCATATGGGAGCATATCTGACCAATCTCGATAGGTCATGACCATCTTCTCAAGTATCCTAACGATTGTCTTGTTTGCGGCTTCTACCCCACCATTCATCTGAGGACGGTAGAGGCTTGATCGATGACGTTAGATCTTGAATCTGATGAGGAAGTCATCCATCTTCCTATTGACAAACGGGGTCCCATTATCTGTGATGATAACATTGGGGATTCCATACCGGCATATGATGTTGTTCTTCATGAATTTGATCACCTGAGATGCTGCAATTGTGGTATAGAAGGCTGCCTCTACCCACTTGGTGAAGTAGTCGATTGCCACAAGTATGTACTCATGACCGTTTGATGCTTTGGGACTGATCTTGCCGATGATGTCGAGTCCCCACATGGAGAAGGGCCAGGGGGTGCTCAGGTTGTATAATTCTGATGAGGGGGCATGGATTTGATTCGCATGCTCCTGACACTTGAAGCATTTTCTGACGTGCTGGCAACAGTCTGTCTCCAAGGTGAGCTAATAGTAGCCGAGTCGTAGAATCTTCTTTGCCATCATTTGCCCGTTCATGTGTGGGCCACAGACTCCTTCGTGTATTTCTTTCATGATCTTTGCAGCTTCTGTTTCATTGACACATCGAAGGAGGATGTGATTATAGGATCGCTTGTAAAGAACTTCGCCACTGAAGGTGAACTGGCCGGCCAAACGCTGGATGGTTCGGCGATCTGTTGCTGTTGCTAACTCTGGATACTCCTGGGTTTCGAGATATTGCTTGATGTCGGCATACCAGGGTTTGTCAGGGACAGCTTCGGCTTCTTCTATTTGCAGGCAGAAAGCAGGTTCTTCTTGAATTTCAACTGTGAGCTCCCATTCTGAAGCTCCTTTTGGTATCTCGAGCATTGATGCAAGTGTGGCGAGAGCATCTGCAAACTGGTTCTTGGCTCTGGGCATGTATGAGAAGGTGACTTCTTTGAATTCTTCGATCAAATTTTTAAGATACACATGATATGGTATCAATTTCTCATCCTTGGTTTTCCATTCGCCATTGGTCTGATTGATGATAAGCTGTGAGTCTCCAAATACTCGTAGCTTCTTGATGCCCAAGATCATGGCTTCCCTTAAGCCAGCGATGCATGCTTCGTACTCTGCCATGTTGTTGGTGCATTCGAATGCTATGTGCCTTGAGATGGGAATAGGGACATCATCTGGAGAGTAGAGGATCGCTCCAATACCACTCCCTTTAGAATTTGCTGCGCCGTCGAAGAATAACGTCCACTCATCTTTTTTCTTCTTTTCTTCCTCTTCAATGAGCAAGAGATCTTCATCAGGAAAGAATGTCTTGAGCGGTTGATAATCCAGGAGTGAGTGAGCGGCAAGATGATCGGCGAGGGCCTATCCCTTGATTGCCTTCTGAGTGACATAGGTGATGTCGAACTCAGACAGGAGTAGCTGCCATTTAGCTATCCTTCCAGTGAGTGCCGGTTTCTCGAACAGGTACTTGAGCGGATCCATGTGAGCGAGGAGGAGAATAGGGAATGCAATCATGTATTGACGAGTTACTGAGTTGCCCAGACTAGGGCGAGGCAAGTCTTCTCGATCGGGGAATACCTGATCTCGTAGTCGGTGAACTTTTGGCTCAAATAATATATTGCTTGTTCCTTTTTCCCGGTCTCATCGTGCTGGCCGAGGACACAGCCAGTGGCTTCTGCTGCTACAGAGATGTATAACAATAGTGGTCGTCCGGGAGTGGGTGGCACTAGGACTGGAGGATTCATAAGATATTTCTTGATACGGTCGAAGGCGACTTGGCAATCATCATTCCATTCTTTTGGAACGTTCTTCCGAAGGAGCTTGAAAATGGGCTCACAAATAGGTGTGAGCTGTGCGATGAAGTGACTGATGTATTAAATTCTGCCAAGGAACCCACGAATTTCCTTCTCTGTTCTAGGAGGGGGCATCTCGATGATTGCTCTGGTTTTGGTCTCGTCGACCCTGATGCCGTCCTCGCTCACCATAAAGCCGAGGAGCTTACCTCCCATTGCACCGAAGACACATTTCTAAGGGTTGAGACGGAGCTTGTACTTTTCTAATCTGTTGAATAACTTCTTCAGATCTTCAAAGTGTCCTTCAATTGTGCGAGATTTGATGATCATATCGTCCACATATACTTCAAGCTCTTTGTTCATCATGTCATGGAATAATGCTGTCATTGCTCGCTGATATGTTGCTCCTGCGTTCTTCAGACCAAACGGCATTACCCTGTAACAGAAGGTTTCCCAGGGAGTGATAAACGATGTCTTCTCGCGATCTTTGACGGCCATCTTGATTTGATTGTAACCTGAGAACCCGTCCATGAATGAGAACACCTTGTATCCAGCAATATTGTCGACCAGAGTGTCGATATGTGGCAAAGGGAAGTCATCTTTAGGACTGGCCTTGTTGAGATCTCGGAAGTCGATACACATTCGAACCTTGCCGTCCTTTTTTTGTACTGGTACGATGTTGGCCAGCCATTCAGGGTAGTTGGAGACTACCAAGAATCCCGCATTGTACTGCTTGATGACTTCATCTCGAACTTTCAGAGCCCATTCTGGCTTCATTCTTCGAAGTTTCTGCTTTACTGGCTTCATATCTGCCTTGGTTGGCAGATGGTGTACAACGAGCTCTTCATCGAGCCCCGGCATGTCTTCATATGAGAACGCGAAGTTGGACAATCTTGGAGCTAGGAACTCTATCATTTTCTGCTTCATCTCAAGTGGCAACGATTTTCCGATGCGTACTTCCCTAGGGATCTCAGGTGTCCCCAAGTTTACTATCTCGAAATCATCGGCTACAACATTGGCTTTAGATTCGAACTTTTTGAGGAGATCCTCTAGTTCGGGAGCTGGATCATCATCTTCCTCATCCCGAGCTTCGTCCAGACCCATGAGCTCGAAGTCTAATTCGATGTCAAATCATATGATTCGACTTCAAACTCATGTGACTCTTTAGATGAACTTGGCACACTATTGAATGCAGGAAAAGAAATGTTTTTTGGTTTTTGAGAATTTTCTGAAACGAAAATGCTAGATGTTTTTGGCTTTTAAAAATTTTTTATTTTTTTAGATTTTTGAAATTCGCGGGACTTTGAATAAGTGGGCATTGCAGACCATGATTGAGCCCAGCTTGTCCCAAAGTTCCGATCGCTGCTTAAACATGCATTTTTTTTTTGGAAGCCAGAGCCCTCAGATGGCTCTTTGGCTGATTCAAAAGTTAGGGGAACGGATGACCATTCAGGACCCCACACTTCCTCCCCTGAAGAGGTGGGGGTTGATGATTCAGGTGAAGAATCACAGTCTGGCCCAATGACCATGATTTCTTGCTGGTCGGGTTCGAGATCTGAGTCGTACTCAGTCCCTCCCGGATCACTTACCTCGCATTGCAGTTCGTCTGGTTCCACAGTGAGATACATGTTTGGGATCTGGACATCGGACCAATCTAGGGCTGGCCATTTCCCTTTCTTGGTCCAATGGATGGGCGGCTTCTGCCCCTGGCTGATGATTGTTGATGTTGATATGGGCGAGTCGTGCCCCTTGCTGATTGATGCTGAGATGGGCAAGTTGTGCCCCTGACTGGCTGGAATTGAAACGGGCAGGTTGTGCCCCTAGTTGATTGATGCTGAAGTGGGCAGGTTATGCCCCTGGTTGGGAGCAGGTATCAGAGTAACCTGGTCCTGAAGCTGCTGTATTTGACTTCCTTCTTCATCTTCATCATTTCCTTCTTCTTCTGGAGGCTTAGATGGTTCGAGAATCTGATCCCATCGAATGGGGGGCCACATGGCCCAGACTAGGCTCATCGGGAGGCCTTTGTGTAGTGCAGTCAGTTGATTCCCTCCTGGATCTTTGCAAGGTTCTCCTGGCTTGACGAATTGGATGGGTGAGCACCGAAATTTCTTCCTCCCTTTGTCCGTGAAGATTAACCTGTATCCGAGTCCCCATTTGCGTTGGTTATATATCAGCAGTACCTTTCTGGACTTGAAGTGATTCTTCATTCGGTATTTGAGGCTCAGATGCTCTGCCGGTGAAAAGACACAATCCACCCTTATCAGTTCTGGATTGGCGATAGAGTTCACAGTCTCGAATTCGAAACTATGAAACGGGATGTCTTCTTCAGAGTGCTGGATATCGATGACCGGGATGTCTGGTTCAGTGGCAGCAGCATTGGAAGGAATGATGAGCTCCTTCTCTGCATGATTAGAGATCACTTGATTTCCACAGATGTATTTCACTCGTTGATGCAGGGTTGACAGCACAGCTCCAACCTTGTGCAGCCAAGGCCGTCCGAGCAGCATGTTGAAAGAGGCTGATATATCCAGAATTTGGAATGTGATGGTAGAGATTTCTGGACCTATCTGTACCTCTATGTCGACCTCCCCTTCCACTGATCGGCGGGTGTTGTCGAATGCTCTGACGCATATGGTGCTGGGTCGGAATGAAGAAGGATTGATTCCCAGACGTTCCGCAGTCTTAAGTGGGCAGACGTTTAAGCTTGAGCCATTATCGATAAGGACCAGCGGAACGCAGAGGTCTTTGTATCGTAAGGCTATGTTGAAGGATCGCCCATGATCACGTCCTTCTGGTGGCAACTCGTTATCAGTGAAGGTGATGGCACGCGGAGCCAAAAGTTGTCCAATCATCAATGCTATCATCTCTGGTGTCGTATCGGAGGAGACGTGAGCATCGCTCAAGGTTTTGGCAAACATTTCTCGGTGTATGCGAGATGTGCAGAGTAGCTCCCATACTGAGATTTGAGCAGGGATTGACTTGAGCTAAGTCGCCACATCATATGCGGCTTCATTTTTGTTGCCGAGGCCTGAGAGAGCGCCTTTGGGATCTCCTCTATTTTGATTATCTCTTCGGATGCAACGCCCATTAGGATTCATGTTCCCTACTTCCGCACATTCTGGATAGTGCCATGGGACCTCTTTATAATTTTCTTCCCCTTTGCCTTCTAGGACCACCAGTTCTTGCAACGGTGCTGGTGTGGGTACCAGATCTTCCTCGTATGGAGCTTTTGCCTTGAGAACTACATTGTTGCCTGTGCTGAAGGGGTAATATCGAGGCTTGTCTTCATAGATCACATAAGGTTGCGGTCCTGGCTTGATCATTCCTGGAGCAGGAGGCTCCCATGGAATAAATACTGGTCCTCTTGATATGGAAGAAGGTTTCTCTGTTCGTCCCAGCTGCCGTAGTGTGATTGACACACCTCCGGGATTTGCCCCTTGCAATATGACTGGCTCAACTGGAGGAGTTCCTTCCAAAATAATGGGTTCTTGCTGCTGATGAGTACGGTTTCTCCATGGCGAATTGTATTGAACTGGAGTTGTCTCTTGCAATATGACAGGTTCGTATGTGGGCTCGATGTACGATTGTGCTCCTTCCAGAATGACTGGTTCCTAACATGAGGGGCCGTAAGATGCCCCTTGCACAACTGACACATCATATGGAAGTGTTCCTTCGAGTACTACTGGCTTGGAGACCGAAGGAAGAAAGGGACTTGCCCCTTGCAAGATTGAAGGAGGATTTGTCGGCCCATAAGTGTAGGCATGAATGGATTGGATGGGGGAGAAGAAGCGATCGAGGCATTCTTCCTCTTCTATGCTGTTGACGGTGGGGCCTCGAGATGAACTGGGATCCATCTGATGTTGAGGTGGAGGATTCTAAAGAATGTTGGTGGAAGCTGCTGCGGGAGTCCCAGGGACCGAGATGCGATCTTGCGGTCGTCAATCAGATCTTGTATGGCATTCTTCAAAGTAAAGCATCGATCAGTAGTATGGCCACGTCCTTGATGGTAGGCACAATACTCATTTTCTCGGTAATTCAGAGGCAGAGGATGAGGAGGCGGCCTGGGTGCCATTAGAGTGAGTAACTGCTTCTGTACCAGTATAGTCATGACTTGACTAAGTGGTTGAGTGAGTGGGGTGAACTTCCTGGGCTCCCTGTAATTCTGCCTGTTCTGGTATGAGTATTGACCATTTCCTCTGAACTGCTGCTGCTGTCGAGGTGGTTGTGGCTGTGGTTGAGGATTCGGTCGTGGTTGATACCTCTGGGGTTGGTACTGAACCTAATTCTGCTGACGCTGTTGATGTCCCTGTGGGGGAGCATTTTGATTACCCTGAACAGTGGTGTTGATGTTGTTTACCTCTGTCGGGCGATGAGGAGAACCGCTTCGGTTTCCATTCCCATATCCGATGGGTCTTCCCTCCACTCTGTTTCTCTTGACTGGAGTGGCTTGATGAGGCCATGGGGAGATTGTCCCGGCATGGATTCCTGCTTCGACTTGCTCTCCAGCATGGATTAATTGTAAGAAATTCGCATATGGATGCGAGATGAGATATCCGGATATGCCTGGATATGTTGAATGAACAATCATAGAGATCTGTTCTTCGTCGTTAATGGGTGTCCGCATTCTGGCTGCCATAGCTCGCCAACGTCCCACGTAAGCTGACAGTGTTTCATCACTCCTTTGCCTGAGAGCCGCGAGGTCGGCTCTTCTGGGTGCCATGTTGAGATTGTATGCAAATCTGTCGACGAAAGCCTGGGAAAGCTGTTCCCACGTCCTGATGCGGTGGCAGTCCAATGAGGTGTACCAATCTAGGGCATCGCCCTTCAGAGATTTTTGGAACAAACGAATGAGGGCCCCTTCATTTCCTAAGATTGCACTCAGCTCTCCACAGAAGGCCTTGAGATGTGCTGTGGGACAACCGCTGCCATCGTATCTTTTGAATTTTGGTACCTCAAAGTTTTGAGGTACTTAAGCATCTGGGAAAGGACACAAGTCTCTGAACTTGGTCAAAGGTAAGTCGATTCCTTACTGTCGCTGAAGCTGATTTTGCAAGATCTGGAACTGCTCCCGCAACTCGTCCGGTCCTGAGTGATCCGTTCGAGCGACTGGTGCCTCTTGGAGTAAGGCACGTTCTTCTTCGGCATAGTGGTCGATGTCTTCGACCCTATGTGCTTGCTGAGAAGCAACTGCGGGTTGCTGAAATTGATTTGATGACTGAACTGGATTCTAATGAACTTGTGCTTGAGAGGATTGTAATTGAATTGGAGACTGTACTGAAGGTTGAACTGGAACTTGCTGGAAATTAACTGGAGTTTGCTGAATTGAAGATTGCTGGAAATTAACTGGAGTTTGCTGAATTAAAGATTGCTGGAAATTAACTGGAGTTTGCTAAATTGAAGATTGCTGGAAATTAACTGGAATCCCATCGGCGGGGATGTGCTGGAATTGAAAAGTGCTCCTGTTTGCAGGAGGCTGAGATGCTGGGAAGTGACCCCTTTGTTGGGTATTCGCCACTGTCCGCTGATTGATGTGGGCTTGACACTGACCCCCATTGTGGGCATTCGCCAGTGCTGTCTCTGTTGCTGGAAATTGAATTGAAATCCCATCGGCGGGGATGTGCTGAAATTGAAAAGGTGTCCCATCAGCGGGGACATGCTGAGATCTACTGAGACTGTTGTTTGCAAGATTGACTGGAAGCTGACTGGAAGTTCCTGCGACAGGATTGCTCTGAGATGGCCCTGTCGTTGCAGGAAGGTACTGAGGAGGATGCCCCATAGCAAAGGGCTGAGATAGCTGTTGTCGGTAGTCTTGGGCAGACTCCGATGGTTGTGCTTGATTTGAACTGGAGGGAAGGTCCCGGCATGGTTGCTGAGACTGCTGAACTGGGCCAACCTGATTGTTGGCTGCTGCGGTGGCTTGTGCTTGCATGAATTGCAAGAGCATTTCTTGCATTGCTCTCATTCCTTGTGCCAATTCTTGTATGATTGGCGTATTATCAATGGGCTGTTGCGCTGAAGGTTGCGTTGAAGGTCATCTCAAGAGCAGGGAAGAGATGAGTTTCTTCTTCGTGGTCAGACATGGCTTGCTGTGCCCGAGTGCGGATTATGCTGCGGAAGGGAAGTTATTTCCGAACACTTTGAGCCCGAGGAGGCGCAATGGTGAGGACTATACTCTTTTTGGGTTTTGGGATTTTCTATATATATATTTTTTTTTTTTTGGTTTTGGGATTTTCTATTTTTTTGTTTGTTTTGGGTAGAATGCTATGCAGATGAGATTGTACAAGGATTAGTGACTTTCAAGTATGGTAAGGATTCTGTTTTTCAAGTCGGATCACGACTAGTAGGACTAGCTCATCCCCAGCGGAGTCGCCATTGTGTGGACCCTCGCCGTTTCCGCGCTCCCACACGACGTTCTCGTCCCTTCCCCTTTCGGGAAAAGAAGGAGAGGAGGATGCGTGAGTACGAATCACCGTTTGTGCCACTGGCTTGCCTCGTTTTCGAGGGCTTTGTTTGGTTGTCGTGTTAAGCTGGATGTGTTTAAATGAGTTTATATAAGACCAGAGTCGCCACTAGCCAGTTACTTTGAATCTACAGTCGGCTAGACCCTGTAGAAACGTTAGAGAAGGGGATCCGAAGATTCCTTCCTCTAAAATGACTCCTTTTGATCTGCGGCCAGAGATTCGAGGTAAGGGATCACGGTTACAGGGTGGGAAGAGGTTAAGCACCCCACACACTGCCCGTACCAAAGTACGGTCTCTACTTCACAGAATCGAACTAATACTTGAAAGTCTGTTTTAATCATCGTACATTCTCATAGATGACATGATGCATGAATGCAGGTCTGAACAGTAAGAGTTTCTGATGAGCAGGTTCCAACAACGGGCAAGCCCAGAGCATACGCTCGAACTGACAGGTGCTTAATATAAGACGTATGCAGTGTGTTTGAATAATCAAGGTGCTTTATAGTGAAGCATGAATGCAGGTCTGAACAGTAAGAGTTTCTGATGGGCAGGTTCCAACAACGGGCAAGCCCAGAGCATACGCTCGAACTGACAGGATATACGACGTATGCAGTGTGTTTGAATAATCAGGTGTTTGCAGTGAAGCAAGGGGGTTGGAAGAAAAGTAACTGTTGCACTTATGCTAGATGCAAATGAGATGATGCTGGAAAAAGAATAGCTGGATAGACGGAGGTGTCGCAAGGGTTAGCTTCGAGTGGCTGGATCAAGACTTGGATGGCTTAGGAGACTTGGACCAGTGGTCAGGCTGGGCTGGACCAGGGCTAGGCTCTCCTCACTCGGGCTCTCCTTGGTGGAAAAATGGGCTAAGGGGTGGAGAAGGGAACTCGAACGGACGGGCTCTCTCTGGCTGGGTTGCTGTCTTGAAATGAGAAGGGGAGGGGGGTATTTATAGCAGCGGGCAGTGGCAGAACTCGTAAATAGTTTTGGGCGGCCCGCTGTGGGCCGCCCGTACGGTCACTCCTCGATTTCCAGCGAGGTACGGTCGTTCCCTCGGGGCTGCCTGTTTGGCTCGGTGGGTCGACTCAGTGAGTTGACTCAGCGGGTCGACTCGGTGATTTGACTCGACGGGTTGACTCGGTGTTTTAACTCGACGAGTTGACTCAACGGGTTGACTCAGTGGGTTAACTCAGCAGGTTGACTCAGTGAGTTTGACTTTTTTAGGATTTTTTTTTTTACTGGCTTTTCATATGGGGGATTTTTCAGGCTGATGTTTAGGACTGGGTTGACTGGGTTCAGGCTTGAGTTAGGGCTATGGATTGGGGCTTACAAGGGTGAGTTTGGCTGAGTTTAGACTTGGGGTTTGGGGGTATGGTCCTCCATTTATCCAGCTATCTCTACCAACAGTGTAGTCGAAGGTGGGGTGTCTACACATTGTAAATCGATCGACGTGTTCAATGGTCTATTGATCAAGGTCACTTGCAAATAACGCAAAATTCGGCCGATAATTCCCAGAAAACGGGTATTGTCGATCAATCCACTCCATGTATGGCTTGTGGTAGACCGGTGGTATGGTTCGACCAAGGACTTGTCCTGCTACTTCCTAAACTATCTGAATGATTCGATCACGTTCGAGATGTCGCGGCTCAATTAGTGGTGGCAACTCCAGGTCTACTTGATTGTTACCAATTTTAATAGGCTCATTTTCAGGAAGGGGTTGGCCTCCCCGGACACCTTGATTTCTATCATCATAAATGGTGTTTCTAGGCTCCCGATTTGGCCTCCTAAAATCATTAGGAGCTGGGATACTCTGAACTACCTGAATCGATGACAAATTTATATTTATTTAATAGAGGTAGTGGTGTAGGCCGAGGTAATGGTAAATTTTTTACTGAGCTAACCTCAAATTTTGGCTGAGGTGTTGTTGGTACCCTTTTATTGATGGCTACCATTAACCAATTCATATATTCAGTCTAAGATATCACCCATCTATTAAATGCTTTCATCTAGACTCTTGATTGCTCAGCTTGTAAACGCGCCATGTCAGCCTAAGTCCTCCCTTGTTCCATGATATGCCGACTGCCCATATACAGCTCACGAATTTCATGTGAAATGGATTCAATAGGGTCATTTCAAGAAGTAGATGCATTGTTTGACGGATTATTACCTACCTCTAAAATCAGGTTCAAGGGCATATATAGGTTCTATTTGAATGAGGCCTTCCTCTTGTGGGGTAAGCATAGAAGGTGTCATGGGCTCATTAGATGGTGATGCTCGTCCACCTGTGCGGCTCATATTCGTATACTAAGAAGTAAGAGAAGATTGGTATTTGTACTTATTTATGAGGTCACACCAGGTGTGCCAAAAATTGTTGGTCCTCACTTAGATCAATGCCTCCAGCATGCAGTGTGGTGTGTGCACGAGCGTGCCAGAACCGACTGTGCGAAATAGGTAGATACGTTGTGCTCGATCGTATATGACCAAAACTTGAAAAGGTCGGTCGCCTACCGAACCACTCGCTCAATAAATTTAAACAGATTAGGCTATTGATGAAGGGTAGGGTTTGTCCTCCGAAAATGGATTGCGTCTTGCTTTTCACTAAAAAGGACTTTTCCATGTACTAAACCAATAACCGTAATAGACGATCAAGCAAATCGACTGTCGAAAAAACAATTCTACAGAAAGAGAACTGATTGTATTGAGATAGATTGTCTAGCGGGTGTGGATGAGCAATTACAACCTAAGTTTATTCAGAAAGCATGGATGAACGATTATAGCTACTTTTAAACTGAGGCTAAGATAGAATAAGGAAAGGATAGATAGAGTTTGTTTGTTTAATTGATGTGAGACCCCTTCCTCTGTAAACTCCATCTTCTATTTATAAGCTAAGAAGAATCATCTAGATCCCTTCTTCACTACGACTGTTACAATTGCTGGACTTCCTTGAGACCTTTCCTCTTCCAAATCTTTCTTCCTCATACTTCGACCACTCCTGTCTTGACTGTTTACTTGCTGAAAGATGTGTTCCAATCTCTGGCCACCACCTGTCGCTCGAAGAAATCTGCTTCATGTGATTTTGTGATTCGCATGCGTATTGTACCGTCTTCATACAATGTCATGTGTTCTTTCCTTATTCTCTCTCTTGAGCCTAGTCATAAATAGATTACAACACCAAGGTTCAAGTGGAGCACACCACAGGAACCAATGTGAATTAAACACCTACGGTTGAAATCTTCTTGGGCCATAAAAGTTTTGAATCAAGCTAATATTTGTGTTGTCCCTTCATTCATGTCTTTGTGATCTTATGAACAGGATGGATGATAAATAAACATCACTATGAGCCTTAGGAAGGTTTCTACAGTGGACTTCATTTTCCACATTGTTCCTATGGTGTTGTCCACTTGAGCTTTGGATATGCTTCAATTATGGGATCAACCCCTAAAACGAGGTGAAAATCATCTAGATGGTGTGGATAAGCCACATAAATTCACCATGGGCCCAATGGAGTTTACTCATTGAGATATGTGGCCCTAAAATGAGGTGAAAACAGGATGGATGGTGTGGATAAGCCACAGAAATTCACGGTGGGCCTAATGGAGTTTATTCATTGAGAAATATGGCGTACTGAGTTCCTCAGTAGGCAATCTGCATCAATACAAGGAATCAATAGTCCTTAGGGCTCTATATGGAGCGGGTCAGTTCCGAGATCCGATTCGCTCTGAATCCGTATAATGCGGACTTGGATCTTAGAATAGGTCTGATTAATTAAATGGACCGGATTCGGGTTCACAAAAATAAATATGAATCATATTCGAGTTGGATCCAGATCTGGTAGTGAAATCCATCAGATCTCCATTATTGCATGCTTCAAGCTTTCAAGTGAACTCTTTTGAGAAAAGTAGTCCTAGGGCCCACTCATGGGGTCTATCATTATGTATATGTTACATCCATACAGTTCATCCATCCTGAAAGATCATTTAAGGCCATGGGCTGAAATCTGGAGAAGATCCAAATCTTAGGTGGACCATACAATAGGGAAAAATGAAGTTGCGTGTCCACCATTGAAACAGTTCTAAGCCCATTGTGATGTGTATATGCCACAAAAAGCTACCCAATATAAGGCTCTTTGGGCCCTTCATGGGTTGTTGTTGAGCCTCTAATTTATACATTTTCCAACCCATTACATCACATTATATGCATGGTTTGCATGCTTA
Organism: Liriodendron chinense; assembly: GCA_003013855.2. Lineage (NCBI taxonomy): Eukaryota > Viridiplantae > Streptophyta > Magnoliopsida > Magnoliales > Magnoliaceae > Liriodendron > Liriodendron chinense. The sequence continues at coordinate 1,283,236 of PVNU02002850.1, forward strand.
AAAGACCCATCTAATGCATGTTTTGTGAATGTAGGAATGAGAGAAAGACTTCACTCAATTGATGCTTAAAAGATAGCATTTGGAAGCTCCTTGATAATGATTGATGGTGGGCCAAAGAATGAAAGAAAGAAGCAAGGCAAGGAGAGAGAGAGAGAGAGAGAGAGAGAGAGAGAGAGAGAAGTGAATCACAATGGGGTTAGACCGATCAAGACCGGTCGGCCATAAGCAAGGGCCCCTCTCACACTCGTTGGACATAGGACCAGTCTGGTCCGACCAATCAAGATCGATCGGCCCCCTCTCTGAACTCTTTGGACAACCAACTGTCAGGTCTGACTGGTCAAGACCGGTTGGCTAATGAATTTCCATTGAAATCAGCAGCTTGCACAGCAAGCTCTGAAAAATTATTCGCAATTGCGTAAAGGGGTGCGAATTCTGGAAGATTTTGAGGCAGTAGAGCCTCTCCACTATAAAAGGGCACCTAGGTTTCGTTCCTAAGGCATCAGAGAAGGTTAGGGACTTCGTGGGAGGTGAAGAGGATCATCGTGGAGCGTCTACAACTCTCTTGAATTCGGTTTTTCATGCTTTTAGTTAGTTTTTCATTATTTCTAGTTGAAGCATGATAATACTCGGCTAGAACCTCTTAGCTAAGGCTAAGAGGTGAAGTTTGTGAGTAGTTATCATGTTGAATTCGTTTTGATTCAAATACTTTATTTAAGTTTGGATTTTAAGTTCTAGTTTGAATAGAAGTTGGTATTTTTAGATGTTTTATGAGAGTTCATGTGCTTTGGACATGGGTTCCTTGCAATTCTCTGATATTATCATGTTTGGTTTGATTAGGTTCGAATTGTAGTAATCCATGAGCATACCATGGTCCATTGGGATGGTTGTTACTTCGAAGGCTACATATTTGAATCATATGTGCTTCATTAAAACTAGAATCTTAATTTCTGATTTGAGTAGAGATTGTTTTGTTTGAATGTTAAATCTTCCAACTAGAAAAGAGATAGAACTTCAATTCTAGTTAAGTTATGCTTGGATGAATGAATTCACATGGGACTACTACAAGTGGATCCTTGAGGCCTTAGTTCCTTTAAATTACAGATTTTTACAAGTTACTGTTTTAAGTTACTTTTCGAATTTGAATCATTTAATTGCTGAGATTGGAGTTACTGGAATAATTTGAATTGGTTTACCTAATTTCCTGTAGATCGACCTTGGTCTTACCGAGAATTATTACTACATCGCAACCTTGCACTTGAGTCGAGCGACCAGCTGCCGAGCTAATGAACAAAGCGAATCATCTGCACCTAGACCTCACTTGGCCAAATATTAAAAAAAATGAAGAGATGTTGGAACAGTAAGCGTCAAAGGACGCAGCTGCCCACCGTCCATGAGAAGAGAGGCGGACTCCCTTTTTGGGAGTGAATGAGGGTATCACCTTGATGTATATGTTACATCTACGCCGGTCATCTGATTTTTTTAGATTATTTAACACTACATCCCAAAAATGAGACATATCCCAATCTCAGGTTGACCATGCCACAAAAAATAGTAGGATTTGCACCATTTTGTTGTTAAATTAAATATATTATATTATATATTTTTTATATTTATGATAGGGTGGATTTGGACCTGGATCTGACGCAAATCCGATGGCTATATGGATTTTTGGATCGAAAATGAATCTAACTATTTATAAGTGGATCGGATATGGATATAACATTTTGGATCCGAGTCAAATCAGAATCCCATCCAAATCTGTCTACTGATTTTTGGACTTGGAGACGGATCCAACTGGATCCAATTCAGATCTGAGCCATTGAGAGCCCCATTAGTCATAAAACCCGCATGCATGCCTTCCTCATCAATTCGTGTAGGCTCGGGACCCTTAACTGATCTCCACCGTACACGGTTGTACATCACCTATCTAGGATGGACAAAAAATCGAACACATCGAATGATTTTGATCCTACTTTTGGCCTACTAATAGACTATTAAAAAAAGCAATTGTCCAGGTTCAAGTACTTCATTAGACGATTGGATTCATGCTATGGTATTTTGTAGTGGGCCTCAACAAATGAGACTATGGATCTTAATAAACAATCTGGTACTGGAGGTGTTGGAGGCGGAGGAGGAAGTTGTGGCGGAGCCGTTCCTGTAGAGACTATTCCCCCTCGGTGGGAGGACTAACCTCCGTCGGAGGTTACAGCACCGCGGGGGCTGACAGGGCGGTAGATACACCATTCGGCCGTTTGGATCTGGCCATTAAGAAGATGGAGAAGGTATCGAATGATGAAGGAGAAGATAAGTGAGAACGATCTAGTCGTTCTCATAGATGGCGCCAATTTATTAAGGTCCAAAATTAGATGACAGATGATGATCAATGATCAACGGTAGATCTTTGTCACTCGATGGGGATGTGATGATGGATGATGCTGACTGACCGACCTATGATCACAAAGGAATATCGTGAGGGGGTATCGGTCGTGCCGACTAAGGACCCTCCAATGCTTAAGTCAATAAGGGAGATGATTAAGCGTAATCACTTTGGTTGTGTGTAGGATTGCGTATTGTGTACCTTTAGTAAAAGCGGAGGTATCCTTTTATAGGTGATGATTTCAGCCGATGGTGGTGGATTCGTAGATCCTGTCTAAGATATGATCCCTGATTAATCAAGATCATCCTTATCACGTCTAGATCCCCCATATCCCAGTGCTAATCGTTATCTCCGTATATTGGTGCGATAAGTAGTGCCCAGATTCGAGGACGTCTGGTGCAGATAGCACTTGGCATCCTCATTGAGTTATCAGGATGGAATGAATGCTACATGGTAGGCATCAGTACCTAAGGCTGAGGCCTCAGTTATATGTTTGTCACCTGAAGCCGAAGCCAACGCCTCAAGACATTTCCACTATCTAAGGCTGAAGTCAAGTCCTCGTAACTTTGTTTGTTATTTGATGTTGAAGTGAGGCCTCAGATCTATAACCGTGGCTTCAGTTGTGTACGAGGACTCTCCGCCTAGGCAGGCTTAGATCCTTCTCTGACACGTATGGTGCGGGCTTTTGTGAACCAAATCGACGGTTGTGCCCCTTCTGGGCATGAATAAGGCCACAATCGGATTTACCATAACACCTAATTTTGGCCTACTAATAGACCGTTAAAAAAGCAACTGTCCATGTTCAAGTACTTCAGTGGACGGTTGGATTCGTGTCATGGCATTTTGTAGTGGGCCTCGACAGATGAGAGTACGCATCTTAATAAACAATCCGGTGAAATTGCTTGCAGGAAATTTGGGTAACAGACTTTTCAAGCAGTGGGGTGAGTTAACCACCCCTGATTGGTTTCAGTCGTTCATGTGGTGGCCCCACATATGCCGTCTGCAGGATGAAGATCTGGCGGCCGTTGAGATCATCATACATTGAAAATTCAGTGTCCATTGATTCCACCTAAGCAACGCTCATTAGAAAAACATAAGAGTGGTTGAAGGTGTGCTATTTGTGCACATTCCTCCACCGTCCCACTCCTCCAATAGAATCCCCTAACAACACGTGTTTTGCACGTGCGGAAAACACCAAAGTCGGTAGGGGCCACCATGTTTTATATTTAAAATCCACTCCGGTCTATCAAGTTCTATTGTCGATTGTCATGTCCTAAGGCTAAATATCACGTGGAATCACAGCTTACTTACATGGGGCCAAACCACATGGAAGAATGAGGGTGGGATTCTAACCGTACGTTTGTGAGGCCAACATGGTGTCTAACTTTCATCAAACCCGTTAATCATGTTTAAATTATCAGGATAAAGATAAGATAAACAAAAATCAGCCTTGTACAAACTCAGGCGAGCCACAAACTGTGGGAACTTAGCGGTTTTGTTAACAATTCTACATTGTTCCCATTGGCGTGGATCATTTGAGTTTTTAATCTGGTTAATCTTCATTATTAACGGTCCAGATTATGGTTCTCACCTGATGGACGGAATGGATTTTACATAGTGTAGACCCCACAGAGCTTAGGTGTTTTAGGCGCTGCATTAATAAAAAATAAAAAATAAAAATAAAAAAGGTGGCGTAGAAGATTCCTGCCACAAGTGAGTGACGAACTCCTGACGAACCGGATTAGGTGGTGTTGCCGACACCACTACAACTGGTGGTGTGTGATGTTTTGGGCGTTGTGGGGCCTACCATGATGTGTGCGTTTTATATCCACACCGTCCATACGTTTTTCCAGCTCTATTAAGGGCCATGTCCAAAAAATAAAGTAGATCCAAATATCAAAGTGGACCATACAACAGGAAACAATGGTCATTGAACGTCCACCATTAAAACTTCTTAAGGCCTACTGTAATGTTTATTTGCCATCCAACCCATTGATAAGATCTCATAGACCTAGATGAAGGGGGAAAAACAAAAATCAGCTTGATCCATAACTTTTGTGGCCCCAAGAAATTTTTAATGGTAGGCATTCAATCACCACTGTTTCCTAGGGTGTGGTGGTCCACTTGAGCTTCGGATCTCTTCGAATTTGGATTCATTCCCTAAAATGAGCTGGAAAAATGGATGTGCCCGGATGTAAAAACGAAAACATCATCCCGGTGGGGCCCACAATGTTCAAAACATCACACGTCAGTGGATCCCTAGCTGTGGGGCCCACTATGACGTATTTGTCTTATTTCCATGCCGTTTATCCATTTCCTAGCTCATTTTAGGGCAGCAGATCCAAATCTTGGGTGGACCACACCACAGGAAACAGTAGTAATCGGCCATTAAAAACCACTTGTGTGCCACTATAGTTTTTGATAAGCGGATATATATATTTATATGATCTTTTCATTCGTGACTTTGTTCCCCAAGGAAGTTTTTAATGGTGGGCCTTCAATCATCACTGCTTCCTGTGTAGTCCGCTTGAGATTTGGAGCTGCTGCATTTTCGGGCTTATTTTAGGGATATGTGGAAATGGATGAACGGAGTGGATCAAAGACAAACACATCACGGAGGGGCCCACAGTCAGGTATCCACCGAACCCGCGTCCCCAATTCTCAATATCTGGCCCACGTAATCACTGAGAATGGCCAGGATCCAACCGTTTATATGGAGCCATTGGACAAATCTTGTTTTTTGGTAATTTCTCGGAATTCTCGAGAATATCTGTCTGAGATTATAATTAATAAAACATTTTTAAATTTAAGGAAATTTTGAGGTTTTTCTAAGGATTTATCTGGAAAAATATCTCTCAGAGAATATTTATTATAAATTAATACATTATTTTAAAGTTTAGAAGTAAATTTTACATAATAGTATCTCATTAATTTCGTATTTATTTCCAATTACCTTTTTAAATAACCTTTTCATCAAAATACCTCGTGGATTCAGTTATTATCAAAGGTAGCTTTCGTCAACTTATGTTTAACTTTCGTCCTAATTTTTTATCAAATGATTAAAATACCCACCTAATTAATGAAAATGCTTAGGAAACTTGAAAACGTTGTTGAATCTATTCACGAGCTGTAATTCTATAAAAGAAAGGGAGAAAAATCCCAGAATTTTATGATGCTTCTTGCATAAGTAAAGCTAGACATGAACTGAGTTTAACTGTTTGGATCGACTTAGTAAAACCCTGTTCGAACAAAAAGTCTAATTTTTCGAACTTTGTTCGAACACGCATGGTGTGTTCGAAAAAAAATTCAATTCAATTTCAAACACAATCCTGTTCGACTCGACTCGAACTCGACTCAAATATTGATCGACTCGACTCGACTCGTTCGTTCGACTCGATTATATATATATATATATATTGAGAGAGAGAGAGAGAGAGAGAGAGAGAGAGAGAGAGAGATGACAAATAAAAGTGACTATGAGCCCAAAAGGTTTCAATGGTGGACATCATTCTCCTCACTGTTTCCTATGGTGTAGTCCATTTGAATTTTGTATCTGCCTCATTTCTTATTTAATGCCTTAAAATAAGCTGTACAAATGGATTGACGGAGTGGATAAAACAAATACACCATGGTGGGACACATAGAACGAAAAAATCGGTATTTACTATTCAATAGTAGAAAAAAATATTTTCTAGCGAAAAAAGCGAAATTGTTCGAACTTGTTCGAACTCGTAAAAATTGTTCGAAATTCATATATTCGAACATGATTGGGCTAGACCAAATTGAGTTCGAACAGAGCCATCATATTCGAATGTTTGTTCGAACATTGTTTGAACACACCCACTCAAATAGTCGAACAATCCGATCTCGGCCATGTTCGACTCAGATCAGACCGTTGTCCACCTCTATGCATAAGTACAAGGCTAACATTGGGTACTATGTGGGTCCCATCATGATGTATGTATTTCATCCATGTCATCCATTCATTTTTTGAGATCATTTTAGGACATGAGCCCAGAAATAAGGTTGGTACAAATCTCAGGTGTTCTGCACTATAGGAAACAATGGTGATTGAATGGTGTGGTCCACCTAAGATTTAGGTATTCCACATTTTTTGGTTCATGCTCTAAATTGATCTAGAAAACTAGATGGATGGCATGAATAAAACACATAAATCATGATGAGACCCACATAGCACTAAGCAATAGCTCCCTGTACAATTTTCGCCTCGTTAGTGATGATGGCAACCTTTTCAATTTCCATTTGCGTCTTCGTTTATTAAATGGGCATTTTAGTCATTTGAGAAAATTTGTGACCAAAGTTAAATAAAAATTAATGAAAGGTACCCCTTTGACAGTAACTCAATTCATGAAGTATATTGATAAAAAAAAAATATACTTGGATGTAAATACAGAATTAATGAGGGATTATTATGTTAAATTCCCAATTTAAAATGAAGCTAAGTTTGCTGTATCAGGGAACCTCGCTGTGGTGCATCAAGTCTTTACATGTGGGGCCCATGGTTCGTTTATCCAAGCCATTGATCTAACGGTCTATCATGGATGGACCATGCCCCTAAAATCTCCTAATTTGGAAGATCTTTTATTCATTGAAGGTAGTTTTGTGTGTGTGTGCGCGGCCTCTATTTAATCAAGGGAAGAGCCCAATCCTATCTCAAACGATTGAGATCCACACAAAACAAATCCAATGGTCAAAATTATTTAGTCCTCGATAGATATGATTAATTATTATTGGTCAGATCTATACTGTCCAATAGTATTATAACACCAAAAATCATTTCGCCCTAGTTTTTTTAGGTCGTCAGACCTACAATGACTGAGATCTACTCTGATCAAGTTTCAAGGCATCGCTACCATCCATTTTGATCAATGCTTGCAAAACCAATTAATTAGGCATCCACCCCTTGCAAAGTACAGTTTTAGATCATCATCCTGTTTTCTTCGACAATGTGGCCAAGCTGTAACTCCATGATCAAAAAGGAAATCTAACTTCAACGGTTTGGATCCCATGAACATATGGTGGGTTCATTGAGACAAGGGCCCCACACAATCAAAGGTGGTCGGACATGCAGTGCCACCATCCACAAATGGCAGGTGACCTCACACATACATCTATGGATGTCCAATCAAGATACCAGTATGCAATCAAGACCACAGAATTTATGTCCAAAACAAGTGGAAAATCATACGTTGGGCCCAGATCTCATTGAGCAACAACCATGAACATTTGTTTATCTCCTTGATTAGTCGCCCTTCGATCAATCAAAGCCGACAAATGTTTTCAATGCATGCCAGTTGGGCTAGAAAACCAATTTCACCGCCTTTTGATGAGGACGAATAAAATCTTTTGAAAACTATCCCGAACGGCTACGGTCTAATCTGGCTAAATCTAGACGGATACTGTTCGATCCGACGAGAGAAAATCTAGCCTACACTAAATTTCATATCAATCCTATCAACAATTTAAGAGATATGGGCAACTTAATAAATGATTAATCTTAAACATTCAATTTTGCTGCAATTTCGATCGTTAATCCGATCAACGATCACATTAATTTATGAGTTCAATGCACTGGACATTTGAACGGTTTAGATCTCCCAAACAAAGATCCTATCTTACACAAAAGTGTAAGATAATACATTCTGTTTCATGGGTCCCACAACTGATCCAGTGATCCAGATCATGTACCATCCCACTCACCTCAAGCCATACGTGGGCCTCACATGATCACGTAGTCGTACGATCAGATCTACATCTACGCACACAATCATCAATATTTGGACAATAACACAATAATGAACGGTCTAGATAAAGTAAGAACATATGGCCTTCGATAATAAATAAATAAAATTCCAGATTTGGAAGTTTCCAAAAATTCCAAATTTACAGATCTAGATTTATTTATTTATTTTAATGGTATTTTGGAAATTTCTAAATTAGAATTTAGGGCATGTTTGGATTTGCCAAAATGGTGAGAAAGGAAATTGTATTCCCTGAGAAAATAAAAAGACATTGTTGAAAGAAAATTTGCTGTGTGTGAAATTGAATTTTTTTTTTCTTTCCTGTAATTTTGGTGTTTACAAACAGTTTCTCCCCAAAAGCTTCCATGACTATTAGTACGGATGCAAGAGCAAAAAGGGAATGGGAGGAAATGATGTAATCTTCAATGGCTTGAATCGAACCTCCTACATTTACAACATACATTAAAAATAAAAAAAAATAAAAAAAAATCAGCTGATTTAGGCTATCTATAATACTATACAAGTTAAAGACAAAATAAAAAATAAAAAAATTCCATATGAATTACAACTTGAGATTGAGAATGATTAAAATGATTACCTCCATACAACCATCTAATAAAATGAATTTTAAAATACTAACAAATCAAACCATGAATCAAATCATCATCCACCATTAGTCATACATTCATAAACCAATCACATTTAATGAAAAAGACATTTTTAGAGTAGCGAAAGTACCTTAAAACAACCTTATATTTGGTTTTCATAGTTAACGATACGATGAAACTGAAACCACTGGATTTCCTAATCTGGATTTCCGTTTGTCCTCAAATTTAATGTGGTGATTCCTAACCAACGGTACCACGTTAGAATGCAAAATGGACTTAAAAAATCTATAGAAAAAGTTTAAAAAAATAGATGATTACTACAAGATTAGTCCATTTAATATCACTTGTTATATTTTTAACTACGGAATGCAATGAAATTTAAGTTTTTCAAAAATCTGGATTTAATACATTAATTTGTAGGACCTATCCACAATACTAATATCAAATTTCAACAATTTTAATATAAGATGAATGGATTGAAACATACCATTTGTGTGATTACATCGAGATATAATTTTTTTTCTAATTTTTTTATATTGATATTCTATGCTAAGAGGTCTCTCCTCAATCAATTTCAAGTGGAAAAGGATAGAGTGCCGTCATCTATACCTCTAATAGGGACCAAGGACGATGCGCACCGTCTACTAGGTGGATCCTTCATAGTCACACATGTGATGGAGAAGAAGAGAAGAAGATGAAAGATAGGATAAAGGGAGATGCTCTCTCCCTCTCTCTCTCTCTCTCTCTACCCCCTATGTTCATGACTCTCTAGTGCTCCCTCTCTGATATACAATTATATATATGAAAGGAGTTAGGGTTTTAGGTAGTGTACTCAAGTGTGGTGATTCATGACCCTACGAACTTCAGGGTACCCTACTGTGTAGGATGTATATTGATCTGCCTCATCAGTAAGGTACATTGAAGTTAATAAGGTGGTGGACCATCAGTTATGGCCTTCCACTATCATGATCATCCACGAAATATCTATATTCTATGTTGTTCAAGTAGTGGACTATTAAATCTAAGCCATCGATCGTCATTAAGTGTGGTCAAAATAGTTTTATCAGTTAAAGCATAACTTCAATAGTTGTAAACCATTAAAAAGTTGTTACAACCTCTTAAGTATAAGGACTAGTGGAAAACCCACTTGATATGTAAGTCTCTGATTTTTTTAGTTAAAGCAGAACTTCAAGGGTTGGAAACCTTTGAAAAGACGTTAAAACCTCTTTAAGTATCAAGCCTTTTACTTGTATCCTTTTAGGCTTCTTCCCGAGGTTAATAATAAGAAAGTATTTCTTACCTGCTTTTTAAAGAAAAAAAAAACTATGAGGGGTCATCAAAAAAAAAAAAAAAAAAGTCTATGATTTAATCAGATTTAGTTATAATTAACATGTCCCTACGTAAGCCCAATGGATCACTTACTAGTCTGAGCAAATAATAACAAAATTCTGATGATCGTACTCAACATCTCCCACTTTTAATGGCCACTTACTAGTATCATAAAGAGATTTAATGTTGTTTAATCAAGATAGTGATCCTTTTATGTCCTAAGAGTCTGAAAATTAATCATCTTTCATGCAAAATTAAATCATTGATCTCATTGGTCATAGCTTAGGTTAATCGGCTCTTAAATTATTGATTTGATCTCGATTTTCTCGTTCAAGTGTTCAAAGGTCCAATTCTAAGATCTTAAATCTATGCTACAATCACACTCCTGTGTCAGGTAAGGAAAAAGACACAATTGAATCAAATTGTTAGTTAATGGTGGAGATCGTTCATCTTGACATTAGTCCCATTACATAGGATAATTATATATCTCATTATATGATGTATATAGGTGATCGTCTGTTAATGGTGGAGATCATCCATCTTGACTAAGTTAGTCCCATTACATAAGATAACTACATACCCCATAGTATGATGTACAAAGGTGTGTCCTAAGTATATGTGATGGTCATAGCTCAATAAAGCACCGAGATCCATAAATCATAACTCTCCCTGTTCAATAACCATTATGTTTAATCTTAAATTTTCAAAGACAATTCGAAGAGTCACTCTTTATATTACCCATGATCATGTAAGTTTAAGATGATACTATACCTTATCTAAGGTATATTAAATTGTCCAGAAAGACACATGGTCATCATGATCTGTAGTTAAGATAGACCCCGTTACATCTACATAGCCAGTGGATTAGGCCTCACTTTGGTTTTGTAGGGCACAACTTCAACACACTCAACTAATAATATGGTGATATTAACCATGCGATCATTGGATTTAAATTTGATAGTTCATAATTATTGTCCTAGTAGCTCAATAAGTATCTCGATTGTCTATCATGCAGCCCATCTTTAATTATAAATTCCTCTTAAGTCCATTTGAGGGATGATCTAATAATTTGATTAACAGAGAAGAAAAGGATGGTGCATATTTATTTTTTAAAGAAGGTCAAATTAATGATCTAGTAAATTCATACTGTGGGGCTTACATTTTGTTGCATTTTCATTCTAAAAAATTATCTTGATAGGATGATCTAATCATTGAATCGGTGGCTACAAAGTTGAGCAATCTGCATTATTTTAATAGAGAAGGTCCATGTGGGGCCCTTCTTCATCCCTCATAAATATAACTTTCATCAGAGATCCTTCATTTAACCAATGGCTAGGAAGATGGGCGATCCATATTGATTATAATAAGTAATATATACCTGATGATTTCAATTGTCCATCATGGGGCCCAAACTTTTATTGCATGTCTTCTCACAAAATTACTTTAATTGGATTAACCAAATTATCCGATCAATGGCTAGCAAAATGGATGATCCATATTATATATAATTAGAAGGCCTGATCAATTTATTTGTATCGTCTATTATGTGGGGCCCACCTTTGATTGCACACTTATGCTAAATCACTCTGGTTAGATGATTTCAATTATCCTATCATTGATTATGATTATGCATGATTGATTATAATATAGAAGGCCCATTAATTGATTTGAAACCTCCATCATATGGGGCTCACTTTGGATTACTCCTTTCTTTTAAAAGTCATTTTGATATGATGATCCTCGCCATCAATCAATGGGTATGGCAAAGGATAATTTATATTGATTATAATATAAATTGTTTGATCATTGATTTGTATCTTCCATCATGTGGGGTTCACCTTTCACTGGCCATCCCTCCTAAAAGATTTCTTTGATTAATTTATCATAGTTATCCCAATTAATGGCAAGATGGATGATTCATATCAGTTATAGTCATTAAGGTCTAATCATTGGTCTAGATCATCCATCATATATGCCCCACCTTTGATTAGCATCTATGCAGGCTCTCGGTCAAAGCATTGTAAGGAATGTTTACATTCATCTCAATGAATTATAACATTACCATCTATGATCACATAAGCCCAACATGTCATACTTGTGAGACATGTGAACTGATGAAAAGGCAACTTCATCTTCCAAACCACTGACTGTAGAAATCATGCAAGTCCATTTCTCGAGTGGACTGCTTTGTATAAAGCAATGGATGGTCAATGGATACACCATAAGGCTAATGGATTTAACTAATGTTCTCATATGGCCCACCAAATGAATATATTGGCTTGATTTTTGTGCTAAATAATCTTCAAGGTGGGCTTTTACCTTTTCAGCGATTCAAATAGTTAGGATTCATTAAGATGCATGTAGACACTCTTGAGTTTTTTTTTTTTTTTTTGGATGGGACGATATAGGAGATGGATTACCAACTCGTGTGAGTCAACTCAGACTTAGTCAAGTTCAATCTAGCTTAATACAAAAAGTCACATTGAAAATATATCTAACTCCAATGAGTCACCCCTAACTCGAATCAGTTCAAATCACCAGTCTTCAATCCATGATGGAAACTTGTAATAGGTAAAGATGTTTACCTCAACCAATTCTTACATACTGATGAAATTAAATAAAATTAAAAAAGGTGTTTGCAAAAATTTTATATTCCACCAAACTTATTTTTTTAATTTTCATTTTTAAATGGAGGTTATGATATAAAAAAAGGTCCTCACCAAGCATGTGCCAATGTGATTCATGTGTGTGAAGATCCGACTAATTTGTCATGTATGGCTTATCGTAAACAAAATCCAGGGCCAATCCATTCATCGAATAGGCTACATTATATGTTAAAGGTGAGAAAATGAGACAGAAAAAATCTAAAGGCTTCCAAACAGGGGTCGACCATCCCTCTAGTATGTAGACCAGTAAATATGGTGAATATGTGGGACCGAAACAGGTGCTAAGAAACACCAAAACATTCCCAATATGATGGAAAGTCTATGGTGTGTGTTTGTCACTGATTAAATTCGAACAGTGCCCATGACACGTACATCCACCCGAATTGTCTAAACTGTCAGTCCCATCGTTAAGCAATCATGGCCTAATTATCACATTAATTGTGATCGTTTCATTTTGTTAGGGCGTGGTTTGGATTGTGGGAATTTGAATGCTCGAGTGTCATTTTTGAAGAGGATGAGCACAAAAAATTAGAAATTCTAACTATCAACAGCGTATTACAATGAGAACTTTTGATTTTTGAAAAAAAAAAAAAGATAAAATTTTATTTCAATATCCACGATCTTTGCTCAAGGTCCACCCCACAGTATTATGAAGTGGTTCATTGACGAGGAGACATCTTTTGGAGTGGATCCAATCTCTCCCTAAGAGTGCGATGTAGTTAGCATTCGGGTCGATGACGAAAAATGCTTCCATGACTTAATTTAGAGGTCCTGACTTATAGATCGACATTGAGTGTTCCTTTTGTATTGGTAACTATTCTTGTAAACCCTAGAACTGCGATCTTATTGGGCAACAAATCTTTTTCTAATTTATGAAGCTTCTTGATCGTTACTATCAACATGATGTTGATTGCAGCTCCATTGTCGACCATAACACGAGACACAGAATATCTGTTCATGTGCGTGGTCACGAAGAGAGATTTGAGGTGCTTGATGAGCACGTCCAGCGATCTTGTGAAGATTATCTTTTCAATGCCTCTAGAATATTTTAATATAGATTGATCTTTAGCCATATGGTCCTGCGTAGTGGTTGGGTCTTCACTTTCGACCGTTGAAGAGCCAATCTCGTCCTGTCCTCCTCCTCTCTCGAATCATTCTCGATCCTTAGCCAGTGCATAGGCTTCTACGTTGAACATTGTTGACGGTTTGCTTTCATCTATAACGTCTCCAGGCATTCTATCAAGTTGGCCTGGTCATGCCTAAAACTTCATCGGGAGAATGAACACCATATTGTAGCTAAATGTAATGGGGGGAAAGTCATGAACGTGATCCTTGTTGCGTGGACTTCCTTTTGCCCTAGTATGGATGCTCTAGGTTAATTTCTTCCATGAAATTTGTTGGGCTTGGCGACCTTTGAAGTGATTTGCTATTCTTCTAAGACCGCTCGTTGTCAGCACAGCAGTCTGCTAGATCACGCTTCAAGAAAGTCTATCTAGGAGGACAAGTATGAAAGAGTTGCAACCCAAGCCTTTCCTTAACCAGCCGTGGATTCTTATGTTTGGTCTAAGCGGCAATAACAAGAACTCTAGATGTTGCTCTCTGTCGTTGAAGTCGATTCTTCTACGTACACGTCAAACCTTGAAGAAAGCTGTGGAAATTTACGATGAATAGCAATGGTCCATTAGTTAGTAAATGCATCTGTCTGCCTAACCATTCTAGGCCTAATCGGTCGCTCAAAATGTGTTTCGATACGTCTCCTCAGAGTGGTACGTGGGTGGCTATGGATTCTTGGGTCATGGCTGCCTCATGATTGTTGCCCTCCATACTCATACCTAGATGATGGTTCAGACCAACCACTAAGCTCTCCTCGTTCGCACGTTGTTCTTCATCGTTGTCATATTGGAGGTTGACTTGTGGTTGGTCTTCTAAATTCTTGCTGCGATGTGTTGGATTGGTCACTAGTTTTGCAACAACTTCATCCGTCTTTACCCTCTTAGTACAAAAAAACATATTGAGCAATTTTCTTTCATTGTGCCCCTTGCTATCGGGCTGAAGATTAAACCCTTTAATCCTGAGGACCTCCGGTCGTTAAAGCAATTGGTTCGAGATTAGCCATGATAGCATTGACCGGGGTTATTGTTGGGAATGGATCATGATCGATGCTCATCACCTCATTTTCAGGGAACTTGAGGAGGCTATTGTTAATATTTTCCTACACTAGGTTCTAGAAAATAATATAGTTCTTAGTCAAATAGGTCCTAATGCCATGCCATGCCACTTACAGTTCTTATGCCCTCCCCCAACGCGCATTTGTTGGCATTAGTGATGCGGTGGAAAATTGCTTTTCACTATTAGGTGTATTCGAGTGTGCGGTTGGTATCTCATGGACTTGCAACGCCCAATGTATATAGTTTATTTGGGTCGCTTTGGTTTTCTTGGTTGTTCAATACCTTTTTCAAGGTGGCCTTGAAGGTACATATGAAATACTAGAATCGCCACTAGCCTATTAGGTTGCTATGTGTCCATGATTGGCTAGGGTTTGTGGACCTGCCTTGGGCTGGGGAATCACGAGATTCTCCGAGCTAAATGACTCATGTGTATGTCTTGCGACCAGGGTAAGGGTCTCGGTTACGAAGGAGTAAGGGGTTAGGCACCCTCTCTCACCCACACTTCGTGCAGTCTCTACTTTAAAGGGGGCGCAATCTTCAGGGGAATTTCATATCTGTAGCAGGGGTTAGTCATGTAACCATGCTTCGCATAACCCTGTAAGAGGGTCAGACAAGTGAAAAAGGAAGATAATTAATAACAAGTCCTAATCTTGCTTTGCAGGGTTGAATGACCTAGGGCAGGAAAACAGAATAAAGTAAAGTAAATAAAATACAATGAAAGAGAATAAAATAGCAGTCACTACAAAACAGGTGTGCGAAATGGCATGCTAAGCTTGCTTGAGATGTGAGCAAGTAAAAGGGAAATCAAACACCCTTTTTAAGCTAAAAAATGATGGCTTGACGTTCATAAATTTGACTCTACTTTTGATTTAACTGTTTTTTTTATGAGTTGATTTTTCATGGCTGGTTAGAATGAGATAGATTCTAGGCATAGCTAATTTTGCTTTTCGAGTTATCTTGGGTGGCAGAGCTTTCTTCTTATTTGGGTAGGTTTAGGCTAGAGGGAATTTTCTGTAGCTTGCTCGAACCGTCTCTTGGCCTAACACCTAACGACCACTCGATCTTTTCTTCTAACCTCTCTTTCTGATGTTGCCTCTCTGTACCCCTAGCTGAGTGCCTGGGGCAGGAATTTATAGGCTTAGAAATTGTCGGCCATCCAAAAGTCAACGGACACTTAGCACATTTTTACCATGCAAGATATGTCAGGGAGAATCAAAATTCCAGGTAAAGAAAAGTTGTGGCGCCAACTGGCCAGTGAATAGCCAACGATGTGATGTCTCCCATCCTTGCAGCGTCCGTGCTTTTCCCTCCTTCCATTCGATATCTAAGGTCTTTTCTGGTTTAGATGGCTGAAGATCAGAGGATCCGCTGCGTTGATGCATTGGTTTTCTTCCAAAGTAAGTCCTTAGGCCAAGCAACTTTGTTAGGTGAATTTTCAACAGTTCTTTCGTTGGGTAAGTGTGGTTTTATCCCTAGGTATCAAGGCAGCGAGTTTTAAGGGTAGTGACCTAAGAGGCCCTAAAGCATGATCAAGGGTTTGTGATCTTTGAATCGCGTCCAACGATCAGGTTTAGGGATGATTGAAGAGTTTTGTCCTTAAATTTGTCAGAAGTTGGGAGACTGGTGCTGACTTCGGAGGGTGACTTCACCAAGAGGTCAAACAGCCGGTTAAGAGCGGTGTCCAAGATTCTACAGAGCCATAGTGCAGAAACTTAAAAAGTTAACTTGATGTCTATGTCTAGCCAGGTTAAGTTGGCTCAAAGACTTGACACGAATTGACTCCTATGAATTCCCTCCCCCCGACGATGCGCATGCATTGGTGGATGTGACGCTGTTCAAAAGAATTCCTTTCACTAGATGGTGTTTTCGTTAGTAATTTTTACCGTTCATTCTTGTGGGATGATGACAGCCTGATGTATATGATTTATTCAACCCGATTTGGTTGCCTTGGTTGTGTAATTACTTCCCGAGGGGGGGAGGGGAGGGGGGGATGATGAATGAAGTCGCCACTAGCCGATTTGGCGAGATGATGGCTTGTAGTCGGCTAGAGCCATCAACTTGCCTGGTGAGGCCAAAGAATCACGAAGATCATTCAGCCAGAATGACTCTTGTATTGGCATGTGATCCTGGAGATTTGGATAAGGATCTCGGTTATGGGAGAAGAAGGGGTTAGGCACCTTCTCTCGCTTGTACTTACATATGGTCTCTACTTTAATGGGTGTGCGATTTTCAGGAAAATCGAGTCAACCAAAATGACTCTTGTATTGGCATGTGATCCTGGAGATTCGGGTAAGGGTCTCGGTTACGGGAGAAGAAGGGGTTAGGCACCTTCTCTCGCTTGTACTTACGTATGGTCTCTACTTTAATGGGTGTGCGATTTTCAGAAAAATCGAGTATCTGCAAGATGGTTAGTCATGTGGCCATGCTATGCATAACCCTATAAGAGGGTAGGGCAAGTAAATAAAATAAAGTAAAAATGCAAGAAATATAAACAGTCTTAGCCTTGCTTTGTAAGGATGATGCCCCGAGCAGGCAAACAAAATAAAAAACAAGTAATGATAATAGACAGTAATTGTAAACAAAGAAAAAGAAATTAGTATTTTGTTGAGGGAATGTACAGAATGAACTACGTTATGAGCTAGATTGAGATGTGGGAAAGAGAAAAGGGGAATCAAACACCTTTTTAAGAGCCAGAAAAGGAATAGTCAAACATCCCTAATCCTGCTCATACAATCATAGGCCAGCTTTTGTGAGTTGACTATCGATCTCTAGGCAAGACAAATCTTGGGGAGAGAATATGATTGTTGCAAGGTATCCCAGGTGGAAGAACTTCTTCGTTGATGGGAAGTGGAAACTCAAAAATAACGGAAACTATATGGAATTTTTCTTCTGCTGATCTGCCTTTCTCTGACAGAGAGCCTAGGTGTTGTTTATATAGAGCTTAAGGACCATCGGCCTAGCAGAGGCTAATGGATCGGTGTCGAAAACAATCCATGCAGGATCTGTTGAGAGATCCGGGTACACTCAAAAGGTGCCACTTGTTCATCGACTCGGGCTGAGCCAACGGACTGTTGTTAGCCTGAAATTGAGGTGTCTACAACTCCATATTTAATAACTAAGTACAACTCCATACTTAATAATTAAGTTGAAAAGTGATTCAAGTAAGTGTTGACTCGGCGAAGCTCGAATCAGGTCACCGAGTTCTAGAACCCGGAGAAAAGTGGGCTAACTTCACCTTGGTTTTGAAAAGTGTCGGAAAGCACGGAAGAGTTGCTGCCCGACCTGATTTTGAGGGGCTACGGACCATGCTAAGTGCAGTAGCAGGTCAGGCTTCTGCTACACAATTGAGGCCCGTTTATGTAAATGGGTTGGGCGAATTTGGGCCGGGTCAGCTCAACACTGACCCATTTATTATTCCGTGGACAGGTTGGGTTGTCTTGGGCCAGTTAATTAAAGTTGGCAAAGCTCGGCATTTTAGTAATAGGTCACTGGTCAGGTTCGGGCAAAAATTCTTATCTCGTTTACTAAACGGTCCAACCCCAACTCATACGCGGCCCGTTGGCACCCCAAGTAATAGTCTTGGGCCCATCGTTAACCAATTGTAATTGCCACATGTTTGAGCTGTGTGGGCCCACCGTGACATGCAAGTGCCCTCCAACCTGTCCTAATTTAGATGTGCCACCCCATTTTATGCCTAGGTCCCAAAATCCAGAATGATTCATAACTTAGGTGGACCACATATAAGGGAGGCCCACACATAAGGGAGCAATATGGAGGATTGGCTAATTGAAATTTACAGATGGATTGTGGGGTCCAACATTTTCTATACTATACGGTCATCAGGTGTGCCCCAATGAAGTTACTGACCCGAACTAAGGACATCCACAAACACAAACGGCCTACAGAAGTGAATATAAACGTTTTAAGTTACAACGATCCCTGTGGTTAGAGTGGCAATGGGCTAGATATACTCAGCCCAACCCTTAAGGCCTTAGTTCGACCAAGGCCCATCAAGCCCAAGCCTACTGAAAATTGGTTGGGCCGCCAGCCAAAAAATGATAAAATCCCTATTTCCCACTTGAATGTTTCCAACAGAGGATTGGACTAGCATGTTTGTAGGACATGATATATAGGCGTACAATGCATTGAGCTAAGGCCCAGGCCGAAAATTGATCCGGCCATGCATGTAATGCCCAAGCTCGGTCCACAAGCAAAGCTAGTATGTTCAACCCCAATCAAAAGTCGATCGGTCTCATTGGGCTGGGTGGGCCATCTGGCCCATTGGCACCATTACATGTGGTGTGTCCCACATGACTTCTGCACCACCATGTGTACTAGGGTGTAGGGTGAACATGAGGCGAGGCACCAGAGGCTCTGTTTCGATTCCACATCCACTTCACGGATGGGTCCCACACAGGTAAAACCATAGTGACAAATCTTGTTCTAGAAAATTTCTCGATAGATTTTCAAATTTTGAGTTTTGTCAGGATATTATCGCAGGAAAATCTCGAGAAAATAAAATTATTCGCTATCTCGACCTCTGATGTTGCCATTAGTGGTAACAATATTCTCCAAAATCCTCTACCATAACATCAAGGCAGGTCACAACACATTGGGCACCTGTCCATCGATGCGCTCAAAGCCGACCCCATCAGTTTCCCCACATCATCCATCTAGTGCATCTATATCTTCTTGTCTAGTCCGGCATATCCACCATTTGTGTTATAAGGAGCACCAGCAGCTCGCACAATGCCTACCCAAACATTAGTCCTTTAGGGCAAAGCCCCTAAATCGACCCACATCTAAACAAGGAATCAAGTTCCTAGCTTTAGTCAAGAATGGTCCAATTGGAACACCTCGAATTTTCTCCTACTTAGATTTAAATAATTCTTGAATTTTTTTTTACTAAAATTATTTTATTTTATCACTTAGTGATCCTCAATACTCGATATTAGGTTAAGCATTGAAACATGACATGAGCGTCATTAGGTAATTGGCTAACTGTTAAAGACTATAATACTGTTTGAACGACCCTCATTCTTACATGGGTGTTATCGAGTGCTTGGTTGACCGTTAAAGAACAGTGCTACTTTTTGAACTCCTTATGGATACTTGGATGGAACCTAGTGTCTGGCTGACTGTTAAAGGCCAGACCACTATTCGATTTTTGTAATTCTCGGGACATGTTTTGTATATCATAACATTCATGTATTTAATCAACTAGTTTAGAAAACTGATTATTTTGTATGCTATCATTACCTACGCTTGATTGTGATTGATAACATGTATAATTTAGAATAATGGAACCACTGAGTTAGCTACTCGTTTCCACCTGAGATGGTGTTTTAAAACATCAACTAGTTCACTTGATGTAGGTTTTACTGAGGTTGTGGTGATTGGTGATCAAGTGTAGCCCATCAACCGTTGTTTTAAGACTATCATTTGAATCTTTATGGTGCTTTAGCATACTCTTAGTTCATTATATACATATATATAGAGTTATAAGGATTTTTATTTTTTTTAATGTATATTGTAGTTTGTATAATCCACATTTAGGCAAACATCACTAATTTTGGAATCATACATTTTGAATATTAGCCATATAACTCTAGGTTTAATTATCCCTACTTAACTTATGATACCGCTGATTGAAAGCTAATCTGATTATTGGACATGGTTAAATGTAAATCGGTCTGTGTGGGCACGTGAGAACTCGCCCATATAGATTTTACAAAGTTCACACTCAGAAACTTGAGAGCGAAGTCTCCGTATTTGGGTGCCGAATTTCCAGTCGTAATACCAATCCACCCTCAAGATAGGAATCAGCTTCAACCCAACGTAAACATCTCAACCTCTAGTCCTTCAAGAGAGGGCACCCAGGTCAGGATACTCTCCTAGCCAACCAACATACAAGCCAAGAAGTACTCATATACCTGATTGTAACCGTCATCAGCTAGTCCTTCAGGTGAAGGCACCAAAGCCTCAGTTCTTCCCTCGTGTCCATGCCAAATTAAGTAACCCTTCACCTCAGTTGACATTCTATCAAGGGCCAAAGCCACCTCCATACCTCATATCACTCCAATACAACCAACCTATGGTCTTGCAAGGAAATGAACCCTCTCCAATCATGAGCCGCATGCTGTAACCAAATCAAGGCCCAACTTCAATCACTCAGCTCTAGTTCAGGAAGAGAACTTCATCTAACAAGACACCTTAGTCAACTCTAGCAACTCCTGGTTCTTCAAGGGAGGAGCTCACCCATGCATAACAATCCTTTTACTTCATTCCCTATCGAACTACATGATCCGGTCCTCGAACCTCCATTAGTTTTCGAAGAGATACCAACGGAAGCAATCCCAAAGGGCCTTTGGCATGGCTCACCTCCAAAGATGAAACTGCCTACGATGTAGCGCCCCAGCTAAAGACGGTCCCCAACCAAATCTCAGTTTGGGAATTGTTGTGCACTTCAAAAATGCACCTAGAGTTGTTTGCAAAAACACTCAATGATGCACACATTTCTTCAGAGACCGCCAGAGATAATCGCCTGAATTGATTGGGCAGCTCCTCGCATCGCGAGCAACCACATTCACAAGCGAGGATCCATCTGAAGACACAATCATGAGCACTCATTAAACATTGTCATTCATAACAAGGACCTCAAGGTTCTACACATGCTAATCAGCAACGGCTCGAGCCTAAATGTGTGCCCACTTCAGACTGCACTCACCTAAGAATAGATTCACCATTATTCAGGGCCAACATGAATGTGAGGGCCTTTAACGACTCTAAGAGACAAATCAAGGGAAAGGTTGATATAAAAATCTAGATAAGTTCAGACATATCAACCACAACTTTTCAGGTCCTAAATCTAGCCTTGGCTTCACAAAGTCGGGGTCATCCCCTAAACCCTTCACTAAAGAGTCAAGACACCTTCAGAGACAATGTCATCTCATTCTTGATAAACTTGAACCGATCCTCCCTACAGAGGAGGACATTCCATACCACAACACCACAACTTCGAGTTTGAAATTGTGAACTTCATTCGAGACCCATAGTGACACAGGGAGGACGTGGTAGGTCGATCACCGTCTCCCTAACCGATTGTTTCTCGAATACACAAGAATAAATAAAAGGATAAAAAGAGAAAATTAATTCTGAATAATATTTTTTTGATGATTGAATAAATAATAAATGGAATTACAACGCATATAAATAGGAAACTAAACCCTAGGTAAAGTATCAGACTCCAACTCAAACTCAAACTCCTAGAAAATGCAACTTGCTATAAATAGTAAACTTACTATTTATAGAAGTCGTTCAATCCTACTAGAACTCTTGGTTTTCAGTCAAAAATAGGAAGTTATCAAACAGGCCCAACCATGTTGTTCTACTAAATATTCTAAGCCCTTTTCATGTTGGGCACTAACTCTAAAACCCTACAGATCCAAAGTTGTGATCGAATTAAAACTTACTATAAATAGTAAAACTGAAAATAAACTAGCCTAATAACTGTCGATACTGTCGAATATCACGATTCCAGCGTAGCGGGGTTTGTTGACTAAAGTAGCTCGAGCTACCCCAAAACGATATATTATATGTCCCGAAACTCATTCCGGATTGCGAGATACGGCCGGTTTACGGTCCTGACGATCTGGATCACTTTCGACCCTAACCAGTCTTCTTTTGGTCCATCTAGGCCATGAAATAATCAGCGACCCGTTCTACATCACATAGCCCCTTGGACTTGATTGTGTTTTCTTTCCAATTGAGTGTCAAATTGTTCATTACCGGACCAAATTCCAACAAAAGGCTAAAACCATTATGGTCCGAAAAACGGTGTATGGCTCACCAAAATTATGGATCCGCCTGATTTTTTAGCCCTACCTATAGTGATAAATTTCCATCACGCATATTATGGCCAAAGTGGATTTTAGGTGCATATTATGGTGTGGTCTCCAACAGTACAATTGGCAAGAGACTGTATGTGTGTGCGCACATTGGCCCAACCATGAAGATCGCCTGGGTAAAAAATCTGCCCCATCAACCAATTTCTACCCATTGATAAATAACAAATTATAAGTGTGGTACGCTTGAAAAGTGGATGCAGCTGATTTTCGCTAAAGGCGATCCTCATGATACGGCCAACCTAGTAAATGAGTTAGATGTTGAACACGCATCACAGGTTAGAAGTAATCTACTGGATGAACCGTAATTTATAGTCCAACTGGCCATTGTGATGTTTGATGGGCATCCACACCATGCATTTGGTGGGTCCCCTATTGATCATGGGATATCCCAAAAATAAACTGTAACGGGAACTTAAGTGGGTCATACCAACTAAAAGAGTGTAAAATCATGCCTACAACATCTAAAAGAACTTTTTGAGGCCCTCCTAGAGTTTTGGATAGGTTGAAACTTGGTGTGACTTCTTGTTTAAGTGGGATACACACAATTGATGGTCTGGATTTCTTAACCACATCTCAATAGATCCTATAAATGATCATAGAGGTTTCAATGGGTGAATATCCACTCTTAATTATTGTCTATGGTGTGGCCCACCCAAGTTATGGATTGGCCTGAGGTTTAGGCCCATGGCCCACCACAGAATGCTACATCTGAATGATGGTGTGGATGCCCATTACACATCACATTGGGGCCCACACAGCATGAGGGAACTTCCCATGGACGTAGAGGGCATATATATATATATATATATATATATATATATATATATATATATATATATATATATATATATATATATATATATATATATATATATATGTGGAGCACCTCAAAAAACCTCTAGGGCCAGCTTTCAACCCAATCCAAAACTTTGGTCCACCAAGTTTGACTAGGTTGAAAGGTAGGCCCTAGAGGTTTTTTGAGGTGTTGCATCACATAGATGGCTCGGATTTTGGGCTCACATCACGTCGGATGAGTCCTCAAAAAAGTGCTCACAAGTTCTCATGAACAGGGTGTGTGCATGTGTATGCTTTTGAAGCAGGCATGAGTGATTAAATGGAATAAGGAATAAGCAGCTTAATAAAAACCTATCCCAGGAACTAACATAGTATAACCTAATTAAGACATTGCAGAATAGGTTAAATTTCTCTTTTTGTCTTTTTTAGCAAGAGCTAAGGTATCCCCTAATAATGCTGTTATTATACCTTGCAAAGAAATGAGATTCATTCTGTAAGGTATGACCGTGAAAAAGGGAGAAGAAGCACAGCAACAAGAAAAATTCCTGCTGACAGGATTCGTAAGAGTCAATGTGTGTGTGTGTATGTGAGAAAAGTTATCATTAGGTTGACCTCACGGGAGCTTCCCACATTAGGTCGAGCTCTATGGCCTCCACCGTAACGTGTGATTGACATCACGCCATGCATTTGGTAGTTTCCCTCTAGGTTATGTGATGTGCCAAAAATCAGCAGTACTTGGAGCTAATGTGGGTCTGAAACTCTGGAATTTTGCCTAAAACCTCCGAGAGCACCTGCTTGGGGCCCAGTTGAGTTTTGGATATGGCTGAAACTTGGTGCAACCCCTCATCCAAGTGGGACAGAATACATGGGCTGGATGTCTAAACCACACTCAATGGGCCCTATAAATTATCATGAAGCTTTCGATGAGTAGATATCCACTCTCAACTGCTGTCTATTGTGTCACCCACCTAAGTTATGGATTGGCCTGATTTTTAAGCCCATGGCCCACCATGAAGGGGTGCATCTAATCGATGGGGGTGGATGTCTAACATAGATCACCATGGGACCCATAGAGCTCGACCTTATTGGAATGTGATGCTTCATGTGAACGTGGAGTATTTAGGTATTGTTTCATGATTTGCTATGGTGTACCCCACTTAATTGTTGAATCAACCTAAATTTTCACAAAACTCATTTTTATGATGGGATGATCTTAATGGACGGGCAAGATGTCATACAAACACCATGGTGGACCCTATGCACCAACTAGTTGGACATACAACTAGTTACATGTGAGCATATTTATGTGTAATGCTCACCTGCCGGTGAGAACTCATGAGCACTTTTTAAGAACTCATCACAAGTTGTGTGAGCCCAAAATCTGAGCCATCAACGTGATATAGCACCCCTGAAAACCCCTAGGGCCCAACTTTCAACCTTATCCAAAATTTTAGCGGGCCATGGCAAAAGGAAACAGTTTCCTCCCTTGATTTCTCTCTCTCTCTCTCTCTCTCTCTCTCTCTCTCTACTACGGCCCACCAGAGTTTTGGATCAGGTTGAAGGTTGGGCCCTGACGGTTTTTTCGGGTGCTACATCACGTGGATGACACAGATTTTGGACTTACATCACGTGATGAGTTCTCCAAAAGTGTTCAACATTTCAGTGCGCACCAGTTCTCATGGAAACTTGTTGAGCACTTTTTGAGGACTTATCACACATGACATAAGCACACAAAATCTGAGTCGTCCATGTGATGCAGCACCCAAAAAACCCCTAGGGCCCAACTTTCGACCTGGTCCACAACTTTGGTGGACCATGACAAAAGGAATCAGTTTCCTCCCTTATTTGCATCTCTCCCTCTTAAGGCCCACCAGAATTTTGGATCAAGTTGAAAGTTGGGCCCTAGAGTTTTTTGAGGTGCTATAGCATGTGGATGATTCAGATTTTGGGCTTATGTCACATGTGATGAGTCCTAAAAAAGTGCTCACGAAAGGTGAGAACTGGTGCGCAAGTGAGCATTCCTCTCTCTCTCTCTCTCTCTCTCTCTCTCTCTCTCTCTCTCTATATATATATATATATATATATATATATATATATATATATATATATATATATATATATATATATATCCTCTCTCCCTAGAGAGAGAGAGCCCAAAATCTGAACTGTCACACCCCTTGATTGAACTGCCATGCCATGGGAAAAGGAAACAGTTTCCTCCCTTGATTTGCCTCTCTCTGCTACGGCCCATCAGAGTTTTGTATCAGATTGACATTTAGGGATGAGTAGTGAAAAGGTGCTCACGAATTCTAGTGGGCAGGTGAGCATTCCTGTGAGAGAGAGGCGCTGAACATTCCATTTCTTTCCAAGAAAATGTTGGGGTTGAGCCGTTGGATCAAATCGTGCTGATCCATTGCATCCACCAGTTGGGGTTGGGTTATCAGTCACTGAACAAGACCTCGAACAGAAAACGCCCCTGCTTGCCATCTCGCAACCACAACATTCCCTATCTTTCCAAGAAAAGGTTTGCTCCAATACATCCCAACGTATTGCAATGACATTCGTCAGGACTTTAACCATTGTGATGGGCCAAACCATTTCAATTCTCAAATGGTCATTTCCTAAAAAGGGCTAACCCTATTCAAAATGTGAGCTTTTTATACCATACAGTAAAAAGATAAAGGGGGGGCTTTCTAGTTACGTCAGAATACCAATATTGGATGGATCGGAAAAAAAGATGGGGATTTTTTTTCTATGAATGGCAAAGATAGGGATTCTTATGGAATCCTGAAAACAAATAGGCCTCGTAATCAAACAGCAGAAAACTCACCTGCGACGAGTCGGATTGACACGATTGGGGGAGGGGGGACTACAGAAGTAGAAACAGGCCACATGCCTCACATTGATATGAGATACTACACGAGCTCCGTCATCCAACAAATTTCAATACCTATGAATGCATGGAACTCAACAACTTGAGGGCCAGTGCTTCTTGCTCAGCTATAGAAATAGAATCAGCAGCAATGCCCACATCTTTCTTTCCTTTCTTCTCACCATCACTGTCGCTCTCAAAATATATCTTCGATCTCTTGGCAAAGCCATTACCAGCTTCTCTGTCAGACCCAGACTCCTCTTCATCACCCTCTTCCTCTTCCACTCTTCCTCTCTTCCATTTCATCTTTAACTTGGTCCGTCTCTCCCGCAGCCGCTGCTTGTTGAGAAGCTTGTCTTCCTGGTCCTGCAGCTTCATCTCTTCCTTCAGCTTTTTGTACCGTTCTTTCACTGCAGACAGGCATAAGATGTGGGGATGACACCATGCAGTGAGAAAGCAAGAAGAAAATACAATAGCTACTCACAACATATATGCCAATGTGGCATGTGCATCCAACAGCCGTGCCAATGAAACAGCATTGCCCCCGAATGAATATCAGGGATGTCCCGTCATCGAGGGGGCAAAACTTGTTTGAAACCAATGTTGTCAAATCACATACGTCGCATGCAATCAACATATGCTGTTTGCGTATGTGATTGCATATTTTTTTTCCTTTGAAAAAAAAAAGGAAAAAAATCTAAAAAAATTCTAAAGGTTAGGAAAAACTTGCCTAAGTGATTGGATGACTTATTTTACTCATTTCATTGTAGTTTGAGTGTTTCATTAAGTTATATATTTAATTACTTATATTATATTTACATAAATTTTAATAAAACAATCAACAAACTACATTAAGAGAGAATTAATTATTAAAAACTTCAAACATAGAAATTTTATTGATAAATGGATAGCTTGATGACTTGAAAATTGAAATAACTAACAACTTACAACTTAATGTAGTCTTGTAGAGAGAATAGAGTAAAAGAGGAGTAAAAGAGAGAGAGAGTGACAGATTGTAAACTTTAGAGTGGAGAACAGTGAAAATGAGAGGGATTTGAGTGGCCTATTTATAGGTTTAGAGTGACAGATTGTAAGCTTTAGAGTGGAGAATAGTGAAAGCTTACAATCTGACACTACAATGAGAGTGACAGATTGTAAGCTTTAGAGTGGAGAATAGTGAAAATGAGAGGGATTTGATGCCATACAAAAGTGGCTGAAAATTGCAAATAATAATAATGATAATAAGAGAATGTCATACATATGCTTATATTTTTTTAGAATTCCAAAAAAAAAAAGAAGCTTACTTTTAAATTGTTTCCTAAAATCCATCTAAGGTTTTGAAATAAGGCCAAAAAACCATACATTTCGACTTTGACTGACAGCGGTTTTAAAGCTCCGTTTGTTATGTTAAAAAGGCTTCAAAATCCACTACAGAAGTGGATTGTGCCATGGGCCCCACGATGATGGGTTTGTTTGATCCATGTCGCCCATCCCTCATTAATCATGATTTTAGATCATGAGCCCAAAAGTGAAAAATATCCAAATCTCAGGTCAACCCCACAAGAATAAACAGTGCCAATTAAATCTTACAATTAAAAAAATGCTAGGGCCCACTAAAATTGTTTTTTTGCCATCCAACCTATTGATTAGGTAATGTGGACCTAAATTAAGGGTGATTATAATTCTTTTTTAGTCCATCCAATGTGTTCGGCCCTCGAGAAGTTACCATGGATAGGCATTTGATCTTTTTCTGTTTCCTATGGTGTGGTCCACTTGAGTTTTGGATATGCCTCATATTTGGACCCATGCCCTAAAATGACCACATAAAATGAATGGACGGTATGGATTTACCACATATATCATGATGGGGCCTACTGCTTGTAAAACTGTAATTGAAAGTGGTGTTGAGGGAGCACCATGTTGCTGCAATCCCCAACGAGCAAGGCCGATTTCTTGCCAAAAGAGGGAAGCGGATTGCGTACAGACTAACTCAGTACGTACTGATTAACTTTTGCACTAAGTAAACTTTATGGACCCACCATGATATATGTATTTTATCCACTCCATCGATCCATTTTACTAGATAATTTTAGGGCTTGAGCAAAAAAATGAAGCATATCCAAAGCTCAAGTGGACCATACCACATGAAACAGTGTGAATTCAACATTTACCATTGAAAATTTCATAGGGGCTACAGAAGTTTTGGATCACGTTGATATTTATCTTTTCCCTTCCTCCATGCCTGCGTAATCTTATGAACAGGTTGGATGACAAATCAACATCACTTTGGATCCTAAGAATGATTCAACGGTGGAAATCATTATTCCCACTGTTCCTGTGGTACGGTCTACTTAAGCTTTTGGATTTTCTTCCATTTTGGGCTCAACCCCTAAAATGAGCTGGAAAACGGATGACCGGCGTGGATAATCTACATACATTCACGGTGGCCCAATAGATTTACTCGTTATGATAAAAGCACAATAAGTTACTCAGTTGGCAATCCGATTTTCTTAAAAATTTCTTTGGGAGCTTATTAGGGGATGTGGGATTTCCTTCGGAAACCTTTTTCAGGAAGTTTCTGCGCTGGGAACCTAGGTGGGGCCCACGTGATGTTAGTGAGAAATCCACCCCGTCCATACTTTTTGTGAGCTCATTTTAGGACAAGCAAACAAAACTAAGCCGGATCCAAGACTCAAGTGGGCCGAAAACCTGAGGATTTAGCATCCACGGTTGAAATATTCATATGGCCACATAAGTTTTGAATCAGGCTAATATTTGTGTTTTCGGTTCATCCCAGTAGGAATGACGTTATGAACAGTATGGATGGCATATAAATATTACTGTGGACCATAGGGAGGTTTCAATGCTAGAAATTTCCCTATCCACCTTTTCCTTTAATGCACAACCCACTTGAGTCCTAGATCCGGCTCATTTTTGTTCTCATGTCCTAAAATAATCTCACAAAACGGATGGACGGGGTGGATTTCTCACAAACATTACGATGGGCCCCACCTAGGTTCTCAGCTCAGGAACTTCCTGCAAAAGGCTTTCGCAGGAAATCCGTGTCCCTGATTAGGTGAGACCCCAGACTTACCAAAGACAATGCGGTGCCCTTATTGTGGAGCCCACCTTGATGTATGTATTCTATATCCACATAGTCCATCCATTTTTTTCTGATCATTTTGGGGCATTTTTCCAAAAATAAAGCAGATCCAATTATTAGGTGGACCATAACATAACAGTGGTGATTGTCCATAATGGGCCAGAAAAGTTTTGGATGAAGCTGAAATATGACCTTATCAACAGATTGGATGGCAAATAAACCCTGTGGAGACATTAAGGCGTGCCCTACAAAGTTTTTAATGATAGGATGTTCAATAACCACTGTTTTCCTAGGGTACGACCCACCTAATTATTGGAACTGCTTTATTTTTTTGGATAACGCCCAAAAATAATCTGTAAAAACGGATGGATGGCGTGGATACAGAATACATGCATCATGGTGGGCCCGTTCGAAAGAAAGAGAGAGGGGTTGCAACCTTCGCCAATTTGGGAGAGAAATTCGGATTGGGGAGAGAGATTCGCATTCTGTTTTTGGTAGGTTGTTTCAAGGGCATGCTTTGAGGGTATAAGTGTCTTTTTAAAAATATAAGAGGGTGAGCGTTTTTTGGGGTAACGGCATAAACCTTAGGTGGGTTTTAGGAAACATTTAAGCAAGCTTGTTTTTGGAATTCAACCAAAATATAAACGTTCATACGGAATTGTCTCTAAATAAAGTCTCAACAGTCATATTTCAGACCAATGGGCCATTATGTGATCGCATACTCGCATATCGTATATTAGTAGCATATAAAAGTATGCCATCGCATAGTGGCATATGCAATTTCTTCCATAATATGCGAATATGCGATCACATATGCGCATATGCAATCGCATTTGACAACAATGTTTGAAACAATGGAGCGTCAAAAAAATGACCAAACAACAATCTACCCTCAACGTAGACATGGCCTATCTGATGAATGGCTCAAATCTTGCACACACTTGATATGTGGCACATAAGGAATGTAATTGATGCGGACATCAGGCCCCACCTTGGGAAGACATGTGTTAGTTGCTTGGAGGAGATATGATCGGACCGTTGGATCGTGATGATGATGTGATCGGACCATTGGTTCATCGTAGCCCACTTTCATAACACCATCATTGGAGTGCATCGCTCATCATCGTTGAGGATGACGAAGTGTGTGTTAGTGATGAAAAGGTCGAAGAGTTTGAGACCACACCACTTCCGAGTGTCATGTGTGATGTAATTGATACAGTCTCCCAATCTATGTCTCTTACCATGGTGAACACAAATGAAATTGAAGAAGAGACTAGTGAGGATATGATGATAGACACCCACATGACTTGTGATATCCCACCAGATGATTTATGGGATAAATTTTCACCCATATGGGACATTCAACACACAATTGATCTTGTCCCTAAGTCGGTCTTGTCAAGCTTTCCTCCATACCAGGGGAACCCCATAGAAAATATAGAAATGCAGTGTCAATTTGATAAACTTCTTGGGGAAGAATTCAATAAGGAAAGTTTGAGTTGGAGTTTTGTTCTGTGTGTCATGCCTGCCCTTTTCACTTCCAAGAACAATGGCATATGGCACACATGTGGGCATATCCTGGCTGTCCACAAATCTTTAGTCAAGTGTTATGCCACCTTGCTACGTATTCACGTCATGGTAGATATGATGGTCAGAGTCCCTATCCCGCATCTTGATGACATTTTGGACATAATGGCTGATGCCAAGATCTGCTCAAGACTTGGTATTAATAGTGTGTGTTCTCAAGTGTTGGGATACCTGAAAATCATCCTTGTTTATAATACTTATGATGAGAAATTATGTGTCACCCATGAGAAGTATCCTTTTGTTTCAGTTTTCCAAGTTCTAGGTCATAGGATTGTTTATTTCCATAGGATTGTTTATTCCAAGTTTGTGGTTTTTTCAGAGTGTCCTTTAGTGTCACCCATGTCTGTCATCCAAAGGTCTTCAAAGTCAGCCAATGCATTCGCATGCCATATTCATGATTTGCATACACATATTATACAGCGGATAAATAAGAGCAATGATGATTCTAAAATCTCAGCTGATTCTCATCGTAGATTGCAAGAATTTCAGAAAGGAGACTATGTAATGGTGAGGATAAGGCCTAAGCGATTCTCACAAGGTTCCGCTAAGAAATTACAAGCGCGTAGTGCTGGACCATTCAAGATTGTGCAGAAAATTGGGTCCAACGCGTATCGGATCGACCTTCCATCTGAAATGGGCATTAACCCAACTTTTAATGTGGAAGATCTAGTCCGTTCCCACCATCCCATCGTTGATCCATCATCTCTCTTATGACCCTTATCTGATTTTATTTCACAACCCCTCTCACCCCTTCCTCCACCTAATATCCATAAAGAAGAAATTGAGGAAATCTTGGATGAGGAGATAATGTTTACGAGAGACGGAGGTTTCCAAAGATACATTGTCAAATGGAAGAACAAGCCACCGTCAGAATCTATGTGGTTTACTGAAGTGGAGTTGCAGAATGTTGATCCGGATTTGTTAGAGCGCCACAAGAGTTTTAACTCGTCGGAGTCGAGTTCTTTTCAGACGAGGAGAATGATGCGGACATCAGGCCCCACCTTGGGAAGACATGTGTTAGTTGCTTGGAGGAGATATGATCGGACCGTTGGATCGTGATGATGATGTGATCGGACCATTGGTTCATCGTAGCCCACTTTCATAACACCATCATTGGAGTGCATTGGACATCTTAGATTTAAGTTTATTTTATGCATTTTTTACTTATTTGAGTTTCGGGTTAGTGTGGGTACGTTTTTTTCATGCAAATGTCTTTTTTTTGAAATTTTGTTAGTAGGGGTATTTTGGTAATTATGCTAATTCCGAATTTTATAAGGGTGTTGCCCTAAACCTTTTTGATTAGTTGTTGATTTATGAAAAAGAGCAAACCTTTGGTTGCCTCCTTCCTCTTTCCCTCTCTCATGGTGCTTCTTCTTCTTCCTTGATCTCCTTCTTCTCTATTCTTCTTGTGCCCCTCCAACTTCTTCCAGGTATTTCATATTTCATTATTATCCTTCTAAACTTCTGTTTTGTTTATTCCCCACGATCTAAACCTTGAGAATCGATCTAAACCCTAAACCCCCAAATTCTCAAATCTCTAATCCGAGAAACTTTCTGATTCTTCGGACTAGTGATCATCGTTGATCGATTGGGTATGACCATGCAAGATCGGGAGGTTCCATCCCTCGCCGGATCCAACCTATACGCTACTTGAATCCCATACTCCATGGTTGTGATGATGGCCCGTCCCATTGCGTGTTTCCTTTATGATTTTCTTAGTTTATGATGATTGATGCTAGATTTCATTATTATTATTGCTTTTATTTCCGCTGAATAATTGTGTTCATGAGCATGCATCATATTTAGGGCTGTCCTGCATCAGTAATCCTACTCTGGCATGGATATGCAAAGGTAACATGGATATACCTTTGTCAAGCTGAAGCGTACCATCCCTGCTCTCCATATGAGCTAAAGCAGCAAGCGGTGGAAGTGTATTGCCTTCCTCATCAAAGACAACCCTCGTTCCAACCGGTCTGTGCATGTTGATTTTCAGCTTCCTCTTCTTCAAAATCCTGCTTGCCGAACTGCACAAAACAACAATTATCACAAAAGAAACAAAATCAGTATTAATTCGGGAGAAATACTTTTCCATTCAACCATATAGTGATCATTCATGTACAAAGTATTTTTGTAGATGCACCACATGGGGAAAAAACTGACGAGATCGCCAATGTCTGCAGGTTTCAACAAGTGTGGACAATAAGGATCTCTACTCAACAGGATGTCCTTTTGCCACGTGTGCATCTAAGTGGGACCAACTCGATCAACAGTCAGGAATCAGGATCACCCCATGGTGACACAGATGGCGTCCACACAGCAAACCTATTAATTCAGATAAGCAAACTACATAATAGGAATCATGAGTAAGAAAAGAAGGCTCAAGCCCCAAAAGAGATTAACATACACTGCTGGTTCATTTTCTAGCAAGGTCTCTCCCTTAGCTAGAAGGATGTCATTTTCAGCTTCTTCCACAGATTTGACCATTTTCAGCTTTCTTTCAGGGACCTTGACATCATCCTTCAAGTCATTCTCCTCTAAGTCGTCCTCTTGTTCTAGTGGGGCTTCTTTCATTGCTCTTGTTTTGCCCTTAACTTTCTGGTTCAAAAAACGAATTTTCGGGGTCATGGGCAAACCCAATGACGCTGCAAACTCTTCTACAGGCAACTTTAACACATCGAAGACTTCTTTATCCCGCTGCAAATATATAGACCTCAAGTACGTGATGAAGGCCCTTTGAGCTAAATACTGCATGTCTGGGTACTTGACCAGCAGTGCTGCCAGCAATCCAGAAACTGACTGCATTCTGTCTGTTTTTGGCTGCAAAACGCAAGTAAGCTTAGCTAAATGGTTAGCTTAAAACTGCTAACTAATATATGAGGAATCACAGGACATCAATCCTGTGCATATGGGGCCATGGTTTGGTTATCCAAAACATTGATCAGCCCACGAGGGATGAAGATGCCTCAAAAATCTCGCAGATTGAAAAGGTCCTAAACCTTCAGCATTGACCTACAAATAAAGTACAGAAACAGTCCAGGAGGACCAGATATTGGAAGGTGGGGATCTTCCAAGCAAAGAGATTCTCAGGGCACCACCCATCCAAGGCAAGGGCCCCTCACATCCACCATCTGGATTATATATGCACTGAAATACCATGCCTCACCAAACTGCACATTTTTTCAGGTTCAGTGACCTGCAATTCATAATGTATGTTAGCTTTCAAAATTCGATTTTAGGAAAGTCACGTGCATACAGTTGATGTCTTTGTGTAACATGTATGCATTAAGTCACCAGCATTTAATGAATCAAACAGGAAAGAAGAAATGTAGCTATACCGTTCGAGGATGTAATGCTATTTTCGCCGCTTTTAATTTCTCAAGCATCTTTTCCTGTTCCGAAGGTGTTAGGAATAAGATAGAGGACCCTGCTGATGCAAAACGAGCAGTGCGGCCAACTCTATGAATGTATGCTGCAGCGTCTTCTGGACAATCAACCTAGAAATGACACAAATTAGGTTGGAACCTTATTCAGCAAAAGAAGTTGCTTACCTACAAAAACCACCAACCTGGACAACCCAATCAACTGCAGGAAAGTCCAGGCCTCTTGCTGCAACATCTGTAGAAACGAGAACTGAACGCTTCTCACAGAACTGGAAATATATGCCCATCCTCCGCTCTTGTTTCATTCGCCCATGCAAACACTTCAGAGGAATACCTGGGCGCAGCTTCTTGAATGCTTCATAGACGAATTTCACCTGTTGGATGCAGAATTAAGAAGAGCTCAGGAAAGGGGAGAATTTGCCAGGAGGAAATAGATGCTAGATGATATCATATTCCCAGATCCTTCAAATCTCTTTTCAAAACCTTTGCTGGATACAACACATGGGTATGAGCAGTGTTTTAAATATCGACGATATCAGCCGATATATCCCACGATATATCTTGTATCCCACCTATGCGATACGAAACGCACAAGTAGTGCGATATATCCCACATGCTCGATCCAGCGAGCATTTTCAATCCCTTTTTTTTTTTTTAATCATGTTAAATTAGTGTCAATTTGTTCAAATCTATGACTTTTCATGTTTTGCATGAAAAATAATGAATTGGGAGCTTCGGTTCCAAGATTTGGAGGAGATGGTCCGAGTTGCGGAAAATTGAAAAAAAATAAAATTTTTCCATTTTCTCGTAAATCGGTTTCAATTTGTGTTCAAACATAAAATCAAACATGTATGTAACCTGATCTAGTGATTCTTCTTTTGCTTTTGAATATATCACTTGTGTTTTCACATGTCTTCTTACATTTATAAATTACATGAATAGACTTTGAATATACTTGCATCAATTCAGTTAGACGGCGCATAGATTAGGACCCCATATAAAGAAAACCTATTATTTGTACTTGTTTGTAATGTTTTGATTTCTTAGCGTGCATTGATGTCTTTTTTAACAACCACTGAAGTTTCATTGAAAAATTTGACCAATTTTCCAATGTTTGCCCATGTTTCCACCAACAACGATACATTATGCGATACAACCGATATATCCCATGCGATAACTGATACGTATCCGTATCCTAAGGGTGTGATACATAACGCGATACCGATATTTTGAACATTGGGTATGAGATCTCTGCCAGGTATGGCTGAGCCATACTGGAAATCTTGTTTTATTTATTAGTTTATTTTTTATTTATTTATGTCGTTGTTTTATTTATAAGTTATTTATTAATTTATCTAATTGAGATGACGGTGGTGGTGGTGGTGGTGGTGGTGGTGACAGTGGTAATAATGGCGGTGGTGATTTATCTTATTAAGAAATGGTCAAAATACAAGTTCTTCTAACTTCTAAGTGAATATTCACATACAAACACGTCTCCCACCAATGTGTCACTTGTATAGAACATCAGACCATGCAAAAGGTGGGCCACAACACAGATCGCCTTGAGCAAAAATAAGCTCATCCACATCGGAAGGACCATGCTGTCGAGATCAATGGATGGCTGATGACATGCCTCAGTGAACAGGTGCAATCCACCTAATGAGTGGATCAGCCTGATTCTCTAGCAGGTAATCTTCAAGGTGTGGTGCATCTGTTGCATGGATGAGATTGTCCTACACAACATAATTAGGGGAAAGAGTGGGCTAAATGTTCAAGTTCACATAAAAGTTAACTTTGTAATTAACAATTGTTGCAATCCTGAAGGGATTTTTAGCGCAAAAAAACCACAAGATATCTAATTTTTTGCAAAAAAAAAAAAAAATGGAGCCTTGACTTCTCTAAGGTCCTAAATAATCTTCCTAGGGGTGAATGATCAAAATGCCCTTCATCTTTTCTTTTCTAAATAAATGGATTCAAGTAATGTGGGGCCCATGTGATGTTTGTATAAAATCCAACCTGTGATATGGGCCACATGAATTAAGAGGTTTTGGTGGGTGTACAGTTTTTTATGGTGTGAACACCTGATGTTTGGATTGGCATGATTTTTTGGGCACCCGATCATCAACACAGGATGCACCTATAGGACAGATTGGACGTCAATGTCATACACAGACCATGTGGGCCCCAAAATCTTGACTCCACCCCTCGTGCAAAAAAGTAGAAGGGCATTTTGGTCATTTCATCCTGCCAAAAGGTTGTTTTCGACTTGTATAAAAGTCAATGATTTTTGGAGAAAATCAGAGATCTCAAGGATTTTACGATGGAAAACCAAATGCCAAAAATGAGACCATCTCGTGCCCTTAGATTTGAGGCCTTCATGAGTACGACAGTGACACCTAGATGGCTAGAATTGTAACTATAGCCAGGTAACACAGAAGAGAATTACTTTTTTAATGATCATGAGAGGAACTATATGCACCATGAGCCAAGGTTATGCACACTGTCCCTGAGCCTTGAATTTGGACAGGTGGGGCCCCTTGATCAGTGGTCTAATGGGTCCAATGGAAGGGGGAATTCCACGAAAGTCCTCCTGGTTGAACAAACCTGACCCTTTCTATCCATGGTGGACTGCGAATGATGGTTAAGAAGAAAACACCACTAAGACACCCATTTGAAAAAAAAAAAAAAAAAAAATCTATTGGATGATTATGAGCTTCCGTATAAGGCATAGCCTATCCACATTGAGGTCTGTGGACCAACAACCCGGATTGCCAAACAATGGGCTCCACTAGTCCAAACTCAAGGCAAGAGAATACAGAGCATATTGCAAGCACCACATGTATAATTCTTGTGGTTATAATCAAGGTGTTCCATAACGGTAACGGTGGCCGTAACGGCCACCATTGTTACTGTTACGATACGGACCATAATGGCCGTATCGGCCCCTTTTTATTTTCTGAAAAATACTGTTACGGGACCGTTACGGCCTTTTTTTCTGTAACGGCTGTTACGGCCGTTTCGACCCCGTAACGCGTAACGGTTATGACCGTTTCCGTTACGTATCGGCGGATACGGCCGATACGTAACCGTTTTGGGATACCTGGGTTATAATTGAGCACAATTATATATTTTTTAAAAAGAAACCATTTACCTGCTTACAGCTCGAAAGAAAGACAAGTATCTTTGAATTAAGATGTGTTTTTATGAAGCTCCACAGCATATCTAACTTCTGTTCAAGAGGAACAATCATCACATATTGCCGCAGACGTTTGGGGGTGGATGACAGAGACTCTGCATGCACACTGAGATACTCTGGATCTTTCAAACTAAGCCTTGCAAGATCCTGAACTGACTTCGTCTGAGTTGCTGAGAAAAGAAATGTCTGGCGCCGTTTTGGGAGCTGGGAAATAATTGCATTTAAAGCCTTCTTAAATCCCGAGTCAAGAATACGGTCCGCCTCATCAAGCACCAAGATCTGTTTCCTAACCAGGAAAATATACCAAAATCAACAACCAAAAACAATTTGCAGGAGTATATAGGTATACAAGTTGCATGGCCCATTTGCAAACTCCCAATGTGAGGCACCACGTGCCAATGTGGCACAAGTGAAGAATACATCATATTCTGGAAAGCCCACTAGAAACTAGCATGTCACGTTTGGGCCTCATCTTTCTAGCATCCAATGGAAGACCCACTAGTAAGCAGCAGGACCATGAAAAAAAAATTGTTAATGGTGACTGCCAAAAAAAAAAATGATGGTTGATTAGTAAAAAGTAGAATCTCCAATGCATTCCAAAAAAATCAAGTTGGCCCACTATTCACTGGTGCCACACATGCATGAAACAATGGGTTTGAACAAAAGAATTCACTGGTACCAAAGGACAATCAATGGTCAACATCCAACATACAAGTGTTTGAACAACTTGACTTTCGGCAACAGCCTGATGAACAGTACAGATTTTGCACATGCATCCACATTGGCATGTGTGGCACTTCTGTCTTTGGTGTTTGAAGATGGACACTTGCAAGTTGCATTTATGTTCTTATGAAAGAAAACAATTCTCTCTTGACCTGGAGCTGTGAACAATCGAAATTCTCAGTCTCATCCATGTGCTGAAGAAGCCGCCCCGGCGTACACACCAAGATGTTCAGATCATTGACATGAGCCTTCTCTGCATCAACATCTTTACCACCACGGCCACCAATTAGAAGGCCTGCACTAAAACCATGGTTCTTCCCTACAATTTTCAATTCCTCAAAGAGTTGCGCTGCTAATTCCCTTGTGGGGGACAGTATAATGCAACCTACCCCGTCCTCAGGACCCCATCTTGCTCGGTACAACTTCTCTAGAACCTAAAAAAGAAACAAATTAGATAAGTCCTTCGGAAACAAGTAAAATTAGACAAGTCATTCGAAGTAATGAAATCAATTTTTTTTTTTTTAAGAATTTAAAAAGAAAGTGAATGCTTTGGCATCTGCTTTGAGAAGAATGAAATGCAGCATCTACAAAACAGCCACTTTGGAGATAAAAGAGGGAGGAGCAGTATAATACTGAAATATGGAACACAGAATAAGGCAGCTCTAGAAGTAAAGTGAAGGCAACAAACAGGGTGTAGTGTATCTAGCTATTCTATTGGCAGTAAGGGTGGCACTGGGCCAGGTAGCCCGCCCGGCCCGGTGAGCCCGACCAGACTTTGGGCTGGGCTTGGACCTACCAGCTTGGACCTCACATGCATAGCTCGATCGATTTTCAGGTCAGGCTTGGGCTCATATCATTTTAGCCTGACCTGACCTGACCGAACCCAACCCAACTTTTTATATACATGTGTTATATCCTACAAATATGTCAGTGGAATCCTTAGGCAACGTCTATCTTGAATGCGGACCATTAGTTTCATTCCTCTAAAATGTTTATTTTTCCGTGCATGCATGGCCCGCATGAATACTTGATAAAACCAAGGTATTCCTCCCCCTTGAATGGGATGCCGGGGGGGATACTTGGGAATCAGTGGGAGAACCTATGAGGTAACTCTCCCAGCTGCCTTAAATGGCTCATCAAGGGAATCCACCTTACGGGGAACGGAGACTCGTTGATGGTTGGGAAAGATGAAGTAGGTAGTGCCACTGTCATACCTCAGGAGGGGGCGGTATCATGGGACATAGTCCCTTGTGTCGGCAAACCTAAGGTATGGTCATCTGTCGAGAGAGATCTGGCAAAAAACCACCGCCCACCTCTTGAATACTTGATAAATGGTTAGATTAGAAAAATTCAAGGTAGAAATAGGTATTTTATCAATTTTCGGGACTAGCCGGGCCGGGTCAAGTCGGTTGGGCGTAACCTTTTTTTTTGGGGGGCTTTGGGCCTGCTATGCTAGGCCCATGCAGGGTTCGAACCAAGCTCGGGCCTTAGGTGGTAAGTGTTGGGTAAGGCCCAGGCCCATTGCCACCCCTAATTGGCAAACATCACATGCATAAAAGGAAAATGAAAAAGATGGAGATGGCGAACTTTTCAAGCTAGTGTACAAGGTCTCTTGTAGATGGATGTAGGAAAAGAAATGAAACAGAGGTCAGCTAAATTGTCAAGAAGGATATCCATAGTAACTGCACAATCGTGTTTCTTAGCCATTATAGCAGATGACATGAGATAGCATCATCTTAGACAAATAAACTTGCATAAGGCCTCCAACTAAAACAAGAGAAAGTCAACCCATCAATCAGATCTCCATGGTAGTTTCATTCGTGTAGAAAAGCAAGATTCAAGCAATGTTGTCAAATCATAAATCGTAAGATTTTTTTAGATTTTCATAAAAAATAACAAATAATTATACATAGATAAGAAAAATTAAAAAACATATCAATCATCCATTTAGCAACACGATCCATAATTTAATTAATTAATTTTGAGTTAATATATGCCTCATGTACAATTTTTTAAGGTAATGTACATGGGTCCACCTCGAGGTATGTATTATATATTTATGTCGTTCATCCATTTTACCAACTCATTTTATGACATGGTCCAAAAATAAGGTAGATCCAAATCTCAGGTGGACCACTAGTGGGTGAGGCCCTAAATGTGGGGCCCATCTCAATTATTTTGCCAACTCATTTTAAGGGTGGGTGTGAAAAGTCAAACATATCTAAATTTTAGGTGGACCATAGTGAGTGATGGCTTGAATGTGGAGCCCACCTCTAACATTTATTGTATTAGACCTCTAAGTGCCCCCGACAAAAGGGGGTGTGTGGGGGGTCTCCCCCCACTATTCAGAGCCGGGAGGGTCCAGGGGAGGCAGTGTTGTAAAATTGTCCAGTTGTCTAACACATGAACAAGATATGAATTTATGCATATTTTACCCAAAAAATGGAAGAAAAGAAAAATGAAAGATTAAAGAACTAATTTATATGTTTTCATACCTATTTTAATGTAGAAAACCAACAAAACAAGCGGTGTTTGATTCCGTTGAATGACGAAAATGATAGGGTTAAATACCTTTTAAAAGAGAAAGCCCTAAAAAAATTGCAAAAAAAATAAGATTTTCTACACAAATTAATCGAATCGTACGATTCACGATATAATCGTACGATTTTAAAAATCGAATCGTACGATTCATCTGGATTTGCGATTCAGCCATACGATTTGTATCGTATGATGGTACGATATGATACAAATCATACGATTTGATTTGCAAATCGTACGATTTTGACAACACTGGATTCAAGGGGTCTCATGGATGTCAGAAGGTTACTGCCAAACAATGCCAAGCTTGCCCATGAGACTCCAGCTGGTTGTGGATTTTTGTGGATGAGAACTAGGGCTATACAACTTGATTACCACACTCAATCATTCTCGCAACCTCTCTCATCCTTTCCTACCATTGGTTCTATGGTGCCCCTCCCCGTATTGCAGTGTTCGCTTGTTTGGTGACTAAGAGGAGGATCTTCACCATTGACAACCTTCAAAGAAGATCCCTGATTTTGCCAAACATCTATTTGATG
Source organism: Liriodendron chinense (assembly GCA_003013855.2). Classification (NCBI taxonomy): domain Eukaryota; kingdom Viridiplantae; phylum Streptophyta; class Magnoliopsida; order Magnoliales; family Magnoliaceae; genus Liriodendron; species Liriodendron chinense. Next base: position 1,324,786 of record PVNU02002850.1, read on the forward strand.
TGCATGCAAGACGCGGAATCGATTGACGATCTCTTTATTCACTGTCCGTTTGCGATGAAGATCTAAGACTATTTTTTTGCTCTTCTTGGCACCATGTGAGTTATGCTAAAATTCGTGGAAGACCTCCTCTGGGCATGGCATGAGGGAGGAAAAGGGAAATTTGAAAAAAGTCAAATGGAGGCTTCATATTATGGCCATCATGTGGGTTGTTTCGGGAGCAAGAAACGCTTACTGCTTTCGTATGAATCTTTGTCAGTTGAGAAGGCCATTTGTAGAATCTACGGCCTTGCTTTGAGATGGGCAGCTTATATATCTCCAACCTAGTCTGTTTTTGGGGTCTCTCTTGTTTGACTTGTATTCTTTTCTCGCCTTTTAGCGTATTTCTCAATAAAACTTGCTATTACCGTTCAAAAGATATATATATATATATATATATATATATATATATATATATATATATATATATATATATATATATATATATATACAATCAAAGGTGGAACCCATGATGGATGGCCCAAATCAAGGATCAAGCAATTTCCAATATGATCAATTGGAACTCGCTAATTTTTTGCCAATAAAAATTGGTTTTCTATTGGTAAGTACATATAATTTGTGCAAGTGTAGCCCACCATTAGGTGATCAAGACCATTGATCTTATGGGTCCTACCATGAATGGAGCCAATAATGATCCTATAATATTTTTGGGACAACCCATCCACCAAAGTCCCCAGGATAGAGAGATCCTAGCTATAGAATCCAGCAATACATGTAGAAAAATTCACATAAATAATTTTTTCTATTATGTTATAAACCATTATTAACCAAGTAAAATTGTAAAACTACTTTAGATCATATCTTAATCAGGACTACCAAATGGTTTACAATCTATTTTTTTACGGAATAAATTATGAGTACCTTTTCATAAATTTTTTTTTTTTACAGATAACTGATCATTTATTGGTAAACTCGCAAAGCGTGGAAAAAGAATACAGGACCCAGAGCAAGCCACAAAACAACAAAAGACGGGCTACCAAGCAATCAGGGTTGCTTTAGCAAAAACCGCCCAATCGTTGAACAACCTTACAACATTAGCAATCACCTCTTTCACCCCCATCTCCACGTTCCGGAAGCATCTCCCGTTCCTGGCACCCCATATCACCCAAAAGATCGCCCTGATGAGCAAGCACCATCCCAATTTGCGCACTTTCCCCACTCCTCCGTGCCACGACCATAACAGGACTTCCACAGGTCTCAGCATAACCCAAGACACCTGATTCGCCAAAAGGAAATGGTTCCAGATCATCGTAGCAAAAGGGCAATGAATGGAAGGATGGTCAATTGACTCCCCATTTTCCATACACATCAGACAAATGTTAAGAAGCACCATCGATCTACGCTGGAGATTATCAATAGTTAAGATTCTTTTTCTGGCAACTAATGAAACAAAGGCGGCAACACAGGGAGGAGCCCCATAAAACCAATGATGAAACAGGTGAGGAGAAGCGACAATAGGGGGCAACTTGGATATGGAGTAAAGAGATTTAGTAGAGAAATTCCCAGAAGTGCCGCAAGACCAGGATATAGTGTCCTCTTCCTTCCAATCCACCTGAATCGCTTACAAGAGGGACAACCAATCAGTATACTCTTAGAATTCAAGATCCGTTAGGTTTTTATAACATCGGGGGACCACACAATCGAGTCCCCAACCACGGAGTAACACTCCACCACTCAGATGAATCTGTCCGGTGCAAGACTAGCAATACCAGGAAACATAACATTTTCCAACTTTGAGAGCCCTTTTCCAAGCATCTACCCAAAAACGAACACGAGAGCCCTTTTCCAACTTTGAGCACAATGCCCTTGCTAACCTTCTGTTGCATAGCCATGATTGCTTTCCCAACTCCTGACGATCTATAAATAGAAGAGGCTTTGACATACCACTCGCCATTCTGCACCCCATACTTAGCTGCAACAAATTTCCTCCATAAACTCTCTCAACGCAAAACCTCCAAATCCATTTCCCCAAAAGAGCTTGGTTAGTAGTAGCAAGCAATGTTGTCATAACCGTTATCGTATCATAAATCATAAAGGGATTTGAATCGTATCGTAGTGTATCGTAAATCGTAAGATTTTTTCAGATTTTCATACAACAAGTCATAAAAAAAATATAAAAATTGTATATAAATAAATAAATAAATAAACATATCAATCATCCATTTTGTCATGAATGTGAAAAAATGTAATTGGTTAATTTTGAGTTGATATATACCTTGTGTACAAATTTTTAGGGCACATGAGCGCACTCGATTATGTATTATATATCCTTGTCCATCCATTTTTGCCAACTCATTTAAGTGCATGATAAAAAAAAATGAGGTAGATCCAGATCTCAAGCGGACCACTAGTGGGCCAAGCGGGCCACCTCAATGTATTTGTATATCCATGCCATCAATTTATTTTGCCAACTCATTTTAAGGCATGGTCCAAAAATTTAGGTAGATATAAATCTCAAGTGGACCAGAAGTGAGTACCCCTTAAATGTGAGGCCCACCTCAAATTCAAATCTTACGTGAACCACACCACTGTTTTCAATGGGACCAAGGGAAAATACAAATATCAATTTGATCCAAAACTTTGGTGGCCCCAAAAAAAGGTTTTAATGGTGGACATAAAGTCACCACTATTTTATGTGGTGTGGTCTACCCAAGATTTGGATCTGCCTCATTTTTGCGTTCATGCCATAAAATGATTTGGCAAAATGGATGGACGGCATGGATAAAACGCATACATCATGATGGCCCCATAGAACACCGTCTAGTAGCAATCGCTACTATTGGCAGCATCATTAAGGCAATTGGCGCGTGGGTGAGCCCTGACCATGGGGCCCACACACATACATATTGTATATCCATGCCGTCCATCTGTTTTTCCAGCTCCTTTTAGGGCACGGTCCCAAAAATGAAGTAGATGCAAATCTCAAGTGGACCACACCACATGAAAAAAGTGATCATTGAATGCCCACCATTAAAAGTTCCTAGGGCACACTACAATGTTTATTTGCAATCCAACCTGTTGATAAGGTCACATAGACCTGGATGAAAGGGAAAACACAAATAATAGCTTGATCTAAAGTTGTGGTCCCAAGAAGCTTTTAATGGTAGAAATTCAATCCCTATAGTGTGGTCGACTTCGATTTGGATTCCCTTCATTTTAAGGACCATGCCCTAAAATGAGTTGAAAAGACTAATGGACGGTGTGGATATACAAAACATACATCAAGGTGGGCCCCATGGGTAGAAGAAGAAATCAAGATGTGGCTATTGAAACATCCACGTCTCCGTTGCTCTGTTCAGGGGGGGGCGGAATTGAAAGGAGGGGGGAAAAGACTAAGAGGGAGAGAGACCAGAAGAAGAAGAAGAGGTAAGTTTCTTTTCTTTTCACTTTTTTTTTTGTTTTTTTTTTTTTTCTATCGCTTGAGGGCCACACGAAAAAAAATGAAAAAAAATCGAAATTTAAATAAAAAACAGTCGGTTTTTTACACTAATTATCAAATCGCACGATTCGAGCTGAATCGTACGATTTTTTCCAAATTGCGATTTTATGGTACGATTCATATCGTACAGCCATACTGTACGATTCAAATCAAACGATTTGAATCACAAATCGTACGATTTTAACAACACTGGTAGCAAGGGATTTCAAACCAGCACCCTACACACCTCGCTCATTCTTGAGCAAATGGAATTTTCTCCCTTCCCTCGCTCCATTCCATAGGAAATCTCTCCTAAGTTTCTCAAGTTTCTCCACCGCTGAACTGGGGCATTTGAATAGAGACATGAAATACGTCGGAATGGTGGAGAAAGCGCTCTTTATAAGAGTAATACGGCCTCCCAACAAAAAGCATTTGCACTACCATGCTGCTAGCTTTCGCTCAATCTTCTCGATCACCATGTCCCATAAACGAATACTCGGCTTCCCAATGCATAACGGCAAACCGAGATATTTAGAAGGGAACAAACCAACCCGACAACCAAAAACCATTGACAACATCTGAAGCTTCGACTTGTCGACATGGACGCCCAACATCTCGGATTTCGCCACATTAATCTTTAAGCCTAAAACCGCTTCGAAGCAAACTAAGGTCTTTCACAAATTAAGCATAGCCTCCACTTCCGCGTCGCAAAACTAGAGCATGTCGTCTGCATATTGCAAATGACTGATAGGACTGTGGAGCCCCGCAATCTTAAACCCAACAAAAACCCATTCTCCTCCCCTTTGCATAGCATCATGCTCAATGCCTCCATGATCACCACAAATACGTACGGCGAAAGGGGATCTCCCTGCCTAAGGCCCTGAGAGGCCTTAAAGAAACCTTTGGGCGAGCCATTCACCAACACAGAAAAAGAAGTCGAACAGGTGCAGGATTTGACCCAACCTCTCCACTTTCAGCCGCATCCCAGTTTGTGAAGCATGTAATCTAGGAACTCCTAGTCCACATGATCATAAGCCTTCTCGATATCTATTTTTCAAACCGCTCCGCTCTTTTTATCACGATATCTAGAATCGATGCACTCGTGAGCAATGAGGGCAGTGTCTAGGATTTGGCGCCCCGAAACAAAAGCCCCTTGGGATTCAGAAATAACTTTGGATAGGAGGTCCCGAAACCTGTTAGCAAGGATTTTGGTGGCCAATATCTTATACGACACCCCAATGAGGCTAATGGGTCTGAAATCCTTCAACTAATCTGCTCCTTCCATCTTAGGAATGAGGGCTATAAATGAGGCCCCCAATTCAGTTGATAGCCCTCCACGTTCCGAAAATTCAACCATGAAATATGTCACATCTTTCCCAACCAACTACCAAAGTCTTTGAAAAAATGCAATAGGGAATCCATCCGGGCCCGGCGCCTTGTCCCCACATATAGATCCAAAAGCATCTTTGACCTCCTCTTCTGACACAGTTTTTTCAAGGGAATCCACTTCAGACGGAGATAACCGACGAAAATGCAAATTCTCCAGCATCGAGCCGTTCCAAATATCACCAGAAAGCATATTATTGAAGAATGATACAATAGCCTCATTTATATGCTCCTTTTTAATAAAGATTTCTCGTTAACCTGCAATGAGTGAATTCTGTTAACCCGAGCTCTGGCACTCACGAAATTGTGGAAGTAGCGAGTGTTTGTCCCCTTAAGCCATATCGCACAAGATCTCTGACACCATCTAATCTCATCTTCCCTGGCCCTGGTCGTATACTTTTGAATTAATTCCATTCTCTTCAAGCGATCAGCCTCGGATAGACCAGCTTCTTACTCCAAATCTAGAACATGAATCTCTTCAGCCAATCTGTCGAACTCCTCTTCCCTGATACCGAGAACCTCCTTCCAAGCTTTCAATTTCTCCTTAAGCAGCTTGAGTTTCCTGGCTAATCTAAAGCCCGCAAATCCTTCAACCGAGAAAGAGGACCACCAATCTGCCACTAACTGCTCAAAACCTTCAATTTCCAACCAGGCCAACTCACCTAAACGACTTCGGGTCCTAGTCCTCCTCATCTAAGAGGAGGAGAATGGATCTGTGATCAGAAACAAGTGAAACTAGGAATCTGTCCAAGCGTGACATGACTGGGCTATCTTGGCCATTGGTCCAAGTGAATTTTGCACCTCCGAGCAGGAGGTCCACCAACTCGTGCCGACCAACCCCCCCCCCCCCCCCCCCCCCGACTTTTCATGAGAGAACTGCGCGACGTTAAAATCACCCTCCAAGCACTAGGGAGCCCCCCACCTTAACCTAATGCTATCCAGCTCTTCCCAAAATTGTAAACGGACCTTACTATTGCGTGGCCCATACACAGCAGAGAAGATCGAAGTGAAACCCGAAAAGAATAGAGAGAGAAAATTTTCCCACATAAGAGTCAAGATTTTTCCATTTACCAAAATTCCAGGCAACACAGATGCCCCCTGCAGACCTAATAACATCTAGCGCCACCCAATCTGCAGATTTCACACCCCAAATCGAATCAAGCATGCCCATGTCAAAAGACTGCATTTGGCCTCCTGAAGAGAGATGATATCTGCCTTCGCTTTTCAGCAAATTTTCTTGATTTGCGCCCTCTTGGTCTTACACCCCAGACCTCGGACATTCCAAGAGAGAAAAATCATTGATCACTAGACTTCCCCGTTCTGTCATTTCTCCTTCCTATGGAATTGACGTTATCACAGTTAATAGAGCATTCGAGTCGCAGCAACTCACGACATCCTTTAGGAGATCTAATAGACTTGAACCTCCTGTAATCACTATAATATAATGAAGCTCTTGCTTTGGCGAACTGCAAGAAGGCCTGAACATCCTCTTCTGACACTCCATACGACAGCCCCACCATCCCGCCTAATCTCTCTAGCACGTCTTTAGCCCACCTGTGATGTTCTACCGGAATGTCACTGAACCCCTCCTGTTCGACTAGCGCATGAGAGGATTCTTTGATGTCTTGGATAGTGTGCGAATTCTCTGCGCAGAGAGGAGTGACGTCCAGCGCCTCCTCAAAAGTCTCTCCCTCGGCATCCTTGTCAGCCAAGGATAGGATTCCCTCAGCAATATCAGCCTTAGAGCCCTGGTTCATTTCGAAGCACAGCTTCGATTCGTCTCTGATCGCCATCACCCATCGATCCTCTCTCGCATCTGAAACAAGGCCGACATTGCTTCCTAGAGTTGCTAGGAAACTTTCATCCACTTCTCTGCATGACGCTGGATGTCCCGTCGAAGGTGCGGGTTCTTCAATCTCGCCACGAAGTTGTTGCCGAGAAGAAACTTGTAGCAGGGCCGCTTTACAACACCCTGAGGGCATCTCACACGTGAGTTCCAAAGGGGAACATGTTGGGCGGGATCATTGTTTCAAACAGCGTCCGTAGAGTAGAGGTAGCGTAGCCGTAGCGCTACATAGCATAGCTAAATAGCGTAAATCCCAGGTCGTAGCATACGCTACAGCTACATAGTGTGTAGCGTTTGTAGCGTACGCTACAATGTGTAATTTTATTCTCTCTCAAAAAATGTATTTTCTTTTTAATTTTTGTTTTGTAAAAATGGTGTAAAAGTCACAACATAAAAATAAAAAATAAAAAATAAAAACTGAAAATATAAAGTCAAAACCAAACCTTTCTATGTTTACTTTCATTTAAAATGGTAGTGATCCTTTGTTAAAGTTGGTGTGAAATTCACACACTAAAAACATTTAAAACTAAAAAGAAAAAGGGTTTCAAAAGAGGGTTTTTGGAAACTTTGGAAACCCCTCTTAACCTCTAGGATTTTTATTTCTTTTCATACTTGAGTTGTGACTTGTGGTTTCAATTAGACATTATTAATTAAAGTGGTTTGCTTAGAAAGTTGTTGATGAGATAATTATTTGATTATTGATTATATATGCAAAAGAGTTCAATCGGGACCTACCATATGAGATACCAGGAATCTTCCTTGTCGAACACCGAAAATTCCTCCCAGCTCTGTACCTTGAATATATGACCATCTCTATGAAGGGTGCTTGCCATTATGATGAGATTTATGTCCACCCCTAGGCAAACGTTGATCCATAGTTCATTGTACCCTATTGGCCATATCTTGTACATTTCAGGCTTTAATCTGCAACAATCGTCCAACTAGATCTTAACCTGACAAATGGATGCTCCTTCAGTGGTAGCAACAAACGAGAGCCGTAAAGCCTCCCAAGATGTCGTAATGACCTCTCGCTTAACTTCAATCACTTTCTCTCCTGCTTTCGACTCCTTAATAATCCATTTCTCTGTGTGGGGCCAGCCTTCGGACTATCCCTTCCCCCAATACCTTCTCCCACTGAGGCGGTTTCACCTTTACCGCTGACTACTTCCTTGAAACGACAAACGCTCTTGCTAGGTCCTTCGATACGAAGGGGTCCTACGTTTAGCTTCCCAGAGCTGAGAGACTCCTTCACCTTGACTTCCATGGTCTTTGGTTTCGTCTGAGTAAAACCCTCTGCATGGGTACGTTTCATCTTGGGCCCAAACCTTGCTCTTTGGACTTTGAGTTTTACACCTGCGAAACTCTCACCATGAAGCATCTCCAATTCGTCTTCAGAGCTCATTCGCACGAAAGTGAAACCCCTAGGTGTCGATGTTTTCTTATCCGCCAGGATGACCACATCCATGACCGCCCCTGCCCTGCCAAAAACTCTTGCGAAATTAATCGGCAACCATCCTGCTGGAAATCCCATGACAAACAACGTTGGGAAATCTAAAACAACCCTCTTGCGAATGCCATTTCTCTGCAAGCTTTTTCGAGTGCAATCAGCCTTCTGCCATCCTTCCTCCTCGTTCTCATGTCCTTCGATAATGCCCTTCCCTGAACTCCCGCCAACTTTATCGTCACCGACAATTACGCCCACTTCACCAACAATCTTACCGACTATCAGTGTCTGCAATGTCGGTATCGCGTTACGTTTCGCACCCTTGGGATACAGATACATATCGTGTATCGCTAGGGAAATATCGGTTGTATCAGGTAATGTATCGCATTTTTTGGGAAACATGGGAAAACATTGGGAAATTGATTGAATTTTTCAATGAAACTTCAGGGATTGTTAAAATGGACCTTAATACACACTTTTAAATCATAATATGTCAAAAGAAAAAGTCCACATACTAGGGTTCCTTGGTAAAGGATCCTAAGCTATGCGTCGTCTGACCGAAGTCACCGAACTGATGCAACTATTGTTCAAATTGATTCCATAAAATATATAGTTGTAAGAAGACATTAATGAAAACACAACCAATTCATTGACAAAGTAAAACAAGAAAGAGACTTGAGAAATATACCTATGGATGCTTAAATTAATATTTTAATCCAAGATTAATAAATTAATCTTTCAAAACTGTTAATCAGCACCTCCACATTCTTAATTTCATGTTTCCAATCCAACATCACTCCCAATTTGGGAGGAATTGGAAAATTTCAAATTTCCCCCAAATCAGCCCACATACACTCAAATCGTCAAATTGGAGTGTATCTGATGTTAGATTAGTTCTATAATAATATTCATTCATAATTAGGAGTGGATTGACAGCTTTTAGAGAAAAAAATAGAAAAAAAAAAAATAATTAAATATTTTTTTAATATTTATTAATTAAAAAATTAATTAATTATTTTCAAATTTGGGGAAAATGTTGCAAATCGATAAATCAACGCCCCTACATCCTTAAAATGTTGTTTCTGATCCAACATTGCAAGTAATTTGGGAGAAATTGAAAATTTTCGAATTTCCCCCAAATCAACCCCCGTCTCTCAAATCTCAAAATTGAAGGTTGTAATTAGAGGTGGGCAACGATTCGGGTCGAGCCGAGTTACCCCTAGTTTGGTTTGGCTTGTTTTTGTGCCACCTTAGTTTGTGGATTGGCTTGGTTTGGGTTTCAGGCCGACCCATGCGGCCCGAGTTTGGTTTGCTCCAGAAAATTTTGGTTTGAGCCAGGATCGGTTTGGTCGAAAATTTCGAACTAGGCCGGGCCGAGTTCGAATAGGTGGCGGCTCTTTTTTTGCTTGTTTATTTAAATAGAAAAGAATTTAAAAAGTTAGAAAAAAAGTACAAACGTATCTTACTATATGATGTTTAATATCCTCCAAAAAGGAGTGCAGCTTCAAAATAGACATGTAAGAGCATTTTCCAAACAAAAGTACATGAGTGTAATTTTACAAGTACAAGGAAACAGTGTGCATTCATGTATATGTATATGCATCCATGTCATCATGTATATGTATTATCCACATTGTCCATCTGTTTTACATATCATTTTAGGACATGATCTCAAAATGGAATCATATCCAAAGCTCAAGTGGATCACACCACGGGAAACGGTGTGCTTACAATCTACGAGCCGAATCAAGCCGAATCAAACCGAGCTGAATCAAATCAAGCTTCAAGCCGAGCTGAGCCGGTATTGCCCTAGTTTGAGCTTGGTTTGTTTTTTCAAACGAGCTTGACTCGAAGGCTTGGATTGGTTTGAACTTCCATTCGAACCAATCCAAGTCAAGCTTTTTCAAACCAATCCGAGCCGAGCTTTCGAGCTGGCTTAGTTTGTGCCCACCTCTAGTTGTAATGCTTGATTCTCCATGTAAAACATGAAGAATCAAGCATATCAACTGATTTGCAACATATTTTAGTCCATTTAAATGGGAAAAAAAACTGAGTTTTGAAGGGAAAATACTCATCGGGTTGAAGATGGGTTAACTTCGGATTTGCTTCAAAATCAACGATTTCCTCTCATATCATTGCAAAGGAAAGACCAAAATCTATCCAAAACTAGGTTGGTGAGGAGGAAAAATAAGGAGAATGCAAGTTTTTTCTCAAAAAAACCAAGTATGGAAGGACTCATGTGCGTCTGGACGATATCATCCAGGTATCGACGATATTTGGAATAAGTAAAAGGAACCAGCGCCAATATATTGACGATAATGGAGTGTCATAAGGTCTGGATTGTCAAAAGGTCTAGGATGAGCACTAGCGCCTAGTTACAATGATCCTGCAACTAAGGTCTGTACCACGCATGTAGGATTATATACATGTGGGCCCAAGTTTTGCAGTTTGTTTGGACAAAGGTTAAGAACCCGCACTTCACTTCATGCTTTGAGCAACTAAGGCAGTAAGTGTAATGATTTAGCAATTAAAAGTTTAAAGGATCTAAAAGTAACTTCCCTATACTTAGAGAAACGGGTTGCAGAAATCCAAATAAATATGCATCAAATATCACAGCAGCAAGTGCCAAGAATCCCAAGATCCACGCACAGGAACCAAATACAGCAGCACCGAAAAAGGGAGGGAAAAAAAACCCTCCCTCTTTGAATGGCACCAAAAACAAAAAAAAAAAAACACTATAACCATACAAAGGCTGTGTTCAAAAGTCTCTCTTTTGGATTAAAACTCTATCCTAAACACTAAGCAATCTGGACTTTTAGTTAAAGAAAACACAAAAGATTCCTACCACTGTTTTTTTATCGGATTAAAGAAGATTTTATTGATGAAAAGAGGACCCAAGGGCCAACATGTGCAAGCGTTGATACAAAGATAGCCAATCAAGAGAAGGCAACATACCCAAGAGCAAAGGGAGGACTAAAGACCGCTGCTTCAGCCCAAAAGGAAACGAGTTGCTTGACTCTAAATATGATGCTGGAAACAGGCACACAAATTCCATTAAAAGTACGGTTGTTCCATTCGCTCAAAGAATGGCCAAAAAGCATAACTCCCAAGAGATCTTGAGCTTCTTGCAGGATTAGTGAATCCTTACAAACACAACACCTACAACTTTTTTTTTGGTTTGTTTGAAACAGAACACCTACAACTATGTTACCCGAATAAAGAAACAACTAGCTAAATTACTAAAAGAATAAAATGCGTAAAAGGAATGGTGCTAAAATTACTAGCTAAATTACTAGAAGAATAAAATGCACGTAAGGAATGGTGCTAAAAACACAGCCGTATAGAGGAGTATGGTTGGGCACACAGTCATACATAACAACTGTATGGTGTGCTTTGTTTGTCTATTGTACACATACAACAGACGCAGGGCATCTTCTAGTATACTTACTGACGTTGATAAGACAGCATCAGGCAGCAGTAGCAGCAACAGTGGCCAGCAGCAGTCAAGGTTGGCCTAGTCGACCCGGTACTCGCCTGAGTCAACCCTGTTTCGACGCTTCTCCTCGTCAAAAATTTGAGAGAGAGAGAGAGAGAGTGTGTGTGTGTTGGGGGGGGGGGGGGGGGGGGGGGCCTTACAAAATTGACATGACTCTAGTGTGTTTTTCTTAGTTTTTCATGACTCAATGACTCAGCCGAGTCAAAAGAAATTTGCACAAGTGATGTTGCATTGTGTTGTTGATTAAAAAAAGCACATAAAAGCTACCTAACATGGATAATGTTAATATTATGTTAAGAATTATTAAAACACAATATTAGGGGTCGTTTGGATGCCTGTAAATGGGCCAAGTTGTAAATGATTTATATTCTGTGTTTGGATGGCCTTTTTTGCCTGTAAATTCATTTACAGGCTGTAAATGATTTACAGCATTCACACCCATCTCATTTACAGGCAAAAAGTTCAGATTTCATTTACAGGCTCCCCATTTACAGCCTAACAGCTCTAAATGGAAAGAATGACTCTCCATTTACAGGACTCAAACGATTTAAAGGCTATCCAAACACAGACAAACAGACAATCATTTACTTGTAAATCATTTACAGCTTAAAGCCAAACAGTATAGGCTGTAAATGATTTACACCTGCAACTCGTCTACAACTTAAACCATTTACAGGCATCCAAACGAACCCTTGATATGTCAATGATCAAAAAAGATATGATATATTACTTTAAGTTTAAGATGATAAAAGAGCTTCTTTTAGTTCATGTTTCTCTCCGAATTTCATCTCCCACATTCTCATTTTACAATTGGAGCTTGCAACTCCATTGATGATTATACTCCCAGTTAGAGCAATCAAATTAGAAATGAACGACCATAGGGACAACAAAAGAATGAAAATGAAAACCTCTAATTTCCTTCCAGAAGAAGAAGATGGAAAAGAAATTACCGGAATGATGAAAGCAAGCGTCTTTCCAGACCCGGTCTTGGCGGCCCCAAGCACATCTCGGCCGCACAACGAGTGGGGGAGCGAGGCCCGCTGGATAGCGCTCATCACGGTGTACTTCTTAGAGGCCAGGCCGTCTTTCGTGTAGCGAGAGATGGGGAGCTGGTCGAAGCGAGTAGCCCCAGCATAAGGCGGGAATTTTCCGTCCACGACAGGGCGGGGCATCGGAGCGTCCGAAGGGGGCGGAGGGAGGGAGAGTGGATTCGAACCCGATTCGGGTTTCTGGGATTCAAGCCATGAATCAAGGAGTTGGATTTCCTTCGACTCTGAGAGGCGAGCTTGATGGCGGTTCTTGGATTTGGGCCTCTTCATCTCAGAGAGAGAGAGAGAGAGAATTTCGACTGATTTGAGAGGATTGAAGAAAGGGAAAGAGGACCTGCTATAGGGTTTTGAGAAGGTTTTGCAGTAAAGGACGAGAACACCCGGCGCGGATGGACGCGGTTGTGACCCCAACGCCAGCCAGCTGGCTGGTGTCAAACCTCTGTGGCCCCACGATGATGTATGCGTTTTATCCGCGCCATCCATCCATTTTGCCAGCTTCATTTAGGGAAGCGGATTGCGTACTGAGTAAATTCTGTGGGCCACCGTGATTTATTTATCCACTCTGTCCATCCATTTTAAAAGATAATTTTAGGGCTTGGATTCAAAAAAAAACAATGAAGCATATACAAATCTCAGGTGGACTATACAAGAGGAAAGTATTAATTGAACCTCTACCATTGAAAAATTCTTGGAGGCCACAGAAGTCTTGGATCAAGCTGATATTTGTACTTTCTTTTCATCGATGTCTTTTGTCATCTTATTAATAGGTTGAATGACAAATAAACATCACTTTGTGCCTGGGGAAGGTTTCAACATGGAAATCATTATTCTCACGGTTTCCAATAGTATGGTCCGCTTGAACTTTGGATATGATTTCATTTTGAGATCAACCGGTCAAATGTGCTGGAAAAATGGATGGACAGTGTGGATAAACTATATACATTCACAGTAGGACCAACTGAGTTTACACAGTAAGATAAAAGCACACCCAATCCGATTTCTTAGTTTAGGGTATGAGCACAAAAATGAGGGAGATACTTCTGGACCACAGGAAACAGTGGGGATAAAATGCATGCTGTTGAAAACTGTGGGGCCACATAAGTTTTGGATCAAGCTGATATTTATGTTTTCCCTTCGTCCACATCTGTGTGACCTTGTGATCGGGTTAGAGGCAGAGGGCAAGGCGTGGATGAGAAACATATACCACAATGGACGGCATGAATATGCTTCAATTTTGGGCTCTTGCCTAAAATGAGCTGTTAAAATTGATAGACGGCAGATAAGTAACATACATCACACGGTGGACCACACAGCCTGCGCTCTTCTAGTTCTACTCTGCATCCACACCACAACTGTATTCCAGTATATACAACCCAACAATAAACGGCCAGGATTTTAAGAGAAGCCAAGTTCACATTGGATGAATCATTTGTTTCATGACCTATATATATATATATATATATATATATATATATATATATATATATATATATATATATATATATATATATATAGGCACTCTCAAGTCCAACCGGTTGGACCACAATTTGCAGTCCACCCAGGAGATTGCTTCCAACCCGTTAACTGATTGTGAAATCCAATCCTACTAATAAGTTGGCCCCACCACAAGGTACAATTCATACAAAAATCAGCTGCATCCATTGACCCAGTGTACCACACTTGAATTTTGCTATTAATCAATGGCTATACACTGTTTTCTATATTGTAGCTCACTTAATGATTAGATAGGGCTGATTTTTGAACTAGGAAATCCTCATGGTGGGGCCAACCTAATAGGAGGATTGGATTTCACAGGCACTTAACAGGTTGGAAAAAATCTACTGGGTGGACTGCAAATTGTGGTCCAACCGGTTGGACTTGAGAGTGACTCATATATATATATATATATATATATATATATATATATATATATATATATATATATATATATATATATATATATATATATATATAATATGCTCACACACAACTAGTTGGACGGTCTAACTAGCTGATGTAATCAGAGAGTAATTAATGCTTCTAAATACCATAAGAGAATGTTAAAGGGGTTATATATCTAATGACCCCACTATAGTGTTAATATGAATCCACCTGATCTTCAGGTGGGTCATCCTTTGTAAGACTTAGGGCCTGAAAATCAGCCCTATCTGTGGTTAAGGTGGACCACACACTAGGAATATAATGTACTGGAAAAACTCACCCTCCAAACTCTTTTCCTTGATGTGGCCCACTTGAGTCACTTATGAGCCGGATTATTTAGTATCATCTCTAGATTTCAGTGTGACATCTAATAGTTAGAATGGATTTTGTATAAAAATCACGGTGAGCCTGGTATAAATCAAGGGCGAATGTCTCTTCTAACTGTCTCCCTTGGTGTATCTCATCGGAATCACAAATCATCTTGATTTTCTGGATACGAGCCCAACATGCAATTGTAAATCTAATGGCGGGAGTGGATCCCACGTACGCATCATGTTGGGCCCAATAAAAAATTCCGAGTTGGCCTTTGCCTGGAACCAATTCCCAAGAATTGTTTCCCAACATGATGCATACCTGGGATCCACTCCCGGCATTAGATTTGCAATTGCATGTTGGGCTCATATCCAGAAAATCAAGATGATTTGTGATTTCGATGAGATACACCAAGGGAAACAGTTAGAAGAGACATTCGCCCTTGATTTATACCAGGCTCACCGTGATTTTTATACAAAATCCATTCTAACTATTAGATGTCACACTGAAATCTAGAGATGATACTAAATAATCCGGCTCATAAGTGATTCAAGTGGGCCACATCAAGGAAAAGAGTTTGGAGGGTGAGTTTTTCCGGTACATTATATTCCTAGTGTGTGGTCCACCTTAACCACAGATAAGGCTGATTTTCAGGCCCTAAGTCTTACAAAGGATGACCCACTTGAAGATCAGGGTGGATTCATATTAACACTATAGTGGGGTCATTAGATATATAACCCCTTTAACATTCTCTTACGGTATTTAGAAGCATTAATTACTCTCTGATTACATCAGCTAGTTGGACCGTCCAACTAGTTGTGTGTGAGCATTACTCATATATATAAGGGAAGAAGCCCGACTTTAGGGTTTTGAGAAGGTTTTGCAATAGAGGAGGAGAACACCTGGTGCGGATGGACGCGGTTTGGCCAATGACCCTAACGTCAACCAGCTAGCTGGTGTCAAAGCACTGTGGGCCCCACCATGATGTATGTGTTTTATCCGCACCGTCCATCCATTTTTCCAACTTAGTTTAGAGCATGTAGCGACTTGTATTTTTAATTGTATTAGACCTAAATAAATAGGTGAGTATTATAGTAGTAGAATTGTACGAATGTGAATAAACACTATTAGACGATTAATAAATGCACCTGATATGCTACATCTTATGCCTATTAATGTCCGCTACAATTATAAAACACGACCATCAAAATTTTATTCCTTAAATACCAAAATATTGGTTAGAATGTCAGAAAAAGCTTTCGACCATTCGTTGGTGGGCCATTGATGGTGAAACTATAGGATTATGTTCGGCTTGGTGGGCTTGACATTTTATATGGATCAGATGTTCGAGATAGTACCCCAGATTGCACAAATTAGATCGAGATCTGAGAGTGTGAGATGTGTAAATCACCATAGTTTTCTAGAAAAAAACCTATATATAAAAAAACTCATTTCTACATAGGTTAGAAATCTAAAATTTGGAGTTGTTTTGCTAAAATATTCTAAATTTGTCGCCGTTCTTCCGTTTGATTAATGCTAGGCAATAATAGAAGGGAAACGTACTCCGCGTGTTTCAAATTAAGATTCGAGCACGTATATTTCATATCCTAATCGCAATTCATTTGAATTTCATGTAGGGTTCTAAAGTTTTCTTTGGTTGTTAGATCCTACTCATAGATACAGCATAGAATTGTATCGGTGAAGACTATTCTCTTAAGTTGGCTTTCATCATCTCTTGGCGGTTTTCAGTTAATGGAGTTTGGATTTATTTTGATTAATTAATATTTGTATGCATGTGTTAATCTGTTAACAAGACTTTTAAGTTGTTTGAATTTGTTAATTATATGGGTTGAGTTTTGTTACAAAAATGTGAATATGTGAATCTTGTATACTAAATGTTCGGTTAAATGTCTAAGTAAGATTTTTAGTTGAATTCTATTGATTTATGTATTTATGCCTGCTTAAAATATTACGAAATTACTTTGGCTATGATTAGTGTCATGCCCTGAAAATCGGGTGTCGGGTAGTCCGCAGCCCCCAACTCTTCCGGGGTGGCTGTATTTTGTAGAAGCATAGTTTAATGGTATAAATCAATGGCATTAACTCAGAAGCGAAGATTTAAACTAAAACAATGTATAATCTAGTTTGAATTAAAGTGTAAATACATACAATCATCCACACAATCAAGGAGTCCACTCAGTTGAAGCTCAATTTTATACATGTACAAGGAAAAAATCTTTTATTGTTAGGACTATCGACCTAGGACGTCCAATATTCCAAGGCAGAAAAATGAAGCACAATACATAGGCAAGCCAACTGGTCCGACATCTCACTCCTCAAGCATTAACAACTCTTGCACCAAAGATAACTGGTTGGTGTTATAACCTCCCCCAACCCCGAAGGTTTGGCGTTACCATTCCCTAAGTTAAATATGTTATCAAGTATAGGTAATGAAGTATAAAGAATGATGGGACTCTCTCGCCCATCACCCCAGCATTAGCGAACAGCATAACCTCACAATCAAGTTCCTATTCTAGTTAAATAATGCATGCAACCATGATATGCAAATGTTATATTACAGAATAATAAATGGTAGGCTCTTTCGCCTACCACCCCAACATCATAAATAGTGGAGCTCTCTCGCCTACCACCCCAGCCCTTAGCGAACTGTTGCACGTGAAAAGGACCAGGGTTGACATAACCAGGAGGGTAACCAAATACCTGAATACCTATGTGATGCATACATGATTACTAAGTATTTATTTAGTCTCGTATTCAACTAACAGTATTGGCGAAGCCATAATACTTTAATTTAATAGACATGAATGCGGCCGACAAGAACACATCTAAACACTGGATAGCGAGGAAAGTCGGACACTGGACAATGGCTTAATTGAACATTAGACACTACTAGGTCAAGGTACCCTCTGTCAAGCCGAGGCGTCCCATGTCCGGCTCTTGGAATCCCAATTTGGGTCTATCACCCAACTAATTGAATAACGAATCAAATGATAAGAGTCTCAACGCCCTAAAATAACATATACATGGTAATGGGTCATCACCCAAATCAATGATGGTAGGCTCATCACCTTCATCGGTGCTCAAGACTCTCTGTAAGACAATCTGAATCAATACAGATAAAAGACAGCACAACACAGTTACCCATTATACCATGCCTAACCCATGATCTTTAGTATGTAGGATTCAATGCTTAAGGCTATCAGAGGGCTCATCACCCAACACTAGCCAAAGACAGCGCAAACACAATTACCCATATTCCGTGTTTGGCTCATAAGACTTATTACGTACAATTATAAGGGCTCGTTTGGCATCTCTATTCTAATTCAATAAGAGATTTTTTGAATAAGAGCTACTGTAATAAGTCTTTTTTTTTTTTGTTCTAGCTCTTGTTTTAAATAAGCTCGTTTGATAAAATCTTCAAAAAAAAGCTTTTATTTAAAATAAGCACGTTTGGAAAAACTTTCAAATAAGAGCTTTTCTTAAGGGTAGTTGACGTCATTTTTAAAGATTACAACAACTTTAATATAAGAGCAATCCGAATGATTGTTTTGATGACCGTCCATCATGTGGGGCTAGAGCTATACACGAACCAAGCTAGCTCGAAAAGCTCGCTTGGCTCAATTCAAAAAACCTCGATTCGGCTCGATTCGGAGGGCATATCAAGCCAAGCCAAGCCGAATATGTGGGCTCGTTGGAAATTCGAGCCAAGCCCGAGCTTGACCTGAGCTCAGTTAAGCTCGGCTCAAAATTAGGTTTTGCTCGGCTCGGCTCGTAAAAGGCTCGGTATATTTTTTACGTAAATATATATATATATATAAAATTTCATGCCCGCCCTAATCTTTTCTTCTAGTGCCCTTTCATACTCGCCCGCCCACCCCTAAAAATCTTAAAAACAAAACCCCCTCCCCTCCGGCCGAATCGACCTCTCTTGGTGGCCCTAGCCTGACCAGCGATTCCCTCCAGCCGTCGGCCTCACCTCCTCCGTCTCTGGCTCTCCCTCATCTCTAATTTCTCTCCCCTGTTGCCCGGCCTCACCTCCTCCCTCTGGCCATCGGCCTCACTTCCTCCCTCTCAGGCTCTCCCTCATCTCTGATTTCTCTACCCTGTCGCCCGGCCTCACCTCCTCCCTCTCCAGCTCTCCCTCATCTCTGCAGCTTTACCCAACGTCCGACTACTCGGCTCGAAAGCTTGAAGCTCGGACAGGCTCGAATTTAGCTTGAAAGCTCGTCCAAACCAAGCCAAGCCCACCACTTGGGCTCGAGGACCAAGCCGAGCCAAGCTCGAGCCCAGGTCGCCTGCTGACCAAACCAAGCCGAACTGGTTAAAGCTCGGCTCGTGTACACCTCTATGTGGGGCCCAACATCATTGTTAATTGTTCTTTATATGGGGCCCCTCAATGTCCACTACCCATCACCCATTACCCATCACATGGACTTCACATTTGATGTGTCCATAGTGTGGGCCCTACCTTTAAAGTGGATTTTCCATCATGTGGGGCCCGCTTTTGATATCCACCATTCATCATGTGGGGTGCACCTTCTATGTGGATCATCCATCATAGGCCCACTTTGGATATGGGTCATCCATCATGAGAGACCTTGGTTGTGGACTGTCCATTAGGTGGGGCCCACTTTATGTGATCTTTCCATTATGATGGGCCACACTTTTATGTGGGCCATCCATTATGTGAAGCCCACTCTGTCCATTATGTGGGCCCCACCTTCATTATGGGTCATTCATCATGTGGCCCATCTTTAATATCAACTAACCATCATGTAGGCCACCTTCAATGACCATCATCCATCATGTGGGTCTCACCTTTGACGTGGACTGACCATCACATGGGACCCACTTGATGCGCATTTTTCATCGTGTTGGGCCACACTTTGATGCGGGCCATCTATCATGTGGGGCCCACCTTTGATGTGAACCTTTTATTACGTCAGCCCACCTTGATGTGGGGCCCCACTTTAATATAAGTCATTCATTATGAAGGGCCCATCTTTGATGTCCACCATCCATCATGTGGGTCCCACCTTTGTTGTGGGCCACTATCATGTGAGGCCCACTTGATGTGGATAGTCCATCATGTGGGACCCGCCTTTTATGTCCACCATCCATCATGTAGGTCCCACCTTGGCTGTGGATCGTCCATCATGTGGGGCCCAACCTTTAATATGGGTCATTCATCATGTAGGCCCCACCTTTAATGTCAACCTTCCATCATGTGGTCTCACATTCAATATCCACCATCCATCACGTGGGTCCCACTTTTGTTATGAACCATCTATCGTGTGGGGCCCACTTGATGTGGATAGTCCATCATGTGGGACCCTACATTTGATGTCCATCATCCATCATGTAGGTCCCACCTTTACTATGGACTGCCCATCATGTGGGGCCCAACCTTCAACATTGGTCATTCATCATGTGGACCCACCTTTAATGTTAGTCTTCCATCATGTGGTCCCACATTTAATGTCCACCATCCATCGTGTGGGTCCTACCTTTGATATGGACCATCATCAGGTAGGGCCTGCTTGATGTGGATCGTTCATCATGCGGGGTCACACTTTAAAGCAGACCATCCATCATGTGGGGCTCACCTTTGATGTTATCAGTGCATTATATAGGCCCACCTTTGATATGGGCCACCGTCCATTGTGTGGGTCCCACCTTTGATGTGGACCATCATCAGGTAGGGCCTACTTGATGTGGGTCGTTCATCATGTGGGGCCACACTATGAAGCAGGCCATCCATCATGTGAGGCCCACCTTCACTATGGGTCGTCCATCATGTAAGCCTTTCTTGAAGAAATTGTAAAGCAAAGAGAAGAGGGTAAGATGGGAATTACTTTTAAAGTTTAAGGGCAAACTTGTCTAAAAATTAGTCCAAAATGTCTACCTGCTTATACTAAATAAGCTCGGTTTCAAAAAGTAACAACTTCCCAACTTATTAAATCGGAGCTTATTTGCTACTTTCTAAATAACTAAGCACTTGATTAAACTTTTACCAAACGGTTTAAAAGCTTATTTTTTTTAGAAATAAGCTAATAAGCTCTTATTTGTAGAGATGCCAAACGCCCCCTAGGAGACTATACAACAATGGTAATCGTGGTGCTCTGGATTCTATAGAATGTTCGTCAACAATCACAGTACACTGATTTTCTCTAGAGTGGACTAATCTAGTAGAGCCGAGTAACTGACGACAAGATTGGCTTAGCCAAGGCCGGTCAAACGTGTTCCGCTCGAATCGACCAAATGAGTCTGAGACAGCCCAACCCAAGGTGTGCGATCCACTTAATAACAAATTTTCAAGTACTAATCTCAAATAATACGAATACATGATTGTCTAAGCATGTTCATAAGCATTAAAGTGTAATTTAATCATGAGATTCGTACTCAAACATTTCATCAAACACTTGGTTGTGCATTGGCGTGCGAAATGCACCGAATCACACATTTTCATAAAATCGATTCAATTGGGTAATGAATTCATATTTCATAGTAAACATGTAATCAATCAACACATATAGAGCATAAATCATAAACATGAATTGTTCAACAATCAACTTCGAATAAAATTTAAAAAATACCCAATTTTCACTATCTGAAACCCCCATGGGCTGATAGTAAATAACTTAGGAGAATAGTCCTCACTTGTTTTGGTGAATCCACATGTTAACAACGTCTAAGGCAAAGAATTTGAAAGAAGAACCAAAATTCCTACATGAAATTGAAGTAGAATGAATTAAAGCAAGAAAAACTCAATTTGAAACTCTAATTTGACACATAGGATGGAGTATTACCTACGATGGACGGTCGACATCGATCGATTGAAACCTACGGCAGTTGGATCGAAAGCTTCAAGCAAAACCTTAGAAAACTCTCAAATTCCATCTCAAATGAAATCCATAAATGGGGCTGGCTATTTAGAGTTCCAGATAGCCAAAGGTTGAGGTGAGTCACATGGTACATGTGCTCGTGTAATGATTTAAGTTACGCAATTCGACTATCAGCCTTGATGATCTGATTTAGGTAAAATGACAATTCCAGTAAGGCGAACATTTTTATCTAGTTTCGGGATCATCGGCTCACCAACGAATGATCTATAGCTATTTTAGGTTTAGAGGATACCATTTAAATGATTTAGGGAACAAGGTTCGGTGAATCCTTTTACTGGATCGTAGCGTACACTGACAAGTACCAGATTATAATGGTAATGTGGATTTATTTACGGGTTTCCAATATTATAAGTTAGATTAGGTCGTCACTTGGGTTCTAATGGAAATTAGGTCAATTCAACTTTGATACTCAAGGAAATCAATATCTGATCATTGATTAGGGTGGTCTAAGGTGGATCTGCACTGGGAGTCAGTTATACAAGTTAATCAATTGTGATCCCGATAAATTATAATTCGAGGTTCATAAATCAACAGATCGAATGTAGGATTTGACGATTAAAAAGGAATCGGTGGCTATCCATGATATTTGACAAAGTACGGTTAGATGGATGTTTTCAAGTGTCTTACAAGTTTTAAATCGAATCGAAGCGTTCGAACTAGAATTTTTTGTACAAACCTCCTAGATTCTTGGTTTTAAAGTAGGCATATGCACTTTCATTTGAGAATTAAATCAGAAATTTTTTAAAGGCACTCGAGTACTCTCAAGACTCGATGATCGAAAAATCCAGAGCGCTACAATTAGCCTCTGAAAAACTATTGAAATTGTGATTGCCTACACCAAGGTTGACAGTTAATGACATGCCCGATCGATTGAAGTAAAACTAGGCCAACCGACTATAGCTCGAGCTACTTTTGGGTTGCTTTGCACCCAAGGCTGATTTACTCCATGTTCCTTTGATCCATCGAATTTTGTCTTATCTAAGGATAATCATTATTCTGTGAATGTTATCACACGTTCGATTAAATTCAGTATACCACAATTACCATTGATGAATAATCACCATTTATAGCCGTTTGTAAATGTGATTTAACCTACTACTCATTACAGCTCATGAGCCAGGAACGGTGGTGTGGGGCATTGTATCTATGCTGTCTTTGATTTGTATAGGTGAGCAAACCTTACATGAATCTTGAGCACGAATGTATGTGATGAGCCTTCCATCATTGATCTTGGGCGGCGACCCATGATCATATTGAATTATATCTTGGGCTAATGCCAATAGCAATGAAGTTAATGTTTTAATAACCAGAATAGATTAAGGACCTTGGTAACGAGCCATGTGGTTCCTGTGTACTTGACTAATAAGAAATATGCTTATGAGTGTAATAGTCCAATAATGAGATACGAATCAAGAATATGTATTCTATTAATTTCACAAGAGTATATCTCAATGAAATAAGTCAAGAGTGGAAGGACTTAGCTAATCTTGCAAGTATGAATTGAAGTCCAATGTTGAGTTAATAATTTGATAGTCTTTAACACGACTTCTATGAATTAATTGAGCTATCAAGTTATAACCTCAATACACTCTTTAACACAAGAATTTTTAAAGCACAAAGATTATATATGATTGAATTGATGAAGATCCTGATCTTAAGTGCTCAATGTAAACTAATAGAAGATGCAACAAGATGTGCCCAAGTCTATAAGAAGGATAGACTCTAAAGAGTATACAAATTAAGATTTGAGTTTATAGTTGTGTGTGTGTGTGATGTGATAACAATTAATCAAGCATTCATATTTCACAATTAAGTACAAACAAAAAGGAAACGAATGCACCAACAAACAATCACAAACACAGGATTTTTTTATAGTGGTTCAACTGCTTGTCTACTCCACTCCCGGCTTGACCACACTCTTCCCTCGAGTGCACCGGATTTCACTAAAACGGATGTTTTAAATTAAGTTCACCTCTCAACCTTTAAATGGAGATTTTACACAAGGGTTCGCCTCTCAACCCGAACAGAGGTTTTACCAGTTCACTTCTCAACCAAAACGACCTACACAAGGTCTATACATTTTGCACCCGCCAGTGGCCTATACAAGGACTAAACGCATGTACTCTCCCGTGTCGGAGGCCTATGCAAGGACTTAACTCGTCCTACACAAGGACAAATTGAGTTTGGATCTTAAACTGTTAGAATCACAAAATAAACCCTTACTTGGTTGAGTTGAGCCCCGTTGATGCACCGATGAGGTGCTTCTTCTCCGCTTGAAGTCGCTCCTTGATTGCTCCCTCGATCAGCTACCTTCAAATGATATGACTCTGGATGCCAAGGTGAGGGAAGGAGGTTTCTCTAAAATGTTTTAACTATTTGGATTAGAGAGAACCAAGATTGTGAGGTTTAGATGCAATAATCTCAATTATGGTGATCCTATGAAGGATTTTACTATGGAGGAATGATTCACCAAAAAAGACACCTAGGGCTGTTTAAGATAGGAGATTTAACTATGGAAATGATCTCTAAAGCCTAGGATTTAGAATGGTTTAAGCAAACTCCAAAAATGAGCTTTGAATGCTCTTAATCATGTAGTTAATCACATGAGATATGCTTAACCTCAATGGTTTTAGCTTGGATATGATCTACCAATGTTAGGCACAAATGAGAGCTAAAAAACCATCATCCAAGCCCAAGAATCGAATCCCATAAATAGCATTTAAGTTCTAATGGCTAGAAAACGGTAGAAAAATGGCTAGATCGATAGGCTCGAGCAGACTGTCGATAGAATCGAAAGAGCGTCCAGAAGTATAAGCAAATTGCTGGATAGAGAGCTTCGATAGGATTGTTAATAAGGTCTTCGATAAGGTCGACGGACTCATTGATAGGATCGACGATTCCATCGATAGGCTCGACGAACTATCTAGAGAATTTTCAGATATGGACAGAGAGCTTCGATGATTCGTCGATAGGGTATTCGATAGGTTCGACAGACTCATCGATAGGATCGATGATTCCATCGATAAGATCGACGAACTGTCCAGAGAGTTTTTAGATTGCTGGACAGATGCTCAATATCACCGAGACTTTCAACGATAGGGTCGACGGACTGTCCAGAAAGGTTTTTTCAGTTGCTGGAC
This sequence comes from Liriodendron chinense, assembly GCA_003013855.2. Taxonomy (NCBI): domain Eukaryota; kingdom Viridiplantae; phylum Streptophyta; class Magnoliopsida; order Magnoliales; family Magnoliaceae; genus Liriodendron; species Liriodendron chinense. The sequence continues at coordinate 1,349,801 of PVNU02002850.1, forward strand.
TGATGCTCGATAGCATCGATAAGATCGATTAATCCTTTCGATAAGATCGATGGTATGCTTGATATGATCAATCATACTAAAAATACATTATCCGCACCCTATTTTTTTCAAGTCTTTTGAACTCAAAAGACTTAGGTCCAAGCTGATAATTTGGACATTCACTCTAGGTTATGGAGGCTAAAGATCATACCTTTTAAGCATAAGCCAACTAGAGGATAAGGCTTAGATACTACATGGTCTAGGAGAGGTTAAAGGTTAGGGTTCACCAAGACACCATATTTACCTGTTTCTTCCATCTTTAATACAGCTTGCCTTCTCATGTCTTCAGTCTTTATCTTCATTGGGCTCAACTGACTGATTGAAACATTGACTCACATAATTGACAACGAAGGTGCACAAACAAGTGCACTAATAATCTCTCCCTTTATCAATTACGTGACAAAATCTTAACCTACCAAAAAACACAAAATACATGTTTAGGAGTACAATGATATATAATGAATTACAGGACTCGAGACATGGACTACAACTCATACTGTTGCTGCTCCCCTTGAATTGCTCCCCCTTACTCCAGCGTATCCCTACAATAAAGAAATCCTGCAAAACAGATTTCATTTATTTTGGTGGGATTTATCCTCCCCCTTTTTGTCAGTAATTGAGAAAGAACCAATCTTATAGGGATATAAATCTCTCCCTATCAAATATACCAAGTAAGTATAGAGATACAATGGTTCAATGACATTAAGATCAAACTATTCAGCGTATACTGACACGGGATATAATAAAGGATCATTGCATCATTAAAATCGTGGAGTAAACAGAACGAGATCAATATAGGATATATCTTCCTAAACAAAGTTGATCATGCATAAAATGATCGTTCACATAATTTAACTATTAAGCATCAATGAAAAAAAATAAGATCATAAAAAAATGTTTAACTATTAAATAATCATGATCATGAAAAATGGTCATACATAAGATATACCAATTCAAGCATATGACCAAGGATATGATCATCTAGGATATAAACTTTAAAGCGAAGATGATCATCTAAATTATGGTCATTTAAAGATATTAAGAAAAACATAAATGACCAGTGCATAAATGAGCAAGCATTAAGCACAAAAATTCAGCAAGATTATGTTAATCTATGCAGGATGACAGTTTAGCTAATGATATAAAAAATAACAGCTTAGGCTAAACTATCACGGGCTAATGAGGCTGACAACCTCTAATATGCCCATATGCTCAAAGATGAAGTTAAAACCCTCTAATTTTCCTATTATGCACAAAACCTACATAGTTTGACAAAACATATGATATGCAATTAAGCAACTTGAATTAAATTACATAAGCAAACCAATAGGCTAAAACCCTCAAATGTAACTATGAATTAAAAAATAAGGCTTACTTCTCAAATATAACTATGAAGCACAAAATCCAAGGATAGTTCGGCAATAACATACGAGACCGAGATGAAGGCAACTTAAAGCTTAACAATAAAGGGGAAATGAGTCTAAATTCCTCTGATTTAACTATAAAGCTCATGAAACTTGGTCATAGCAGATATACATTTGAACAATTAATCCATATGGCATATAGCCCAAGCAACCAACCTCCCCTAATGGCATGTATATCAATACCAATTATCTAAAACATAACATAAAACATATCTCAATAGACATTTTATCATAATCATGAGTCTAAGAGCTTACTGCCCAAACCATCAAACCTTCCATCATTAGATATATCAATAATGTACATAGATTCATATTGGGCGATTATCATTAGCAAGATTAGGTTCAAATTGGCTATCTTTGATTTATAAGTCTTAACGTTCAGATTTAACTTTACAAGGTTCGTAATCAAGATTGGAATATCTCCCCAAAGTCCTAAGGCAATTGGACTTAAGATCTTTAATTTTAATGTAAGGGAGAATTTTTAAAATTTGTTGTTTTCTATCCTCATTAGCTAATTGAATCTAATCTTCCTTAGCCAAACTAATCCTTTTAATATTTTCATAAATTAATCAGAGAGTTGGTCGATAGTAATTTTAGAAACAAATCATCCATCTTCATCTTTTTCTTCATAATTGGAGGATGTTTCTCTTTAATATTCAAAGTGTTATGGTCAAATGCTTTCTCCCAAATCTATATATGTAGGGAGATAAGGGTGTTGAAGATTGTTAAGATTTGAGTGATTTCTCGGTCTTCATCACTACGGGATTTAGAATCTAATTATCCCGTTTTGCTACCATATTTTTGTTAAAATTTTTTTAAATTGTGAGAGTATATGAAGAGGTAGCTAGACCATAACCCATACAAAATATGGTAAGAATATTAAAAAGAATCATTTATATATATATATATGCCATAACGCATTATCTTATTCATGAAATGGGCCAATGAAGCACATGAGATGGCTAATTAATGAACTTAAAAATATTCATGCTAAGCCTACATTTAAAAGCTAGATAAAGATTAAGAGGCTATAATTTCCTCAAATTTATCTATTGAGTGCATTTAACAAAATTTTCTCGGCAAGATAAAAAATCAAGTTTAAGATGAACCTCAATCAATTTTAGATATTAAAACAAGCCGAGAATATTACACACTACACATGAGGCATGCAACAAATATGAATGATCACATAAGATATTTAACTATTAACCAATAATGATCATTCCAAAGATTAGCAAAGTATGAGATAAAACATATAATCCATCTATGCTAACCTACAAGTAATTAGTTTAACAAACAAGATAATATTAGCATGATAAATACACATTAAACTAATCAAAAGAAAATGAGGCTTAGTCCTCAGATATGCCAATAAGCTCATATACCCAACTAGTTGACTAGAAATAGTAGCCTCCCAAGGATTTTCTAAAATCGAAAGGTCTAAAGATGTCAACTAGCTGTCTCATTTTGGTTGGCGCATAATTTTATCTTTGGGTATAAGATTTACTAATTTGATTACTAAAGATCTTTTGTTTGCCCTTAATCATTTGATTTACTTTTTTATTCATTTGGGTAACTTGCTTTAACATCACTCCCACATAATCATATCTTTTAGAAGGGGATGAAATATTCATTTTCTTGCCAACCTTGCGAGATTTTTTCTCATTCTCAACTATGGTTAAGTTCTTCACAATTCTTGGAGCCTTCCCATGTTAGCTCTTCTTTTCTTGAATCACTCTTTCAGTCACAATGGATTTAACTATTTGAGGGCGGACTGTTATGAATGGCGGTCTCTTAGCTATTGGGCATTCAAATTTGAAATGCCCCGCATCTCCATATAAGTGATATGAAAGAGCCGACTTGGGTTTACTCCCAAGTGAGGAAGAATCAACCTCCACAAATACCGGAGGTGGGGTTTTCTTGACATATTCATAACCCCATTTTTCTCCCAACACTTTACCATTTTCAAAAGATTTACATATTTGAGCATGTTGGGTCCATTGGTCCTTATTTTTATCAGTGTAGGTCTTTAGTTGGTTGACCTCAAGTTTTAGAGCTTGGTTTTCTGTTTTAACTGTATTTAGCTTAAGCTCAAGCTCCTCAACTCTCTTTAGTGCCTCTCTCAACTCAATTTGCATATTTTCTTTTTCTTTTGCTAGAGAGATGTGGTCATTATCTAACTGTTTCTTTCATTTTTCTCCTTATTGAGCTCTTTCATTACTTTTAGACTTTCACAATAGAGCTCATTGTATGCTTCTTGAAGGTCATCGTCATCATCATTTTCCTCTTCACTACTTGAGGATGTCTCATCATTACTCATGTCCTTCAAATTTACACTAACAATTCTTTCCATAGGAGGAATAGACATGGATGAATCAGTTGTGCAAGAATGATTTTCATAAATAGATTTCAACAACTCCCAAGCTTGCTTTGCGGATTCGTAAGTAGATATTCTATTTTGTTCCTCTTGAAAGAGGGCATAACGGATTACATCAAGGGCTTTATCATTATTTACAGTTTTAGCCCATTCTTCCCTACTCCATTTACTCTTATCTTTCGGAGTGGAAGATATCTTGCCTTTTCTTTTATTTTGAACCATATGGATCGTCCAACATTTTTCTATTATATCCCATATAGATGGATCAAGTGACATCAAATAAATTCTCATTCTAGTCTTCCAAAATAAGTAATCGGAACCATTAAAACATGGAGGACTAGAAATCAAACTCGCCTCAGAGTTAGACATACTAATAAGCTCTCTTAGATCGATCTCTAGGCAGTTAAGCCCTTGAAGAGGAACCCGTTTTGATACGAATTGAAATTGCGATTTTCACACTACCACTATATGTGGAGCTAAAGTATGGCTAATGTCCTAAAGGGGGGTGAATAAGACTTTATAAAATCTTTGTCAATTTAAAACTTAAGTAACTAATTACACTAAATCGGGATTAGAAATAAATGAATAATAAAAATAATCTAATCCTACTCAAGGAATAACTAATAAAAGATAAATATAATTTGAAAACTCTACAAGCTATTAAAGAGAAGATGACACTTAAATGACTAATAAGAAATATGCCTATGAGTGCAATAGTCCAATAATGAGATACAAATCAAGAATATGTATTCTATTAATTTCACAAGAGTGTATCTCAATGAAATAAGTTAAGAGTGGAATGACTTAGATAATTGTGCAAGTATGAATTGAAGTCCAATGTTGAGTTAATAATGTGATGGTCTTTAACACGACTTATATGAATTAATTGGGCTATTAAGTTATAACCTCAATACACTCTTTAACACAAGAATTTATAAAACACAAAGATTATATATGATTGAATTGATGAAGATCCTGATCTTAAGTGCTCAATGTAGACTAATAGAAGATGCAATAAGATGTGGTCAAGTTTATAAGAATGATAGACTCTAAAGAGTATACTAATTAAGATTTAAGTTTATAGTTGTGTGTGTGATGTGATAACAATTAATCAAGCATTTATATTTCACAATTAAGTACAAACAAAAAGGAAATGAATGCACCAACAAACAATCACAAACACAAAGGATTTTTTTATAGTGGTTCGACTACTTGTCTACTCCACTCTTGGCTTAACCACACTCTTCCCTCGAGTGCACCGGATTTCACTAAAATGGAGGTTTTAAATTAAGTTCACCTCTCAAACTTTAAATGGAGATTTTACACAAGGGTTCGCCTCTCAACCTGAACAGAGGTTTTACCGGTTCACCTCTCAACCAAAATGACCTACACAAAGTCCATACGTTTTGCACCTGCCGGTGGCCTATACAAGGACTAGACGCACGTACTCTCCCGTGTCGGAGGCTTATGCAAGGACTTAACTCGTCCTCACAAAGACAAATTGTGTAAGACCCGTACCCTGAATTGCCCTTCGTACACTTAGTTTCCGGTTTCGGTGCGTCCCGGATGGACCAGATTAGCGAGTCTTGATCGCGACCCTATTTTAGTACCGCATCGACCCAAGACCTATACCTTGGCGATCGCGTAACCGCTGCAATTCTAACACTTCGCGGCACGCCCCATTGCGATACCCGGTGTGAAAGTTGCAATCATTTGCGCAATCCGAAGCGGGCCACGCAACTCACGTGTGGCATGGGCCCCACTTACACAAATCCCAAGAATATGTCAAATCAATCAAATCAATCATCCTCACCCTCACCCATACCCCTCTCATCACCCTAGTCTACACACACCATACCCACCCCATCCCTCTCTCACCTTCAAAGTCAACACAAACCATACCTCCCATGCCCTCTCCCATGCTAGCCATCATCACTACATTCCTAAGAAACCCCCCTCAAACACCCCAAGCAATCTCTCGTCCATAGCATTTCCAAGTAAGGAGAGAGAGAGAGAGAGAGAAGGAGAGAGAAAGAGAAGAGAGAGAGAGAGAGAGGAGAGATAAAGAGGAGAGAGAGAGAGAGAAAAGACTAAGAAGAGAGAGAAAGAGAGAGATTTGGAGGGAGATTAAGAACTAGAAGGTGGAGATCAAGCTTGGAGGACCCCGATCATCGTCCGGATTGTCCGATTGTCAATCCAACCTCATCCAACCGTCCAACCATCATTGTGAGTGCAAGGGGGATATAAACTCCCCATTTTTTCTTATTTACCTTTCATTTTTTTTGGGCCCACCGTGTGATGGACAACTAGATGGATGGATTGGATCATCCATGAATGGGCCCCACATACCTGTAATAATAATAATAATAACAATAATACTAATAATAATAATAATAAAAGGGAAAAAGGGAACGACCGCTGGACAGTCAGCGTCCAGAGGACACTGCTGCCCAGCAGCGCATAGGCGTAGCCCAATTTGGGCATTTACCATGGATCCACTCGTGGGACCCACCTTGATGTATGGATTTCATCCACACCGTCCGTCTGTTTCTCCAGCCCATTTTATGGCTGGACACAAAAAATGAAGCAGATCCAGATCTCAGGTGGACCACATCGAAGAAAATAGTGGAGGTAAGGATGCCCACTGTCGAAACTTCTTTGGCCCACCTTGATCTTTCTAGACCGAATCACCTATCCAATATTGGACCCTAATGGTTCCTCATGAGCTAGGGAACATGATGAATGGGGTAGATCGTCCCCAAGTGGGCCCCACTTGAAAGAAACTAAGAAAAGAAAAAAAATGCCAGAAGCTAGACATTCACAACGTCAGAGACGTTGAAACTGTCCAGCGTTGGAAGGTTTGGGTGGGGTCCCCACTTGGGGACCCACCTTGATGTTTATGTTGAATCCACACCGTTCATCTGCTTTCCCAAATCATTTTAGGGCAAGGGCTCCAGTATGAACCAAATACAAATCTTAAGTGGACCGCACCACATGAAAACAGTGAAGATGATGATGTGCACTGCTGAAAATTCTTTGGCCCACCTTGAGGTTTCTAGACTGAATCATATACCCAATATTTGGCTCATTGGGTCCCCCATGAGATGGGGAACCTGATGAACGGAGTAGATCATCCTCATGTGGACCCCACTCGATAAATACCAAGGAAAAAAAAGAGAGGAGGGACTCACAGCGTCAGGACGCTGGAGTCGTTGGACTGTGCAGCAGTGGCCCACTCGTGGGACCCACCATGATGTATTTGTTTTATCTAAGCCGTCCATCTGTTTTCCCAGATCATTTCAGGGCCAAGGCCCAAATGTCAAGAAGATCGAGATCGTGGGTGGGCCTCACCACAGAAAACAATGGGGACAGTGACCCTACCGTTAAAACCTTCCTACGGCCCACCATGATGTTTATTTGAGATCCAACCTGTTCATAAGTCCACACACGTGTGGAAGAAGGGAAAACAAAAATATCAGCTTGATCGAAAGCTTCTGTGGGCCCCACTTGATGAGAAAAAATAATATATATATATATATTGGCAGCAACTAGCGCCGTGGGCTGGTTGGGCTGCTTAGCAGGTGGCCCACTCGTGGGACCCACCTAAAATGTATGTGCTTTATCTATTCCGTCCATATGTTTTTCCAGCTCATTTTAGTGGCTGAGCCCAAAATTTAAGCATATCCAAATGTCAAGTGGACCATGCCACGGACAACAGTGGGAATAATGATTTCCACCATTGAAACCTTCCCAGGCCCTATAGTGATGTTTATTTGTCATCCAACCTGTTAATAAGATCACATGGATATGGATGTAGGAGAAAACACAAATATCTGCTTGGTTCCAAAACTTCCTGAGACCCAGCTGGGTACCACGCAGCGCAGCAGGTGGCCCACCCTGTGGGTTCCAACGTGATGTATCTGTTTAGTCCCACCATGGTGTATTATCTTATCCACGCTGCCCATCTGTTTCCCTTGATTATTTTAAGACATGGCCCCAAATATGAGGCAAATCCAAATGTTAGATGGACCATACCCGTAGGGAATAGTGGTCATTGATGCCCACCATTGAAAACTTTCTTGGGGCCACTGTGATGATTATTTTCATCCAATTAAAGGTTTTGGGCCCATCTTTCGGTTCCATCTTGATGGATGTATTGTGTATCATGCCACCCGTCTTGATCGACGCGTGGGGCCCGATTTGAATTGGCTTCACTTAGGAAATTATGGTGATTGAATACCTACCACTGAAACTTCCTAAGACCGATGATGTGTATTTGCTATCCGACCAGTGGGCGGGACCCACCATGGTCATTTCTTTGATATATATATGTTTTATCCATGTCGTACACTTATTTTTGTCAGCCGATTTGGTATGTGCAGGCCCAAGTATGGGGCCTGATGTGGTCTCAAGTGGGTTATACCACGAAGACCTTTATATTTCCAATGGGACCCACAGTCCAGGTCCCACTCTCTGTTTATATATTGGGTCATTTAAGGCCAATGTCACATGATACGTTTGGTAACATGCTAGTATACTTAGCTTGATACATCACACTGATAATATGCTTAGTATAATGAATATCATGCTCATTCATATGCCCATACGCATCATTTGTATGCTTGTTATGGATAACGATTAATCATTACATATGCTAGTTGGCTTGTTATACTTAGGGGACCCATGAGAGATAGGGTCGCCCCACATGATTGCGCAGTATGCGTAAGTTTGGTGCATGACTTGGATTGTGTGACTCATGCATTTCGCATTATGTATGTCACGATCGCTTTCACACCCTAGCAGCATCGGGGTGGTGGCCACCATAGTCACATTGTGGTTGGCAGTAATGGACACCGAAAACTTGTTCTAGTACATGGGCGCTATGGATGTCCTTGAGTGAAAGTCCCTAAACCCTGTGGTACTAGTAGGATGCTCCAACGTCGAGATCGAGTGGATAACATGAGCGCCCGAGTGCCGAATACCAGTAGGTCGCGTCTCCCACTGTGTCGAGGTTGGTTGGAAAGGGGTGTGACCTTATCCGCCCGGGTGCAATGGGCTATAAGCTAGGTCGAGTCTGACCAGCTCATGGAATGGGTCCGCTATTGGCGAGACGGGTGGGCATTGACATACCACTGACGAGACGGATAGTGAGGTCTTTTCTACTTGTTTGGTTATGCGCATGATGTGCAGCGGCCAGTATCAGAGTATACTAAACCCCGGTGATGTCCCAGATGAGAACCATTTTTTATATGTGGATTAGTTGAGGATTGAAGTGTTTGCATTGCATCTCGAGCATGTAACACTCGGCCATGTAAGCCCTTGCATCGCATAGCCTTAGGATGGCTGATAGCATTCATGAGCTTGGTAACTTAGCTCTCTATCACTTTCGCTTACTCTGATATCTGTATGCTTGTCATATGCATCACACACGCACACACGCACTCTACTGAGCTTCTTAGGAAGCTTATGCGCGTTTGTTTACGCTGCAGGTACTAGAGCACATCAGCAGCGTTGAGCGCGATTCATGTACCTGATATTTTGGGCTTTTGCTACATTTTGTATTTTCCTTTTCAGCATTGTACTCAACAACTTATTAGTGGATATCTGATATTGTTTTATGGTTTTGATTATGCTCCTTTAAAAAAAAATTTGCCCTGAAAATCATCTTGGTAGGATCCCAGGATCGGAACCTGGCATATGAGAGCTAGGATCCGAGAATGGGGTATTAAGGAGGCTGTTGGCACCAAGGTTGGCGATCGGGAATTTAGTGAGCCCGGTACCTGAGTTTGGGACGTGACATATTGAGTTTGGATCTCAAACTCTTAGACTCACAAAATAAACCCTTACTTGGTTGAGTTGAGCCCCGTTGATGCACCAATGAGGTGCTTCTTCTCCGCTTGAAGTCGTTCCTCGATTGCTCCCTCGATCAGCTACCTTCAAATGATGTGACTATGGATGCCAAGGTGAGGGAAGGAGGTTTCTCTAAAAGGTTTTAACTATTTGGATTAGAGAGAACCAAGATTGTGAGGTTTAGATACAATAACCTCAACTATGGTGATCCTATGAAGGATTTTACTATGGAGGAAAGATTCACCAAAAAGGACACCTAGGGCTGTTTACGATAGGGGATTTAACTATGAAAATGATCTTTAAAGCCTAGGATTTAGAATGGTTTAAGTACACTCCATAAATGAGCTTTGAATGCTCTTAATCATGTAGTTAATCACATGAGATATGCTTAACCTCAATGGTTTTGGCTTGGATATGATCTACCAATGTTAGGCACAAATGATAGCTCAGAAATCATCATCCAAGCCCAAGAATCGAATCCCATATATATAGCCTTTAAGTTCCAATGGCTAGAAAATGGTAGAAAAACGGCTAGATCGATAGGCTTGGGCAGACTGTCGATAGGATCGAAGGAGCGTCCAGAAGTATAAGCAAATTGCTGGACAGAGAGCTTCGATATGATTGTCGATAAGGTCTTCGATAGGGTCAACGGACTCATCGATAAGATCGACGATTCCATCGATAGGCTCGACGAACTGTCCAGAGAATTTTCAAATTTGGACAGAGAGCTTCGATAGGGTCGACAGACTCATCGATAAGATCGACGATTCCATCAATAGGATCGACGGACCGTCCAAAGAATTTTCAGATTGCTAGACAGATGCTCGATATCATCGAGGCTTTCATTGATAGGGTCGACGGACTTTTACAAAGGTTTTTCAGTTACTGGACTGATGCTCGATAGCATCGATAGTGTTAGTGCACTTTTCTGTGGCATACTAGTGCACCTTGTTTGTCAATTACTTAGGTCAGTGAGTCTAGTGTCAGTTGAGCTTAATGAAGATGAAGACCAAAGACTCAAGTGGCCCTGCTGCATCAAGGAAGAAGAAACAGGTAAAAGTGATGCCTTGGTGTGCCTTAACCTTGACCAAAACCTAACCCATAACCTCTTAGATGACTTGGACCAACTAGGTATACCCTTAGTCATCATCATTAGTCTTAGAACTCCATGAAAAACATGATAAGTTAGACTAATTTAAGAGGTGGAAGCTGCTGTAAACAAAACAGCTCAAAACACCAGTTTTCGATTGATCTCCGATCAATTGGACGTTGGCTCCGATAGGACTCCGATCAATCGGACAGAAGCTCCGATCAATCGGACAGAAGCTCCGATCAATCGAAAATTTTTCCAGCAACCTTGAAAATCCACTGGACATATTTTCGATCAATCGGACAGTCTTCCGATCCATCGGAAGGGGTCCGTCTGATCAATCGGACAGTGTTCCGATCAATCGGAATATCTTTCAGAGACTTCACTGGATAGATTTCCGATCAATCGGACTTCGATCATCGGTCTCCGATCAATCGGACCTTCTTCCGATCAATCGGAGATGCGCGAATCTGCCCGTTTTTTGACCGTTGGAAGAAAATCTATTTAAGATGGGGGATTCGTTTTTGAGCTGGGTGAGGGGATTTTAAGGAGATAGGAGCCACCATTGTTGAAGATCATTAAGAGCCCTATTCCTAACCTAAACAAGTGATCTTCCTTGTGATTCGTCACAAGTATGGAGCATTCAAAGCTCAAGAAGAAGATGCACTTGTCCATCTTTTGATCTCTAGAGATTGGATTGATCTTGATAGTCATATTCCTATCCAATACTCTATGATGAGATCGTTGTAGGTGAGACTCTCTAGGTAACCCATTCCCATAAGCTGTAGAGATCTCAAACCTACCTTCCCTAGCGCCTTGGGCATCTTCAATGGAGCATCACATGCAAGGTAGCTGATCTTGGAGCTGAAGCCTTGGCAAAGCAGCGGCATCAAAGATCAGGGGAGCACAAGGGGAGCTGATTCAAGCACGGGAGAGCGAGAAGAAGCAACCCAAAGCGGCGCTACAAAGGGGCTCAATCCGACAAGTAAGGTTGTCTTGTTAGGAGTCTATCCACTCAATTCCCTGTGGGAGTTGAGTGTAGAGTTTGTTTGACAAACTTGACCTGGGGTCGTTAGCCGATCCTTGGCCTATTAGTTGGGCCTAAAATCTAGGGACGTTAGCCGTTCCTTGGCACGTTAGTCGGCCTAAACAAAGTCTCCAAGGGGGAGCCACCAACACGGGTGCAAACGTGTAGGTTGGGAGGAACCTGTAAACTCCCCGGTTGGGTGGATCCGATTTAAAACACCTTGGTTGGGAGGAACCAGATTTAAACTCCCCAATGAATGCTTGTGTGCTCAAAGGGGTTGAGTACTTGAACCGGGAGTGGAGTAGACAAGTAGTCGAACCACTATACATCATTGTGGCACATTTCTCTTTATGCATTATGTTTAATTGATTAATTATGAATGCTTAGTTAGGAATGTATGCTAGGCACTTGATAGGCACATCCACACTCACAAGATGTACTTTCACTACCTCATGTTGACTTGAGCATTTCTTGATCCATCCTCTCTAGTCCACATGAGTTTATTAGACTAGGTTGTTAATTGCTTTATCTTTTGCTAGTCTATTAATTGAACCCACTTAGGCTTGGAAGCTGAAGTGTTTATCGCTTACGTAGCTTAATTTGTTAAATCTGGTAAGTAGGCGAAAAGAATTTGAAAAGGTCCTAATCCCCCCCTCCTATAGGTTTAGCCATAATTCTAGTTGCTCTTTAAGCTTCCGCACGTATATACATAGGGTGTCGTGTTAGACTACCCGATGCAATTTCAGATAGGTCCATCGATAGGATCGATTAATCCTTCGATAGGATCGATGGTATGCTCGATAGGATTGATCATACTAAAAATACATTATCCGCATCCTATTTTTTTTCAAGTCTTTTGAACTTAAAAGACTTAGGTCCAAGCTGATCATTTGGATATTCACTCTAGGATATGAGAGGATAAAGATCATACCTTTTATGCATCAGCCAAATAAGGCTTAGCTACTACATGGTCTAGGAGAGGTTAAAGGTTAGGGTTCACCAAGGCAACATATTTACCTGTTTCTTCCATCCTTGATGCAGCTTGCCTTCTCATGTTTTCAGTCTTCATCTTCATTGGGCTCAACTGACTGATTGAAACATTGACTCACGTAATTGACAACCAAGGTGCACAAACAAGTGCACTAACAGCAAGTACCTATATCAAAACATTATAGTGCTCTTAACCAAACCTGTCACTATTGTTGAAAATCTAGACACATTATGAGAAGTTGTTATAAAAAGATGAAAGATGAATGAATTACACTTCCTCCACTGGTAAATCGTCCAATACAACAAGAAAATGCTACCCCTCCAGTACGAACGGGTCATCCTCAAGTAAACTTGCTCATGTTCCTAATCGGCTGTAACAAGCCTGAGTTTACGCCTTGTCGGCTAAGGAAAAAGAAATGAACACTGAACCTAAAACTTTTAAAGGTACTTCTTATATTCATAGCGTGCGCACACACACACACACACACATATTGATTGATACCAGATCTATGACGTCTTTTATTTCGTAAGCCATCGTGAAACGATTGAAGTTAGATACCTTATCTATACCTAGTGTATCTGTAGTAAATATCACGGGAGATTATTTTGATTCTACTAAACTTTGTCCTCACTATCCTATTGTGTTGGGAAGTAAAGAAGTATGGATCAATTTATTAGTAGCGAGCATATATCATCATAACATTATCGTCAGTATGGATTGATTGACTCTTATGAACACAGAAATAGATTGTGAAACTAAGACAGTTGCGATTCAAGAATCTAATGGAACTTCCCATTCTTTCCCTATAAAGGTTAAGTATTCTTGCCGTGTTTGTTTATGTGCTGTTAATGAGGAAGGTTATGATGGACCATCGATATCAGATACTTCATTACGGGGATGTGTTTAAGGCGATAACTAGACTACCCCCACAACGTGAGATTGATTTCACTATTGATATATGCCTAGTGCGATGTCGACTGCACTTATGCCTTATCGTATGCTTCCATGTGACATGAAGGAGTTGATGCACTAGCTAGACGAACTTGTACATTGTGGTTTTATTCGGTCAAGTGCATCGTCATGGGGTGCTCCAGTATTGTTTGTTATAAAGAAAGATGGGATGAAGTGACTTTATATTAATTATCGTAAATTAAACAAGATCACAATCAAGAACAAATATCATCTTCCTAAGATTGATGATTTGTTTGATCAGTTACAAGATGCCCAATATTTTTTTAAGATAGATTTATAATCAGGATACCATCAATTGCGAGTTAGAGAAGACGATGTCCCAAAAAATGACTTTTAAGACAAATTTTGAGCACTTAAATTCTGGTGATTCCCTTTGGACTTACTAATGCTCCTGTTGTATTTATGGATCTGATGAACTAAGTGTTTAAACCATTTTTTGTATAGATTTGTCAATGTGTTCATTGATGACATTCTGATATACTCTAAGAGCCAGGAGGATCATGAAGAACATTTATGAGCCATTTTAGATACACTTAGATAACATCAATTATATGTTAAATATTAAAAATGTGATTTATGAAAAAAGGAAGTGAAGTTCCTTGGACATGTAGTTTTTTAAAAGTGTATTTCAATAGATTTAGCCACGGTCGCTATTGTGTTAAATTGGGAACAACCCACTTCGGTTACTGATGTTAGAAGTTTTCTTAGATTGGCTGGTTACCATTGGTGATTTATTAGAGATTTTTCAAAATAGCCAGACCGCTATCTCATTTAACTCTTAAAAATATTAAATTTGTATGGAGTGAAGAAGTAGAGGAAACATTTAAAAATTAAAGACTATGTTCACAACCACCCCTATTCTTGTATTACTAGAACAGGGAATCAGATATGTGATTTACATTAATGCATCTGATGTAGGCTTAGGTTGCGTTCTTATACAAAAAGACAAGGTGATTGCATATGCCTCTCGACATTTGATGAAACACGAAGAAAATTACCCCACTCATGATCTTGAATTAGCAGCAGTATTTTTTGCACTTAAGTAGTGGAAATACTATTTGTATGGAGAAGAATTTGAACTTTTCTGTGATCATAAAAGCCTGAAGTATATTTTTACTCAGCAAGATCTAAATATGCATTTTCGTTATTGGATGGAAATGTCCAACGATTTTAATTTTAAGGTATTTTATCACCCAGGAAAGACGAATTTAGTGGCTGATGCTTTAAGTCGAAAGAAATTCTACTAGTTTGCAGCGCCGCTTATGCTAGAGAATGGAATATGTTAGAGTTTATATAAGATTTTGAACTAAAATTACAAATAGAGGAACCTTATGAGAGTATAGCCCATATTCGAATTCAACTTACAATTGATAGTCAAATTATTACAACACAGGATCGAGATATTATATTTTCTTAAAGGTTTCGCCTATGAAGGGAATCTTACGTTTTGGCAAAAAGAAGAAGTTGACTCTGCGTTATATAGGTCATTTATAAATATTAGAACGTGTTAGTGCAGTTGATTATCATCTGGCATTACCTACGTCTATTTCTAGTATACATGACGTTTTTCATATTTCGATGCTGAAAATGCATGCCCCTGATCCATCACATATCATCAAATGGGAACATGTGGAACTCCATGATAATGCTATTTATGTTCTACGACCTACTCAAATCATTGACAGAAAAGAACGAATTCTGTGTAACAAGATTATTCCATTGGTAAAGGCAGTATGGACGCACAATGCAGAAGAAGAAGCCACATGGAAAACAAAAGTTAAAGTTCCTAAGAGCTATCTTCAGTTGCTTGAAGATTATGAATCGATAAAATTTCGAGGACGAAATTAATTTTTAGGGGGGGAAGATTGTAACAACCTACATCTTTAATCGTATTGGACCTAACTAAATACGGGTTATTATCGTAGTAGAACTGTATAAATGCGAATAGACGCCATTAGATGATTAATAAATGCACATGATAGGCTACATCTTAGGCTTGTTAATGTCTACTATGATTATAAAAACATGACTATCAAAATTCTATTCATTAAATACAAAAAATAGTGGCTAAAATGTCGAAAAAAACTCTCGATCGTTCATTTGTGGGCTATTGATCATGAAACTATAGGATTATATTCGGCTTGGTGGGCTTGATATTTTGTTGTAGATCAGATGTTCGAGATAGTACCCTAGATTGCATAAATTAAATCAGGACCCGAGAGTTTGAGATGTGTGAGTCGTCATAGTTTTATAAAAAAAAAAAAACCCATATATAAGAAAACTCATTTCTACATAGGTTAGAAATTCGAAATTTGAGGATTTTCTTAGAGTTTTTAAGGGTTTTGCTAGAATACTCCGAATTTGTTGTCATTCTTTCATTTGATTGATGCTGCGCAATAATCGAAGGTAAGTCTACTTCATGGGTTTCAAATTAAGATTCGAATGTGTTTATTTCATATCCTAATCGAAATTTATTTGAATTTCATGCAGAGTTCTAGAGTTTTCTTTGGTTCTTAGATCCTACTCATAAATAGAGTGTAGAATCATGTCCGTAGGTAAGGACTATTCTCTTAGGATAGCTTTTATCAGCTCTTGATGATTTTCGGTTAATAGAGTATGGGTTTATTTGGATTCATTTATATTTGTATGGGTTCATTTATATTTATATGTGTTAATTTGTCAACAAGACTTTTGATTTGTTTGAATTTGTTAATTATATGGGTTGAGTTTTGTTACAAAAATGTGAATATGTGAATCTTGCATGCTAGATGTTTGGTTAAATGTCTAAGTAAGATTTTTAGTTGAATTCCATTTATTTATACATATAGGCATGCTCGAAATATTATGGAATTACTTTGGCTGGGCTTAGCATCTAGAAAACTATTGGAATTATGATTGCTTACGTTGGGGTTGGCAGTCAATGACATGTTTGATCAATTGAAGTAGAACTAAGATAACTGATTATAACCTGGGCTACTCGTGGGTTTCTTTACACCTAATGCCTGTTTAGTCCATGTTCCTTTGATCCATCGAATTTTGTCTAATTCAGGGATAATCATTATTGTGCGAATGTTGTCACACATCCGATTAAAATTAGTATACCATACTTACCATTGATGAATAGTCACCATTCATGGTTGTTTGTAAATGTGATTTAACTGTGCTACTCGTTACAGCTCAAGAGCTAGGAATGGTGGCATGAGTCATTGTGTCTGTGTTGTCTTCGATCTGTATAGGTGAGCGAACCTTACATGAGTATTAAGCACGGATGGAGGTGATGAGCCTTTCATCATTGATCTTGGGTGGCGATCCATGATCATATTGAATTATATCTTGGGCTAATGCCAATTACTGTGGGGAAAACCGACAGCGGAAGCGGAAGCGGAAGCGGAAGTTGAAACGCGGGGAGCAATG
The DNA here is from genome assembly GCA_003013855.2 of Liriodendron chinense. Lineage (NCBI taxonomy): Eukaryota > Viridiplantae > Streptophyta > Magnoliopsida > Magnoliales > Magnoliaceae > Liriodendron > Liriodendron chinense. The sequence goes on from PVNU02002850.1 coordinate 1,366,985, forward strand.
TGAGATCAAACAAGAAATACAAAGAAATCAATCACACACAAGCATTCACCACAAGAGACTCTGAATTTACGTGGAAAAACCCATCAACAGTTAAAAAACCAAGGCATAAAGCGATCCACTCTGAATAACAGAAGATTACAGAGATTTACAGCTCACAAGCAAGGAATAAACAGAGAAAACCCCAAGTTCTCTCTCTCACACACCTCTCTCCTCTTCCTAACACGATTAGGAAACCTTAGACACCTTAGGATACATTTAAATCTGGATTATCAGCCTTTAAATAGGAAAAACACCTGAAATAGAAACATCTTATGCAGTACTGCGAGCTGCGCAAGAAAGCCATGTGCATAGCCGACCGTCGGCCAGTGAACTAACAGTTTAGAGGAAAAACACGCCCACCTCTGCCTCACTGCCGACTGGTCGGAGCCCTCTGCAGACGAGTTGGCCGACTGGTCTGGGCACTAAAAACTGTCCAGTAGACCTGCTGTGCGTCTGGGTTATTCGGTTAGACTAGTCATCCGACCGGTCTGAGCACCTAACACGTGCACAGTTTGAAGGCTACCCCAACAATCTCCACCAAGGCTTCAAATGATGAATCAACACCATCCTTGCAACGTCATCTTATCTTCAATCATAGCTCCACTGCTTCTCGTGCCACCATATCCTTGCACATTCACGCCCTTTTTCGCTCTTCTCATGTGGCCCTTGGGCACTTGCCACATACGAGCAACCATGGATTTCGTTGCCATTCCCGCTGCTCCATTGTGAATTGTGCTCCCGATCAACATGTAAAGATGGCCACACCTCCGTGCCTTCATACACACGAGTGTCCCTTTCATCACTTCACAACAATGATCGCGAATGATAAAAATGCACCCTTTCGCTTCGAGTGCACCAAGATAAATTATATTCATCTTCATCTTGGGAACGTGTTTCACATCTTCCAGGACTCGTTCGATCCCATTGAACATCCTGATGTGCACTGTACCAATACCCACAACCTTTTAAGCGAATCCATCGCTCACAAACACCAATTCACCACCATACTCCCTGTATGTTGTGAATGAACTTCGATCAGGACATACGTGACATGAAGCCCCTTGATCTAGGATCCACTCCCTACCGTGAGATCCCTTACCAGATACAGTCAGAACTTCACAAAAACCGCCACCGTCCTTTACGGTATTGGCTCCTTCTCCAGAAGAATTTTTATACCTCTCTTGCTTCAACCTAGGATTCTGATAATCCCCTCTCATATGGCCCTCCTGACCACAATTCAGCACTTCACCTTAGCCTTCTCTTTACCTTTGGCCTTAGATCCTGATTTCGAATATCCTTCATACTCAGAACTTCTTCCCCTCATAACCAGTGCCTCTGAGGAATAATGGGAAGCCACATCACCGCTTTTCTTTCTCATCGCCTTCGACTAGAGGGCTGGGATAACAGTCTCAACGTTTATGATTTTCCTTCCTACGCACACAGTGTCGCTGAACGACAATTTGAATCTAGAAGAGAATTCAACACGATGCATGCTTGATATTCATCCTTCATCGGTTCATCGATCTCCACCAACTTGCAAACCAGCCTATTGAATGTGCTCAAGTGGTCCTCCACTTCCGTTACCTCAGTCATCCTCAAGGTGAACAATTGGATCAACACATACATGCGATTCTCTAGAGACTTCTTAGCATAAACCTTCTCTAGCTTCGCCATCGTTTCAGCCTTAGTCTTCTCCTTCATAACATGATAGAGAACATCATCCGTAAGGTTTAACAGGATTGAGGTTCTAGCCTTCTTGTCGAGCCTCGTCCACTCATTATCTTTCATAGCCTCGGGTCACTTTCCAAGAGCTTTATCAAACCCTTGATGAACTAGCAAGGATTCAACCTTCACCTTCCATAGCTCAAAGTTATTTTTTTGGGAGAACTTCTCTACCTCGAACCTTGTGCCCGATCCCATCTTCTCATTTCAGATTCAAATTCTACTCCACCCCAACTTTATCTCTGATACCACTTGTTGGTATCAGTGTAACACTTACCAACCTTAACTCTGATACCACTTGTTGGGAAAACCGACAGCGGAAACGGAAGCTGAAACGCGTGGAGCAATGTGAGATCAAACGAGAAATACAAAGAAATCAATCACACACAAGCATTCACCACAAGAGACTCTAAATTTACATAGAAAAACCCCTCAACGGGTAAAAAACCACGGTACAAAGTGATCCACTATGAATAACAGAAGATTACAGAGATTGACAGCCCACAAGCAAGGAATAAAGAGAGAAAACCCCAAGTTCTCTCTCTCACACACACCTCTCCCCTCTTCCTAACACGATTAGGAAACCTTAGACACCTTAGGATACATCTAAATCTGAATTACTAGCCTTTAAATGGGCAAAACACCTGAAATAGAAACATCTTATGCAGTACTGCGAGCTATGCAAGAAAGCCGCGCGCACAGCCAACCAGTCGACTAGTGCACAAATAGTCCAGGGGAAAAACACACCCGTCTCTGCCTCACTACCGACCGGTCGAAGCCCTCTGCAGACCGGTTGGCCAACCAGTCTGGGCACTAAAAAATTGTCCAATAGACCTGCTGTGCATCTGGGCTATTTGGCTAGACCGGTCGCCCAACTGGTCTGAGCACCCAACACGTGCACAGTTTAAAGGTTACCCCAACAAATACCAATGAAGTTGATGTTTTAATAACCATAATGGATTAAGGACCCTGGTAACGAGCCATGTGGTTCCTGTGTACTTGACTTGTAATACAATTGTGATAATCTGGCTTCGCTAATACTATTGCTTGAATACAAAATAATAAAGGTTTGGTAATCATGCATTCATGTGTATGAGTTTTTACAGGTGTTTTGAGTGCCTGGTTGTTCAATGAGAACCCAATGGTTAACTCAACCCCTGGCATAGTGTGGTAGGTGAGAAGGCCCCACTGTGTGGTAGGCGAGAGAGCCCCACATTTAAATTGTTTGGACCATGTATCCATGCATTTACATACATGCACAAACAAGTAGATTAAGACCTGCTTGCAATACTATGTTTCATTACCTGAACTTGATCGTATTGATATTATGTTTAATTTAGGGAATGGTAACATTGAGTTAATCACTTACTCCCTTCTGGGATGGTGTTTGAAAACACCAACCAGATACTTATGATGTTGGTACTGATGGAACAGTAGTGAATGATGGAGTGGTGGACCATGTTTCTAGTGGGTCATACTATCAGCTTGTTGAAGATCAGTTATAGGCTGTTATGCCTTCACTTCTGCCTTATCTTTTTGGAGAATAATTTAGATATGAGACTTCCTATTTGTTCGGACATTTATATATTGAGTCCTCGATTTGAGTGAACTCTATTGTTTATATGATTTGATGTAAGTTTTGCACACTTATTTTTCAAATGATATACATATCCACTGTTGACATTGAGTTTCTTTACTATAAATTTGATACATTTTAAATTCATACTATTAAATTATTCATTTGCATTAAAAGTGATACTCGGGAATTTAGGGATTGTGGTTATACTCGATCCTTGAATTTTGAGGTGTTACAAGTTGATATCAATGAAACATGTCCAAGATCCATGAATCAATGATCAAATATGTGCCATGTGTATCATTTGTTTGTGTTTCGTATCAAGCGTCATATGCAATCAGAGCATTAAACAACTCCTAATTTAGATGGAGAGTATCCCAAGAAGTCACAGTGATTGGACCATTACAGCCATCCAATTAATGGCCACTAAATGATGAAAAATAAAGTGGTTAGCCATTCAAATTCCAGATCATACATCACATGAACAAGATCATCTAATCATATTAATGTTGCCCCCTTGCAATTAGATAATTCATCAATAATTTCCCAAGGGGAAGCTCCTTGTCTTTAAGGGATGTTGTTGAAGGATTCTGGACAATGGATCTGGGTGGCTGACCTTTAATCCCCACGTAAGAACTCCCTTCACCTTACAAACCTGCAAAGAGAAGAAGAGGCAGGGGGAGGTGCCATTGTGCGGTGAGGGACTCTCCGATGCCTAAGTCAGGTCCAAGCTAAACGATAGTAAGCGTTTGAAGGTTAAGATGTTTCATATCTTTGGGGTATGGATCCAACTTATATTTATGGGGCTTTAGAGGCGGTTTGGAGAGTATGATCCTGCTAGGATACACTAGAAGAATCCCTGTTTTAGTAAGATTTTGCCTTTCGATCGTGTTGTGGCAGTGGCGAGAATAGAAAGGAGATCTTCCGGAGTATCTAGAAGGAATCTCTGGGATCTTTATTGATAAGACCACCCTTAGGTGGTCGGTCGTAGCGGGAGCCTTAATGATGTGGTTGGAAGGCTTCTGGGAAATCTGGGGTCTCCAATAAAGTCCTCAGGGGATGGGTGCTCTCTGGGTAGGTGACCACTAGTGCCTTCTGGTCCTCAAAAATCTCCCCGTAAGCTCAATGGTCGGTTTTTGTCTTTTAGTGACGCGTGGGCCGCAAGACGGGCCACCTAGAATGAGCTTCCTCGTATGCTTTGGGCCATGACCCAGCTCGAAATATCCCCATAACAAGGAACTTGATCACTAGAAGGTCAAGCCTTTAAGCACATGGTGGGCCATCATGTTGTTAGTATGAGATTTGATTTACTAAGATTAGATAGGGAGATTCCTTATTTTATTATTGTAGTTGTTTGTCATAAGGGAGTAAACACCCTATTCCAGCAAACCATGCACCTACCTTGGACCAAAACATATGACTTGAGAGCTTGGAACCCTTATGAAGCTCACCCTTCTAGCCCAAAACCTAAATTCATAATAAGGCCTAAGGTCCCATAGAGTTACTGAACTTCATGGGAAAATTTGGAAGCCCAACACCATATGGGCGGCAATATTATTACCACTTAACCTTATTGGAACTATATGGGACTATAGTTGATCATCAGGGGATTGCCAAAGCTAGTTGAGATCAAAACACACAAAATTACAAATGGGTGTCAATAATATTGTCGATCACACCTATTTCAGCAATTTAAACACACAAGATCATTTGGGAACTCCCAAGTATTGAGCTCAAATATGCAAAATTTATGAGAGGGCAGTAATAATATTGTTGCTCATATTTTTGCAGATCCGAAAAGATCTTAGGATCTCTTCTGAGATTTCCCAGACAATTGTAAAGAGGTATCCTCTGAACAAGTGGTAATAATATTGCCGCCTAAGTTAAAATGACCATTTTACCTTCTTAGAATGGTGAAATTACTTATTTTACCACTTATCAAAGTAATTCTATAATGCTACGTGTCTCCCAACCAATCGGATCAGTTCACATGGCATGTTTGTCTCTCAAGTTCTTAAAATTACAACAATACCAAGCCATTTTCTATAAGTAAAGTCTCACTCCTCTTATTTTTAAACACTTGGTTCTCAATAAGAGATACTAAGTGCTTGGAGTGTGGGAGTAGAGAAAGTGAGAGCATGAGTAAGGGTAAGAGTAGAGAAAAGAGAGAGAGAGTGTTTGCCATTCATCCAAGCCTTTTAACTCAATCTATACAAGCATCCAAGTCATCTCTACGCTTTAAGATCAACATAGTAGGGTTGGGATCTGAGATCTATGATTATCTCCTCTTAAGGGGAGTTTCTTACCTCCCATTTTCTTTTCCCACATCTCCACGTGCACGGGTAGCCATTCGACTGTCCATTTTATTTTCCATCTTTCATTTGTGCAACATTCCCATCACACGCTCTCCTACTTATAGCTTAAGTAATTCTCGATTGTATGTTCTACATCTTGCCGAACTTCTGATCCTAATATATTAGAAGTTAAGTGTTTCTTGAAAATCCTCATTTATTATTTATTTACTAGCGCATTATATTAGTCCTTTTTGTCATTGTCAACTACTATCGCCTTAAATTCAACCTATGGGAGACATTGTGATCGTATTAGTGTTAGTTTAGGTGAAAAGTGATTTACCAGTCATTTTTTATCATTATTAGCAACCAGCTAGTCAATTAGTATAAGGCCATTTGAAACCTTGAAAATCTTTAAAAATCCAAAAATCTCACAAAGTAAAGATCGCATGCAACTGTGAGCAAAGAAGGGTGCCTAACCTCTACCTTCTTTGTCACCAAGGTCCTTACCTAGAATCGTCAGTTGCAGACCTGTGGACGCTTGCCTCTCTGCGCTCCCGAATTCTCCCTTCCTTTCGAAAAAGAGGGTACGTGCTCACGAATCTCCGTTTATGCCACTGGCTTGCCTAGTTCTTGAGGGCTTTTTATCGATTGTCGTGTTAAGCTTGATATATTGGATGAGTTTGTGTAAGACCAGAGTCGCCACTAGCCAGTTACTACGAATATACAGTCGGCTAGACCCCATAGAAACGTTAGAGAATGGAATCCGAAGATTCCTTCATCTAAAATGACTCCTTTTGATTTGCGGTCAGAGATTCGAGGTAGGGGATCACGGTTACAGGGTGGGAAGATGTTAAGCACCCCACACTGCCCATTCCGAAGTACGGTCTCTACTTCACAGAATCAAACTAGTACTTGAAAGTCTGATTTAATCCTCGTACATTCTCATGAATGATATGATGCATGAATGCAGGTCTGAACAGTAAGAGTTTCTGATGAGCAGGTTTCCATTAACAGGCAAGCCCATAGCATACACTCGAACTGACAGGTGCTTTATGCGGGACGCATGCTGTGTATTTGAATAATCAAAGTGTTGGCAGTGACATGATAAGCAGGGGGGTTGGAAGAAAAGTAAATGTTGCACATATGCTAGATGCGAATGAGATGATGCTGATAAAAGGGTAGCTGGATGGACGGAGGTGTCTCAAGGGTTTGCTTTGAGTGGATAGATTAAGACTTGGGTGGCTTGGGAGACTTAGACCAGGGTCAGGCTGGGCTGGACCAGGGCTAGGCTCTTCTCACTCAGGCTCTCCTTGGTAGAAGAATAGGCTAAACGGATGGAGATGAACTCAGAACTAATGAGATTTCTCTGGGACTTGATGGATGTTGTGAATGAGAAGGGGCGGGGGTATTTATAGCAGCGGAGAATGGCAACTCTCGTAATTATGTTTGGGCGGCACCTAGGGGGCCGCCCGTACGGCCGCGCTACTCCAGCTTCGGAGCGTACGACCTCCAAACCTGAAACAGAAAAGCCCGATGTTTGGAGTCCGGACCTGCTCCGAAGCTGTGTTTCGAAACTAGGTGAGTTTACTGGGTTTGAAAAATGGGTTGACACGGTGAGTTGACTGGGTGCATGGGCTGGATTAACCCGGTGAGTCGACTCGGTGATTTGACTCAGCGGGTTGACTTACCAAGTTTGACTTTTTAAGGATTTTTTGACTGGTTTTTCTTATGAGGGGTTTTTCAGGTTGATGTTTAGGGGTGAGTCGACTGAGTTCGGGCTTAAGCTGGGCTATGGATTGGGGCTTACAAGGGTGAGTTTGGCTGGGTTTGGACATGAGATTTGGGGGTATGGTCCTCCATCCATTCAGCTATCTCTACCAACATTGTAGCCGAAGGTGGGGTGTCTACAAGACCTTATCTAAGATTCATCTTAGATTCCCCAACCTAATTAAGGTGATTTTACGGGTCTAGCCGACCTTAGATTTTAGGCCTTTATCGGCTAGTGTCGACTCTAAATCTTTCAAACATACTATTCTGACTCCGCACCAGGAGAGTCTGCACACAACACCACATAGTGTGCATGCGCTTGCCTTGTTTGGAGTGTATGAACACAAAGAGATTACATGTAGTCTCTTCAGGGGGTTTCTCTCAATTATCATCTTATTCATTATTCTTTTCTTCTTCTTTACAAATTTGGTTGAAGCATGCAACATCTGGTATCAGAATACACAGATCCATTATGATTAGAATGCGAGATTCCTTCAACCAGCTTGAAACTCAAATGGTAGCTGTCGTAGAATAAAGTTGGTCGTCGAAGAAACTCGAAGACTTGCAAACCTCAAACGTCTTTACGGTCATGCATATACGACCCACGAGCGCCTCTGGTCTCCATAAGTTGCGAATAGATCAGCTGTCCAGCGAGCCTACGTGGTCGCATCTCATATATTGGACAAGCCTGTGACTTCTAGACACTCCCAATATGCGAGCAGGACTGGTCTCTGGTCGTTGAGTGGGGACACCCCTGTTATTCGAGCAATCCTGTTCTTTGGTCATCAAGCAAGGATATTCCTAATATGAGCAGCCCTGTTCTCTAGTTGTCTGCTGAGGACGTCCTTCGTTTCATAGTACCAACAACCCATATAGGTCGATTTTGACTTGTTTCTATTCGTAGCTCCGAACCATGGGGGATCTCCATCAAGGAACGTGATCAGCTAGACGTTTAAATTGGTTAGGACATCTTCTTATCTGAAGATTAACGGGATAAGCACCTTATCCCCTGAAATCAGGAGTGATCTTAACGGCTTGCGTAACAAACTGGATCACCCGGACCTGTATAAATAGATGGTCCCATAGATGATAAAGGTACACAATCTCTAAGCTCACGTTTCACACTTCATCTTACTCTCAAGCCATCTCTGACTTAAGCTTTGGAGGGCCAACGACCAAGTGCCGGCTACCCTTAGTTTTCCTCTTTAGCTTCAGGTTTAGAGAGGAGCTCGCATCAAGAAGGGTGTATAGTTGGGGAGGAATCTGTTATCAGAATCTAACGTCAACAGTAGCAATTGAAGAATTTCTCAAGAAACTATCTAACTAACAACATATTACATTTAAAAACATAGCTAATCTTAATGAACAAAAAGCTACTTGGGTTTCAAGAGAGGAATGACCATAATTTTGTGGAGTTGAAGGATACCCAGCAGACACTCTTGTAACTTAACATCGGTAAGGTAACTGAGTCACCTCTAACACACCATCCACCCCTATTGCCGCCCACACCTCCAACGGTCCACAATCTTATGTTAACCGACACTTCTTCCATGTCACAGACTAGATATACATAGATGGATTTTCCTGTTTTCAATGGAGTGAACACACTCAGCTAGATCTATTAGGCTCAACTTTTCTTTAGTTATAACTAGACCCTATACGGAGAGTGACAGCTCTCGTAATTATTTTTGGTCGGCACCTAGGGGGCCGCCTGAACGGCCGCGATGCTCCAGCTTCGGAGCGTACATTCTCCGAACCTGAAGCAGAAAAGCCCGAGGTTCGGAGTCTAAACCTGCTCCGAAGCTGTGGTTCAGAACTAGGTGAGTTGACTAGGTTTGAAAAATGGGTTGACACGGTGAGTTGATTGGGTGCATGGGCTGGACTGACCCGGTGTAACGCCCCGGTTTTCATGACTCGGGTGTTGAGCCCGAGTTCTGAAAACCCAAGTGTAAACATTCAAAGATTCACTTTACAGTATAATTTTTCTTTTAAATTTAAAATGCAATGGAAGCAAATCAAGACATGTAATGTCCAATATAAATCAAACTGTACAAGTGGCGCCCATAGGGCTTATACAAATCAATTGTCTCTATATTACATTAATTAAAAAGGAAACCAAAGGAAAGAAACACTGCAGTAGACTTGAATTGCACCACCTTTCAACTTCTCATCCAAAGACACCTGCATCAACTGTTATGGTTCAATATCGTTAAAACGCTATCATAGTGAGGTAAATACCCTCCAAAATTACCAAGCACGATAGCAGTTAAGTAAAGACCAACTAAAAGTAATATATTGCACAATAAGCAATTTATACAATTCCAAAAGAAGTGACATTTAAAACAATCAAATGTAACAATTTACTCATATTATAAGTACCAACAAATTATAACATTCAATCCAAACATTCCAACTTTAATCTTGTTTACATGAATGTATGCATGCACATGTTCTTCAGCCTGGGGATGTACATCCAGCTGGTGAAGTTCAAACCGACAGTAACATGGCTCGTCACCAATGTTACCCGCAATGCAATGCATATCAAACCGACAGTAATGTGGTTCGTCACCAACATTACCCGCAAATGCCATGTATGTATGCTTAACCATATTTTATTAGTCCAATTTACAAAGCAAGCAATTAAAAGCTCACGGTTACTATGGGGGTGCGCAACCCAGCATAGGCCGACGGCTCGAGCATAGCATCCCATAACACCATCCTCGGCCCATGAGATGTCCAACAAAATATACTATAGTACAAATTTTATGATTATCTACAATTAGACAATTAACATTACTATTTTGTGTGTGTTCCAAAGTTTTCAACAAAAGGATACTCTTCTTCGTCCAAGCCACCTGAAAAACAAGTCCATTGATGGACACCAACAAGGAAGGATCTTCCCAAACAAAGCCACATGGCATCAAGTCCGATTCAGGACACCACAAGATAAATTTCACTAAATGACAACAAGTCATCCTCTCAAAACACAACAATTAACATTTCACAACCACTTTTCCAACTGTTATCCAAATAACATAGAAACAGTTCCATTCACTAATTAAATTACATCTACAATTAACAACTTAGATATAAGCCATTCCATGAACAGTTAATATCACAAAACAATCATTACGAGACAATTATTTGGAAATAAATATTTATATGAACAACATAATTATCGTAAGCAAATAATGAAGATAGAGAAATATATAAATAAAAGAATGGAAAGTTTGAAGGGTGAGAAACCTCACCTTAAGTATTGATTTAATTTAAATTATTCCCAACTCAATCCAGCTTGGTTCAAGTGAGATGGACCTAAAGAAAGGATTTAGGGAAAATTAAATCCCCCACATTTTCAAATCAAAATTAAAATCAATTAAACCTAATTTTAAGTTAAAATTCGAATCTAAAAGAAAGTTCGGGAGATTAACTCACTTCAAAGCTGAGTCAACTAGAATCTAGACAATCCACTAACTTAAACATAAGGCTTAAAGATATTATTAACCATTATATAACACGGAACTAAAGCACTAAAATTAATTTCAAGATGAATTCTCTTAACTCGGGTGCTCAACATGACAATTAGACACAACTCAATCAGGAAGTGATTGAAACCAATGCAAACCTGGACTTCAAAAACACTTCTATTTCTAGAACCAAAAGAGCCATAATTAGCAAGCTAACAATGATAATTCAGTCAAAACAACTGAGTTAACTTAGCAATGAGTCAACTCGATTAGTCATAATTCGACTCACAACTTAACAAATGAGAACTTGACCTTTAAATACCGACTCAACTACAGCCCAGGAGTGACTGGACCTAAATTAAAATAGTCCACGAGAGATGACTCGACCACTAAGGAGTCGAGACAAACCAAACATGCCCAACAAAAAGCTGAACTGAACACCAACTCTCACCCCCTGTTTCTTCTTTGTCATCTATCTGGTCCAGCAATGGACCCAAACCCAACCAAACTCGCCACATCTCAACGAGTTAGAAACTCTAGACTTGGCCAAAAACTGAACTCAGATGCACGATGGATTGATGATTCCTCTGTTGAATCGCATCACAAACAGTTTGAATGCAACATAACTTCCAACCTATCTCTACAAAAGGTCTGATTGCAACCTAGACTCAACCAAACCAAGATCAGATGCAACTTACCGAGTCATGCACAAGCCGCAGCGAACCCGAATCTTGTGATGGTTTTGATCGTGCCTCTGCCCATAGCTGATTAGAATCTGCTCTAGATGAATGCCGGTGTTAGAAAACACTCCAGATGGTCCTTTAACTGAATGATTCAAATTTGAAATCGGTAGCCAACTGAAGATCTCCAGTGTGGTAACTTGTCGAGGAAGATGAGCTAGCCATCAATGGAGGTGGATTTCTTCTATTTGAAGTTATTGGACGGCGATGATGGGAGTAATGGGGCTTAAGTGAACTGCACTTTGAAGATCTGCAATGATTTTTCCGACGGATTTGCTAGATGAAGAGTTTCAGCAACTGTGACAACTTGCTAGAGAATCGGACGGAACTCAGCGCACCACCGTTGGAGGTTGGAGAGGAGGTCGATCCGATGGCTGGAATGGATCTCTGATCTCACTGAGATGATGGAGGAGAAGGAAGAAAAAGCTCCCGGATCCTAGATCTAGGATTTCTGTTTTTAGAAACGAAAAAGAGAAAGAAAAGAAAATGTTTCCATTTAAATATGAAATAGCCGATCCGTGTGAAGCGCAATGGAGGGCTGAGATTCTTCTAAAACCAGTCTTTCTAGACCACTATGAACGGCCAAGATGTTTGGAATCCAACAGACGCGGATTGCCAACCTGGCAGTTTCCAAACTGGGAAATATGCTCACAAACCTGACTTTGGCTTGACTTTAACACCTAGATGATGATCCTCATACAAGAAAACCATCATGGATAGGTGGATCACCAAGAGCTCTACCAGATAGACGGTTCGGATCATTTGAAAGTGGGCCATACGAAGCGCAATCTTCAATTTGCAGGGCTGCTGGAAACACAGTCTGCATTTGGACAGTCTGACTTTGACTCGCATTGCGCACATGACAGAGAACATCAGCGTGAGATACTAACAAGGTTTTGGTCACACCTCTACTGTGAACCAGATGAATGGTTCAGATCACCCGTACCATTGACCAAAAGTGGGCCGCACAGGCCCCAAACACGGACAGCGTCTGTCTATTCTCTGGGCGACAGAACTGGAAAGAGAGAACTCTCTCTTTTGAGATATTTCTCAGGGCCAGTGCTCGATTTAGCTTGGTGGTGGTTCGATGCAACGTGGATGCGACTCGAGTTGGTACACACGCACCAAAAAAATGGGGTCCACTATAATGTTTTGAGAAATCTACTCGAGCCACCAACTTCTATGAGCCATACTAAGACTAGTGGTCCACCAATGGCTGATTCCATCAATCAAGTGGGCCATAAATCATGATTTGGCCAATAACTATGATGTTTTACACAATCCAATGGTTAGATTGACTCTAAATTCAATTTCAACGGTTGAGAAGTCTCATGGATCACTATAGTACATACTATGAGGTGTAATTTCAACTATTAGTCATTAAATTTTATTTCATTGCACATTAATAATAATATCATCATCCTTATTATTACTTTTTTATATATATAAATAGTAAAATTCACCCTCAACTAATACTTGGTCACACAAATAAATCCAACCCATGTATCATACACAGTAGTCTTAAGTGATTTATTTATTAGTGATTCGATTTTGCATTAATTAATGTGCCGACTCATAAAATTTGTAAATTTTGAAAAACTTGATTATCATAATCCTAAAGACTTCACAATTAATTGCCTGTCTTAACTCAATAGTAACACCTAAGTACTGAGAAGTACGGGGTGTTACACCTGGTGAGTCGACTCGGTGGGTTGACTCACTAAGTTTGACTTTTTAAGAATTTTTTAACTGGTTTTTCTTATGATGAGTTTTTCAGGCTGATGTTTAGGGGTGAGTCGACTAGGTTCGGGCTTGAGCTGGGCTATGGATTGGGGCTTACAAGGGTGAGTTTGGCTGGGTTTAGACATGAGATTTGGGGGTATGGTCCTCCATCCATTCAAATATCTCTCCTAACATTGTAGCCGAAGGTGGGGTGTCTACAAATGCCCCTCTTTAGCAGAGGTTGCGTGCGACCGAATGTTATAGCGAGTGGACACCCCACTTCTGACCCGGTCATTCATAGATCGTGGTCTGAATCTTTGTTTGCCTTTGTATCTGTGTCAGTTGATCGTCTGGAAATTGATCACTCGCACATACCGCGAGAGTTTGGAGAAAACGTTGTGATTTTCCCTAGATGTGCTGCAACCTGGGTACCCAATCGTAACCCTTTCATTCTCAATCGGTACTAACATCAGAAAGGTACAGTAGAGCCTCTACGTCCGTCATAGTCTTACGAGATTATCGACCCGGTGATTGATTGTTGGTGCTTTCTCGGATCACTCTAGGAGTACTTGTTTCGGTTGACTGTCAAAGTGGTTAGCTGCCCTGCATCCATGTAATCTTACGGGAGATCTACTACGCCGACTTGGAATCAGTCAAGGTACTTCAGGCATCCACGCCTAGGTATGTGCGAGTGAACTTTTTCCTCACAGTCTGCTGGTTTTGATGCTTGGTTTGCAATTCATTCTTTCCTAGATCGTGGTTCGGAATCTTTGTCTTCCTTTGTATCTGAGTCAGTTGATTGTCTGAAAATTGATAACTTGCACATACCACGGGAGTTTGGAGAAAACGTTACGATTGTCCATGCATGCGCTGCAACCTGGGTACCCAATCGCAACCTTTCCATTCCCGATCGGTACTAACATCGGAAAGGTACAATAGAGCCTCTGCATCGGTCATAGTCTTACGAGGTTACCGACCCTGTGATTAATTGTTCGATGCTTTCCCGGATCACTCTAGGAGTACTTGTTTCGCTTGACTGTCAAAGTGGTTAGCTACCATGCGTCCATGTAGTCTTACGGGAGAACACTACGCCGACTTAGACTCAATCAAGGTACTTCAGGCATTAACGCCTAGGTATGTGCGGGTGAACTCTTTCCACCCAATCTGCTGGTTTTGATACTTGGGTTACAATTCATCATTTCCACCGTTCACACGGTTTCTTTGATCGAGCCTTTTAGCTTTCATCTTTTCATATCCTGGCATGTGGTACGATCGCACTGACACTGGAGTTTAGTTCGACCGTACTTTGAGTGCATTAGATCCGATGGTCTTCAGGGAAACCGCGAGACATTGGATCCTATTTGATTTTTGTGTCGGCTCCTACCTAGAGATATGGAAGATCTCTCAGTGTTTTGGAGGTCAAACGCTCTACTGGGAAAATGTTTTTTTGGATTTTTGAAAAGATACCCACTCTGGGGAGTGATACTCCGTGGCATTTTTATTTACAAATAAGAATATATATAATATTTTTTGTCTTTTTGAAAAGGAAATCTAGCTTGCACGCGCCTCCACTAGGTATGCCTGTGGGGTCTTTGGCTAACCGACTTTTATTTTGAAAGCAGGTAAACATGATGATTGATGCGATGGATGTTGATGCATGGGGATGTATATTTGATGATGGATGCATGGTTTGGCTCATTCTCTTTTAGTTCGATGATTTTGCTTTTGCTAGGGATGCAGAAAACTTTGAGCTTATTGCTTGCAGGTTTGTGTTTCCCTGAAGATTTTCTTTTAATGCGGATGTTGGGTCAACGAGTTGGTTAAAATCTCGACCCGTGGTCGATCAGGTCCATCGTCCCAAGATGTTGTTTCTTTGCTGGTGAGGATGGATGAAGGAGGTTGTCAGTTATAACATCAAGATGCTCTTCTGGGGAATGGGTGTGATTGGGATGGTGTTTTTTCGCCAGTTTGGTCAAGATTCTAATTTGCGGGCGATCGGATCCGTCATCCCAAACTGTGAAGTGAGTGAGAGGAGTTCGAGACTCCTGAAGTACTGTGTTGGGGATAGCGACAATTTTTGTGATTTTTTACAAATATTTGGTCTGACTCTTTACCTGAGTAGTCAGGATGGAGATGGGTTATTGAAAACAAGGGAAACATTTATGTGATTTTGAAAATGTTTGGTCCGAGTAAAGATCGGTGTTTATTGAAAGCGAGGGAAATATTTTGTGATTTTTGAAAGATGATTTTGTAATGTTTTGGTATTTTGTTGGTTTTTCTAAAATGCAGGGAAAGGTATGGAATTTTCATCCATTTACAGCTTCTACTGGTGGTAAGGCACCCGATCCATTTTACGTCAGCGAGCAAGACGAATCCCACACGGTTAAGTGCCATAGTTTTACATATTCGGATGAGGGAATTTTTTAAGGTTTTCAGTCAACACACCCACAAAGTTGCCTGCTCCTCATGTGTAATGCACATAGACCACGTATCGTCTGACGGACTCCTTCGGCCACAAAATGAGCCACATCCTCACATTTCCCTTTGTCAATACAGTTTGGGTCTTATGCAGCTCACAATTCCGTGAGGGTGCGCTTCACCTCCCAACTACCTTAATCCCCTTTATGAGTTTTAGGAATAGGGAACATCCGTCAGATTCAACAGTGACTTCCAAATCAAGGTTGTCTATCACGGTGCGTTCAACACTGAACAGGATCATTGGGTTTTGCCTGCCTCGGCGCTTACCTGTTTAGAAGATTTCAGACATCCGTACGATCAAGTGTCAGCCATGTCCGGGACAAGTTGGGAAAGAAAGCCCCCGAGAAGTTAATCCCAGTGTAGTTTTAGGTCTTCGGATCGCTGGGGATAGATTTGCGCAGTTGAAATTGATAGTAAATTTTTTTTGTTTTGAGAAAGTTCCAAACTTCAACTTGAGTAATCGAGGTTGATACTGGTTTTTATGAACAGCTTAAAATCTTTTGGTATTTTTCTTTTTTTCTTTTTTCTTTTTGAAATGATCCGGGTTATGGAACCTTAATCCGAGCAGTTGGGATTGATGCCGATTTTTATTAAAAAGTCTCTCGGGATGTTGTTCCCGACGTAGTTTAAGGTCTTTGGACAAAAAATATGTACATGCTGAAAATACATTCTTTTTGTGATTTTGTAAAAAGATCTGGATTATCGAACCTTAAGCCATGCGGTCGACGTCGATGCTGATTTTTGGTTGAAAGCAGGAAAAGTCCCTCAAGAAATTAATCTTAGTGTAGTTTAAGGTCTTCGGACCACAAATATGTATATGCTGAGAATACATTCTTTTTGTGATTTTTTGAAAAGATCCGGATTATCGAACCTTGATCCGAGCGGTCGAGGTCGATGCCAGTTTTTTGTTGAAAGCAGGAAAAGTCCCCGAGAAATTAATCCCGGTGTAGTTTAAGGTCTTCGGACAAAAAATATGTACAGGCGATATTGGAAATACACACTTTTTTTTTGTTTTTTAGAATATGTCTGGAGTCGTCGGATCTTGATTCAAGCAATTAAGACCAATGCTGGTTTTTATTAAAAATCCCTCGAAATCTTGATCCCGACGTAGTTTAAGGTCTTCAGACCCCTGGGATGGGAAGTAGGCAGCGATCAAGGTTGGAGATTCTCGGAGTTTTTCTGAAAGTGATTCAGATTTTCAGGCTATGACTTGGATGGTTGAGATCACTGTTTGACCAAGTCAATTCTCTTTCTTTTTCTTGAAAATCTCATGGAGCTTTTCCACATCATCAAATCAAATTCTTTCCAATTTCTCATAAGATGAGATTTTGGTGAGATTCCCTTTTCTTTTTCTCCTTCTTCTCTTCCATCACTTCAATCTTACATAGAGGTACAAGATTCACTTGCAACTCCTCTTCCCAAGGAGGAGTTCTTCCCAAGGAGAGAGAGTGAGGGGTCGTTTCATCTTGATGGGAGGACGGACGGCCCCCTAGGTGCCGCCCAAGCCCCTTCTGCCCACTGGTTTTTCCAGTGGGTTGGATAATGGGGTGCCTTCTCCTTTTCTATATAACATGGGGCACCCTTGGCTCCTCCAACGTGCAATCTCCCTCTCTTCTTTCTCACAATCTCTCTTTCTTCAAGTTTTTCTCTTTCTTTTGGTGGCCCTTTTGCTCTTTCAAGTGGTGAGGCCTTAGTGGAGCTTTGGGACAGCAAGGTGGTCCCCCTTTGGTGAGTGGTGAAGGTATGGACCACTTCCTTTTCTTTCATTTCATTATTTTCTTCTTCACTTTCTCTTCTCATGATTTCTTTCTTCTCTTCATGTAGATATTCCAAGGGAGTCAAGGTGGGCCCAAGTCTTTTTGGCCTTTTTCTACTTCTCCAATCCCTTCTCAAGGTGGTGCATGGAGAGGAACATTGCAAGCTTCATTTCTTTCTTTCTTTTCTTTTTTCATACTCCCTTCATGTGTATATAAAGGGTAATTTTGCCATGTCTATCAAGTGTGCATGGCAAAATATCCTATCTCTTCTCATGGGAGTTGGCCCCCTTTTTATGTGTATCAAATGGGCTCAAAGTGAAGTCATGGCCCTTGGTGTATTTGATGGGCCCAACACTTCATTTTGGGCTCCCTCATGCTCTCTTTTCCTTGTCATATTTTCCTTAGAGCTTTCTTTTCTTTTCCATCTTCTTTTCATGGTTTGGGCCCATAAGATTGGTAGGGCCCACCTCACATTTTGGGCTCATAATGCTCACTTTGGGTGGCCCCATCTTTCTTCACATATGTGTGGACAAAAGTGACTAGCCCATTCTTCACTTGGATCTCAAGTGGGCTAAATTTCTTAGTTGGGCCTTTATGGACAAAATGGCCCAAACCTTCCACCATTTCTTGATTATGATGAATATCCTAATACACAAAGTGTGGTGGGCTCCTTGGAATTTTTCCATATAGATGGGCTTTTGGGCCCTCATTGAAACTTGTGAATTTCTTTTAGTTATGTGTGCACCACTACACTTTGTGCATGTAGGATTCTTTTCCTTCATGCCTTTTCTTTGGATGGATGGAGGACTTGGGTTACTTGATCATCCACAAGTCCCATGAGTGAGTTGTGTTAACAATCTCCCTAAGTTCAAATGGTTTTCTCATGTAGTAGGAAAGTGGTTCTCAAGAGCTTCCTTTAATGTTCCCATTCCCAATTGGATGACCTTTCTTCAAGCGAGCTATCCATGCAATCATAGCTCCTTGAACTTCTCTTGGGGTGCTTGGTGGGTCATTCAACATCATTCTCAAGGATGGGTGATTCTTTCTTCAATTTGTGGGAAAGAATGATACCCATAAGTTGCCCAATTTTTTCCCACACTTTGGGGCATTTTGGATTTTGATCTTTAGGTGGGCTATGTATATCATTCTTAGCCATTTTCATGATGGTTGGGTGACTCATCAAGCCATGCCCTCTTGTGTTCAAATGGTCTCCCCTTTTGGTGAAGAAATTGGTGCACATAAGTTGCCCAAACTTGTCCTTGGGTGGACATTTCTAACCTTGATTCTTCATGTGGGCTATGCGCATCAATTTTTACCATTGGCTTCTTTGACTCATATGTTTATGGGTGGACCACCATATTGTATTCTCATAGTCGAAACATTTATCAAGATGATGCACGTAGGGTTGCCCATGGTTAACCCATGAATGGGTTCTTATGGTTCTTCCAGTGGGCTATGTGCTCCTTTCAATCCATTTAGGTGGGGCACTTGAGTTGCTCTTGGGGACCAATTTCCTTTCTATTCCCCACTTGTCCATGTACATGTGTAAAAAGATGGAAACATCTTAAATGAGGATTATTGTCTTGGTATGAAAAGTGAACCAAGCCTTGGTCACACATGGACTTTGAAGAGGGATTTCTTATATGAATTTTGATTCTTATCCCATTTGGTCTCATGGCACTTAAGTGCATTTGTTGTCCAAAATGTGTCCTTGGATAGTGGACTTTCCTTACCTAAGGCATGGCATGCAACCCTCTTTTATGGTGGGCCTTGCTTTCTCAATGGGCCCAACAAATATCCTAGGCGACACATGGAGTTGGACATTGGATTTTTGCATTTGAATGTAGATCCTAATCCATGGGTTTCCTGGATAATGATTTGGATTTTAACGGGTAAAGAATGGGGACTTACCTTGCCAAGCTTGTAGGGTTTGACAGCGGATGGTATGAGGGGGCGAAGGGCGGTCAATGAGGATGACCCCGCCTTCATTGTTCACCGAGGGACCCATATGTGTTCCTTAGCTAAAGAGCACCAACCTCTTCCCTCCATAAAAGTCTGAGGTACCCGAGATCTCTGGGATGATTGGGTGAAACAACCGCAGCCTATGATCGAACGTGTTCTGGCCGATACTCCTTTTGCAAGCCTTCTCACGTTACGTTTTCACAACAATAACGCTAACCGCATGCTACTTGCGGCTCTTTGTGAGAGGTGGAGGGATGAGACCCACACCTTTTAACTTCTTTGTGGGGAGTGGGGAATAACTCCCCTAGATATATATATGCAGATAGGTTTTCCATTCCATGGGGCCGTTGTTCCTCACGCAGGCTCTCTTGCTCCCATTACTTCCACTGATTGGATACGGCTTGTGGGAACCATCCCACTCGAAAGCGAATTCCAGAGCCATCAAGTGAAACTGCGATGGTTTTACAACACCTTCGTCGCTGTCATCCCTATTACTGAGCTGGAGGCCCTTCACAAAGCACGGACTATGATCACTTACGCCTTTGGATCAATCCTTTTCTATCATGCGAATGAGAGGGTCGACCCTAGATTTCTTCGTTTGGTTGAGGATCTTCACCATTCGTATAATTGGAATGGGACTATCTTGACTCGCATTTGCCAAGGTTTAGATAAGACTCTTGGAGTAGCCGGTCCTTTATAGGTTTCTGGCCCATCGTGGAGGTACTCTTTTTAACCTTCCCTAGAGACATTTGTCTTCTTTCTCCATCTGATCATTATGTCTGCCCTTGTCCAGACCTGTTTTTATGATCATTTTGCTCATCTCTTGCCGAGGATACGGGATGGTGTTGAGTCATTCGTGTATCGCTTCATGCACTAGCATCAGCAAAATCGTCAGCGAAATTCTCGAGTGTCTGGGTACAATTGGTGCGCTGACATAGACGGATTGACCATCGAGGACGTAAGTATCTTGCTTTCCTCATCCGTCGTGCTGCTCTGTGACTGATTGTGATGAACTTATTTGTTGTAGTTTGCTCGGATGCCAGTACGCCAACTTTTCCCTTTACTATACCCCTCAACAGTGTAGAAGCATATGATTCTTCGTGTCTTCGGATCATGCTCTCTGACGCTAAATCGTTTCAATGGTACTTGGGTGAGAGATTGCTCCGGCAGATCACTGGCATGGCTCAGTTCCTTGTTCAGCACCTCTTCCAGCTGCTCAGATTCCGGCTGATGACATGGCCGATGCTCGCGCAGGGCCAGCCTGGATTTCGCTTCACGATCCCGGATCGTGACTACGACGAGTGATATTTGCTGTACGGACAGGGACCTCTTCTTCCTTCGCTCTACATCCTAGGGGGTCGTCGCAGATATGCTGGCGGGTCAGTGACAGCTCCTCTAATGGACCTTCATCGTTGGGAGCGGGATGAGAAGAGGGATGATGATGATTATGTTGGTGATCTGTAGCCTGCTTCTTTGAGGATTATTCAGCTTATTTGATGCATGGTGTTCTGACATTTTTAAGGCCTTTTGCTTTGCCTTTCTTCTGTATCAAAATCTTCTAAATGAATATACAACCCCCAATTTGTCTCAAATTTCTTGATGATGCTTGGATGCTTTGACTTTTGACTCATTCTCTAATGTTTTGTGCAAGATAAGATTCCCAACTGTATTGATGATGACTTGAATGGTTCGGATTGCTTGGTTTGGCCTTGTGGGCCCTTTTCAGACTTAAGCTTTGCTTTGGAGCACCTATCCTTGATGTTTTGTGAGGCTAAGAAAGCTTTCCATGGTGCGGATGATGACTTGAACGACTCAGATTGCTCTTTTCAGCCATGTGGGCCCACTTGATGATCAGATCCTGGACTCTGACCTTCTTTCTTGATGATCAAGCCCTTGATCTTGCTATATTATGACTCATGTGAGCTCTTCCATGGTTTAGATCATGATGACTAGTCTTTAAATGGCCTAGATCGCTTGTGGGCCCCTCTTGATCAACTTTTCTTCTCTTTGACTTGATCAGACCTATGCTGGCCGCAGTACTTCATGATTAGATAGGTGGGATACCTTCCAGATGATTTAAATCATCCTCAAACGAAATCTGGAGTTGATTGGAGCCTTGGGCGGCCCTCAGGATGCTAACTGCTGATGTGGACTGGCAATCTCACCTATCAAAGACTGTGAAGCCAATCCTGCGGAGAGAGAGGAAGACCGTCCGTACGAGCGGCCCATAGGGGGCCGCCCAGACTTCTCCTCATGTGCGGTCTGGGTTGACTCTGGTTCGGATAGTGAAGACATTTCCCTGGTTGCTGTCTCTTTCATTCCTGTACCCACTTGTCGATTCAGCCATGAATCTTTTTCTTGTCTCTTCTTTTATCCTCCTTTTGTCTTCTTCTTGGTTTGTCTTTTCTTAAGCAATGGATGGTGGATATTTAGGGGTTGTGGGGGCCGTCCATGATGGGTCCCACACTTCAGAAAGTGGTGAAGTCTTTATTGATGGTGGAATGCTTTTGATTGATGGTGTAGATGGAGCATTGAATGAGGCCTTTGATGGTGGGCTAAGGGTGGTTGTTGGGGAAGCTTTGAATACCCCCATTAATGGTGGGATTGCTAGAAATTTTAACTTGGATGGGGCATTGACCATGGGAGGATCGGATAGTATGGATGAGATGGGGAGATAGGTCATAGGTGAAGCTATGCACCCTTTGAGTGTGGGCCTCATGGATGATGTGATTGATGGTGGTGATGGGGCCATGATGGACATTGATGGGCTGATCTCATATTTAGACAGTATGGATGGTTCAGATGATACCTTTGATAGCTTGGATGCTCTTGATGATGGCCGAGATGTGCGGTATACTTGCTTGGGTGGACTTGATGTGATCATTGATGAGGTCCCCCTGATGATGGACGGTGTGGATGTCCCGATGATCCCTTTAATTGGACAGGATGATGGTTGGATTCATGACTTCCTGCTGGAGAGGACTGCAGGTCCAGATTTGACCGTAGATTCTTCGATCGGGGTTGCTGAGGCCTTTCTTGACGGTTCAGATGTATTTTTCAGTGGTCAGATTGGTTAAGATGTCACGATGTGCAGCGTGATCTTTGCTGATAGCCCTTTTGATGGAGAGTATCGACCTTCTCCTGATCTTTGGCCCTTTACACATTCGGTTCACGAGGTGGGCGAGTCTTCTCGTGCGGCTGAGGTCGTGACAGTTTCAGATAGCGATGCGACTATATCAGACATAGTCGATACTGGGGATAGGTCAGGGGCTGTTGAGTTTACAGAGGTTCTAGCTTTTTCTTCTCCTTCGCCCGTTGATCTTCCGATCCTTGATGAGTTGTCATCGATTCCAAGGCCTTTCGTTCTGGAGGGGATACCCGTGAGGACTTGTCAGTTGCTTCCTCGTCCTTCTTGCTCGCCACTATTGCTCGCTTGGCTTGACAGCTTGTCAACTTATGAGATTCGAGAGTTGGAGTCCTATGGCTTTAGGTGTCTGATCCATATGGCTAGAGTTGACATTGATTGGAGGATGCTCGGGGCTGCACTGATTGACTGGGTCCCTTCGTTGAACTTGTTCGCGTTCAACGACATGGAGATGGGACCTTCTTTGGAGGAGCTTGCACGTTTGACCAGTCTTCCTTGGGATTATGCTCAGTATTTCTCGCCGAAGACTGCTACTCCATAGAACTGGTTCAGGATCCCGTACCTTATTCAGCGTGCAACTACCGGTCAGGATGCAGTGGTCTTTTTGTTAGACTCGCTGTATGATCTTTTCTCGAGCCCTCGGAGTGTGGCAAGGTCCTTACTTTCTCGGAATGCACTGATGTTCTGTTTGATAGCTGATGTGCTATTCTCAGGATGACACAGATCTCAGACTCCTTTGCTCTTTGAGGTGATGGGCCGAGTTGTTCGACGTTAGGGGATCATTTCTCTTATCCTGGCTGAGCTGTTTAGTCGGCTGACTGACTGTGCCCTAGGCCACACTCGTGTCCTTTGCTGCTACTGTGCATTTCTCCAGGTATCCTTTTTGCACTTCCTTTTTCTTTTCTTGTCTTTTGGGAATTGCTTTGCTTTAGCTGAACCTCTTTACCTTGATCAGGTTTGGCTATGGGAGCGTCTTTCGCTGACTGTTCTTTTATCATTTTCCATCATTCGTAGCCCTGACCTTATGCGACACATCATGGAGTTTCTTTCGCATACAACTAGGATGAGTGAGCCCTTGTATCGCAGGATGTTTGCTGAGCTGCGTGACTGGAATATTCGTTGGGAGTCATCTTGGCTTTCTCTTCTTCTAGTACTTTGTGATCCGCACCACCTTCCTCTGATGCGGGTAGGCTTTCGATCTTACTTTTCTTATCACCCTATCCGGTTCCTGTGGCAGTTTGGGTATGAGCAGGACGTTCCTCCTTTTGCTTTCACGGGTATCGGGCGTCGAACACTTCCAGCTAGGTCATCTGACTTTAGGACTTGGATTAATGGGTCCTGGGCGAGTTGCCTGACTGTTGATTTGCTTGGTTTTGAGTTGTAGACTTTTTCGATGACGACTACCCCATACCAGCATTGGGTTGCTGAGCAGTCTCTGTATCAACGCATTCCTTGCTGTCACTAAATCGCCGATGAGGATGAGCAAGATATTCTTAGGGATACTGGCTCTTCATCTGGTTTATATGAGCCCTTTGAAGAGCGCCCATTCATCGATCCCTGGTTTCCTCTTGGCCACTCATGGCCACTTGCTTTCTGAGATCTCTGCGCTTCGGTATTATTGTGAGATGATGTCGAGGATATTGGCCGCTGATCAGAGGTTGTCTGATGAGGAGACGGCGGTCCGTGGCTTTGAGCGAGATGAGGTGCATTACTTGCGTATGGAGGTGAGCAGGTTGAGAGCGAGGTTATTTTATTATGAGTCAGAGGACTTACCTGACGTTGCCGAGGAGGAGGGCAGAGATTGATTGTGTCGGTTGTCTGTACGTCCCTTTTTGCATAGTACATGACCGGTGATGATGCATTTTTTTTTTGTATTTTTTTGAAAATATGAATGATATATGTAAAAGAAACATGATGCATTTAATGAAAAGAGAAATTTTTTTGAGAACTTATTGTGCCATGAGTTGTCTTGTGAGTGTGTGTCTGGATTTTGTGCCGGGACGTAGGAATCAGAACTGAGGCTCGGCCAATGCTTTGACTGATGTCTCGAGATTGACTTGTGTGAGATCCCTTTGGTTCCCTAGAGGTGTAAGGAATGGAAACTGTTGCTTCCTGAGATTGTCAGAGTTTGTAGAGTTCTTTGTTCCCGACTGTACTTCTTGTTCTTGAACTGCAACTGCTTGAACTGATCTGGACCATCTGGTTTCTTGGTAGCTACACTTTTTATTTTTACTTTTTTCTTTTTCTATTCAAGTCATTTTTGCCTGCAGCGCTCTTTCGAGTTTTCACCGCAACTGGCTATTCCCAGTCATTTTTAGCCGTGGCGCCCTTTCAGGTTTTCACCACGTCCCGGGTATTTGATCTTGCCTGCCCCTTGGCAGCTATGCTGTTTTTACCCTCGGCGCCCTTTCGGATTTTCACCAAGTCCGTTGTATGCCCACTATTTTTACTTGGAGCGTCCTTTCGAGTTTTCACTCCGTCCTTTTTGTTTAGGCACACATTCTCTTTTTTCTTTTTTCTTTTAGATTTTTGGATAACTGCGGTGGCTAGAGGTCAAGAATCCGTCATTGCCGGCCGATGGTAGCCTTTTAGCCCTTATCCTGAGCTACGATGATAGAGCCGTCGGTCTTAGCTACAGACCCTTCTGAGATGGATGAATGGGTGACTGTGTTTCTTCTTGGGTTGATTTTTCTCTGGTGCCTTGTTTTGGCTTCCCATTTTCTTTTCTTTTCTTTTTCTCTTTTGAATCCCCTTATTTGAAACACTTATTGGTAGACGAAAATGATTTCTCAGAAGTTTTAGCTTCGACCTCTTGACTTCAGCTCTATTAATGTAACTCTTGATAAGGTCAGAATGACTTACCAGTGAAAGATCTTCACTTTGTCGGCGATGATTGGCTCAGGAAGGTCCACCCCTCTCATGCTGGTGAGTCTGAGGGCGCCTCCGGGAAGTACTTCTCTGATGATCAGCGGTCCATCCCACGAGGGTTTGAATTTTCCTCTGAGATCCGGAAGGTGCGACGGTAGAATCTTCTTAATGACCACGTCTCCCACTTTGAAGCCTTTTTTTTAGGACTCTCTTGTTATAAGCCCGAGCGATCCTTTTCTGATAACACTGGGAATGACTTAGTGCATGCATGCGCTTCTCATATGCTAGCTGTAATTGATCGAATCTGGCCCGTTGTCATTCTCCTTCTTCAATTCCGCTTTCTAGTAACACCCGTAGTGACTGTATTTCTACCTCGACTGGTAGAACTGCTTCCATTCCATAAGTAATCTTGAAAGGAGTAACGCCTGTAGCAGACCGTACAGACGTTCGATAGGCCCAAAGTGCATATGGGAGCATATCTGACCAATCTCGATAAGTCACGACCATCTTCTCAAGTATATTTACGATTGTCTTATTTGCAGGCTTTTACCCCACCATTCATCTGGGGATGGTAAGGGCTCGACCGATGTTGTTGAATCTTGAACTTGCTGAGGAAGTCATCCATCTTCTTGTTGACGAATGGGTTCCCATTATCTGTGATGATAGCATTAGGGATTCCATATCGGTATATGATGTTGTTCTTCATAAATTTGATCACTTGGGATGTTACAATTGTAGGTGTAGGAGGCTGCTTCTACCCACTTGGTGAAGTAGTTGACTGCCACAAGTATATACTCATGACCGTTTGATGATTTAGGACTAATCTTCCCAATGATGTCGAGTCCCCACATGGAGAAGGGCCAGGGAGTTGTCAGGTTGTATAGTTCTGATGAGGGGGCATGAATTTGATTCGCGTGCTCCTGACATTTGAAGCATTTTTTGACGCGCTGGCAGCAGTCTATCTCCATGGTGAGCCAATAGTAGCCGAGTCGTAGAATCTTCTTTGCCATCATGTGCCCGTTCATGTGTGGATCACAGATTCCTTCGTGTATTTCTTTCATAATCTTTGCAGCTTCTGTTTCATCGACGCATCGAAGGAGGACGTGATTATAGGATCGCTTGTAAAGAACTTCGCCATTGATGGTGAACTGGCCGGCCAAATGCTGGATGGTTCGACGATCTGTTGCTGTTACCGCCTCCGGATACTCCTGGGTTTCGAGATATTGCTTGATGTTGGCATACCAGGGTTTGTCAGGGGCAGCTTCGGCTTCTTCTATTTGTAGGCAGAAAGCAGGTTCATCTTGAGTTTCGACTATGAGTTCCCATTCTGATGCGAGTATATCTCGAGCATTGATGCGAGTATAGCGAGAGCATCTGCAAACTAATTTTTGGTTCTGGGCATGTATGAGAAGGTGATTTCCTTGAATTCTTCAATCAGATTTTTAAGATACACATGATATGGTATCAACTTCTCGTCCTTGGTTTTCCATTCGCCATTGGTCTGATTGATGATAAGCTGTGAGTCTCCAAATACTCGTAGCTTTTTTACGCCCAAGATTATGGCTTCCCTTAGACCGGCAATGCATACTTCATACTCTGCCATGTTGTTGGTGCACTCGAATGCTATGCGCCTTGAGATAGGAATAGGGACATCATCTGAAGAATAGAGGATTGCGCCGATACCACTTCCTTTAGAATTTGCTGCGCCGTCGAAGAATAACGTCCACTCATCTTTCTTGTTCTTTTCTTCACCTTCGATAAGTAAGAGATCTTCATTAGGGAAGAATGTCTTAAGCGGTTGATAATCCAGGAGAGAATGAGCGGCGAGATGATCAGCGAGGGCCTTCCCCTTGATTGCCTTCTGAGTGACATAGATGATGTCGAATTCAGACAGGAGTAGCTGCCATTTAGCTATCCTTCCAATGAGGCTGGTTTCTCGAACAGGTATTTTAACGGATCCATGTGAGCGAGGAGGAGAATAGGGAACGCAATCATGTATTGACGGAGTCGCTGGGTTGCCCAGACTAGGGTGAGACAAGTCTTCTCGATCAAGGAATACCTGGTCTCGTAGTCGGTGAACTTTCAACTCAAATAGTATATCGCTTGTTCCTTCTTCCCGGTCTCGTCGTGCTGGCCAAGAACACAGCTGATGGCTTCTGCTGCTACCGAGATGCATAACAATAATGGTCATTCGGGAGTGGGCAGCACTAGGACTGGAGGATTCATGAGATACTTCTTGATGCGGTCGAAGGCAACTTGGCAATTGTCATTCCATTCTGTTGGAATGTTCTTCCGAAGGAGCTTAAATATGGGTTCATAAATAGGTGTGAGCTATGCGATGAAGCAACTGATGTATTGAATTCTGCCCCGGAAGCCACGAATTTCTTTCTCTATTCTAGGAGGGGGCATCTCGATGATTGCTCTGGTTTTGGATTCGTCGACCCTGATGCCATCTTTACTCACCATAAAGCCAAGGAGTTTGCCTCCCGTTGCATCCGAAGACACATTTCTGAGGGTTGACATGGAGCTCGTACTTTTTTAATCTAGTTGAATAACTTCTTTGGATCTTCAAAGTGTCCTTCAATTGTGGGAGATTTGATGATCATATCGTCCACATATACTTCAAGCTCTTTGTTCATCATATCGTGGAAAAATGCTGTCATTGCTCGCTAATATGTTGCTCCTGCGTTCTTCAGATTGAACGGCATTACCCTGTAATAGAAGGTTCCCCAGGGGGTGATGAACGATGTCTTCTCAAGATCTTCGATGGCCATCTTAATCTGATTGTAACCTGAGAATCCGTCCATGAATGAGAAGATCTTGTACCTGACAGTGTTGTCGACCAGAGTGTCGATATGTGGCAAAGGGAAGTCATCTTTAGGACTGGCTTTGTTGAGATCTCGGAAATTGATGCACATTCGAACCTTACCATCCTTCTTCGGTACTGGTACGATGTTGGCTAGCCATTCAAGGTAGTTGGAGACTACCAAGAATCCCGCTTTGTATTGCTTGATGACTTCATCTCGGACTTTCAGGGCCCATTTTGACTTCATTCTTCAAAGTTTCTGCTTCATTGGCTTCCTATCTGGCCTAGTTGGCAGATGGTGTACAACGAGCTCTTATCGAGCCCCAACATGTCTTCATATGAGAACGCGAAGTTAGACAATCTTGAAGCTAGGAACTCTATCATTCTTTGCTTCATCTCTGGTGGCAACGATTTTCCAATGCGTACTTCCCTAGGGATCTCAGGTGTCCCCTACCTTGAAATCATTGGCTACAACATTGGCTTTAGATTCGAACTTTTTGAGGAGATCCTCTAGTTCGGGAGCCGGGTCATCATCTTCCTCATCCTGAGCTTTGTCCAGACCCATGAGCTCAAAGTCTAATTCGATGTCAAAATCATATGATTCAACTTCAAACTCATGCGACTCTTTAGACAAACTCGGCACATTATTGAATGCAGGAAAGGAAATGTTTTTTGGTTTTTGAGAATTTTCTGGAATTGAAATGGTAGATATTTTTGGCTTTTGAAAGTTTTTGATTTTTTTGGATTTTTGAAATTCACGGGACCTTGAACAAGCGGGCATTGCAGACCATGATTGATCCCAGCTTGTCCCAAAGTTCCGCTCGCTGCTTAAACCGGCATTTTTTTTTGTGGATCCAAAGCCTTCAGATGACTCTCTGGTTGATTCAGAAGTTAGGGGAACGGATAACCATTCAGGACCCCACACTCCCTCCCTTGGAGAGGTGGGGTATGATGATTTGGGCGAATAATCATAGTCTGGCCCAATGACCATGATTTCTCGCTGGTTGGGTTCGAGATCTGAGTCATACTCAGTCCCTCCCGGATCACTTACCTCGCATTGCAGTTCGTCTGGTTCCTCAGCGAGACACAAGTTCAGAATCTGGACATCGGACCAATCCAGGGCTGGCCATTTCCCTTTCTTGGTCCAATGGATGAGCTGCTTCTGCCCCTAGCTGATGGTTGATGATGTTCGTTCTGCAGAGATGGGCGGGTCGTGCCCCTTATTGATTGATGTTGAGATGGGCAAGTTGTGCCCCTGGTTGATTGGAGTTGAAGTGGGCAAGTTGTGCCCTTGGTTGATTGGAATTGAAGTGGGCAGGTTGTGCCCCTGGTTGAGAGTAGGTATCAGAGTGCCCTGGTCCTGAAGCTGTTGTATTTGATTTTCTTCTTTATCTTCATCCTTTCCTTCTTCTTCCGGAGGCTTAGATGGTTCGAGAATCCAGTCCCATCGAATGGGGGGCCACATGGCCCAAGCTAGGCTCATCAGGAGGCCTTTGTGTAGTGCAGTCAGTTGATTTCCTCTTGGATCTCTGTAAGGCTCTCCTGGCTTGATGAATTGAATGGGTGAGCACCGAAATTTCTTTTTTTCTTTTGTCCATGAAGATTGCCCTGTACCCGAGTCCCCATTTGCGTTAATTATATACCAGTGGTATCTTTTTGGACTTGAAATGATTCTTCATACGATACTTGAGGCTCAGACGTTCTGCTGGTGAAAAGACACGATCCACACTTATCGATTCTAGATTGGCGATATCGTTCACAGTCTCGAATTCGAAACTATGAAATGGGACGTCTTCTTTAGAGTGTTGGATGTCGATGACAGTGATATCTGGTTCAGTGGCAGCAGCATTGGAAGGAATGATGAGTTCCTTCTCTGTGTGGATAGAGATTACTTGATTTCCACAGATATACTTCACCCGTTGTTGCAAAGTTGATGGCACAACTCCAACCTTATACAGCCAAGGCCGTCTGAGCAACATGTTGAAAGAGGCTGATATATCCTAGGATTTAAAATGTGATGGTGGAGACTGTTGGACCTATCTGTACCTCTATATCGACTTCTCCTTCCACAAATCGGCGGGTGTCAGTCGAATGCTCTGACGTACATGGTGCTGGGTCGGAATGAGGAGGGAGTGATTCCCAGGCGTTCTACAGTCTTGAGTGGGCAGACATTTAAGCTTGAGCTATTATTGATAAGGACCAGCGGGACACAGAGTTCTTTGTATCGTAAGGTTATGTTGAGGGATTGCCCATGGTCGCGCCCTTCTGGTGGTAACTCATTATCAGTGAAGGTGATGGCGCGTGGAGCCAGGAGTTGTCCGATCATCAATGCTATCATATCTGGTGCTGTATCGGAGGAGAGCATCGCTCAGGGTTTTGATAAACATTTCTCGGTGTATGCGTGACGTGCAGAGTAACTCCCATACTGAGATTTGGGCAGGGATTGACTTGAGCTGAGTCGCCACATCATATGTAGCTTCGATTTTGTTGCCGAGGCCCGAGAGAGCGCCTTTGGGATCTCCTCTGTTTTGATTATCTCTTCGGATGCAACGTCCATTGGGATTCATGTTTCCTACCTCTGCACATTCGGATAGTGCCACGGGACTTCTTTATAATTTTCCTCTCCCTTGCTTTCCAGGACCACTGGTTCTTGCAATGGTGCTGGTGTGGGTACTAGATCTTCATCATATGGAGTTTTGCCTTAAGGACTACATTGTTGCCTGTGCTGAAGGGATAATATCGAGGCTTGTCTTCATAGATCACATAAGGTCGCGGTCCTAGCTTGACCGTTCCTGGAGCGGGAGGCTCCCATGGAATGAATGCTGGTCCTCTTGATATGGCGAGGGGTTTCTCTATTTGTCCCAACTGTCGTAGTGTGATTGACACACCTCCGGGACTTGCCCCTTGCAATATGACTGGCTTGATTGGAGGAGCCCCTTCCAAGACAATGGGTTCTTGCTGCTGATGAGTATAATCCCTCCCTTGCGGATCAGATTGTTCCTGAGCTGAAATTGCCCCTTGCAGAACGACAGGTTCATATGCGGGCTCGATGCACGACTATACTCCTTCCAGGATGATTGGCTCCCAACATGAACGGCTGTAAGGTGCCCCTTGCAAGGGGATGAACCCTTGAACAACTGGTGCAACATATGGAGGTGCTCCTTCGAGTACTAATGGCTCGGAGACTGAAGGAGGGAAGGGGTTTGCCCCTTGCAAGATCGAAGGAGAACTTGTTGGCCGATAAGTGTAAGCATGGAGGGACTAGATAGGGGAGAAGAAGTGATCGAGCCGTTCTCCTTCTTCTATGCTGTTAACGACAGGGCCACGAGACGAACTGGGGTCCATCGGATGCTGAGGTAGAGGATTCTGAAGTATGTTAGTGAAAACTGCTGGAGGAGTTCCGGGGACCGAGATGACGATCTTGCGGTCGTCAATCAGATCTTGATGGCATTCTTCAAAGTCATGCATCGATCAGTGGTGTGGCCACGCCCTTGATGGTAGGCACAATACTCATTTTCTCTGTAGTTCGGAGGCAGAGGATTTGGAGGAGGCTTGGATGCCATTAGAGTGAGTAACTGCTTTTACACCAGCATAACCATAACCTGACTGAGTGGCTGAGTGAGAGGAGTGAATTTCCTAAGCTCTTTGTAATTCTGTTTATTCTGATATGAATATTGGCCGTTCCCCCTGAACTGTTGCTACTGTCGAGGTGGTTGTGGCTGTGGTTGAGGATTTGGTTGTGGCTGATACCTCTGAGATTGATGTTGAGCTTGATTATGCTAATACTGTTGTCGTCCCTATGGGGGAGCATATTGGTTGCCTTGAGCAGTGGAGATGATGTTGTTTACCTCTGTCGGGCGAGGAGGAGAACCGCTGCGGTTTCCATTCCCATATTCGATAGGTCTTCCTTTCACTCTGTTCTGTTTGACTGGAGTGGCCTGATGAGGCCATGCAGAGATTGTCCCTGTGCAGCTTCCTACTTCGACTTGCTCTCCAGCACGGATCAATTGTGAGAAATTTGCATATGGTTGCGAGATGAGATATCCAAATATACCAGGATATGTTGAATGAATAATCATAGAGATTTGTTCTTCATCGTCGATAGGTGTCCGCATTCTGGCCACCATAGCTCGCCAACGTCCCACATAAGCTGATAGCGTTTCATCACTCCTTTGCCTGAGAGCCGCGAGGTCGGCTCTTCTGGGTGCCATATTGAGATTGTACGCGAATCTGTCGACAAAAGCCTGGGAAAGTTGTTCCCAAGTCCTGATGCGATGACAGTCCAATGATGTGTACCAATCTAGGGCATCGCCCTTTAGAGATTTTTGGAACAAGCAAATGAGGGCTCCTTCATTTCCTAAGATTGCACTCAGCTCTCCACAAAAAGCCTTGAGATGTGCTGTAGGGACAACCGCTACCGTCGTATCTTTTGAATTTTGGTACCTCAAAATTTTGAGGTATCTGAGCATCTGGAAAAGGACACAAGTCTCTGAACTAGGTTGAAGTAGATCGATTCCTTGTTGTTGCTGAAGTTGATTTTGCAAGATCTGGAACTGCTCCTGCAACTCGTCCAGTCCTGCATGATCTGCTCGAACGACTGGTGCCTCTTGAAGTAAGGCACGTTCTTCCTCGGCATAGTGGTCGATGTCTTCAACCCTATGGGCTTGTTGGAAAGCAACCGCGAGTTGTTAAAATTGATTTGACGATTGAACTGGATTCTGACGAACTTGTGCTTGAAAGGATTGTAACTGAACTAGAGACTGTACTGAAGGTTGAGCTGGAACTTGCTGGAAGTTAACTAGAGATTGCTGAATTGAAGATTGCTGGAAATTAACTAGAATTTGCTGAATTGAAGATTGCTGGAAATTAACTGGAATCTCATCGGCGGGGATATGCTGGAATTGAAAAGTGCTCCTGTTTGTAGGAGACTGAGATGCTGGGAAGTGACCCCCTTATTGGGTATTCGCCACTATCCGCTGATTGATGTGGGCTTGACACTGACCCCCATTGTGGACATTCTCCAGTGCTGTCTCTGCTGCTAGAAATTGAATTGAAATTCCATCGGCGGGGATGTGTTGAAATTGAGTAAAGGTCCCATCGGCGGGGACATGCTGAGAAAGGAAAGGGGTCCCATTGGCGGGGACATGCTGGAATCTACTGAGATTGTTGCTCGCAAGATTGACTGGAAGTTCCAACGACGGGAATGCTATGAGACGATCTTGTCGTCGTAGGAAGGTATTGAGGAGGATGCCCCATAGCGAAGGGCTAAGATGGCTGTTGTCGGTAGTCTTGGGCAGACTCGAATGGTTGTGCTTGATTTGAACTGGAGGCTGGAGGGACCCGGCATGGCTGCTGAGATTATTGAACTGTACCAGCTTGATTGTTGATCGCTGCAGTAGCATGTGCTTGCATGAATTGCAAGAGCATTTCTTGCATTGCTCTCATTCCTTGTGCCAATTCTTGCATGATTGGCGTATTCTCAATTGGTTGTTGCGTTGGAGGTTGCACTTCGGCCATTTCGAGGGCAGGGAAGAGGTGAGCTTCCTCTTCGTGGTCGGACATGGCTTGCTGAGCCCGAGTGCAGATTATGCTGCGGAAGGTAAGTTGTTTCCGAAGACGTTGAGCCCGAGGAGGCCCAATGGTGAGGAATATACTCTACTCTTTTTTTTTGGGGTTTTGAGATCTTCTAATTTTTTTTGTTTTTGGATGGAATGCTATGCAGATGAGATTGTATGAGGACTAATGACTTTCAAATACAGGAGGGATTCCATTTTTCAAGTTGGATCACGACTAGTGGGACTAGCATATCCCTAGCAGGGTCGCCATTCTGTGGACGCTTGCCTCTCCGCGCTCCCGAATTCTCCCTTCCTTTCGGAAAAAAGGGTGCGCGCACACGAATCGCTGTTTGTGCCACTGGCTTGCCTCGTTCTCAAGGGCTTTTTATCGATTGTCGTGTTAAGCTGAATATGTTGGATGAGTTTGTGTAAGACCAAATTCGCCACTAGCTAGTTACTTCGAATCTACAGTCGTCTAAACCCCGTAGAAACGTTAGAGAAGGGAATCCGAAGATTCCTTCCTCTAAAATGACTCCTTTTGATCTGCGGCCAGAGATTCGAGGTAGGGGATTACGGTTACAGGGTGGGAAGATGTTAAGCACCCCACACTGCCCGTTCCGAAGTACGGTCTCTACTTCACAGAATCGAACTAGTACTTGAAAGTCTGATTTAATCCTCGTACATTCTCATGAATGATATGATGCATGAATGTAGGTCTGAACAGTAAGAGTTTCTGATGGGCAGGTTTCCATTAATAACAAGCCCAGAGCATACACTCGAACTGACAGGTGCTTTATGCGGGACGCATGCTGTGTATTTTTGGCAGTGACATGATAAGCAGGGAGGTTGGAAGAAAAGTAAATGTTGCACTTATGCTAGATGCGAATGAGATGATGCTGATAAAAGAGTAGCTGGATGGATGAAGGTGTCATAAGGGTTTGCTTCGAGTGGCTAGATCAAGACTTATGTGGCTTGGGAGACTTAGACCAGGGCTAGGTTGGGCTGGACCAGGGCTAGACTCTTCTCACTCGGGCTCTCCTTAGTGGAGGAATGGCCTAAAGGGATGGAGATGAACTCGGAACTAATGAGATTTCTCTGGGACTTGAGGGATGCTGTGAATGAGAAGGGGCGGGGGTATTTATAGCAGCGGAGAATGGCAACTCTCGTAATTATGTTTGGGCGGTACCTAGGGGGCCGCCCGTACGGTCGCGCTGCTCCAGCTTCGGAGCGTACGGCCTCCGAACTTGAAGCAGAAAATCCCAAGGTTTGGAGTCCGGACCTGCTCCGAAGCTATGGTTAGGAACTAGGTGAGTTGACTGGGTTTGAAAAATGGGTTGACACGGTGAGTTGACTGGGTGCATGGGCTAGACTGACCCGGTGAGTCGACTCGGTGATTTGACTCAGTGGGTTGACTCACCAAGTTTGACTTTTTAGGATTTTTTTACTGGTTTTTCTTATGAGGGGTTTTTTAGGTTGATGTTTAGGGGTGAGTCGACTGAGTTCGGGCTTGAGCTGCGCTATGGATTGGGGCTTACAAGAGTGAATTTGGCTGGGTTTGGACATGGGATTTGGGGGTATGGTCCTTCATCCATTCAGCTATCTCTACCAACAATGTAGCCGGAGGTGGGGTGTCTACAAGACCTTATCTAAGATTTATCTTAGATTCCCCAACCTAATTAAGGTGATTTTACGGGTCTAACCGACCTTAGATTTTAGGCCTTTATCGGCTAGTGTCGACTTTAAATCTTTTAAACATACTATTCTGAGGCCGCACCACACCCAATCCAAGAAGTAAAGGAGAATCTGTAGACAACACCACATAGTGTGCACGCGCTTGCCTTGTTTGGAGTGTATGAACACAAAGAGATTACATGTAGTCTCTTCAGGGGGTTTCTCTCAATTATCATCTTATTCATTATTCTTTTCTTCTTCTTTACAAATTTGGTTGAAGCATGCAACATCTAGTATCAGAATATACAGATCCATTATGATTAGAATGCGAGATTCCTTCAACCAGCTTAAAACTCAAATGGTAGCTGTTGTAGAATAAAGTTGGTCGTCGAAGAAACTTGAAGACCTGCAAACCTCAAACGTCTTTACGGTCATGCATATACGACTAGCGAGCGCCTCTGGTCTCCATAAGTCGCGAATAGATCAGCTGTCCAGCGAGCCTACGTGGTCGCATCTCATATATTGGACAAGCCTGCGACTTCTAGAAACTCCCAATATGCGAGCAGGATTGGTCTATGGTCGTTGAGTGGAGACACCCCTGTTATTCGAGCAGTCCTGTTCTTTGGTCATCAAGTAAGGATATTCCCAATATGAGCAGCCCTGTTCTCTGGTTGTCTGCTGAGGACGTCCTTCATCTCATAGTACCAACAACCCATATAGGTCGGTTTTGACTTGTTTCTATTCGTAGCTCCGAACCATGGGGGATCTCCATCAAGGAACGTGATCAGCTAGACTTTTAAATTGGTTAAGCCATCTTCTTATCTGAGGATTAACGGGATAAGCACCTTATCCCCTGAAATTAGGAGTAATCTTAATAGCTTGCGTAACAAACTGCATCACCCAGACTGTATAAATAGATGGTCTCATAGATGATAAAGGTACATAACCTCTAAGGTCATGTTTCACACTTCATCTTACTCTCAAGCCATCTCTAACTTAAGCTTTGGAGGGCCAACGGCCAAGTGCCGGCTACCCTTAATTTTCCTTTTTGGCTTTCAGGTTTAGAGAGGAGCTCGCATCGAGAAGGGCGTATGGTTGGGGAGGAATTTGTTATCGGAATCTAACGTCAACAGTAGCAATGGCAGAATTTCTCAAGAAACTATCTAACTAACAACATATTACATTTAAAGACATAGCTAATCTTAATGAACAAAAAGCTACTTGGGTTTTAAGAGAAGAATGACCATAATTTTGTGGAGTTGAAGGATACCCAGCAGACACTCTTGTAACTTAACATCGATAAGGTAACTGAGTCACCTCCAACACACCATCCACCCTTATTGCCGCCCACACCTCCAACACACCATCCACCCTTATTGCCGCCCACACCTCCAACGGTCCACAATCTTATGTTAACTGACACTTCTTTCATGTCACATGTCACAGACTAGATATACATAGATGGATTTTCCTGTTTTCAATGGAGTGAACACTCTCAGCTGCATCTATTAGGCTCAACTTTTCTTTAGTTGACTCCCTACTAAAGGTGTGGCACATCCATTAGGCTCAACTTTTCTGGAGTTGACTCCCTACTAAAGGTGTGGCACATGTGGAGTGAGGGGAGAGGGAGAATGAAGAGAGAAAAAAGGTGAGGGGAGAGGGAGAATGAAGAGAGAAAAAAGGAGAGGCACGTACGAGTAAGTGTCTCCCTGTAGCACTCGAACCTGAGACCTTTGTTGAAATGCTTAAGCGTCTTCTAGTTGAGCTAGCTTAATTTTTAATTCAACGTTCTACTATAAGCTGACATAACAAATCTATGAAGTGATGTCACACAATTTTACGGTGAGCTGTAGTACGGTATCCCTATAAACGATGAAACAATTTATGTTGTAACTTTGTGCTATGTGCCCAGTAGCTACGTTTCCATGATGAATTTAACCTCTTAAGCGGGTGCGGATTTCCTACTAAAGCATTGTACAGGAAGTTCCTAGAAACCAAGGCGACGCCCACAATTATATTTTTTTAATAAATCCACATCGTCGATCCATTTTGGGAGCTCATTTAGGACATGAAAACAAAAATAACCGGATCCAAGACTCAAGTGGGCCTCACTAGAGGAAAAGGTGGGTAAGTAAATTACTATGTGGGCCTCACTAGAGGAAAAGGTGGGTAAGTAAATTACTATGGTTGAAACCTCCCTGGTTTACAGTGATGTTTATATGACACCCATACCGTTCGTAACGTCACTGCTACTGGGATGAACTGGAAACACAAATATTATCCTGATTCAAAACTCATGTGGCTCCACAAATATTTCAACTGTGTACGTTCAATCCTCACGTTTTCAGCACACTTGAGTCTTGGATTCTATTTATTTTTGTTCTCAGCTCCTAAAATGAGCTACCAAAACGGATGGATGGGGTGGATTTATCAAAAAAACATCACTGTGGGCCCCACCTTGGTTCCCAGTGTAACTTCCTTCACAAGGCTTTCGCAGGAAATCCGCGCCATTTTGAATAATTATTTTAGTGCATGATACCATAAGGAAAACAGTGGTGATTGAACGCCCACAGTTGAAAACTTCACAGTGTCCCCCTATAATGTTGATTTGCCATCCAACCCGATGATTAGGTCACAGGCCTACATGAATGGAAAACACAAAGATCCGCTTGCATCCAAAGAAGTTTTTAATGGTGGGCGTTCCATCACCACTGTTTTCCTGTGGTGTGGTCCACCTGAGATAATCTGCCTCATTTTTTTATCATGCTCTAAAATGAGCCGGCAAAATGTACGGAGGGCGTTGATGAAACACATACATCATGATGGGGACTACAGAGTACCGTATTAGGTGTTACCCTTAGTGGGTGTTACCCCTACCGTATGGCCCACATTGATGATATTTTGTACATCCACGCCGTCCATCCTCTTGTACTTCCAATTTTAGAAGGAGGATCTAAAATTTATGAAGATCTAAATCTCAAGTGGACCATACCACTAGAAAGTGTGATTGAGTGCCCCGCAATTAAAAATTCCAAAAAGCCCATCGCAAGGTTTTGGTAATGTTTATTTGAAATCAAAGCTCTTAATAATGTCAATAAGGTCTTGATTAATGGAAAAATAAAGATCAGATTGATCCAATGCTTTTGTGGCCAAAAAAATGTTTTTAATGGTTATTCATCGCTGTTTCTAGTGTTATGGTCCACCTGAGATTTCGATCTTCTTATGGTTTTGGATCACATACTAAAATGATATGAAAAAACATATAGACGATGTCGATATATAAAAAATACATCAAGATGGGCCCCACACGGTTAGGGTAACACCCACTAAGCTGTTCCCAAGGTAACACCTAATTCGCGCCCCAATCGCGAGCGTGATTGATCTTTGTATATGGAAGAGCAGAGAGAGAGAGAGAGAGAGAGGATGAGCGAAACAAGGAAGCGATGGTCGTTGGAAGGGATGACAGCTCTTGTAACGGGTGGAACCAAAGGAATCGGGTTCGGGTCTCATTTCTTTTTTTATACTCTCCTTTGAGCTCTCCTCTTCTGCTGGAAGGATTTATGTTTGTTTATTTATTTTCCCAGAAGTGCTAGGGGCAATTCGCGCAAGGATAGTTGGAGTGGGATGGCGAGTTCCTGGCACACGTGTGACGGATCCGTGCCACTCATCAGGTGAAAGATGCCATGAGATTGGCCTGGCCAAAAGATCAAGATATTCATCAAGCAGGGGCACTGTGAACATATCCTGGTCCAAAGCAAAAAGATGGATGGCTAGAAACACGGCTAACGGTATAGATTGGATTTCGCGTCCTTGATGGATGGACACGCTGCTTGCTTTGGTTTAGGTCATGCTCCCAGTATGTACTACCTGATGAATGGCTCAGATGTCACACATGCTTTCCATGCTGGCCCATATACCAGACAGCACCGCCAGCCTCGACAAGATCATGAGCGGATATTCTTGACTTTTGGGCCAGCCCATCTACAGTGCTATCTCTGCCTGATGAGTGGTCCTGATCACTCGCGTAGTTACGCGTGCCGCAAACCACCACTTCAATCACTCGCGCGAATCGCCCCTGCGTTTCTATTCATTATTCTTTCAGGCGTGCTGTTGTCGAAGAGCTGGCGGAATTCGGAGCATCTGTGCACACGTGTGCACGGAACGAAGAGGAGCTCCGCCAACGCTTGCGGGAGTGGACCGAGTCGGGTCACCGGGTCACCGGGTCAGTCTGCGATGTGTCCTCACGTGCCGCACGTGAGAAGCTGATAGAGGAGGTCTCTAACGTCTTCCAAGGGAAGCTCAACATTCTCGTGAGTTCCTTCGTCTATTCTGATCTGAATTGTACGGTCAAGATTGCAGGATTATTTAAATATTCCCATTGGCCCCACACAATAGTCAGTAACATCTTTGTCGTAGCCTTATCCTATCTATTTAGGATTAAAATAAGGCTAAAGACAGGATGCTACGTTCTTCTAATTTTAAGAGAATTTTATTAAATGGTCAAAATCCGAAGTGGGGCCCATCAGATTAATGGCCAAAATAAAAGGGGTTGCTTGTATGGCTGTAAATGGGGCTAACTGTAAATGATTTTTAAAAGGT
Organism: Liriodendron chinense; assembly: GCA_003013855.2. Taxonomy (NCBI): domain Eukaryota; kingdom Viridiplantae; phylum Streptophyta; class Magnoliopsida; order Magnoliales; family Magnoliaceae; genus Liriodendron; species Liriodendron chinense. The sequence goes on from PVNU02002850.1 coordinate 1,407,153, forward strand.
AAATGGTTTCAGTCTCTATTTGGATGCTGAAAAATGCATGTAAATGATGTACAGGCTCTAAATCAGTTTTACAGCTTTCAACCCCATTTGATTTACAGGGAAAAAGCTGTGATTTCATTTACATGCTCTCCATTTACAAGACTTGAAACAATTTATAGGCTATCCAAAGTTAGACAATCATTTATTTGTAAATCGTTTACAGCATAAGTAGGACAAGCTGTAAATGATTTACACCACTTAAACCATTTACAGGCATACAAATGACTCTTGGGCCTGTTTGATCTTTCAATGGGTAATAATTATTTCCTTAAGTAATTGCTGCCACTACAAGAAAAAAGGCTTTTAGCCTCAGTTCAAACAGTGGCTAAAAAGTTGAAAAAATGAGGCTAAAACCTTTAGCCTCGGTTTTGTTTGAATTAGCCTCAGTTACTATAACATAGGCTGCAAGTAGTGGTTAAAGGCTTTAGCATCAGTTTTGACAACTGAGGCTAAAAAACCTTTTATAGCCTTAGTTCTTCGACCGAGGCTAAAAGAAACTTTTTAGCTTCTGTTGCCTCAAACTGAGGCTAATCAAGTTTTTGGCCTTCATTGTTTCTAACTTAGTCTAAATCCAAATTTTAGCCTCGGTTGCCTCCAACTGAGGCTAAATCTATTTTTAGCTTCAGTTCTCAACAACTGAGGCTAAAGCCTTTAGCCATGGGAATTGTAGCCTCGGTTTGGGTAATTGAGGCAAAATCAAGGCTAAAGATGGATTCACCCTCCGTTGGCATCAACCGAGGCTAAATTCATTTTTTAACCTCAATTCTCAATAACGGAGGTTAAATCTAGTTTTTTCGCCTCGATTGATGCTAACAGAGACTAAATCCATTTTTAGCCTCGATTTCTGTCAACTAAGGCGAACAATATATTTTAGCCTCAGTTATAAACTGTGGCTAAAAATGTTTAATTTTTTTAAAAAATTGTTTAAATAAACCTGTGCATGTTTCACCTATTTAACCTGTATAATTATCCATTCATTCATTCATAAAAGCACAATACCAACAAAAAAGTTATCTATTTAAAGTTTTCAAAACAAACTACAAATGCACCCTACTACATCAAACTGTTACACAACATTAGCTTGTAGACATAGAGTACTCCAAGGAAACACACTTTGAAAAACAAAGGTCTGGTATCATAGGGCTTGCAACAGCTGACACAGTCAGCTCCGATTGGCTGGTCCTCTCCCGTCTGGCACAGTCAGCCTGATTGCATCACCATCTTGTTGCCCTGCAAGCATTGAAATGGAAACACCAAGGCAAAATTCTAAGTCAGCACAATGAATGAAATAACAAAGTGTTCAACTTCCAAATTATTCATTTAAAAACTATGAAAAATCCCAAATAATCCACTAAAAAACTAAACATATGTACGTAAGTAGATGCGTGCATGAATATAGATAGGAAACAACATGCGTGCATGAATATTGGAATTTTTTGGATCCTAACAGAGCTTCTCTGTCCTAAAATATGGACCTGGTCAAAAGTTAAGGAACCGGTACTTGAGCATTAACAAGGACATGCTACTTCATCATTCTAAAATTGGAGTAAGATCTCATCAGGTTTAGATAGATTATAGATTTCCATGACATCAAGGGTGATTTCACTCTATCACCTTCACAGAGTGACTGACCAAAAGACATTCTTACTACAGACCAAAAGACATGCTATTTATTCTTAGTTCTCTTGGAAATTCATGACAACATTTTGAAACATGGCCTGTAAAAACTATCAAGGCTAAACAAATATAACTTTTTGCAAACAAAAGAAAATTTTGCCACCTTTTGAAAGGTAATACTACCAGTGATTGAACCTGCAACTCAGGCTCGAGCTTAGCTTACCTAAAAAAGACATGCTATTTATTCTTAGTTCTCTTGGAAATTCATGACAAAATTTAGAAACATGGCTTGTAAAAACTATCAAGGCTAACCAAATATGACTTTTTGCAAACAAAAGAAATTTTCGCCACCTTTTGAAAGTATCATTTATCGCCACCTTTTGAAAGGTAATACTACTAGTGATTGAACCTGCAACTCAGGTTCCAGCCTAGCTTACCTAAAAAAAATGTAAATGAGAATCAAATATGACTTCGTTATCTCATATGAGATGGTTCCTATTACCTCTGAAATATCATTTATCTCTTTGAGCATGATTGCATAGCTAGTAAGCTGAGTTCACCTTTTTTGCTTCAATAACAAAAGGGTGCCTCTCCTGGAAAATAAAAACTAAAGTCCAAAAGAACCAGCCACATAAACTGCTGGCGATTCTCACCTGGTGCTACTTGTTGGTTGCTGGCAAAAATTCATCGGCAATGCTGTCATTTCTTGTAGTGTACAAAATTGTATTAGTATCAAACCATAGGATCTGAACTGATCAATAAGAGTTAGAAATCAAAATATTTTATGCTAACCACAATCTGAAATCACTCTAATGATTATATTAGCAAATAGATTCATTTTCGTCATGAATTTTAACAGAAATTGAACAATCTTCTCGGATTTAAGGATTTGAAAGGAAAGAGTTACCAAAATCTTGATACCAAACACAAACGCAAAGCAAATCTCCTTCAATTCATCAAAAATAACAAAAAAGAAAATGATCTACCTACATTCTAACATAAATTAAACAAGTCCTTTAGGGTGCATGAAATCCAGTGGTAGAAAGTTGCTAATTTAACCTACTAAATGAATTTATAGAAGCACACAATGCTATGTGTAAAAATTGGAAAATTTCATAACTAGAGAGGAATATAGAAGATTTAAGTTGAAGAGGAGATTGGAAAGAAAAATGACTAACCTCATTGAGAAACAAAGAGGGAGAGCGTGAGCCTCGAAGTAGAAGAGCGTGAGACCAAAAGCTATATTCTTGTAGAAGAAATAGCATATCTGAAAGGAATTCAGTTTCTGAAAGTATGATTTAGCCATAAATCACGTGTATGGATTTTTTTTATATGAATAGAGAAACAAATAGGGAGCACTTAATTCTCACCATCTGGGTAATCCTCCTGTAGCACCAGTGCCCATGGACAACTGAGAAGTTGATCCAGAAATCAATACTGGGAAATAGAGAAGTCACTAGCCATCACAACCTGTAAAAAGCTGAAAAACTATGAGCATGCTAATTTTCAGGAATGGTTACCATCCATTCCTCTGTGCATTTGAGGGCAGTGTTCAAAAATGGAAAACAGATTGTGCAGGCTTCATTTTTCTGCTTTTACTGTCCCAAATCAAGCATGGCTATATTTCCCATCTGGCCTATAATGTCACGGATATTGATTTGGGTGGAAAAGCATCCCAATCACTCCAATCTTTTAGGATATCCAAATTCACCCTCGTTACACAAAATAACTAAGATTTTGGGATTTTTGTAGTGAGCTGCAGAGAGTGAGATCTCAGTTTGCACTCGCCATTTGCCAATTTAATGAATACGGTCATAAAGTTGAAAATGGATAGATATGTTCATATCGTAGCATAATGCGAACCAAAATCAGAATAACTAGCATCAAATGTAGTGGGCAAATACTAATGGGAGAAAGTAGAACAAATAAAATTTAATTATGTATTGGATAGAAAATCAGCTATCAATTGCCTTGCAATTATGTTATTGAGAAAATAAGCTGATAAACGTATATGATTTTGCAAGATCATAGCAACTAAAACAGAACTTGTTTCTTTGAAACCACATCAAAGGCGATATTGGTTCTAAAATATATTAAGGGCGTCTCTGGTCACACCAAATATCATGATATTTGGTGCAACCAACCTAAGCGTTAGCAATTTTGTTATTCCTAGTTGTAGAGCTGCCAAGATCCTATGGTAAGAGCATGACCCGAATATATGACATGTGACCTATAGTTAGGAAGATGTATGGGCATCCTTCCTGCAGGAACAACAAACCTGCACTTAGACTGTTAGCACTCATGCCTATGTTCTATTTACCAAAAACACGCTGCTTTTTAATAGAACAAACCAACAGGACCAATTTGGACATACATGGGCTACCTTAGCATCTGAAAGCTAGAAAGAAAAGCTCCACTCTTTGTAAAGTTCCACACCATTGCTTGGAAAGTCATCAGAGTATTCTCTGAAAAAACTGAATTCCCTGAAATTAGATGAAAAAATGAAGACATGCATTCCAAGAAAAAATGAAAGAACAACAGAGTATTCTTCTTAGCGACATGGATGACAAGAAGAAACACTATTCTAATAAAAAAGAATAATAAAGAAGATTGGTAAGAGATATATTGTTGTTCCTAAAAATATATGATGGTGTTCACGTGACATATGGTCAGCTATAAGATTGAACTGCTCTACACTCATCAAAAAGTCTATGATAACAACATGTCTTCCTTTGAGGTATGGATAAAAGGAATGAAGAAGCTAGCAGTACATTTTCATTTCATGAATTTAATAGGTAAATCAAAATGAAGAGGGGAAACAAGTCTCAGCAATCTACCTCTTGCAAAGACAGGCTCCATTGGTTTCATCCAACCATTCAGCGACTTGCGCGTTTCATTCAAAAAAGAGTCTTGGTTGAAGCTACAACGATAGAGAATTTCATAGCAAGAATTTAAAGAGTGTAAAAATAATTACTTAAATAATAAAACTAATTTAAAAAGCATGAGATTTTGTACCTCTCCCAACGACACAAAGTGCCACTGCTTAGAATCACACTCAATTGCTTATGTGGATGTAGGGTATGTGCTGATTCTATACCTCCCCAACAAGCAGCCTTCTCACCAAGAAAAAGACCATTCATTTAAAAAAAAAAAGAATTTGTAAGAGGATCAAAACAAAGAACAAAAGATCATTCACATAATGATGAGTAGACAGTGGTTAATAAATTGGTGCAAATTTGGGAAGATAGATGAATTTGTAGAATATTCTCAAACATGATGACAAAATAAATCAAACCGCCATTAAAGGAATACATTGTAACAAATAATAAAAAAGTAACTTCCACAAAATCAGAATAACAGGCAAGGTTTCGGAAAATATTAAAAAAACCATAGTTAGCAAAATGCCACATGAAAGGGAAAGAGCAACAAAGAAGGGAATGGAAAGTTTGAGCTTTATCCCGGTCCTTAAAAAAACTGCCAAAATTTCACCATGATAAAAAAAAAGGGAAAGAACAACAAAGAAGGGAATGGAAAATACAAGTTTAATACAATATATGGCTTGTGCATATATGCATATATGCTTCAAATAAATCATATTCCACATAGCCTTGTCCGAGCTATATATTGTACATATATAAAACTTGAATTAAAAGTGGTAAAAAATTTGTCAAGTGATAGGTTGTCCATGATCTATCCTATATAATGATTTCGCGAGCATATTGAATGGCCACAATTTCATGAGGTCTAGAGGATTGGCTTTCTTTTAAAAAAGGGTATTTCTATAAATTAACTGGACGAATCTATTGTCTTCTACATATATGATTTTACAAAATTCAGGACCAATAACTGTTCATTTGGTTATTTATGATATATTAAAGTGACTGTTTTCAATTCATTCCCTCCAAATGCAGCCTTATATAGCACTTCTATCGGTGATGAGATTGAACAATGCATTGATCCATCTGAAGAATCTGAACTTAACTAGTGATAGGCCACTCTCATGGGTGATAATAAAAATATGGCAGTTGTTGGCTATTTCTATCCATTTAATCTATATACTTTTTTGTTGGACAATCACTTATTTTCCTAGTTAATCTTCATTTTGGCTCTTCTATAAACTCCTTCCTAACTTAAATTTTGTTTCTAAACAACTCAGTGATGTGATTTACTTCAACCAAAACCAACTAAACCAAGTGCATTTCATCACCACAAATTAAATTTCTAAGAAAATAACCAAAAAATAGAACTAATATATAAAAATACCATCCACAAAATGAAGGTAACAGAGAAAACCCTAATCTTGCAAAAACTCAAAATTTTCCAACTGAAAAGATCAATCCTAATGGAAGGAATCCAAGAAGACTTACTTCTTTGCAGATTCTCTGGCGCCTTTGGCCACGACAGAATTGGGGGCCTTCTCTTCTTCCTCTTCGTAGTCAAGAAGCTCTTCCTCGTAGCCATCGTTGTGCCTCGCTTCTCCCATTGTTCTATACATGGTCAAAAACAGGAGAGAAAAATCAGCGAAAGCTCTATAGAGATCAAGAAAAAAGAGGGACAATAGACAAGAATCCAGAAGGATTTTCTCTTGACTTGCCTTTGAATCTTCGAGCAGAAAGGAAGAGAAATGGAGAATTAGGGCTAGGGTTTTGGAACGTTTGTAAGAAAGAGAAATGAAGAGTAAAACAGAAGAATTGCCGGCTAGAGCTTTGAGAGAGAGAGAGGGGGGGAATAGTAGAGCACGACTAGGGTTAGGGTTTCAAGTGTCAAGGATTGAAAATCGGAGTTGAAAACGGGGTCGGGAGGAGAGACTATGGGTATTTATAGTGAATGGAAATGCAATGCTACTCGCGAGTGTAGGATTACCGAGTAATTACTTTCAATGCTACTTGACGAGATCCAGAACTTTCATATGGCGGAACCCACCTTGCATGATCCGTGGCTCAAATATTAGACCACTAGGTCTATCACTGTGATGTGTTTTGGGGCTGCGTTTACAAATGGAGGGGATGAAAGTGATTGACGGTTAATATTCGTCACGCACAATTTTTAATTTTTCACATTTTTTAAATTCATAATTTATTATTAAAATGTCAATTTTGTTTATAATTCTTATTTTTTTTTTTCAAAATCTCATTTTTATCAAAATTCTCAATTTTTTTTTTAAATACGAAATCTCCATTTTTTTTTTCGAAATCTCATTTTTTTTTTCAAAATTTCATTTTTTTCAGACTTATCTATTTTATTGAAACTTCTCAATTTTTTTAAATGCCAATTTCTTTTTCAAAATGTCATTTTTTTTCAAAATCTCAATTTCTTTTAAATCTCAATTTTTTTTTTTTTAAATCACATTTTTTTACTTCTCAATTTTCTTTTTCAAAATGTCAATTTTTTTAAAAACCTTAATTTTTTTTCCCAAACTCTTGTATTTTTATCAAAATTTTCGAAATTTCAAACTTTTCCATTTTTTTTTCAAAATGTCAAAAAAAAATTTAACTTTTCAATTTTTTTTTAAATCTCGTTTTTTTAATCAAACTTTTCATTTTTTTTTAAACAAAAATACAAAATCTCAATTTTTATCAAAATCTAGCTTTTTCAAACTTATCAATTTCATTCAAGCTTGAATGGTGAAGTTTTGGCCTCAAATCTGTAGTAACCGAAGTGAATGACGGACTTTTAGCCTCAGTTATGTAGCAATCGAGGTGAAAAGGAAGACTTATAGCCTCAGTTTTGTAGCAACCGAGGTGAAAGGCAAACCTTTTGCCTCAGTTCTGTAGTAACCGAGGCGAATGACTAACTTTTAGCCTCAGTTATGTAATGTAGCAACCGAGGCAAAAGGCGGACTTTTAGCCTCGATTCTATAGCAATTGAGGCAAAAAGGCAGACTTTTAACCTCGATTCTGTAGCAACCGAGGCGAAATGTGGACTTTTGACCTCGGTTTTATAGCAACCGAGGCGAAAAGGCATACTTTTAGCCTTGGTTTATTACCAACTGAGGAAAAATAGCGGGCGTTTAGCCTCGATTCCTTAGTAACCGAGGTGAAAAAATCGACTTTTAGCCTCAGTTCCTTAGCAACTGAGGCAAAAAAATGACTTATAACCTCGGTTCCTTTGCAATCGGGGCAAAAAATGAACTTTTAGCCTCAGTTTCTTTGCAACCGAGGCAAAAAGAATGGACTTTTAGCCTCGGTTCCTTAGCAACTGAGGCAAAAAAAGGACTTTTAGCCTCTATCCTTTGTAACCGAGGCAAAAAATGGACTTTTAACCCTGGTTCCTTTCCAACAGAGGTGAAAAAATGAAATTTTAGCCTCAGTTTTCACCAACTGAGTCGAAATGATGGACTTTTAGCCTTGATTTTTTACCAAGGCGAAATATGGACTTTTAGCCTCGATTTCTTACCAACTGAGGCGAAAAAGTACATTTAGCCTCAGTTTTTCAAAGTGAGGCTATAAGAGTGTGGCTAAAGGCCTATTTTCTTGTAGTGCGCATGCTTGATTTGATGGGCCTACTTTTTTTAACACTAAAAATAGGGAGCAAATATGTGGGCCCACCGTGATGTATGTGGCTTATCCACACCGTTGATCTGTTATGCCAGCTGAATTTAGGGGATGAGAAAAAAATGAGGCAAATCCAAAGCTCAAGTGGACCACACCACCGGAAAAAGGGAACTGAACACCTACCGTTAAAAACTTCTTAGGGCCATTGTTTCCTTTGATGTGGGCTACTTGAGTGTTGGATCTTCCTCATTTTTCGGCTCCTTCCTCAAAATGTTCTGGTAAACAGATGGATGGCACAGATATGTCATGTATATCATGGTGAGGCCCACAAATTTAAACCAATCCTTTTGGACTAGTTTTCGAAGCAGAAATACTGGCTAATTTTCAAATAGGGTGAAAGAGAAATAATTGCTTGTTTACTAGGTATTTACTAAGGATTTAGAAAAGCAAACAGCCTGTGACTGTTGATCAAAATCCCATGTCCACTTAACTAGAAAAACTGATAAATTTGTGTGTATCCTCCTGACTTGAACCAATAACAAATAATTGATTGATGGCCTTCTAACTTCGAAAACAACTATCCACACATCACTTTGTATAAGCCTTCTTTCAAAAATAAGATTTTTTTTTTTCCTTTTTCTCCCTTCTTATTTCATGAATGTAGATAAACAATGTTGGGGGAGGTATACTCAAAGCAACTGTGGAGTATACTGCTGAAGATTACTCATATATTATGAGCACCAACTTCGAATCTGCCTATCATTTAAGCCAACTTGCACATCCTCTTCTGAAAGCATCAGGATTAGGAGACATTGTATTCATCTCCTCTGTTGCTGGGTTGGTTGCTGTTAATTGTGGAACCATTTATTCAGCAGCTAAAGGTAACTCATTTCTCAATGTTAAAACCATGTAGTTCTGTTGTTAAAACCTAAAATTTTCTCATTTCTTTCAGGAGCATTGAATCAACTTACAAAGAATTTAGCATGCGAATGGGCAAAAGATAACATTCGGACTAATTGCGTTGCACCATGGCTAACAATAACCCCAGCGGCTCATGATGTAAATTTTCGCCCTCTATTTACATTCTGTCTTGCTCATCTAAGCATAAGACATGATTCTTTTTGCATTGGATTTAAATCCTAATAGAGGTTGGTCAGAATTCTCTGTCAACTAGTCATGATTTGCATTTGGGATGGTGTTTGAAAAGAAAACTGTACTAAGCATGCTTCCCATCGTTCTTTTTGTCTAATCACAAGCGAGAACTATATGGGAAGTCCAACATATCTCGCAAAGTGTTTTAATGTAAGTCTAGACCCCTCTAACATGGTTATACCTATGAGAAGATTTCCCTTGAATTACTATTCTCCATCAATATTTATGAGTTGAATAACATATGCATGTTCGTAAAATGTGCCTTTCATCATGACTATTCTTATGTCTTCAAGAAAGTGAGGAATTATAGAAGTACACGGGGTTGTAGATCAAAATATCACAATAATATTCAAAGACTTTGGATCTCTATTGGGGATTGAAGTGGATATGATAAGTTAAAAAAAAAGAAAAAAGGAAAGAAAGAAACAATCTGTTAGAACTATCTTTCAAAATTATGAGCAAGAGTTGCACAAAATCCCTAACACCTAATTAAATGAGTAAATGATTAACATCTGATGAATGGATCCTTTTAGAAGGTTCAACGAGATGCTATTGTATTCTTAGATGACTGTAATATCTTAATAATTAGGCTAAAAACTTGGTTGCAACTGTTAGATATGTGTCCTAGAAAGCCAATGGTTCATATGTTGATGGATCGTATTTATTGATGTCCACTCAATCAAATGGAATATACTTTTATTTTCATCATTAATTTTGTGTGGAACTTATGCATTAAATATGTTTAGGAAGTTATATGGATCCTATATGAATCTCTCTTGTAGGTCCATTAGGAAAGAATGAAGTGGGCACAATGGTCCCTATGGCTAAGGGAGAGTTGTGTATCCAGTATCCACAACTCTTGAATACCCCAAATTCCATAACCACTTCATCGGGTTTGAGTGATCCGTGATTAATGCTATGGTTGTTTTGTGTGTCGAACCAATAATGAGTTGGGATGGATTAATCTCTACCCTCGGGCATCTTGTTGTCATCACCTTTCACCCCATGTGAATGTGAGTATTTACTTGTTTATGAGTACTTGCATTATGCTCTATTAGATCTTAGCATTGGAGGATCACATTAATTCTCCTAACCTAGAAGTAGATCATTTTTAGGATTGGATTGACTTTTTCATGTGATGAGGATCACATTAATCCTCCTAACCTAGAAGCAGATCGTGTTTAGGATTGGATTGACTTTTTCATGTGATAGTATTAACTAATCCTTAGACATGAGGTCATGGAAGGGCTTCTTGGTCTTAGTGTTGTGGGCCTTAACATACTTTTTGAGGTTATATTGATGGCCAGCGCATGGGTGTTATTGAGATCATATATTAGGATGCAATAGAACCTTTACATGCACCAATAAGGGATTCATTAGTCTTCCCAGACTTAGTTGTAGATAGATCTTATCAATGGATTAATACATCAAGTGTTTTAAAGCTTTTTCAACGGTTATTTTTTTATTTTTTGTTTTTTTTTAATTTTTTTATGCACCATCAATGTGTTCGATAATATTGAAATTACGTCGAAATAGTCTAACACGACACCCTACACATATACGCGGAAGCTTGCCGGAGCTTGTAGAATTATGGCTAGTCCCTTTGGGGGGGGGGGGGACCCGTTTTAAAATTCCTTTGATGAAACCTCTTGCCTAATTAACTAATAAGGCAATTATAAACTAATTAAGAAAGAACACTTAGCTTCCAAGCTTATGTGGGTCCAATCACAAGGCTAGCATATGATAAACATAAAAGCAACTTATCCTAAGCATGTATAGATAATCAAATGATTTAATCAATCAAGAACCTACTCTATGCAACCTATGTAGACTATATGATAATGGATCATATAAGCTCAAGTCTACACTACTTAGTGAAAGTACATCTTGTAGGTGAATGTGCCTAACTAGTACCTAACATACATTCCTATCAAGCATTCATAATTAAGCAATTAAACATACAATACTAAGATAACAATGTGCTCAAATCAATCACAAACACAAGCATGTATAGTGGTTCGACTTTGAGTCTACTCCATTTCCGATTCAAGTACTCATCCTTATGAGTACACCGGCATTCATTAGGGAGTTTAAATCAGGTTTCTCTCAACCTAGGTGTTTCAAATCGGTTCCAACATACGGAGGAGTTTGACAAAGTTCCTCCCAACCTATGACGGAGATTTTACTGGTTCATCTCTCAACCAAGATGTTTACGGGTTCCATCTAACCCATAAGTTTGACAAGGATCTTCTCTACCCTTCTGTTCCAATCCAAGAACCTAGCGTACGCTCCTACCGGAGGCTCCTCTTGAAGACTTGTTCGAGTTTGTAGATCCAAATTCTCACACTCAATCTTCCACGAGGAAGGAGTGCAACCGGACTCTCTAATTGACAACTTACTTATCGGATGAGCCCCTTGTTCAGCGCCTTCTTGGGTTGCTTGATCTCTGCTCTCCTGTGCTTCAATCAGCTCTCCGATGCTCCCCCGATCGTGTTGTCGCTGCGTTGTCAATGCCGTAGCTCCACTGATCAATCGCCCTACATTTGATCTTCTTGAGATGCCTAAGGTGATAGGAGATGGTATGAATTCTCTACAACTAATAGGAGTTGGTTGCCTAGATGAATTCCACCTAATAGGATCGTTAGAGAGGTTTAGACAAATGATCTTCCTATGGTCAAGGTGCCTAAAACATCTAAAGATCAAGAGAGAGCAAATTCATCTTCTCATGAGTTTTGAATGTTTCATCTTGTGATTAAACACAAGGAAGATGATTTGGAATGCTTAGCATTAGAGCCTAATGGTATAGGCAATCAAGGTGGCTTCTAATGCACTAATATCTCTCTCATTACCCAAAAAATCGAGTCAAACCGTTTTATAAACAAACTCCCAACGAATAGAAACAGTTGCCAACGGCTCTTAGCCGACCAGTCAGGACTGGTCGGACCGGGGTCTCTGACTGGTCGTATATTGTGGACCGACTGGTCTAATAAAGGCCTGGACAATGTATTGGCTTGCTGTCCTAACTGGGTCGTCTAACCGATTTGACTACCCAGCTGACCGGTCGAATTTGGCCTGGGACGCAACAATTCTTGTTGTCCCAATTTGGGGTCTAACGACCGGTCGGCATCCTTGCTCTGCATGCTGTTTTGGGTTGTGTTTTACAGCAGTAAAGGCAACCTCTTTGGCCTTTGTTTGGGTGGTCTTTTGGGATACTTAAGGCCAATCTAAAATGACTATAAGTATGCCTAATGGTTCAAGGTCATCTAGAGGTTTGGGTTTTGGTTTGGTTCAAGGTTCAAGGTTCAAGGTTTACCAATGCATTTCTTTTATCTGTTTCTTCTTCCTTGATGCAGCAGGTTCGCTTGAGTCTTCGGTCTTCGTCTTCTTTAAGCTCAACCGACCCTAGACTCACTGACTTTCGTAATTGACAAATAAGGTGCACTAGTATGCTATAGAAAAGTGCACTAACAAATACTTGATGGCCATCCAACAGTTAAATCTTTTAGTGGTTTAGCACTTGTGATTGGATGGGATTTTAGGCCAAGGATGGATACCATAGAGTAGGGATTGGCACGTGGATAGGCAGGAACACAAATTTTTCGTGTGGGGCATACTTAAGGTTGTAGCGATAAGGACCACCATAAGGTAGTACTCCCTAAAAACTCTGAACTCTGAACTCCTATATATATAGATCCTAGAAGGGATTTCCATAAAAAAGAAAGAGACCCCGGGCACGCCACTTAGAGAGATAGATTTCCATAAGAAAGAAAGAGACACCCCCAGGCATCCCACACACACACACACACACACACACACACAGAGAGAGAGAGAGAGAGAGAGAGAGAGAGAGAGAGACTCCTTTGTCCTCCGCACGTGGTCTACCTCATGGACTGATAGGAACTCCTTTGTCCTCCACATGTGTGGTCTACCTTATGGACAACTCGAATTCCTTTATCCTCTGCATGTGGGGTCTACCATATGGACAACTCTCATGTTCTCTCTTCCCCATAGTCTTATAGTGTGGGCGTGATAATGCATTCTAGGCATCCTTTCTACTGGAGATATTTCAAGAAGAGAGATCTGCGTTTAAGGATTGACATCGGGGTTCTACACACTCAAACAAGACACTGCTATTGTTTTGTATTTTTAGAAAACTCCATATCATGTAGTCAGGAACTTGATCGTAGTAAAATAAAAGTAAGTTTTGAAAAAGTATTATGCTTTTGTCTTTCAAAAAATCCTAACAAAAGTGGTGTTGGAGATGCCCCAACTTTTTATGATTTTCAATTTCTGTTTTGAACTTTTATTTCTCACTTTTATGGCACAAATTGAATAGGGATACTTTAAGAATCTTCACGTTGAATTTAGGCCAAAACGTATGCTTGGATTAGCATATATGGTTGATTCAATTTATTGTATTGACAATGGTGGAAGTTAGATAAGACACTTGGAGGCAAATTTTTTGGATTATTATGTGGTTGATGGTTTTCTCCTCTTGAATGTTCATGGCTTTGATGGTTACAATCAGTGTTCGAAATATCGGTATCACGTTACGTATCGCATCCTTAGAGTACAGATACGTATCGGTTATCGCACGGAAAATATCTTTTGTATCAGGTAATTTATTGCACTTTTTGGGAAACATTGGGAAGTATAGGGAAAATGGTTGAATTTTTCAATGAAACTTTAGGAATTGTTAAAAAGACCTTAATACACTCTTTTAAATCATAACATCTCAAAAAAGAACTGCACAAAATAGGTTTCCTTTATATAGCATCCTAAGCCATGCGTTGTTTGCTTGAATGAATGCAACTATATTCAAATTGAATGCATAACATTTAGAGTGTATGTGATGATCATTTCATCAAACACTCCTAAATACTTCGAAATTAGTTTCAATTGACAGCTGGTTGAAGGGAAATTTCAAAGAAAAAAACTAATATTTTAATAAATTTTTAATTAAAAATAAATTTTACTTTCCAACAATTGTAAAGGACTAAACAAATCAGTAGATCAGCCCTCATACATGCTTGATTTCATGCTTGGAGTGCAACATTGCAAGCAATTCGGGAGGAATTGGAAAATTTTGAATTTTCCTCAAATCTGACCACCTACACTTAAATTTTGAAATTAAAGTGTATGTGATGATCATTTCATCAAATACTCCTAAATACTTCGAAATTAGTCTCAATCAACAGCTGGTTGAAGAAAAATTTCGAGAGAAAATATGGAGAACATGAAGAACCAATGGATATCGAAATAAAGGCTCAAACTCCATGATTTTTCATGCAAAACATGAAGACCAATGGATTTGTAACCATTTTACACTAATTTAACATAATTTCAATAAAAAAAGGGATCGGAAATTGAAAATGCTCATCAGATCGAACATGTGCCATATATTGGCACTACCTATGCATTTCGTATTGCACAGGTGGTATACAAGATATATCATGGGATATATCGACCGATATCGTCAATATTTAAAACATTGGTTACAATCAACCATATAAGAATGAAGTGGACACAATGGCCCCTATGGCTAGGGAGAGCCTGTATCCACAGTTCTCAAGTACCCTAATTTCCATAGCCAGTTCATCGGGTTTGGGAACTCCTCATTACTTTTGTGGTTATCCTATTTTTTGAACCAACAATGAGTTGGGATGTATTAATCTCCTTCATTGGGTATCTTGTTAGCTGTTGCCATCACCCTTCACCACATGGGATTGTGATTGTTCACTTGTTTAGGAGTACGTGTGTTGCACTCAATTGAACATTCGCATTTGAGGATCGCATTAAGTTTTCTAACCGAGAGGTTGATCATGCCGGATTGGATTTACTTGATTGTATGCTAGCTCTGATTAATCCTTAGACCCCAAGTTATGGAAGAAGTGCTATGAGCCTTGTCATACCTTTTGATTTTACATTGGTGTTTGACACATGAGTTTTGTTGGGATCATGCATTAGGATATGGTAGAAACCTTACATATGTTAGTATGGTATGCCTTGAAAAGCCAACAATGATTGTTATGATCATGTTCATAAATAACCACACGTGTTCGTTTTATCATGGATGTCATAACTACGTGTTGAAAACCTCTATTGCTTATGATTTTATGGTTTGAAGGTAAGGGTTCTTGCAATTGTCCTAAAGGAATATGAGTTTGACATAGTGACCACTGATTAAGGGAGTGTTGTGTTACATGCATCTCAATACCCTAAATTCCAGAACCATATTAGCGGAATTGGGTAATCTGTGAAAGGTAGATTGGTCATCCTGTGTGAGGGAACTAGTGATGAGTTGGATGAAAAGTTTCATCCATCAGGCTTAATAATTTAAGCCCTACCTTACATAGGACTGTTGAGTGTTTACGAATGCAGGTTCTTGTGTCTTAGGTCCAAATGAGCACTTAAATCAGAGGATTGCATCAAGTCCCTAGTTTGAGAGGCCCATCATGCTTCGACCAGGTTGACTTGATCATTCACTAGTTTTAACCAGTCCTTAGACCCAAGGTCATATCAAGACTTCATGGTCTTAGTTTTGCATTTTGGCTCACCTTGCGAGGTTACATTAGTGACTGCCATATGGGTGTGGTTGGGTGCATGCATTAGAATTTGTTTAAGAATCCCAAATGGTCCAACATAGGATCTAGTGGTTACATCGAGGAACTTATCAGTATCTTTGATCTTAGTGATTGGACTGTTTATCAAATGGTTTCCAGTTGGGCCCAATATAGAAAAGATCTTTAATGTTCAACCAGAGGTTTTTAGTTGCTGATTTGTTTTTTCTTTAAAAGCATATTATCATGCTTGATGGATGTTCGATGGTTGTGATCTTATGGTTTACCTCTTAGGCTGGCATGTGATTTTAGTTAAGAGTGGATGTCACTAATTTGTGGAGGGATTCAGTCAATTTGGGTGACGATTGAGGTAGGTGTATAGACTTTTGATGTTGTAGGAAATTACTAAAGTCTGTAGGGGTGAGGTGCACCATAATTGATGTTGCCTTTGAAACCATGGTTCCTTATTGAAATTGCGCCTTTTACTTATACTTGGGGTGCTTGCGCTTTGCGGAAGCTTAGAACTATGGCTTATATATATTTCATGGATCTTAGTATCCCAAATTCCATTACCATAGTAGCGGGATTGGGCAATCCATGAAAGGCAGTTGGTCATCCTATGTGAGGGAACCTGCAACGAGGTGGGATGGAAAGTCTCCACCATTAGGCTGAACGGAGAGTTGGTGCCTAGGCCCTACCCTACACAGGAGTGTGACTGTTCATGGATTTAGGTTCTTGTTTATTAGGCCTAAGTACTTACATTGGAAGATCGCATCAAGTCCCTAGTTTTGGAGGCCCATCATACATGAACCAGATTGACTTGATCATGCACTAGCTTTGACTAGTCCTTAAACCCAAGGTCTTGTCGGGACTTCATGGTTATAATGTTGTGTGCTTTGGCTCACCCTGCAAAGTTATAGTTGTGATTAACAAATGGGTGTGGTTGTGTGCATGCATTAGGATTAGGCATAAGAAGCCCATGCTCTAACATGGGATCCATTGGCTACCTTGAGGAACTTATTTGTGGCTTAGATCTTAGTAATTGAACCATCCATCAAGTGATTTTCTAGCTGGGCCTGGCAATAAAAAGGTTTTCAATGTTTAATTGAAGGTTTTTAACTGTTGATCTTTTTCTTAATCATTAACAGTATTTTATTGTGCTTGATAGACATCTGATGGTTGAGATTTTATGGTCCATTTCTTAGGCCAGCATGAAATTTTAGTCAAGAGTGGATACCACTAGTTAATCGAGGTATTTGGTCAATTTGAATGCTTGGATAAGGTAAGATACAGACTTTTGATGGTGTAGGGAGTATACCAAATTCTTTAAGAGTGAGGTGCACCATAACTGGTGTTCTCTCTAACCCTAGTTCCTCCTATAAATAGATCCTATCCTAGAGAGAGAGAGAGAGAGAGAGAGAGAGAGAGAGAGAGAGAGACGGGGCTTTTTGGGGCCAACTCTCATGCACGCATGCATAGTGTGACATGGCTCACTGCTCACCTCTTTTCTAGAATAAATCACAGAGAAACTAACTAATTTGGAAGAGCATCATTGGACTACACAAGTGATTTGACAACATAAATCAAAGGTATGTATGTAATATTTATTTTTGCTTTTAACATTTATAATATCTGGATGGGATCAATTATTAGGATTTACGAAATCTGAAATTATTGTAAAGTTTTTAGCTTCAGTGTTTTGAAAATTCACGGATAACTGTGTACTAATAAGGTTTCCTAAACTTAGTTGTGGATGGATCTTGCCAATCGGACCATCCATCAAATGATTTAAAATTTTCCAACACTCTCAAATGTTTTCAAAAAGGTTTCCTGAATATTTTCAACCACTAAATCTTTTCATTTCATCATGCAAGTGTTTTGATCAAACTGGATGGACATCCAACGGTTTGCTTTTAGTGGTCCATCACTTGTGCCTACATGGGATTTTGGACAAAGGATGGGGACCATAGTTAGTGAAAGGATTTGGTCAATTTGGCACATCGATAAGTAGGTTGATAGACTTTTGATGATATAGGGCACACCAAAGTCCGTAAGGATAAGAACCATCATAAGGTGATAATCCCCTGAAGACCTTAAACTCATATGATATATTGATTCTATCCCTAGAGGGGATTTCCTTAAGAAAGCGAGGGAAGTCCCCTTGTCCTCTGTCCTCCTATTCTCTATCAAACGTGTGGTCCACCCTATGGGTGGTTCTCATTTTCTCTCCCTCCCATACCCCTATAGTGTGGGTGTGAGAAGGCTTTCTAGGCATCCTTTCCAATGAGATAGATTAAGTAGAGACCTTGTGTGTTAAACGGTCAACCTTGAGCTTCCACACACTAAAGAGAGGACAGGATCATAGGTTGATCTCAGCCACTAGTTTGCATCTTTATAAAATTGGATATCATGTAGATGAAATGCAGATCCTAATCGCATAAAAATGAATTTTGAATTTTTTTACACTTCTATCTTTCAAGAAACCCTAACTAATACATATAATAAAGGATTTTTAATTGTTTGGTGGTAATAATTTTGTTCATTTGGAGAATTTTTATTTAGTAAAAGGTGTTGATCTGACGGTTGTAGTCTGACATGGATTCCTAGTTACCAAGCTTTTGATGTTACAAAAGTCATATCTTAGCTAGAGGTTGAGTGCTGAAGCACACTATTTTAACATTGTTGACTTATTTTGGGATGGAAAGTCCTATAGTTGTTTTTATTACTCTAGAGGTAGCTAAGAAAAATACCCATGCAATTGTATATTTGACATATGAATGAAAAATGTATTAGTCTTGTGCTTTTAATTGAATTATCAGGAACCTTTTTCAGCACTATTGCTATCGAAATGTTGTATTGTTCCTTCGGAAGTGAGAAATCTGTACAAATTTGGATTTTTTTTTTTATAATGTTTTTGTTATAAAATTGAATAGTTTCTCCAATTCCACATTGATGCAGTGATCTTCTTTATGTTTGTAGCTTTACATCTCAAGATAAATGTATGATGTAGTTAAAACGAATGAATTAGAATCAATTCACTTCTCTGTACAGGTAGTTGAAAACAAGGAATTGGTGGAAGAAGTTATTGGCAAAACTCCTCTTCGCCGCGTCGGAGAGTCTAAGGAGGTTTCATCTTTAGTGGCATTCCTTTGCATGCCCGCTGCTTCGTACATTACTGGGCAAGTTATTGCTGTTGACGGAGGAGCATCTATCAATGGCTTCTATCCAAAAAAAGACTAGCATCCGTTAACTGTTGTTGAAAATTACATCCATGGAGCAAAAGATATTTTAATAAATCTTCAGATCCCTTTATATAAGCCATCTAGACTCATTACTCAACTAAACCATTGCTTGTGGAACATGCATAAGTGAAATAAGCTGCAGTTACTGATCACAAGTGTGCTTTAGGACTTAAAAAACATGATTATATTTACGATGTATTGATTGGCCATCAATGGAAAGTTCATACTTTATTGGACATTGTTTTACAATTATGAAGACTTCAGTAGTCATGAGTATATCCTCTCCTCATAAAGATTCTAACCACATTAATACTCATGTATCATTTCACGATGTGTTTGGATGAGAAAAGGAATGGCAAAAGAAAACGATGTTTCGTAGTATTTGTAAAGAGGAAGTAGCACTCTTAAGTACCTTTTTTTTGTCCGACTAGAAAGTAGAATAGATTTGGCTAATTTGATACAAGGTTATCACTTAAGGTAGCTAGGAAGTATTATTGCTTTAGTGCGAAGCTAATGCTAATTGCTTAAAAAATCTTGGGTCCTATCGAGCTGTTTCAACCCATGAAGAATGTTATGTCACCATAGATACCCCTGTTTAACCATTCAATGATTGGTTATTCATATTCCCCTATTCTCAAGACAATACATGCATGTGAACAATGTGTTAGGGCTTATTTGGGTTGTTGAATATAGTAACATGGTGGAAAACTCACATCATTACTCTTTATAATTGATTGGATATAGTGATGCGGACATCAAGCCCTTTAGGGTTTATCAGCGTGGGAGGCGAGTGACACCTATATCTTTAAGGCTCGATGATGACAGGCCTGGGTCGTTCGTGATGACTTGAGGAGCATTGAAGACCTTACACATGTCTTCCCAAGTCCCTAATCCGAGAAATCCCTCGATCCCTCGGACTAGTGATTCACATTGGGTATTTGGATTAAGACCATGCAAGATCGGGAGGTTCCATCCCTCGCAGGATCCAACCTATGCAATAATTGAATTTCATACTTCGTGGTTGTGATGATGGCCCGCTCCATTGCATGTCTCTTTGTGGTTTTCTCAGTTTATGATGGTTGATGTTGAATTTTTATATTATTGTCTTTTAATTCCGCTGGATTATATGTGTTCATGAGTATGCATCATAATTAGGGCGTCCTCCATCAAATTTGGTATCAGAGATTAGGCTTGCATGGTTTTGTCTAGATCGAGTTATCAAAAAAAATTAGGGTTTTGATTTTTAGGTGTAATTTTGGAATTTTCAGATTTAGAAAGTTTCCAATTTTAGAAAGTTTCCTAATTTGGAGAATTTTTAGATTTTGAAAGTTTCCAATTTTAGAAACTTTTCAATTTTCGAAAGTTTCCTAATTTGGAAAATTTTCAGATTTGAGTCGCATCATCTAGAATTAATTAGTGTCAGTTCATAGAGTCGAGTTTAGGAAGAACCTAGGACAAGTCCTCCGTTATGTGCCCATTCGTTTTGGTCATGGTTTTGGATTACACATCTCTACCATGAATCAGGATCAGATTTCAAAGGCTTTGGCCGCCATATCTCGATGTTTGCTCGATGTTTGGACAACATTGACAACCATTTTAGAAAATCTTTCCAGAATCTCAACGACAAATTAGAGGCATTTAACCAAGCTAGCCCTAACTATGGAAAATATGATCAACGTTATGCCTTGGTGAACGGCAAGTTGGATGGATCCAAACATGATGTTTATGAAGTGGAAGAATACGTGCCTAACGTCACTAGTGATGAAATGGAAGAAATTGAGGCATCGCTCATCATTGTTTAGGATGACGAAGTGTGTGCTAGTGATGAAAATGTCAAAGGAATTGAGACAGCACCACTTCCAGATGTCATGTGCGACTTAAGTGATGTAGATTCCTAATCTAAATCTCTTACCATAATGCACACGAATGAATTTGAAAAGAACACTAGTGAGGATATGATGGTGGACGCCCACATGACTTGTGATATCCCACCAGATGATTTATGGGATAAATTTCCACCCATATGGGACATTCAACACACAATCGATCTTGCCCCTAGGTTGGTCTTGTCAAGCTTTCCTCCATACCAGGTGAACCCCGTAGAAAATACAGAAATGCAGCGTCAATTTGATAAACTTCTCGGGGAAGAATTCAATGAGGAAAGTTTGAGTTGGAGTTTCGTTCTGTGTGTCATGCCTGCCCTTTTCACTTCCAAGAACAATGGCATATGGCACACATGTAGGCATATCCTGACCGTCCACAAAGCTTCAGTCAAGTGTCATGCCGTCGTGCGACGTATTCACGTCATGGTAGATATGATGGTCAGAGTCCCTATCCCGCATCTTGATGACATTTTGGACATAATGGCTGATGTCAAGATTTGCTCAAGACTTGGTATGAATAGTGTGTGTTCTCAAGTGTTGGGATACCTAAAAATCATCCTTGTTTATAATACTTATAATGAGAAATCATGTGTCACCTATGAGAAGTGTCCTTTTGTTTCAGTTTTCCAAGTTCTAGGTCATAGGATTGTTTATTTCTAGTTCGTTGATTTTTCAGAGCGTCATTTAGTTTCACCCATGTCTGCCATCCAAAAGTCTTCAGAGTCGGCCAATGCATTTGCACGAGACATTCATGAATTGCATACATATATTAGACAGCGGATTAATAAAAGCAATGATAGTTATATGCTTTCAGTTGACTTGCATCGTAGATTGCAAGAAATTCAGGAAGGAGATTATGTAATGGTGAGGATAACGCCAGAGCGGTTTCCTCAGGGTACCCCTAAGAAATCACAAGCGCGTAGTGTCGGACCATTCAAAGTATTGCAAAGAATTGGGTCTAATGCATATAGGATAGACCTTCCACCTGAAATGGGCATTATTCAAACGTTCAATGTGGAGGATCTAGTCCGTTCCCCTAATCCTACCATTGATCCCTCATCCCTTTCATGGCTATTCTCTGAATTTTCTTCACAACCTACTCCCCCCTTCCTCCACCTATTATTTGTAAAGAAGAGATTGAGAAAATTGTGGATGAAGAGATAGTTTCCACGGGAGATGGAAGTTTTCAAAGGTATCTTATCAAATGGAAGATAGACCACCGTCAGAATCTACGTGGTTTACTGAAGTGGAGTTGCAGAATGTTGATCCGGATTTGCTAGAGCACCACAAAAGTTTTAACTCGTCGGAGTCGAGTTCTTTTCAGACGAGGAGAATGATGCGGACATCAGGCCCTTTAGGGTTTATCAGCGTAGGAGGCGAGTGACACCTATATCTTTAGGGCTCGATGATGACGGGCCTGGGTCGTTCGTGACGACTTGAGGAGTATTGAAGACCTTACACATATAGTCCGAGACATTTGAAAAGAGCCCACCTTGGGAAGACATGTGTGAGTTGCTTGGAGGAGATATGATCGGACCGTTGGATCGTGATGATGATGTGATCGGACCGTTGGTTCGTCGTGGCCCACTTTCATCACACCATCATTGGAGCGCATTGGACATCTTAGATTTGAGTTTATTTTACTCATTTTTTTCTTATTTGAGTTTTGGGTTAGTGTGGGTACGTTTTTTTTCATGCAAATGTCTTTTTTTTGAAATTTTGTTAGTAGGGGTATTTTGGTAATTATATGAATTTCGAATTTTATAAGGGTGTTGCCTTAAACCTTTTTGATTGGTTGTTGATTTATGAAAAAGAGCAAACCTTTGGTTGCCTCCTTCCTCTTTCCCTCTCTCATGGTGCTTCTTCTTCTTTCTTGATCTCATTCTTCTCTTTTCTTCTTGTGCTCTTCCAACTTCTTCTAAGGTAAACGTGTTACTTCCTCTTTCTCTATATCTATTCTCTCATAACTTCTAGATCTTAGATTTGAGATTTTATCCAAAATCCCTATTTCTCAAATTCCAAAATCCCTAATCCGAGAAATCCCTCGATCCCTCGGACTAGTGATTCACATTGGGTATTTGGATTAAGAACATGCAAGATCGGGAGGTTCCATCCCTTGCAGGATCCAACCTATGCAATAATTGAATTTCATACTTCGTGGTTGTGATGATGGCCCGCTCCATTGCATGTCTCTTTGTGGTTTTTTCAGTTTATGATGCAGACATCAGGCCCTTTAGGGTTTATCAGCGTAGGAGGCGAGTGACACCTATATCTTTAGGGCTCGATGATGACGGGCCTGGGTCGTTCGTGACGACTTGAGGAGCATTGAATACCTTACACATGTAGTCCGAGACATTTGAAAAGACCCCACCTTAGGAAGACATGTGTGAGTTGTTTGGAGGAGATATGATTGGACCGTTGGATCGTGATGATGATGTGATCGGACCGTTGGTTCGTCGTGGCCCACTTTCATCACACCATCATTGGAGCGCATTGGACATCTTAGATTTGAGTTTATTTTACGCATTTTTTTCTTATTTGAGTTTTGGGTTAGTGTGGGTACGTTTTTTTCATGCAAATGTCTTTTTTTTTAGAATTTGAGAAATAGTGATTTTGGATAAAATCTCAAATCTAGTATCTAGAAGTTATGAGAGAATAGAAATAGAGAAAGAAGAACTAACAAGTTTACCTTAGAAGAAGTTGGAGGGGCACAAGAAGAAAAGAGAAGAATGAGATGAAGAAAGAAGAAGAAGCACCATGAGAGAGGGAAAGAGGAAGGAGGCAACCAAAGTTTGCTCTTTTTCATAAATCAACAACCAATAAAAAAGGTTTAGGGCAACACCCTTATAAAATTCGGAATTCGCATAATTACCAAAATACCCCTACAAACAAAATTTAAAAAAAAAAGACATTTGCATGAAAAAAACGTACCCACACTAACCCAAAACTCAAATAAGTAAAAAATGCGTAAAATAAACTCAAATCTAAGATGTCCAGTGCGCTCCAATGATGGTGTGATGAAAGTGGGCCACGACGAACCAACGGTCCGATCACATCATCATCACGATCCAACGGTCCGATCATATCTCCTCCAAGCAACTCACACATGTCTTCCTAAGGTGGGGTCTTTTCAAATGTCTCGGACTACATGTGTAAGGTCTTCAATGCTCCTCAAGTCGTCACGAACGACCCAGGCCCGTCATCATAGAGCCCTAAAGATATAGGTGTCACTCGCCTCCTACGCTGATAAACCCTAAAGGGCCTGATGTCTGCATTTGATTTATGAAAAAGAGCAAACCTTTGGTTGCCTCCTTCCTCTTTCCCTCTCTCATGGTGCTTCTTCTTCTTTCTTGATCTCATTCTTCTCTTTTCTTCTTGTGCCCCTCCAACTTCTTCTAAGGTAAACTTGTTACTTCCTCTTTGTCTATTTCTATTCTCTCATAACTTCTAGATCCTAGATTTGAGATTTTATCCAAAATCCCTATTTCTCAAATTCCAAAATCCCTAATTCAAGAAATCCCTCGGACTAGTGATTCACATTAGGTATTTGGATTAAGACCATGCAAGATCGGGAGGTTCCATCCCTCGCAGGATCCAACCTATGCAATAATTGAATTTCATACTTCGTGGTTGTGATGATGGCCCGCTCCATTGCATGTCTCTTTGTGGTTTTCTTAGTTTATGATGGTTGATGTTGAATTTTTAGATTATTATTGTCTTTTAATTCCGCTGGATTATATGTGTTCATCAAGGATGTGCCGTACCGGTTACGTATCGGCCGTACCGGCCGATACGTACCGGAAATGGCTGGTACCGTTACGCGATACGGGGTCCAAATCGGGGACCCCGAAAATTTGGACCGTATCGGACCATTACGGGGCCGTAACGGCCGGTACGGCCCAAAACGGCCGTTACGCCCCCCGTAACGGTAAAAAAACTGGTAACTTTTTTTTTTTTTTTTTTATTATAAATAGTTGCTGTTTTGTAATTTCTTCTCACTTTTCTTCCCCCATTTCTTTTCTAATCTGTTCTTTTGCTAAAAACGACCACAATTAGTCTATTTTGGAGAATTAAAACGACCAATTTCTACGATTTGGATGAATCGAAGCTCCGTGGGCCATTTTTCGAAGAAATCCGAAAATAGGTATTTATACATTTTTCTTTCTCTAATTACTTTTTTTCCACCTTAATATGATGTTGTAGCCATTCTAAAATGTTAAAATGTGTATTTCAAGATTATGCAACTGATTTTTATATTTTTTTTATATTTTTTTTAATTTCTGTCTATTTTCGGATTAATATTAAAAATTAGTAAAAATCATGTTTTTTTTTTTTTTTTTTCTGGTTTAATGGTTGGATAACATGTGTTACTTATAGTAGGACACAATCATGTGCATTTTACAGATTATGCACATGATTTGCTATTTTTTTTAATTTCGGAATAAATTTAAAAATTAGGAAAAATCATTTTTTTCAAAAAAAATTCTGGTTTAAAGGTTGGATAATATGTGTTACTTATAATAGAATATAAGCATGTGCATTTTACAGATTATGCACATGGTTTGCTAGTTTTTTTGGTATTTTTTTAATTTCGGAATAATTTTAAAATTTAGGGAAAATTAATATTTTCAAAAAGAAATTCTGATTTAAAGGTTGGATGACATGTGTTACTTATAATAGAACATAATCATGTGCATTTTACAGATTATGCACATGGTTTGCTATTTTTTTTTTGTATTTTTTTAATTTCGGAATAATTTTAAAAATATGGGAAAATTAATATTTTCAAAAAAAAATTCTGATTTAAAGGTTGGATGACATGTGTTACTTATAATAGAACATAATCATGTGCATTTTACAGATTATGCACATGGTTTGCTATTTTTTTTGTATTTTTTTAATTTCGGAATAATTTTAAAAATTAGGGAAAATCATTTTTATCAAAAAAAATTTTGGTTTAAAGGTTGGATAATATGTGTTACTTATAATAGAATGTTATCATGTGCATTTTACAGATTATGCACATGGTTTGTTATTTTTTTGGTATTTTTTTAATTTCGGAATAATTTAAAAAATTAGGGAAAATCATCTTTTTCAAAAAAAAATTCTGGTTTAAAGGTTGGATAACATGTGTTACTTATAATAGAACATAATCATGTGCATTTTACAGATTATGCATATGGTTTGTTATTTTTTTTGTATTTTTTTAAATTTCGGAATAATTTTAAAAATTGGAGAAAATCATTTTTTTTCAAAAACATGGAGAATCATATTTACAGATTAATGAGTAATGACTAATGTATGTTTATATTTTTATTTTTTCGACAGGTTTTGCTGTTTTGGAGCTTCGTAGTTGTACTTTGTAGGCTGTAGGCTGTAGCCCATAGGGTTTAGTAATTGAATTTAGTAGTTAGTACTTGATTTCATTATCTGTATTTAAGATTTACAATTACATTTATAAATTTTAAAATCTAAGTATTTCACTCTTAGACTCAGTATCTAAGTGACATAGCCACATCACATAAGCCATCTCTAATTAAAAAATGTCTGGGACTGGAACTGGAAGTGGAACTGCAAATGAGGATATTGGATGGGAACATTGTCAGAGGGTAGGTGGTGGAAGGCATCAAATAAAATGCAACTATTGTGATAGAGTAATAAATGGTGGAATTACGCAACTTAAACAACATTTGGCACATCGAAAGGGTCAAGTTGCAGGATGCACCAAAGTTCCCAAAGAGATAATGATACAGATGCAAGCCAATTTAGAAGAGTCAAAGGGGAAACGAGCTGCTGTGCAGAAAAAGAAAGATGATATCCTTGATCGAGCCCGACAAGAGGTGTTTGGTCCAGAATATATGGGCGTTCGTAGCGAAGACATCATTGATTCTGGAGAAGATTCTGATCGAGAAATGACTATAGCTAGGAGAGAAAGCGTGCGCTATGCTCGTGAAGAGGAAGAACGTCGACGCACGTTTGGTTCAAGTGCGAGTGGGAGTGGAAGTGGCCAGGGGAGTACAACTGCAGCCCCAACGGGAAGTACAGCTGGGGTTGGAGGCGGTATGTTTGGTGGATTAAGGCGTATGTTTAGCAGCCGGCGGGGCACATCTTCACATGTAGCTCGTCATCCTATAGATGTAGATGTGGAAGAAGAAGATGTGCCTAGGAGACCCTCTGTTGATCTGATCCTCTTTAGGAAAGAATCTAGTAAACAAAAGAAGATAAAACAAATGTGGAGTAGAACTTCTGTTGAGAAACTAGGTAGGGCAGCAGCAAAGTTATTTATACATGCCAACATACCCCCTAATGCGGCAAACTCTCCATATTGGCAGGTGGTAATTGATGCAGCAGCAGAAGCAGGTGAAGGAATTAAAGCTCCCACAGCCAAGGAGATTAGGGAAAAATGGAGAGACGCAGAGTATGCAGATACAAAGGCATACGTAAATACCTTTAAACCCATATGGGCAGGCTAGAGGATGCACGATCATGTGTGATGGTTGGACTGGCCCAACAAGACGCAGCATGATCAACTTTATGGTGTATTGCCACTTGGGAACAGTGTACCACAAGTCAATTGATGCCTCGGATGAAATAAAAAATGCTAAATATATTTTTAGCTTGATGGATAAAGTAGTGGATGAGATTGGGGAGGAGAATGTGGTGCAGATTGTGACAGATAATGAAGCAACATATAAGTCTGCAGGAAATATGTTGATGCTAAAGAGAACATATATATTTTGGTCACCGTGTGCTGCACATTGTATTGATCTTATATTGGAAGATATTGGAAAGAGAAAGAATGTCAAGGAAATGGTTGAAAAAGCAAAAGAAGTGACAACATTTATTTACAACCATAATCACCTAGTTGCAATAATGAGGAAGTTCACGAAGGGACGAGAGTTGCTTAGGCCAGCGGCGACTAGATTTGCAACAAACTTTATAGCTTTAGAGAGTTTGTATCAGCATAGGGGAGAGTTGAGTGAAATATTTGCTTCCCAACAATGACTCAATACAAAATATGGGAAGAAGACATCAGGGATGCCGGTTGATGTTGTAAACACCATAAGAGACAACAAATATTGGAAGAGGGTTAAGAAAATTTTAAAGGTGATGGAACCACTGATGAGGGTACTTCGTCTTGTTGAAACCGATGAAGCACCTACGATGGGCTTCCTCTACGACGCCATGGATAAAGCGAAGTTGGCAATTCAACGTGATTGTTCAAGCTGGCAATCTTACTGGAATTTGATCGACAAAAGATGGACAAATCAGCTCGACAAAAGATGGACAAATCTTACTGCACGATATTCATGCAGCAGGTTATTACCTAAATCTTAGGTATAGATATGCCCAATCATTTGTTATGGATGATGAGATTCGTATTGGATTAAAGAACGTGATAAAGAGATTAGAGCCTGACTTAGATGTACAAATAAAGGCTTTGAATGAATTGGATATATTTGGAACTCGCCAGGGTAGCTTTGGAGATACTCTTGCACAACATGCAGTACTTAAGTTGCACCCCGCCGACTGGTGGATAAATTTCGGAGAGGACACACCGGCTCTCCAAAAAATTGCAGTAAGGATTTTGAGCCAAACAACGTCTTCCTCTAGTTGCGAAAGAAATTGGAGTTGTTTTGCACTTATTCATACGAAAAATAGAAATAGAATTCAGACTAGGACGTTAGATAGACTTGTCTTTATGCATTACAACATGAGGCTAAGAATGCGCATGCATTCAAGGAGGCCTACCAGTACCGGTGATGGGGATTATTGTCCAATAAACTTGGACAATATTTATGATGAGGATGACCCACTTCTACCTTGGTTGGAAGTAAGGGAAAAAGAAATAGAAGATGATAGTGAAGAAATAGAAGTTGAAGATCCAGAAATACGCAGGGCACAGCAAGAGAGTCGTGCATTTGTGTTGGACCCAGAAAGGGGGGCGGATTTCATGCAAACTCAGCAGAAGAGTGCGAGCTCTAGCAATACTGAAACAGATGATGATGATGATGATGATGATGATGCACCTAATGCTGGTCCCACTTCTGGCATTGCTCAACCCACCGGGGCTATTGATACCATACAGCCGTCTACGGATCGCGAGGCTGATGAACTTCGACGAAGCAGGCGGGGCCGAGGGGGTCGAACTTATGAGTGTACTGAGTCACGATACAGCCAGCAAGAGGCTGGCTCCAGTAGTGCACCTGCAGGTCCTGCACCTGCACCGCAATCTACACCGATAGATCAAGAACATCAGCATGCGTATGGCTATGATCCGAGGAATTATGGGTATTCTTACAGCCAATGGGATTATAGGGAACCTGTTCCGCCACTTTCATGTTGGAGTAGTCCTCCTGACGCTGTTCCACATCTACCATATGAACCAAATCCAAGTTATTCATCTCAATCTCAACAGCCTGGCCCTGAATACGAGTACCAGTATGGGCACGGCTATTCGACGGGCACTAGTAGATATCCTCACTCAGGGTCAGAATCTTTGCCTAGTCAGGATCAGTCATCATCAGGTTTCGTTGACCGGATCTTTCCCTCTGGCACTGAATATTATGGATATGCAACAACAAGACCGCAACAACCCGATGATGACGACGACGACGACGTGGAGGTTGAGCAACCACAACAAAGCAGGTTTTCATTTTGGTGGTGAGTTCCGATTTGGTGAGTCTTTTCCATTACCCACATGGTCATACATTCACCAAAAAAACACACACTTTACATTGTTGAACTTGTGTTTAAAATAACTCTCCTGACAAGTGACAACCAGTCAAGTAATCTTTAATCAACATGCTTGCAGGGGAGTATATCAGGTATTACTAATTTTTTTTCCTACTTTAGAATGTTCAATTGGCAGGACAAGAGTCGGTCACAGATTCAAGATAATAGAAGTCTTAATACATTATTTTTTGCAAGTCCTCACTCCTCACTTCTCAGGTATGTAAATAAATTGTAAATAATATAAAGTAAATTATAAAAAATAATAGTACATGTGAAAATTGAAATACTTTGATGTTACATTTATTCTAACATACATATTATTGGTATTAGACAGTTAGAAATTTGAATTTATAAGTTCTGCAGTTAATTCCAGGTTATTAGCTTCATAAATTCACCAGACAGCCCGATACAGCTTTTTCACCAAAGAGTAGATCGCTTCACCACCATAAACATGTTCAAAATTATAAATGAATGCATATTTGGGATGTTTGGAATTTTCTGGATTTAATCCATATTTTTTAAAAAAAATTTTGGCAAAAAAAAAAAAGTTGACCGTTACGGGGGCCGTATCAGTCGATACGGCCCGTATCCGTATCGGAAATGGTGGGCACCGTTATGCCCACCGAAACCGATACGGGACACCTTGGTGTTCATGAGCATGCATCATAATTAGGGCGTCCTGCATCATATAGCCAGCTGTCAAATCATGGTAATCCTTCGGAATCACCGCAGAGACTTCAATTGTCAAAGGTGTGTTTATGTGGCATAGTCCGTGGGCCCCACCATGATGTATGTGCTATATCCACACTTTCCATCCATCTTGCAAGATTATTTTATGGATTAGGCATATCCAAAACGAAAATGGACCACACTACAGAAAGCAGTGGAGATTGAACACTTGCCATTGAAACCTTCTTAGGTTCCACAGAAGTGTTGGATCAAGCTGATATTTGTGTTTTCCCTTCATCCAAGTTTGTGTGACCTTATGAACAGGTTGGATGGCAAATAAACATCCTGGTGGGCCCTAGGAAGGTTTCAACGGTGGGCGTCATTGTCCCCACCAATTTTTGTGGTGTGGTCCACTTGAGTTGTCGATCTGCCTCATTTTTGGGTCCTGCCCTAAAATGATATTGCAAAATGGATGGATGGTGTGGATATAACACATTGAAGAATTTACATCTACGTCTACTTTACATGCGTATCCATGGTCAGAAGTGGAGCTGTGAGAGTGGTATTGCGTAGGACGAATACCCTGATTTACTTTTCCAACTATAGTGGTAATGATAATCATCACTCATTTGCAGCACATTACGGCTGTAATCACTAATACAAACAGGCCCTTATGTAGTTATGTCTTATGCAATATATCTCGTGTAAGCCTTGGTATTGTTTTGATCCATTTCAAGGGAAAAAAGGTAACTAAACAATCTTTTCTCTTTCTTGAAGATGAAGGCAAACTCATTAGAATGTTCCCATTTAGGGTTTGTTTTATAAGAGGGAATCCTTAGGAAAAGAAAGGAAATTTTAATCATGATTTCCACCACCGGGTGATTTTATGGGTAATAAGTGGATTCCGTTTTAGGGGTTTGTTTGTTTGTTTTACTTTCTTTTCCGCAGGATTCCTATGTCGTTTGATACTAATAGCCTTTCTTCATAGAGGTATTTCTATAAGACAAAACCATCGATAAACGATATACATTTCCATGCATCCAAATGTAAAAGATCTCAGAAAAAAATAATTAGTAGAGCGTTTATCACATGAAAATGAACTGTCCAATTGTAAATTTTTGACAAATGATATACGACTAAAATTATGTGGAACAAGCGAGTTGACAGAAAGAAGGGAGAAAAATGTTTCTCCATAAAAAGGTTTCTTGCAGGTCTTAGACCTTTACGAAATGTCTGTAAATGTCATCCATTGTTTATCATGTTTCGGAGACAACGGAACTGTCTTCGTCTTCTTTAATGGCGCCGATCATGTTAGCAACTTGTTGAGTGCTTGGCCGAGCCTCTGGAGAAGGATCTATGCATTTCAATGCCACCTGTAGCAAGTTCACCATCCTTTCTTCGCTTGCACCTTCGGTGATCAAGGCCTTGTCAAAGACTTCAACTGTCCATTCTTCTCTTACAACCGAATGCACCCATGTAGCCAAATCAAACCCATTGTTCTGCACCAGCTTCCCTGTCAATAACTCAAGAAGAATGACACCAAAATTGTACACATCATCCTTAAAAAGGCAACTTGGGCCACTTGGACTGGGACAGATGGCATTATAGCTGTTACCGTGGCCCGCGGATGAGATGGCCTTATTGTCTATCACCATCAACCCATATTCACTGATACATGGGTCCATGTTCTCGTTAATCAGGATATTGGAGGATTTTAGGTTCCCATGAGAAATCCCATCTTCATATAGCTCTTTGTGCATGAAAGCCAAGCCCTCACCAAGGCAAGCTGCAACACTCAGTCTACTGCCCCAATCAAATTTTTTACCACTTTGGGTTCCTGCAACATGAAAGGAGAAACATCAGCAGCAAGCATTCTCACACAATAAAATTTCTATTTACAAAACTACAAGACATGCATGCTTCCCTACATAGGTGTATCTCCCAACTATTTGGGTTAGTTTTGCAAATCATATTTTGCTTAGTGGAGTTGTTTCCTACTCCGGCTGCTTATGATGCTTGATATGCAGGCACTCAGACATTGGATACTTTTCATAAATTAACTCAAATTACACTGACTAAATTGTGGAATTCACTGTTGGCAAGTAAAAGTCGTAGAATGAGATTTGTTGAACAATCCTAACCTCTTATTTGTGGATACTTGTTTCTTGGAATAGGACCATTGGATTTTTGTTTTTGGTTTTATTTATATACTTGTGACTGTCTAATAATTGTAACCAAAGTAATGAACATGCACAGCATGCATGCATTAATACATGCAAACATATAAAACAATCAATTAGATTCCCCTTAATTGTGGTTCTTGGCCAGGATGGATCTAGCCCATGTCATCAGTGGACCAGTTCTGTTTCATGGCCACTTCTCTACACCTGGATGTACAGTTCATAAGTAAGGGATGTTTATCTGGTTGCCCCTACACAGATGGCCCACAGCAGAAAGATGACACTGAAAACACCCAATCCTAGCTGTTTAATCTGTGGACTTCCAATGGAGAGCAAACGTCAGAAGGGTTTAACAGTTGAGATATAAGGAAAATGTTAGTTTCTTGAATAGCTAGGATTCTTCAATAGGTGTGATTTTTTGTACATGTGATACCCACAGAATGGACTCCCAGATGGATGGTCCAGATTCACCAGTTGTAAAAGCTTGTGAATGGTGAAGGGATTAAAATCATGAAATGCTTAGACTGCAAGTTGAAGTTCGAATGAACCTATGATAGGCTGACTAAATACATGCTAGGAAAAATTAATAATAATTAATTAAAATAAAGATAGGGGAAATGTTTGCATTTAATTCGGTCTTAATCATTAAAATCTGGTCGAAAATTCTGTCAAAGAAACGGAAACACCGGAAGTACAAATAATGAAAAGTTCAGATTTAATACAGTTCCAAATCAGTAAAATGGAGTGAAAGAAATGGCTGTCTATACACATATATGGGTGCCTATATTATGTATAAATAAGGATAAAATAGAAAACTACAATAAGATTATTAGAATTTCTTTATGTGGGGAGCCATAATGTATGCAGGTGAATGAATAATTGATCAATATCTTTCTTTGCCTTTCTTAAATCCATTTCTTCATGTAATTGCCTTATAAATCAACCAATCTGTACTAGGATTTTCCTACGGTGACCACCAATCTCTATTTTTTAGATCGTGCTCCCAAAATTCTGTTTTTACAAAATGTAAATTTTTTTTTTTTTTTTTTTTTTTACAAAAACATGTTTATTTTGGTCTACCCAAAAAAATAAAGATTTTCTTTCCTATCTTATGAAAAATAAGGAGTTTTCAATGTTTAATCAATTGTATGAGTTTGTTCTTTAAAACAGTATGGTGTTTAAAATGGAGTTTTTCTAAACACATGGGTCAGGAATCTGGACCATTCAACTACCGTGTCCCTCATTAGATGGATCTTGCCCCAGATCTCACCATGATTAGACAAAAACATGTTTATTTTGGTCTACCCAAAAAAACAAGATTTTCTTTCCTATTATGAAAAATAAGGAGTTTTCAATGTTTAATCAATTGCATGAGTATGTTCTTTAAAAAAAAAATACAGTGTTTAAAATGGAGTTTTTCTAAACCCATGGGTCAGGAATCTGGACCATTCAACTACCATGTCCCTCATTAGATGGATCTTGCCCCAGAACTCACCATGATTAAATGATAATAACCCCAAATCTTGTGCCTTTTTTCGTTGATTATTGACAATCTTAGACTACAAATCAAAAGGTTAGGATTGTCCTATCCAGGAGGTCTTTTTTGGGCATAGTCCATCAAAGGTGGGGCCCAGCACACCAAAAGTCTGGATCCCTGAACCATGAGCCCAACTTGTCATAACTGAAACCATGGACACTTGTAGGAATACATGTATGTATCTCATGTTTGAGATTCTAAGAGATCAATGCTTAAGAATAATAATGAGGTTTGAAGGACATACCATGGAGAAAATTGAAGAGACTTCCATTCTGCTGATACTCATATACCACAAGCTTCTCTTGCTTTGAGCAATAAAAGGCCATGGCAGGCAACACATTTGGATGCTTCGCTTTGTCTACTTTCTCCATCCTCCTTCGGAAATCTCCGCTTGATATTGTCCAGTCCTTAATCCGCTTCACAGCCAGAGTGGTCCCATCTTCAAATGTCACTTTATATAGGCTACCGTACCTTCCTCTGCCAAGCAACTCAGCCGGAGCCTTGAGCAGCTCCTCAAATGTCAAATCCCTTATGTTTGAGTTTGAAAGAATGACGAGAGCTGATGACAGCACAGCACTTCCCGCTGATGAAGGAATTGAATACTCAGATCTACTCCCGCCTGTCTTATAACCACTGTAGTCACTACTAGCTTTGGTTTTGCTTTCTGCTACCACTTCCTTCTTCGTTTTTCTGTCGTTGGTCTTGGATTCTCCTTTCTTCTTCCAACGGATTATCCTGTAAATGACGAAGCTGACAAAAACAAGGGCAAGAAGGATGTATCCCAAGTACATGAGAATCCGTTCTACCGACCGACTTTTCTTTGACTGCTCTTTTAGAGGTGCAGTCGGTGGGCATGCTTTAGGCAGTGGATTTCCGCACAAAGTGGGATTACCCAACAAGCTCGTCTTATCAAAACCGCCGTGGAGTTCTGGAACAGGGCCGCTGAAATTGTTGAACGAGACATTGAATTGCTGGAGGTTACTGAAATCGAATGCGGGTATTTCTCCACTGAATTGGTTGTTCTGAGCAAGGAATGTTATTAGACCAGAGATCCTTGCAAAATCTGGCAACTCTCCTGAAAATTTGTTGTCAGAGAGAAAGAGCCGTTTTAAATTATTTAAGCGGGAGAGGGAGGGAGGGAGGCTTCCAGAGAATTGATTGTCATTGACATATAGGTGCGTCAGCTGCTTGCAGTTTGCAAGCTCGGTAGGGATCTCCCCATGGATGCTGTTGTTTTGAATGCTCAAGACGATGAGAGATTTCAAGGTGCAGATGGAATTGGCGTCGAGAATTCCATTGAGGCTAAGGCCTTCAAGTGCTACTTTCTTAATGAACGACCTGGAATTGCATTCTATCCCATTCCAGTGATTGGAGCAGGGGTCAGAGGAGGCATTCCAACCAAAATCAGGATCGTTTGGACGGTTCCCATTGGAGAGATGTTGATAGAAGTCAAGAAGGGCTTGTTTTTCTGCTTCTTCTGCTGAATTTGTGGTGTGGAGGAGGAGAATGAGAGAAATGGAGAGTACCCAAATGGGGATTTCTTCCATAGATAGATGGAGGATAAGAGATTTGCTGGAACAAGAGCTGGTCGTTCTTGCAAAGTGGGTTCTTTAGGGTAAGATCAAAGCTCCAACATAAGATGGTTTTTACGAATGGAAGAATGAAGGCTTATTTTTCAATGGATAAAATGGGTTGCAAATGGTTTATCTGGAATGTTTGATTGGAAACATGAAGAAGGGTTCTTTTTTGTGGAAAATATCAAAGCTCCAAAATGAGATGGTTTTTCTGGAGCGTAGAATCCAAATCGTCTGACATTTTAGTGAAATTGCATGGGATATATGAAATGGGTCCTTTAGAACAAGATGATAGCTAGAATGAGAGATGGTTTTCTCAAAGGATGGAGATCAAAATTGGGTGTTTCTATTGCTAGAGAATGAGAGATTTGCTTCTCTTGATGAAGCTACGGGGTGCGAGTCTGATTTGAAAACATGAACTGGTTCTGCAAGAACAAGCTCAAACTCTCAATCAATGACGGTTTTCTCAGGCGTGAGTAGGATTAGAAGATGAGAAGCTTCCGTGCAGCAAAAAATGGTTGTGACGATTCTTGATTGGATTGAATTGATGGATATGAAATGGGCCTTTTAGAAAAAGAGAAGATGCAACATAAGATGTCTTTGCTCAAAAGGTGAAATTTCAATTGAATGATTTTTCAATGGAGGCTGAGAGCATTGATGCAATCAGAAGAGGTTGTGCTTGGTTGTCCTAATGAGAATCGTACTGATGATTTGAAGTGGGAGTGTTAGAACAAAAAGAAAAATCCAAGATGAGAGGAGTTCTTTCAAATGACAGAAGGCCAATTGGCTGATTTTTCAATGAAATTTGGAATCTTTTGGCTGGATTGCCTGCTATCTGGTATTCGGCCAATATGAGGTTTGAAATTTTAAATGCCGGCGGGTAGAAACGGTCAGGAGAGGCTTCTCAAGACCCGAACTGGTTTTGGTAGTCCGCAAGTGCCACCCCCAGTTTGTAACTCACATTCCAAACTTGTGGGTCCCATTGCTGATCAGAACCATAAAAATGGTAGTAGCCCAATATTCTATGGGTCATTCTTAGAAATCTCATAGGCCAGTGATTCCAAACATCAGAATGGTCAATTTTGCTTTTCAAACGGTTCATTTTTCAGGGAACTGTCGAAGTATTTGTACCGTCTGATCTGTTAATAATTTTGTTTAATGGTCTACGCATGTTGGAGGGAACTTGATGAACGGTTCATATGCAGGGAGGATCCCAATTTGCTCAATAAAAATTGAAGCAGATCACAATTTAGGGTAATCCGGCAGGCTACCTGCATTTTCCCTTATATGATACTCGGGCAGGCTATGGTGCTCCATACGCAGGCACTAAAAGAAATTGAAAACGTGGCATACGTTAACTCGCATTATACCGACTAAACTATGAAAACCAATTCCCGTTATCAGATTGGATGAGTGACCTTGTCCTATTATATGTAGACGCTTGTATGATGAAAATGGGGCATTGGTTTTTTTCATTTATAACCGTTCAATAAATGTCCACCAATCCAATAGTCGAATAATCAATTAAGTGAAACTTTTAGTTCATGATATATATAAACAGAGAACCATAATTTGGACAGTTTAATTTGAGTTAGTTATATGCCACGTATGCAGTGCCTAAGTGCGTGCGTATCATTGATCGCACTCCGCCAGTGTATTAAAGTTTTTCTCCTGCTCATTTGCCAAACAAGAGAAACAAAAAGGGGTGCACTGTAGTGTGCTTGTCGCGATTGACGAAAGATCCCACGCGTCCTTTCCTACTGGCATTTAATTGGAAGCTGACTGCGTACTGAGTAAACAGTGTGGGGCCCACCGTGATGTATATGTCTTATCCACGCCGTCCATACGTCTGCCCCGATCATTTTAGAGCATGATGCCAAAATTGAAGTACAGCCAAAGCTCAAGTGGACCACACCACGGGAAACAGTGTGAATTGAACGCTTACCGTTGAAAACTTCTTGGGGGCCACAGAAGTTTTGGATGAAGTTGACATTTGTATTTTTTTCCCTTCATCCATGGTTTCGTGACCTTATGAACAGGTTGGATGACAAATAAACATCACTGTAGGCCCTAGGAAGGTTTCAACGGTGGACGTCATTATCCCCACTGTTTCCTGTGGTGTGGTCCACTTGAGCTTTGGATGTACTTCAATTTTGGGCTCATGCTCTTAAATGATCTGGAAAAACGTATGGACAGCGTGGATAAGACACATACATCACGGTGGGCCCCACAGAGTTTACTCAGTAGGCAGTCTGCTGTGGGGCCCAACGTGATGTGTGTGAAATTTGATCCGTCCATCATTTGATCCAGATCATGTTAGTACTTCATCTCAAGGAAAGGCCGATCCAATAATCCAGTGGGCCACAACACAAAGAATAATGGGAATGGGACGCACCTTCCTGTGTCCCACTGAAGTTCTGGATCAGGCTGATATTTGAATTATCCCTTCATCCTGGATATACTCACCATTTTAACGGGTTGGATGTCATGTAAACATTAGTTTGGGCCCCAGGAAGGTTTCAATGTTCCATATCGGGTGGCTTATTTGAACCTTGTATCATCCTAATTTTTTGATCCACGTTCTCATATGATCTGACGCAGTTGATGTACGGGGTGGATTTCACATAAGCATCACGGTGGGCCCCACATATCTTTTAGTTGCCCAGTCCAACGTGTTGATACTCGCCCGTTCAAGTGCTGTCGTATTATGGAGCGGATTAGGGGGAACTCCGGGCAACGCGGTTTGAGCCACCCACGCCCAAATAATGAGGCTCATGTGAATGATCGCACCGATGTGAGTGGTGCGAATCAAACAGATGGTGGTGCAACCGTCCACCATTCAACAACCAAAATGAGACAGTTAATTTCATTCTATCAGTGTCATTTTCGGGCCACACTCCATCCACAATGAGATCCAAAATCTGGACGGTCCGGATGGTCGTGCATGTAGGCCACGGGTACGAATTCGAGTTGTACATCTTGGCCACAAAGAAGACGTCCAGTGTGTTTTGGTCATTTACATACGCATAGGGCTTTCAACCGCTAGGAAGCGGATTGCGTCTCTGTGGGCCCCACCATGATGTATGGGTTTCATCCAGGCCATCCATTCATTTTGCCAGATCATGTCAAGGTATTAAACCACCCAAACCCAAAGAAGAGGCAGATCCAAGGATCAAGTGGGTCACACAGTAGCGGGGATTAAACACCCACCATTGAAAACTTCTTGGGAGCATCAAAAGTTCCCGATGAAGCTAATATTTGTGCTTTCCCTTCGTTCATCTATGTCTATCTGACCTTATGAGTAGGTTGGATGGCAAATAAACATCACATTTGATCCACTTGAGTTTTAAATTTGCCTCATTTTTAGGCATACATCTTAAAATGATTTGGAAAAATAGGTAGATTGCACCTATAAAATCATATATCACAGTGGGCCTCACATAGCCTTTGTCTGGACAAGTGCAACCTGGCTGCAACCTGGAACTGCGGTGGTGAGACCCTGACGGTAGGGTCCACATCAATGTATGCATGGTATATCTACTCAGTTTATCTGTTTATCTGTTTTTATAAATTATTTTAGCCCATTGTCCCCCAATTGAATTAGATTCAAATTTCAAGTGGACGACATCACATGAAACAATAGTTATTGACCAATAAAATCTTTTATGGGCTAAATAATTTTTAAATCTATTTGATATTTATTTATTATTTTTCTTTTCATCCAGGTCGTGTGACCTTATTAGCAGGTTAGATATTCAAAAAACATTACGGTGGATGCTAGGAAGATTTTAATAGTGAATGTTCAATGACCATTGTTTCTAGTGGTGTGGTCCATCTGAAATTTGTATCTGCTTCATTTTTGGAATCATATACTAAAATAAGCAGTACACATAGATGGACGGGTGTGGATATATGATGAACACATTGAGGTGGGCCCCAAGGTCAGGGTCTCACCCACATCGCTGGTTCCCAATGGGCAGGGACCGGGTCCACCAAAATCAGAAATTTAAATATGGCAAGTTGAACCGTTCAAAATATGGGGAGAAGCCAGCCCGAAATCCGGCCGGTTGACCTGCATCTGGAATGGTATGGAAAGCCGCTCAATCACTTAAATCTAAAATAAAGATGTCACTGTAGGCTAGTGGTTCCACGCACAACAAACCAAAATGGGAGCGAAATAGTTGTCACCCTGGTAACAGTTTAGTGAGTGTTACCCCTACGTGGGGTCCACCTTGATGATTTTATGTATATCCACGCCATTCATCCATTTCTCTAGACTATTTTAGAATGGGGTACCAAAAATTATGCCCATCAAAATCTCAGGTGGACCGCACCATAGGAAACAGTGGTGATTGAGTGCCTCACAATTAAAAATTCCAAAGGGCCCATCGTAATGTTTTATTAACGTTTATTTACAATCCAACTTGTTGATAATTTAAAGAAGATCTTTTTGAAGCGAAATTAGAAAGATCAAATTGATCCAAAACTTTTGTAGTCCACAAAACGTTTTTAATGGTTATTAGTAACTGTTTGTATTGGTATGGTTCACCTGATATTTGAATCTGCCTATGATTGGGGAGATTATCCTAAAATGAGATGGAAAAATAGATGGACCGCGTGGATATACAAAAAATGCATCAAGGTAACCCCACTCTCTAGGGGTAACACCCACTAAGATGTTTTCCCAATAACATCTAATTTGCATGAAACAGTGGGTATTGAACACTGAGCAGTGACAAAAGGATGGACAGAGTGGATTGGTCACAGACATCTCTGTGGACCCCACACAGTTGGTCACAGGCAATCCGCTCCCTTTTTGGGAGCGTTGCCATTATCTAGATGTGCGTAAGATCTGAGCTTTCGATCAAGTGCGATACTCTGGCGAACAACAAGATCAGTGGGTCCCTCCTTTTCCTCTTCATGACTGATGCCGGTTCCTTTGTACGCGGATTGTATATTGACCCTGTCAGACGTCGCTACTGGTCGGTGCTCTGTGGCCCCTGTGTTTTATCCATGCGTTCCATCCATTTTTCAGATTATTTTAGGGCATGAAGCAAAAAATGAGGCAGATTAAAATTGCAGGTAGGCCACACCACGGGAAAACATTGGTGATTGAGCTCCCACCATGAAAAACTTTTTAGGGGCCACTGTAATTTTATTTGCCATCCAACCTGTTGATTAGGTGACACAGATATCGATGAAGAGAAAACACAAATATCAGTTTAAACCAAAACTTTTGTGCCTCCAAAAAGTTTTTAATGGTGGGCGTTATCTGCCTCATTTTCAGGCTCATGCCCTGAAATGAGGGGAAAAAATCGGTGAACTGCGTGGATAAAACACATCCATCATGGTAGGGTCCCAGAGAGCACTTACCTGTAGCAACGTCTGGCAGGGGAGCGAATTAGCTGTTCCTGGTAACACATTAGTGGGTGTTACACCTACCGTGTGGGCCTATCTTGATGTATTTTTTGTGTATCCATGCCGTCCATATGTTGTTACGTCTAAATTTAGGGTGGGATCCAAAATTATAAGAAGATCCAAATCTCAAGTGGACCATACCAATAGAAAGAATGATGAATAATCATTAAAAGCATTTTTGGTTGTATGACAATTTTTTTTTATTTTTTTATTTTTTGTAAAAGGCCAGGCAGTGAGGATTGTTGATACATATTGGGGGATCGCCAATACACACTGTGAATCTCCGATATTTAGTGTGGATCGTCGATATTCGCCGATATCGGAGATCCACTGTGCTCATCGGCGATCCACAGTGTGTGAATAACCAATATCCACTTACATTAAATGCACTGTTATTCACTTGCATTATGTGCTTTCTAACTATCAACCCTTTTGAATCCCATTCTTTTAGCTTTCTAATAATCTTTCAGAAAGTAACCTCTTTCAATATGGCTTCCGATGCCGCTCGTCGTGTTGGTCGTTTTTTGTTTTTATTTTTTGGTTAGATTTGTTGGATCTGATTGGTGCAGGAAGGGATGGAGAGATTATTACACATCTTGAAGAACTCCATCCCTTAGAAACTATTGACCAATCTGTGCCAGAAATTACTTCTAATTTATGACTGATTCAAGCCATTTTTTGAGAATTTAGAGAGAATCGGGCATATTATATTATGATAACACAACGATTTCGCACTCATCAAGTTCTCCAGGAACAGTTCAGACGACTACAAGACGACATTAGCCACTCATAAGCCACTGTAGATGCCCTCCACATAGATCATCTTAATGCCTGGTGTGATATTTGTTCACTTTCTATAGTCATTCACATATTGAGACGTTAAATCAGAAGAGAAGACAGTATTCATGAATTTAGGATGCCACTCCAAGAAGCTCGACACATAACACTAGTAACATCCGAATTAATGAAAGTGGTCAAATGTCTCTTCTGCTTCGAACAAGAGCTCTATGCGAATTTACTTGGCCAATATAAATAGGAAGAGGTCAAAATGAAATGGTGGAGGGAAGAATT
Source organism: Liriodendron chinense (assembly GCA_003013855.2). Classification (NCBI taxonomy): domain Eukaryota; kingdom Viridiplantae; phylum Streptophyta; class Magnoliopsida; order Magnoliales; family Magnoliaceae; genus Liriodendron; species Liriodendron chinense. Next base: position 1,449,325 of record PVNU02002850.1, read on the forward strand.
ATCATGGATTGTTGCAGTCTTGGCCAACCGCACCTCTCAATATGAGTCATTGTAAAATGGGTCAAATTATGATATCTTTTGTTTTGTACTTGTAGTCTTCCAATCATCCTTTCATCTGTACTCTTCTAACCATCATCTTATATATGTACTCACCACACTTTTGTCTATTGAGCCTTGGATTGAGAGATGTTAGAAGAAATGATAGCAAATACATAGTTGATTGTTATTCGCCAATATACGCTGAGGATCATCGATACTCACCGTGGGACATCATTATTGTGTTACATTAAATGCGTAATGGAGCCGCCCAAACCCTTAGTGAAAGAAAAAAATCTACGTAGAGAAGCAAACCCCCTACATGTAACCCTCATTAATCCCATCATTCCAATTAATGCCTTACAATTTTTAGTGTCTTTTCACCTTATATATGCTTTATAACAATCAATCCTCTTTAATCCCATCCTTCTAGCTTTGCAATCTTTTTGCAAGAATTAATCTTGTAACCATCAACCCTCTTTATGACTTCCAAAGCTGCTCATCATGTCACTGCCTTCTCTGAGTCATGCAGGAAGGGATGCAGAGATTACTTTAAGATGAATGTTGAATAGACAACTCCATAGGACCTATCTTTATGTTTATTTCAAATACAACATGTAGAAAAAGTCATAATGATTATCATTCCAGTATGCAAATAATGACCATTCATACATCAAATAATGATTAGTCAAAGTTGGGCTGAGTTGTCCAATATAACCCGTACATATAGAGTGGTTGATGGAAATAACAACTCATATAAGATTATACGGTAAATAATCATTCGTTCAGACCATACAAAATATTCAAGCAAATACCTCTCATCCACTGCTCTTTCATATATAATGTATATTCGGCACCAACGATCCTACTCATCCATAGTTCTTGAACTAATATAGAAAAATGCCACTAAACCGCCGTGGCCATTGGCAGCCCAACCAACGTCCACCTCTTGGCGACTCCTACCGTATGCACACAAGGAAGGTTGAGTGGGATCGTTGGATACATAAGGGAGAAGAATGGACATCTATTTGTAAGAGGTATAATCTTTTAATACCCAAATAACACTCATTGAATATGAGACGTGATACACTAAAGGCAAATAGAGATTGTGTTGGCAAAGCTGAAAAAGGAGATCAGTATGATGACATGCCGTGTAGTGAGGGAGTGGGTTGAGGGAGGGATGACTGATCCATTGTATGCATCTGAATCAAAAATATCAAACGAGAGTGATAGGAGTTAATTGGATCTGAATGATAGTTTATTGTGATTGTAAAACTAAATAGTATGTTCTCACGATATTAGATATCTATATATGTGTAACATTTTCATAATTCTAGTTAAATCATTTTATGTGTAAGGTGATGATTATTTGAGTGGATAAAAAATGTAGTTACTAATATTGTATAATGGTTCTAAGAATTTGCCTTGTGAAACTTTGTATTGTATTTCTTGAAAAATTTCAAGCACTTTTAACACATGAGATGGACAATCTTATAATTCAATGTGGATCACCGATAATAACTATAAATTGCTGATCAATATGAGTATCGATGATCTATAGTGACTATCGGTGATCAATATTAAGTATTGGCTATCGACAATGAGTATCGGCGATTGACAATGACTATCATGCGATCCACAGTAGATATCAGTGATCCACAGTGGGTATCGACGATTCATAGTGACTATTGATGATCCATAAAGTATCAACTATCCATAGTGACCATCGACAATATTCCTCCATTGTAAAGTTCCTCTAAATCAATCATCCATTTCATCATAAAAAGAATAATTATAATAATAAACTAGTAATTACAAGACCCAATTTATACATTTTTCGTGTATATACAAAAATAATGGAAAAAAGTGAATCCACTACATTTCGTTTTTTTTTTTTTTTTCACTTCATCTTTTGGAATATGTATCTTTGTGTGATTAGATTTTACTTGGGGGGTTTTGAATCTATAAATTCCACCTCGTCTTCCTCATCTTCATCATCAACCGATTTTCTTTGTCTTTCAGTCTTTCTATACTATTGAAGATAGTTGAAAGACAATGTCTCTCTAAAATAGGGAGATTCATTCTACAGATTAACTTACAACTTAATATTATTCATGACATCACCAGTAAGTAAGAAGCACTATCAGGTGGACCATAGCATAAGAAACAGCGGTGATTGATCGTCCTACCATTAAAAACTTCTTAGGGCGCACATTGATGTTTTCGTAGTGTTTATTTACCATCCAATCTGTTGATAAGGTCATGTAAGCCTGGTGAAGGGAAAAAAACAAATATCAGCTTATCCAAAACTTGTATGGCCCATTAATGGTCAATCACCATTGTTTCTTATGGTATGGTCCACCTGATAATGGGATCTGCTTCATTTTGGTGATAATGCCCTAAAATGATATGGAAAAATGGATGAACGACGCGGATACATAATACATAATACATACATCAAGGTGGGCCCCACAGCAACCCCACAGTAAAGGTCGCACCTTATAACGACCCGAGATTTTTTACTCTCGTGTATAACACGACGGCCAAATTCCCAAGTAACTTATGGGATGACTAATTTGTCAAATAATAAAATGTAGCATTCAAGCACAATAGCGGAAACAATTGTTATCTTATTCTATTAACTTACTACGTTATCATCAATATTTAAATAAGGGAACCAACCAATATCCATACTGATTACTAAAAATACAAAACCATGTCTTCTCTAGAACACTTATTACAATTCCATAAATGTATCAACTACTCAAAAGAAATATTTAATAAATGAAAACATCAACTAAGTTTCTCCAACATCGTCATCCACCATGTGATCGTATGAACCATCGAACTTTTTTCCTTGAAAATCGGGTTTAATACTTGGATCTTCACCTGCATAATCTAAATTGTGTTTGGGATAGCGTTAAACGCTATTATAGTGTGGAATATTTCCTCCAAGACAATCAAGAATAATAATAATAACGGTATAGAGTAAATGCAAGCAGGATATTATCATTTAATCAAATCAAAACAATAAAGTAAAAATCTTTGTTAATGCGATGCATGGAATGCATGCTCTGGCTAAGGCACCCTGGCTAAAATCACAATACATGAAGCAGGAGACTCCCTATTACGACTTCACGCTAGCCACTAGTCACCAGAGGTTCCTGGGACGCACAAGCCCAGTTTTGCCAGACAACATGAGAAACGGGACGCTCATAGTCCAAATCTACACGTGATAGTGTACGAGAGAAGTAGGATGCTCTAGCCTATTCTCAATTCCGTACACCCACATGAAGTCATGTGAATGTATGACTTTAGTTTCACCTTTATTTAAGTAATTTCGCATCCGACCGTATTAAAAGAACTTAACGGTCACTATGGGGAGTTGTAAACAAACCAGTATAGGCCGACAGCTTGGGCTTAGTGTCCATGGCACCAACCCCGGCTCATGAGAATTTATATACCATTAGTGTCCACTCATTGTTCCGTTTTATGATTCCATCATGTTCCAAGAAGTTAATATTGTACATCATAGCCAAAGTCATTAAAACACTCATGTAATGTATATAGATCCAACCAAGTATCATGTACATGTAAGGATCTCTTGGCAAACAATCATTGCATTCTCTTAGTCAAGTCAAGACATATCCTTCCATCATGGACACCCTTCACAGGTTCCATCACTGTACATCAAATGATTTTACTAACTTAGGGACAAAGAGTGCACATTAATAAAATATTCCATAATGATCTTACACACATATTGCATATAACAACATGAAAGCCAATATCGCTTGTAGAACATAAATCAAGATAATTAATGCATAGCTTTCACAAAAATAAATGACAAAAATACACATGCTTCTTAGTAAAAAATTCAAACATGGAATCGCATCATTATTTAATGATAATCATTGTAAATCCTACGTTAATCTTCATGTTATATGGATCAACAATTCAAAACAAATACCGTCATATGTCACAAAAGAAACTTAGGATAATCATATCATTATTAATGAAAGGCTTGAATGAAAATCCTCACCTCATGGATCGGACGCGATAGAAGGCCATAGGGGCTAAGCACGTCGCTGGAACAACCAAATAAACTCTCTCTCTCTCTCTCTCTCTCTCTCTCTCTCTCTCTCTCTCTCTCTCTCTCTCTTCTTTTTCTTTTCTCTCTCTCTTTCTTAAATTCGGGCATATGAGTTATTGTTACTGGGAGAGGCTTCTTTTAGGTTATGAGGGTCAGAATTTAGGGTTAGAAGAGGGTATGCATTAGGGCTGTAAATGGTCGGGTTCGGGGCGGGTTTAGCCAAAACCAAACCCGCCCATTTACTAAATGAGTCTGGGTCCAAATTTTAGACCCAGACCCTTTTACTAAATGGGCGGGTCCGGGTCAGGTCTGAGTCAACCCATTAGACCCATTTATAAATGGGTCTGGGTCTGGTAGAGGGAGATCCACCCAGACCCATTTATAAATGGGTCGGGTCTAATGGGTCCGGGTCTAGAACAAGTATGCAAGCATTTTACAAGGCTTTAAAATCGGGTCCAGATGGGTCCCTTGAAACATAGACTAAACCTGCCCACTTACTAAATGGGTTCAGATCGGGTCGGGTCAGGCCTAATATAAAGGAAACCAGACCCAGACCTGTTTAACAACTGGGTCTGTTCTTGGACCCAGACCCGTAACATTTAACAAATGGGTCGGGTCTGGGTCGAGTCTAAATGGGTCGGGTCCGGGTACCCCATCGGGTCCGCTGACCCATTTACAGCCCTAGTATGCATGACTATTTGTGCGTGGTTGCGATAGAAAGTGGTTTAAAGCGAGATTTCAGGTCGAATTTGAAAAGCGTATACACAACGAATGGAATGAGGTTTTGGACATGAGCTATGATGGGTATGGGACACAAAATAGACGTGGTAGATTTTAAAATGGGGTCTACACGCGATCTAATGGTCGGCGTGAAGTTTTAAGGAAAGTGATGGGATGAAAATAGAAATTTGCAAACAGATGGTTTATCTGTCAATCTGACACCTAGGATGTGTTTAGATTAGTCCATTTATATAGGTGGGGTCCACAAACTAAGTCTTAATAGACGTTTGATAGGTCTTTTGCATATGAGAAGGTTCTAGAGAAAAATCTTCAAAAATTTAGAAAGCTCGGTTTTGGAAGGGATTCTCCACGTTGGTTAGCTTGGAGGGATCTTCAGGATCCTCTAAAAGCATACCTAGCTTCCCATGTGAAGAGGATTCCCGGATTGAAAGTTCTAAAATTCCAACGGTAGATTTGAAAGGAGAGATCGGGTCGAATGCGGGATGTAATGAAGAGATTTTTGGTAAGAGGAGGTTTTGATGGACTACAAAGAGGATGAACGGTTCAGATCTTCGAAAAGAGCCCCCCAAATGGACGGTTTGGATGGTCAGTAGTGGTAGCGGACGCACAGCGAACGCCCTGTATAAAAAGCCACCGGGCCTGACGTGGGCCGGCAAGCCCGGACATGGGGTTTGGCTATGGTGGGTCCCAATGTGATGTATATATCAAATATACTCCATCCAGAAGGTCGGTCACTTAAATTAGGCGTTGACACAAAAAATGGGACAAATCCGAGATCGGGCGGCCCACTTATGATCTATTTTCTACTTAGGGCATTTGTAGGATGATTGGAGGGCTAAAATTCGACGTGTGCGATTAAAATGTATCTAAATGCTAAAGTCCAAAATTTTACATCTTAATAATTTCTACAAACTAAAATACTTAAAAATGACACATTAACTTAAGTTTAACTAATGTCATTTTTGTAATTATTGTAAATCTTCGAGTTTAGCGGAATCTAACCCTTCTACATTATTAATGGAATTATTCTAAGCAACTTTAATAAAGGGTACCCTACCGGATCTCTTACGGATGGTCCGTTATTCTTGAAACAAGGGTAAATGTATGATAATTATTTAAAATAAAATAAAAATAAATTTTCAAAATTTTTCAAATAAATCTAAAAAATCTGGGGCGTTACACACCTTGTTGGGTGAGGCCGATGTCTCACCTAATCTGCTCTCCTTTGCAAGGGTTGGGGAACAAACTTATTGCTACTACATGGTATGTAGGGCCCACCATTAGTATGGTCTATATCCAATCCATGTATAAGGTTCCTTCAATTTCACCATTCATCTAAAAAGTTAGGCCAATCCAAAACACAAGTGGGCCACAACCAAGGAACCGTCCAGATTGGAAACAAACGTCCATCATTAAAACCTTTCTGATCATGTGTGGGGCCATCCAATCCATTTAAATGATGCCACCCACCATGATGAATGTATATCCCAAAAATCAAATCATTACAAAACCCATGTGGGCCACACCACGTGATTTTAAAGGTTTTAAGCTTGCATATGGTATGGCCCATCTGATTTTTGGAACGTCTAGATGTCTGGGCCTGAAGGAGATAATTGAGGGTCCTTGTTGAGGTTGTCCTCAATCTTAACATAGAGGCTTTGGACGACCAATGTGATTGGGTCAAGTACCTGAAATTGTCCAGGATATGACTTCTGGAATCTGGACATCGCTGGATCAGAAAAGTGGTGTTGTTAGTCGTCCGAAAGGGTCGGATCGGGCGCCCAAAATTCCCAATACAGGAACTGTGAACTCTTTGGACAGATATGGCCATTGTCGGTCGCTCAACTGGATCGGGTCGGGCACCCGACGGCCGACGAACTCTATAGGTTGGTTGTGTGGGATTTGTTTCTAATTCGGGTTTTATGCTATTTAAAGGGGTGTGATGCAGGATTAGGGTAACACAAGGAGTCTTAGATATGTTCAAAGGGTTGAGAGAGTTCTAGGGTAAGAGAAAAAGCTTGTGGTAGCTTGAGTTTATCTTGTGGGGCTTAGATTTGGGTAAGTTTTCTTCATTCTCTTATAACTTTTGATTTATAGTGATCGCTTTGTGCCATGATTTTTTCGTGAGGGATTTTCCACGCAAAATTCGGATTGCCTTCTTGTGATTGTCGATTTGCTTAGTTGTTGTCGTTGTGGTTTATCTCATTTGATTCTCGCTTCTACAGGTGCCCTTCCCAACAAGTGGTATCAAATCGAACGTTGGGAGGCAGAAAGAATATGAGATGAGGTATCAATGACGTCTAGTATGAGATTTAACATAGAGAAGTATTTTGGAAAAAACAACTTTGAACTTTGGAAGGTCAAGATGAAGGGCCTCCTAGTTCAGCAAGGACTAGAAGAAGCACTCCTTGGAGAGCCACTGAAATCTATGAAAGAAGAAGAGTGGAAGAAGATGGATAAAAAGTTCATGATGTTAATCCAGTTATGCCTAACGGATGAGGTCATGTACAATGTCATGAGGGAGAAGACTGCACCTAATACGTGGGCGAAGTTGGAGAATATCTACACGAATTTTTTTTTAAGAAAATCGCCTGTATATGATGCTTCAGTTGTTCAACCTGAAGATGACGGAGGGGACTGATGTTAAGAGCCACATTAGCCACTTCGATAGGCTCGTTTGCAAGTTGTTGGATGCAGATGAACAGATGAATGATGAATATTAAGCATGCATTCTGTTGAATTCTCTTTTGAATTCATATGAGTAATTCAAAAACTCGTTATACGCAGATAGGGAGACCATTAGCGTGGAGACCGTTATCTCAGCCCTCTAGTCAAAGGCGATGAGAAAGAAAAGCTGTGGTCTAGGTTCTTTTATGGAAAAGGCACCGGTTATGAGGAGAAGAAATTCTGAGTGGGTTGGAAGATGTTCGCAGTCGAGATCTAAATCCAATGGCAAAGGGAAGAGCAAGGTGAAGTGCTGAAATTGTGGACAGGAAGATCATATAAAGAAGGATTGTCAAAATCCTAAGACAAGGCAAGAGAAGTTTGAAGATTCTTCCATGAGAGCTAATAACTCAAAATCCATGGAGGATGAGTGTGATGTTTGCGATGTATTGATTGTAGCCAGGTCGGGGTTATCCTGCGATGGGTGACTCTTTGATTCAGGTGCATCGTATCACATGTATCTTGATCATGTATGACATACAACGAGTATGATGGTAGATTGGTGTTCTTAGGCGATGGTGCACTCAAGGTTCATTGGCTTCGATCGAGTTTATAAAGTGACAAAGGGTGTATTCATGATGATAAGGCACTGAGGTGTGGCCATCTTTACAAGTTGATCAGAGCACTTCTCACTGTGGAGTTGCGAGGTCTGCAACGAATTCCACTGTTGCTCTATGTGGCACGTGCGCAAAAGCCACATAGCGAGCCGGGCGTGAAGATGCAAGAGTAAAGTTGGTGGGAGCACGAGAAGTGATGGAGCTATGAAGGAGACGAACTATAAATGAAGAATGGAGCTCAAGAGCAATGGATCGATGAAGATTGAAGCCACGGTGGAGATTGTTGAGGTTGTCTTCAATCTCGACACTAGGGGGCTTCAGGCGACCGATGGGATCGGGTCGGGCGCTTGAAACTGCCCATGATATGACTTCTAGGAATTTGGACACTGCCGGATCGGAAAGTGGGGTTGTCGGTCGCCCAACAGTGTCGGATCGGGCATCCAAAATTCTCCGGATAAGAACTGCGAACTCTCTAGACAGATGTGGCCATTGTCGATCGCCCGACCCGATCTTGTCGTCGAGTGCCCGATGGCCGACGGACTGTATAGGTTAGTTTGTGGTTTTGCACGTGATTTATTTCTAATTTCTATTTTATGCTATTTAAAGGGGTATAATATGGGATTAGGGTAACACAAGGAGTCCCTAGACGTGTTCTAGGGGTTGAGAGAGTTCTAGGGTGAGAGAAAAAACTTGTGGTAGCTTAGGTTTCTCTTGTGGGGCTTAAATCTGGGAAAGTTTTCTTCGTTCTCTTATAACTTCTTATTCATAGTGATCACTTTGTGCTGTGAGTCCTAGACGTGTTCAAGGGGTTGAGAAAGTTCTAGGGTGAGAGAAAAAACTTCTGGTAGGTTAGGTTTCTCTTGTGGGGCTTAGATCTGGGTAAGTTTTTTTCATTCTCTTATAACTTCTAATTCATAGTGATCGCTTTGTGCTGTGATTTTTTCCCATGAGGGATTTTCCTTGTAAAATTCAAATTACCTTTTTGTGATTGTTAATTTGCTTAGTTGTTGCCGTTGTGGTTTATCTCATTTGATTCTCGGTTCTGTGGGTGCCCTTCCCAACGGTCCTCACATGATCGACGGATTGGATGTCATGTGAAAATCAAATGGGCCCCCACAGAACGTTTCAGAATAAGGTTAACCAGCGTTGTAGAGGACATGATGAATTATTTATCTTATGCGTCATATGACATGTACACAAATTACATCCGAACAAAGAAAATTATTTAAAATTAAGCTGTCCAAATAGTTAGACCCACTAGAGGTTGATCCTAATCCAATATTATAGCACAGTCATTACGCTAAATGGCTGAGTGGCGGACAACAAATTGACTGGTCTAGATGGAAACTTCAATTCAACAAACAAACATTCATCCGATAACAGGATTATCTAAACCGTCTGATTTTTTTTTGGTAATGCCCTATCTACAAGTGGATCCCACTATTTGGTGAGTTGGAGAGTCAACATCATTTCTGCAATGGTGGTGAACCATTAGATGAGTCCATCCGTTTTTTTCGCTAGCCTCCTATCATAGTTCACCACCATTTTGGAAAATGGAAGCGGCTCATCCACACCACATGTGGCGCACGTCACGGGCCATCCAAATTGTTGGGCACATGATCAAGGAATCTCAACCATCCAACTTATGGCCCCCAAACGGATGGTTATAAGTTGAATATTTTGGGAACCAAATGTAAAATGGTTATTGTTGTCCTCTGATTGTAACTTTTTTGTTTATTATCCATCCCCTTTCGGGTCAATGATTTGAACGGTCTGGATTGCTGCCCCACTGTGCCATGTGTAGAGTTGGAAGCCACCCATCATTTTTAAAATGATGGTGAAAAACATCTTGATGATAGAATTAAATACCAATGATCTCTAGAAATAAGTCCAAATTGCTGGAAATGTTCTCCAGAGGATATTCTCAGGGCATGGTCCATCATTGGTGGGACCATGATACCAATGGTCCAGATCACTGAAACATAGGCCATACTCGTATAATGTGGACATGTTAGGACCGAGGATAACAAACTCTTCTTCAACAAAAGGATATTGTCACCGGACAAAAGTGAAAGACAAGCTACAAAAATCTCCTTTCTCAATCTCAGCTCTATAAATTCTTTATTTTTCCAGTCTCTACATGCCCTGCAAGATCTCTACGAAAGCCTTATGGACCCAAGAGTAGAGAATTCCCCCTCCTCCGACCACTGACCCAAAGGAGATGCACCCCTTTTTTGGTCAATTACGAACCTGTTGACGACTCCCTAGCAAAAACTGAGTAGCAAATGACAATTTTACATCTACCAGCTAATTTTAGTAGCGGTTAACCAATCCAAAGGGGTATTTATGTAATTTAACAAGAATCCTTGCAAGTAACCCCACCTCCTCTCCTCCATGTTGCCTATTTGGAGCCTATGCATTGAAGGCTTCTGTGGGGCCACCATCATGCTTGTGTAACATCCAATCTATACATCTGTTGCATCAGCTCATGTTCGGTCATAAGACCAAAAACTATGAAAATCTAAATCTAGAACGGGCCACAAAATGGGAAAAAGTTGAGATGGTTAATCCACTGCCCAACCGTTCTCTGCATATAGCCTCCCCCTTTCCACTTTGCTTTCCTTTTTACTCTTACCTACCATCTCTCTCCTTTTTCCTTTCTCCACATGCCACACCTCATCTTGATGCAGCCCAAGAATCTGAATGCTTCCATTGTCCTGATCTGAAAATGACATTGATGTAAGATAATGTTTGCTACCCTGAAATTTTCTTGTCCTTCCCAAACGATAAGGAGAAAATAAATTGGGTCAAGGGAACAAATGCCATTTTGGAGTTTTATCAACAATTTACTCGTGTAGGCGTGGATCTGGTATTTTCTAAATCCTTATACAAGGAAAATACAAAAGAATTTTTTTCAACAAAGATGCGAATTAGGAAGAACTGGTTGATGAAATATGAACTAGAGACTGAATCTTGACATTCCTCAATAACAATACATTTTTGGTACCGTAGGATGTATTGGCTACTGCGGATCATTTGATCAGAATGAAATTTAGAATGGGCATCTTCAAAACAGAAGGTACAAAATCTCAAAGATGAGAATGTAAATAAATGATTGAAAGAGAGGTAGATAGCCATTCGACAATTTGCTAAGAGTTACTTAGCCACTTCCTTTTCATTTTTTCTTTCTTTTGTTTCTTGCATAAATTTGCATGGTTGGATTGCATACACATGGCACACTTGGATGCCATACCCCATACTTGCACTTTTACAGACAAATTGAGTACATAAAGTTATACAAATCAAAATAAGACAGCAGTAAATGTGGACTCATGGGATTTTGATCAAAGGCGGATTGATTGTGGGCCCTGAAAGGTCATCAGGGATCACCATGTCCCACAATGTCATCATCGCTTGATGCTATGCTTTGGCTGTCGCTAATATCTTCATCGCTACTCTCTTCTGCACGAGCATTGCTGATGTTCTCCCTCTTTGCATAACGCTCACAGTACTCTGTTGTTTCCATTAGGACAATTACATAAAATGCATTAAAATTTATCAAATTCCCGAGCACTTGCGCCCTACACGTATGTAAGAAAAAGGTAACAACATGCACTCAGCTTGGTTCAGATAGATACAATAAGTGGACCATACTCGGATGTGTGGGTCCTACCATTTATGTGAACCAATCAAAGTGCTTGCTGGCATATTTTCATCAAAGGCACACATTAGATTCCAATACATCAACGAATGAAAAAAAGGCAAAGGCATGCCTTTCTTCATTTGGAGACCATTTGATGCAACCCGAAGCAATAGGCATTCCAAATAAAATAATAATGACCGATGTGGGAATATTTGGAGGGTCCAAAGGTGAAAAATTAAGAGCCAAAATGGAATTTCAAACTAGTGCGAGGCATAGAGATCCAAAATCTTCAAATCATGTAAGATGCCCAAGAAAAATACCTTCCAAGAGGCATAACCTTGGCCTCATGTCTACTCCAAGTTACCTTTAGCTTTGCGATATATGATGGCCATTTCTACAAGTTTTGTAGGCGTGTGGAATATCTTGGGAAATCGATTCCATTTTTACGGATATGGTGTTTTTTTGCTATTTGTATTGTCAAAAGTAGCTATGAAATTTACTGTCGTTACTACACTTTTCCATGGAAATGAGTAAATCGATTTCTTCTCAATAGCTACTCCATGGGCATTTCCACGATAATGTGAGATGCCGCTCACTGTTGATTATTGACCTTTCAATATTTTCATGGAAATCACCCTTAAAATAAAATAAAATAAAAAAACCTACATCAACCACTGACCTTTCAACATTTCCACTTTCTGGACCATCTTAGAAAAAATCAAATGAATGGATAAGCCATAGACTTTTTTTTTTATATTATTATTATTTTTTTATGTATTCATATGTAGTGGAGGCCTAATCCACCAAATCATTCTTGATTGTGTTCTATGAGGATTCTATTGGTGACTTTTAGTAGGTCAAGCTGACAAACAATATGGTCTGATACACCATTGAACGCATGTTAAACACACATACGTGCCCGCACGCACACATACACACACACAGGGAAAAACTGATTATGATGATGTACATTTCTCCTATTTTGTGGCAGTAATAGAGCTAGTCTCGGAGAATAGAATTTGTCCTATCAAATGACATGTAGGAATATTAACACGTATGAGTACGGCCTTAGTGGATACAATGAAATGAGGGAGAGTCAACAAAGCTTGCATGTGGGAGACCAAGTAAAAAGGGGTAAAAAACTAGAGAAATTGATGGATATAAACTTTAGTATATAAAAACAGATGAGAAAAGAATATAAATGGATCAAGATAGTGGTAGACAAGGAATAAAGCTTGAGCTCTAAGAGGAGTTAATCAATATCATTAGTGCATGACGCCACAGGTGATGTTAGATAATAGAATCGAAAGACAATTTGAGAGGAAATGGATGAACTGTGGGAGAAAATTTCCAAAAGTAGAGAAGATATTTGTAGGAGACTTAAATGGTCATGTAAGAAAAGAGAGTAAAGGATATGAGTGTACATGGAGTATATGGGTTTAGGAGAAGGAATAAAAAGGGGAGGCTATCCTTAGGGATGCGCTCCTTGATTTTGCCATTACATATAATATAGGTCCCAGCCAATGTTTACCAATAGTATCGGCCAATATATTGGTCGATACTATCGGTATCGACCTTGGCCAATACGATACTTCCCAAAAGTCTGTAACTTTTAGGTATTGGTTGAAATATCACGAGATACAATGCAATATTTTCAAAATATCTTTTCTTTATAATATTTGGTATCAATGATACTTTTGATGGCATCATCAACAACCCTTTTTATTTTTTTATTTTTTCCCAAAAGAAATCCCCCAAAACCTTTTAAAATCCAATTTTAAAAAAAAAAATCGTTTATTGTTTGTACTGGAGTAAATTCGACCAACCCTCTTCCATCTTCTGGAGAAACAATCGGAATTTCATGAGGAAATCAATATCGGACAACAGGTCACCCGATTTTTAAACAGTGAGAAAATTTTCTATTTTAATCCTTTTTTAAATCATTTGAATAACTTCAACTAATATGGAAATTCATGACTTTGCATGCTCAATCATGGATTTGACCCTATGATTTGGGGAAATTGGGGAAAATCTGAAATTTCCACCATTTCACCTTTGTAAATTGCAATTAGAGTATGAAAAAAAATGATATTGAACATATTGGAGGCTGCTCTACAGATAGATGGAGGTTTTTAGATTCTTCAAAAAATAAAAATAAAAATTAAAAACATAAAAAAGTAATAAAAAAATTCAAAAAATCCATGTTGATCAGCAATTATGTAGCCTTAATTTGCAAGTGTTTACGAGTGTTTGCTGATCTTCATATCAATTATACACTAATTTACGAATTAAAAAAAAAAGGGAGAAATTATAGATAATCCAAAATTTCCCTAGATTCTTCCATTTAAATTGCAATTAGTATGGAAAAATCACATTAGACATGTTGGAGGCTGATCTACAGTTTAATTGAGGTTTTTGAATTTTTTTAATTAAAATTATTATTTTTAAAAAATTTCAAATTGATCAGCGGTTATTTAGCCTTAGTTTGTGTTTACAAGTGTTGGCTGATCTAATATCAATTACATTCTAATTTGCAAATTTGGTGAAACTGGAGGAAATTGGAAAAAAATTTAAATTTCCCCAATTTAGTATATTGAATGTGCTAATGTTCTACTTGCTTAATTTTGTTTTGCAGGTAGAAAATTCTAAAAAATGAGACAATCCAACATTTGCTAGCAGCATGGGACCTCGCTTCCCGATAATTGACACGGGTCGAAGTGCAATTATTATTGGCACGTGTCTTAAGAGTTGAGGGATGTCCTACATGAAGGAACACCTTATGGAAAGCATTGGAATGTTGTCGATTACCAAAAGGGTTCCAAAGGAGGTCAGAGTGAAGATGGAAGTGTGAAGGGGTGAAGAATAGAGATGACCGTGTTGAGCATGAGAGGGAGTTAGGGAGGAGTTAACATGGCCAGTGCGGAGCCTTGAGGATGTAGAGGAGGTGGGAGAGTATGAAGATCCTGACTATAGACGTGCTGTTGATGAGTCATTATAGGAGCAGTGGAATGGAAATCAGGTAAGGTAGTAAGAGGCAAGTAGGCCCACTTTTGAGGGATCTACACAGGATGCTGGTGGGAGTGATGGAGCAAGGAGTAGCAGTCAGAAGGGTGATGGTAGCACGAGCAGGGATTAGGGTTAAATAGTTTTTGTCACGATGGTAGTATGCAAATGTTGGATGTACCTTTAGATCCGGCAATGTATAGAGATGAGGGAGGAAAGCAGAAGTGGCTGAAGAATTTGTAAAGTGGAAGGGGTGTGAAAAAGAGAGTAGGGAAATTCGTTGCAATTTTTTATTTATTTATGTGTCAGCCAATGTAGCAGGGAACCAACACTTCAAAAATATGATAACTAAAGTGTAGTGTAAGGGCGAGGGTATGGTGTCACCTAGGTCATGTGAGATTATAGGGTAGTATGTAGATAATGAGGTTGCTGACATGCGACGCTATATTGATGAGTTGAGACCGTCTTGCGAGACATGGGGTCACATTGTTGTGTGATAGGTGGACATGACCGACGAGGATGTCCATCATAAATTTTATGGTCTACTATAGGGGGAGGACTATATTCCTAAAGTCCATTGATGCGTTAAATAAAATAAAATAGAAAAAAAGAAAAAAAAATCAAGTTATATTTATGGGTTGATGAAGAAGGTTGGGAAGAAGAATGTGGTACAGATTGTCATGGACAATGGAAGTGCATTTTGTGAAGACAATGAATGAGTTGATAAAGAAGTATAACCAATATTGGACCCTGTGTGGTACCCGTTACATTTATTTGAAGCTTAGGGCAATAGGTTAAAGTTATGCAGTTAAGAGTGTGATTGTCGATGCCTAGGCAATTACAAATTCCATCTATAAACACGCCTAGCTATTAGCGGAGATGCAGAAGAGATGGTGGTGATTTAGTGCAGCCTAGGGCGACATGGTTCACCACGAATTTCATCTTACAGGCAAGGGTTGAGAGAGCACTTCAGCTCTAGGGAGTATTCGCCATGGATTCAGAGCAGCAAAAGAGCATAGTAGATGATTGATGAGATTGTTTTGAGCATCTCCTTCTGAGATCGTGTGCGTGTGGTGAATATTCTAGTGCCCATATATAGTGGTAAAGACGGTTGATAATAAGACATCCGTCAATGGGTTCTGTGTACGAGCCCATGCGATATATGAAAGAGGCCATCCAGGCCCCGAATTCATATCAATGGGTGCAAGAAATAATTGATGACCGATGGGAAAGTACTCTCAAGCACCCACTTTACAAGGCTAGTAAGTAATTTGATTTAATTTTCTATATTTTTAAATACTTTATTGGTTGCTTGCATAGTATGGACTTCTATGCTTCTTTTCGCGACACTAATATGTGAATGCATGCACCATTTTGGGTTTCAACATATTTCATTAACTCAAGTACCATTATACCTGCAGACTCGATGAGGATAACAACTTAAAGAGGGCGCTGCACAAAGTCTACGAGAAGTTATTACCTAATTTTCTAGGAAAAACCCATTTTGTGAACGAGGTAAACATGTTTTGCATTTAATTCTCATCTAAGTTCCTGCAACGCTTTATATTAACAATTACTATTAAATGCCATCAACTGATTGTCGCCTTCTAGGATGCAGAGGGCATGTTTTAAGTGTAAGGTGGCGAGAAAATTGAGGAAGACGACGATGCTATATGGGTTGTTGTATTAGTTAAAAGTTAATTTTCATATTTTAAAATTATGTAGAACTAATGGAAAAAAAAAAAGATAAGTTTTGTAGGAAAATGGTGGACCATGCATAGGAGTGACTGCAAGACATTGCAGCAATTACCACTCCACATACTTGTATAGATGGTGTCTTCATCACTACGTGAGGAAATATGAGTATGTTCTCTCTCATTTACATGAACAAATGGAATAAATTAAGTTATGAGAAGCTCTAGAAACTAGTATTCTACTACTACAATATGAAGCTTCAAGAAAGGTTGCTATAGGCAGTCTTGTCAAAATCCTACGATTTGCGATTTACGATTTTGTCAAATCTCAAGCAAAAAGATTTGAATCCCAACCTTGAATCCCTTTTCACATGAATCCTACGATTTTATGATTTGAATCCTACGAGTTACGATTGAAATTATACTTTTTCTCTTATATTTTAAACTTCACGTGACTTTCATTTTATGTTTTTAAATTGGTGGAGGCTTTAAGAATCGTTTACGAAAGATTAATTATTTTATTTGTTCTTTATAAGAGATCAAATGGATATATATTCTCTTCAACATTAGATCATCTAGCTTTTTTTATTATTATTATATGATTTCCTACTTCTTAATTGGTTGAAACACCAAATTGATGTATGACTTACTTGTAATGTTTTTATGGACGGTTATGATTATTTTGACTTATATGTATTATGGAATGATGTTTAAAAATCAAAATATCTTTTCTTAGCCGGTCTACAGTATCAAAGGCCACTTTTCCAACATGATTAACAAGAAAATAAATTATCAAAGGACCCTCACATTTTTTAAGAGAAATTTCTTGGAAGACAAAAAATAACGGAATAAGAATCCTTAACACTATCATCATGATATTGTATTACTTGGTGCACATTGATGGAAAAAGGAAGATAAAAGTGTTTCTAAAAAATTTCTAATTTATTTATATTTTTCATATTTTTTCAAATTTTTAAGAAAAATGTAAAAAATCTTACGATTTACGATTCGATACGATTCAATCCCCACTACGATTTGCAATACGATAATGATTTTGACAACATTGGCTATAGACATAAGGTGCAAGAGCAGACGAGGACCTATTAAATTCAATGATGGTCGGTTGTCATGCAATCTATAAAGGAGACAAAAATAACCCACTTTACGAGTGGATCAAGTCAGATGACCCGAATTGAGCAGATGGTTGACCGAAACTGAATACAACAAAGAAGGCAATATCACAAGGCATTGACATTGATGCAACAGTTGTAGAGAAGGCTAGATCTCCCTTGACGCTTTTCACCCATTGACAAGGAGTATAGAAGGTAACTGGCAACGATCATTATCTCACCAGCACGTGGTGACAACACTCTTATCTGATAACGATAGCAATACGAAGAGCAACGGAAGTGGCGGTCCTGGTGATGATGATGATGATGATGATGATGGCGACGACGAAGGCGACAGGGGTGGCGGTGGTGATGATATACGTGACGAGAGTTAGAGTTACACTCAGACTCAGAGGCCTCTTTAGCTTGTTAGTGGAGAGAAGGATTGTGAACATACTACCTAGGATGAAGATCATGATTCTCGTACTCGTTCTCATATTATCCAAAATAAGGCTTACAATCATCATAAGAAGATACAACTGAGTGGTGTTGAGGACTCTTTAGGATGAAGCATGGGATCCATGGATATTAGTAGTGGCAGGACATCTCTAGTTCTGTGCCACAGTATGATTATGAATTATATGGTTAAGAAGCATATGGATATGTGACGAGTGACTCTAGTAGTTATAGTATAGGACTACCAGACTACGAGCTAGAGTATGCTTCCGCGTACGAGCAAGGATATCTAGGCTACGATTGTGGGCAACGGACGTATTCAGGAGCTTCACATATACCCACCCTGTATTCAGCTCCAGATCCATTTCAGCCACAGACAATGACGACTACATAGTTACTCACAAACAGTGTTTTAAATAGCTATGTAGCGTGTAGCTTACACTACGTAGCGTAGCTTAGCCTAAACGCTACGTAGCTCATGAAAATAGCTTAAGTTTCATGTAGCCTACGCTACATGATTAACTTGGATATGCTACACGCTAAATAGACTATGCTACATGCACATTACAAGTCATTTTCACTATAAAATTAAAATCAATAATGTTTTTAACGATTAGTTACGTTTTTCTATTTCAATAAAAATTCATTAGTCTTTTCAATGCTTTTAGTAAAATAATATAAGAAACAGTTTTAAATCAGTTTTGTCGCTCTTTCTTCACTTTCATACTTAATAATCACCCTTTGCTATTACTTTAGATTGCATTTGGTTGCATCAAATATCATGAAAATTTGTTAAATTTTATTATTAATCATCTAATATGGTGCACCCAAGTGAAAACTTGATTAAAAATCTAAGTAGAGTGTAGCTTACGTTACATGCTATGTAGCTTACACCTCACGCTTCAGAGGGGTGAAGGCTACACTACATGCTATTTAAAATACTGCTCACAAATGGGCATATTCTAATCTAGTTCAGAGAGTATTGAGTATCAATAATATGTCAAAAAGTATCTTCATTAGTAATATTCTACTATGACTCGAGCATAGTATTATCAGTTTGTGGAGTAATATTATGGGCAGCCCGGTTGAGATGGAGATGATGACTTTGAGTTGCCACACAACTCATAGGTAGATCTGAGGCACAATTGCACATGCGCATAAAGGGTACCTCACAGGTATATTTCTACATTTTCTTTAGCTTTTGAATGTATTTCTTGTGTTTTCATGTCTTCTTAGATTTATAAATGATATGAATTAGTTTTGAATATAGTTGCATCACTTCTGTTAGACAATGCATGGTTTGGAACCCTATACAAAGGAAACTTATTATATGCACTTGTATTTTGTGATCTTTTGATTTCTAAGGGGGTAATAATGTCTTTTTTAACATTCCCTAAAGATTCATTGAAAAATTTGACCAATTTTCCAACGTAAGCCAATGTTTCCCACAAAAAATGAAACATTATGCGATACATCCAATATTTCCCATGTGATACACGATAAGCTTCTATATCCTAAGGGTGCGATGCATCTATCAATACAGATAATTAAAACATTGGTTCTCACAAATACATACTTTAAAAATAGAGATAAATATTTAGTAAATTTAAAAAATGGATTATATACAAGACAAACATATTTCTCTTTGCTTAAGAAGATGGAACAATCAATATATAAAGACTACAATGTTATACCAGGAAAGAGTTTGACCATGCAACACATGTTAATCATTATAGACATTTAACCTTAAGAAATGGAAGGGAATGAATTCAAAAACAAGGTGGGGGAGTTTAAAAGGAGAACAATATTATTTATTAATAAGTTGATGGAAGAAGGAAAGTGGAATGCCGAAGAAGAAATTAATGTTATGTGGAATGAGATGACTAAGTACATTAGGAAAGTTGTAAAAGAAGTTTTAGGAGTACGTAAAGGAAAAAGCCTCTCATATGAGAAAACTTGATGGTGGTGATGTACAAAAGGCTATTAACGAGAAATGGTCATGTTTAAAAGCCTAACAAGGGACTAAACAAGGAAAATTTACAAACATATAGAAATACCAAATAAATTGCTAAGAAAGTAACAAGTGAGGCTAAACTTAAGGCATATGATGATCTTTACAATAGATCGATGAGAAAAAAAAGATGAGAACAATGTCTTCAAACTTGCAAAAATGAGAGAGACGGAGGGTAGAGGCTTAGATAACATTAGCTGCATGAAGAGCAATGACTATAGGGTATTTGGTTAAGTATGATGAGAATAATGAGAATGACCACTCTGAGAGCATGTGGATAGAAGGAATCATAAACTCAAATGATGCCTGAGAATGTGGATACCTTCGTAGGATTAGAAAATCTAAATGAAAGAAGCCTTGAAAAAGATGAAAACTAGAAAGGCCCTAGGACCAGATGATCATAGACTCGATTACTTCGTTCTATGCCAATCAGCGAACAATCTCCCTCGGCCTTCCATAGATTACCTCCCATTCGATTACTCTCTCGTATGAAGAAGCGGAGGAGCTGGAGAAGCCTGTTTCGGAAAAAAGAAATCAGAGAAGCAGTGTTATCCCTTGCTAGGGATAAGGCTCCTGAGCCTTATGGGTATCCTCTAGCCTTCTTTCAAATTTTTTGGGCGCCAATTAAAGTTGATCTGTTTGCTTTAATCTGGGAGTTCTTCAATTTCAATTCTCTTCCTCCAGAGATGGGGCATAGTTTCATTGCTCTTATTCCAAAGCTTGAAGGAGCAGAAAATATTAAGACTTTAAGGAGCAGAAAATAAGACTTTTAGGCCGATCAGTTTGATCAAATGGGCCTTACAAGACTTTATCCAAGATTCTAGCGCAAAGGTTCCGAATAACTCTTCCGAAGATAATTTCCAACTCTAAAAGTGTGTTCATTAAAGGGAGGCAAATCCTAGATTGCGCTTTCGTGGCCCACGAATGTTTAGATTCATGTCATTGATCTGGTGTAAAAGGGGTAGTTTTGAAACTCGATCTGGAAAAGGCTTATGACCATGTAGATTGGAAGTTCTTAGATCATATGCTTTTGAGGGTTGGTTGCATACCTCGATGGAGGAGATGGATCCGGATTTGTGTGCACTATGCTCGTTTCTCAATTCCTATCAATAGTTCCCCTTTCGGATACTTCTTAGCTTCAAGAGGCCTAAGGCAAGGAGACCCTCTTTCCCCATTCCTTTTTCTGGTTATATCAGAAGCCCTCAATAGAATGCTTAGTTGGGGCCAGGAATTGGACCATTTTCAACGTTTTAAGGTTGAGAATGTTTCTTCCCCAATCTCTCACCTACCGTTCACAGATAACACACTTATATTTTGAAAGGCTTTAGATCTTATGGTCGACAACCTCCGCAAGGTCATTACTTGTTTTGAGATTGCTTCAGGGCTCAAAGTGAATATTTCAAAAAGCAAATTGTTGGGAGTTCATCTATCATTAGCGGAGGTAATTGAGTTAGCTTCGGTTTTCGGTTATTGTGTTGAATCCTCCCCTTCATCTTATTTGGGGTTGCCGCTTTGTATTCGCAAGCCCCTAATGCATCTTTGGGATAAGATTTTGACTATGATGGAAAGGAAACTCTCCTTGGAAAAATAGGCATCTCTCTTTGGGTGGGAGATTAACTCTTCTTAAATCAGTCTTATCAAATCTTTCGCTTTACTTCTTATCTCTCAAGTGTCCGAAAGGTATCATCTCAAAAATCGACAAGCTGAGGTGGAACTTTCTGTGGCAAGGTGTGGTGTCGTCTGGCAAGCTTCATTTACTTGACTGGAACGAAGTCTACCAGCCCATATTCGAGGGTGGAGCGGGGATAAGGAGATTAAAGGACGTCAACACATCCCTATTGGGAAAGTGGATTTTGGAAATTCGCGTGCGAAGAGGACAGTTTGTTGCGCCAAATTATAGCAAAAAAAAAATACGGTACAACCAACAATGGTTGGAGCACTATATCGTCATCCCTCTATAGGGCATCCACGATTTGGAAATCGATTATGTAACTGTTTAACAAAGTTTGAGCTGGTGTGGAATTTTCCATGGGTAACGGAGCCCGGATTCAATTTTGGGATGACAATTGGATGGGAGACAGAATTCTCATATCCGACTTCCCAAACCTAGTGGCGCTTGCCCCATCAGAAGATGTTACGGTTAGGGAGTGCTTCTCCCCATCGGGTGCTTCCGGAGTATGGGCTCCTCCATGCAAACGCAATTTGACAGATTTTGAGTTGGAAGAATTTACTCTGTTACTGAACCGCCTTGAAGGATTGATATCGAGGCCAGAGGAACAAGATGCTATATGCTGGTTACGTGATAAATCTGGTCTATACACGATGAAGTCCCTTCACAATATCATTTGTTGGAGGTCCCGGGACGAGAGTTTTAACTTTTGTAGCAAAGTTTGGACTATGGTGCTCCACCAAAGGTGGCAGTCTATGCTTAGTTGATTGGTCGCAATAAAGTCCTCATGGTGGACAACTTGTGCAAGCAGGGAATGATTCTCCCTAATATTTGTCTTCTTTGTAAAAGGGATGCGGAATCTATCCTACATTTTTTTACTTGCTAATTTGCTAGGGGGTTGTGGTGCAGTATCTTGGATTTCTACAATCTATCCTGGGGAGTCGGGGACTATATAAGGGTGTTTTCGCCTCATGGCACGACGGTAATGCTATCCCCAACATTAGGACAAAATGGAGATTAGTCCTGTTGGTAGGGTTGTTGATAATCTAGGAGGAAAAGAACAACCACTATTTTAGGGATATGAGCGAATCTCTTTCAGCAGCCATTTCTAAGGTTTTCATTTCTGTGAAGGAAAGGGAGCATGATTAGAGTTTGTATTTGCTCTCTCTCTCTCTCTCTCTCTCTCTCTCTCTCTCTCTCTCTCGTTCTCTATTCCTCGTTTTCTTTTGCCCAAAAGTTGTTCAACAAAATTGCAAGATCGAAGAAAATGCCCAACAAATGGAGGCAAAGTTCCATGGTACCTATTTACAAGAATTAAGGAGACATACAAAGCTGCATTACTATCGTAGGATTAAACTTATGAGCCATTCTGTGAAACGTTGGGAGAGTGATTGAGCAAAGGTTAAGGCATGAGAAATGTATCAAATCAATTATCGATGTTATTTTCCTACTTAGATAGCAGAAGGAAACATATGGGGAGATGATGCAGGATCTTGACATGATCTTTATTGATGTAGAAAACATATGAGGGGTTTCCTAAAGAGTCAATCTAGTAGGATTTGGGAGAGAAAAGAGTCTCAAAAGAACATATTAACATTATTACGGATATGTATGAGGAAGAAGTCACAAATGTGAGGACCGCTAGTGGAGAAGTGAATTTCCAATTACTATAGGCTTACACCAAGGGTCGATATTGAGCCCATATCTTTTTGCATTGGTTATGGACAACTTAACAAGGCATTTACAAGAAGAGGTCTCGTGGTATATGTTGTTCGCAGATGACATAGTTTTGACTAATGAAACAAATAAGGGCATAAACACAAAAGCTTGAACTATGGAGATATCTACTGTAGAAAATCTAAAGATTTTAAAATTAGTTTAACTTAAAATTGAGGATATGAAATCAATGTTTTCAGTATCGACGATATCAGCCAATATATCCCAGGATATATCTTGTATCCCACTTGTGCGATATGAAACGCACAGGTAGTGTTGATATATCCCACTTGTTCGATTCGGTGAGTATTTTTTATTTTCGATCAATTTTTTTGTTGTAAATCATGTTAAATCAGCGTCAAATGGTTACAAATCCATGATTTTTCATGCGAACAAATCCATGATTCTTCATGTTTCGCATGAAAAATCATGGATTTGGAGCTTCAATTTCAAGATTTGGGGGAGATAAACTGAGTTGCTGAAAATTAGGAAAAATCAAAATTTCCTAAATTCTCGCAAATCAGTTGCAATCTTTGTGTCCTAAACAAAAAAAAATACGTATATAACTTAATCTAATGATTCTTGGTAATTCAGAGATTTTTTTTTTGGAAAAAATATTTTTTAATTAAAAATGCTTAATTTTTTTTTTTTTTGAAATTCTGCATCAATCAACGGTCAACTGGCCCTCATTTCAAAGTATCTAAGACTGTTTGATAAAATCATCATCACATACACTAATTTCAAGATTTGGGGGAAGATGGGCTGATTTGCAAAAAATGGGAGAATTCGAAGTTTCCCAAACTTTTCTCAAATCGAAGATGAGTACCAACGTTATGTTAGAGAGTATCTTCATTGGTATCATTCTACTTGATTTAGGAATAGTATTATAGGTTTTTGGAGCATCAATACTACGCCCAGCCTCGTCGAGATGGAGATGATTTTGAGCCACCGCACAACTCTACATGGGTTTGAGCCACAACCACATACATTATTCATAGGTATATTTCTATTTTTATACTTCTTTTGCTTTTGAATGTATTGCTTGTGTTTCCATGTCTTCTTAATTCAGTTAGACGACACATAGGCTAGGACCCTATACAAAG
The DNA here is from genome assembly GCA_003013855.2 of Liriodendron chinense. Classification (NCBI taxonomy): domain Eukaryota; kingdom Viridiplantae; phylum Streptophyta; class Magnoliopsida; order Magnoliales; family Magnoliaceae; genus Liriodendron; species Liriodendron chinense. Next base: position 1,473,880 of record PVNU02002850.1, read on the forward strand.
GAAACCTATTATGTGCATTTTGTTTTTCTAATGTTTTGATTTCTAAGTGTGTATTGATGTCTTCTTTTAACAATCCTTGAAGTTTCATTGAAAATTTTAACCAATTTTCCAACGTTTCCCCATGCAATACAACCGATATATCCCATGCAATAACCAATATCTATCCGTATCCCAAGAGTGCGATATATTACACGATAACGATACAGAAAACATTGTATGGAATGCAAAATTTAGCAACAATAAGACTAGAAAAGAGGAATCAGTTAAGATTGATGACCAAGTACACGAAACTGACCATTTTCGATATCTTGTGTTGATAAATCAACGGAACAAAGAGATTGAGAAGGATGTTGCTCTTAGAATTCAAGCAAGCTGGGTGGAAGAATTGGTGACGTGCTTATAGGGTTTTATGTGATCATCGCGTACTAGAAGGGAAAATTTTATAGGATAGCTATAAGAACTAGCCATATTTTATTATTCAAAATATGGAGCAGTTAAGGACCAAGATGCTCATAGGATGAGCGTAGCTAAAATGATGTTGAGATGGATGAGTGGCAAGACGAGTTAGGATAGAATTGGAAATGAATTCATTTGAAGGAACTTAGGAGTAGCACTAACAATAATAAGATTTGGGAAAGTAAACTTAGATGGTTTAGCCAGAGCAGTTGAGATTAGAGGTTATGGTTACTTTTAGTTTCACATACAAAACGATGAAACAAGTAGAAGAAAGATAGCTATAGATAGTGAATTTCTTTTGCTTTATGCAATATGGGTTTTAAAGGAGCACTTCCACCTCTATTTTGTCAATGCACTCTCTTTCCTTCTTTGCTTGTGTTGGCTATGATTTCCTGACTGCATCAATTGATTATGTCTAAGTTTCTAATATAGCGAAAACACGAATTTTTCTGATGAGATAGTTTTTTTTTTTTTTTTTTGAAATTCTATCTAGTTAATGAGAAGTAATGAAAAGAGCAACGCCATCTACCCTTAAAACAGTCTACCTAGATTTATCACTCAAAACAAAACAAACTAGGGCTATTCAAAAAACCGATAAAACTGACCGAAACCGACCGGTTCGGTTCGGTCCGGTTCGTGTGGTCCACCTGTATCAAAGATGGCACTGGTTTTTCATCTTTAGGCCTAAAATTGGGTTAGTCATCTGTTAATTGGAGTGGATTTTGAAAATGCATGATAGTGGGGCCCATTCAAACTACATCACCATTTATCTCACGTTCAAGTAAAAGACTTTTATGTAGACACAGACTATGCAGTGAGGTGGTCACCACCCTATACTGTGGTGTGAGACTCTGTGGGGCCCACTATGATGAATGCGTTTTATCCACACTGTCCATTAGTTTCTCCAGCTCATTTTAGGGAATGAGCCCAAAGTTCGGGCATATCCAAAGCTCAAGTGGACCATACCATAGGAAATGGTGGGAATTGAATGCCTACCATTGAAAACTTCTTTGGGACAGAAGTTTTGGATCAAGCTGATATTTGTGTTTACCATTCATCCAGGTCGTTCTGACCTTATGAACAATTTGGATGACAAATGAACATCATTGTAGGCCCTAGGATGGTATCAATGGTGGTCGTCATTTTCCCCATTGATTTTTGTGGTGGGGTCCACTTGATCTTTGCATATACTTCAATTTTGGGCTCATACCTTAAAATGATCTAAAGAAATGGATGGACGGTGTAGATAAAACACATACATTATGTGGGCCTCGCATCATCTTAACACCACCATAACGAGGTGGTGAGAACCCACTGCAAATCACCCTCCACGCTTTGCATGAATTACGTAAATGGTGGTTTAGTTGGGGTGGGTCCACCATAATTAATTTTTAAAATCCACTTCACCCATCAGTTGAGTGATCAAACCTTAGGCCTGGAGATGAAAAACCAGCGCCATCCGTAATTCAGGTGGACCGTACGATTTGAAAGTGTACAAGGTAATACCACCCTCCAAACTATTTCCCTTAGTGTGGCTCACCTGATTCACGAATAGGCTTGGTCTTCTGAACCCATGCCTAAATTTTAGTGTGGCATCTAATGGATGAAGCGGATTTCACTTAAACAAGACGGTAGGCCCTATAAAAATTCAATGATAGGCTTCCCTCTCCCATTGTTTCCCTTGGCATGTGGCCCACCTGAATCATGAATCCGATTGGTTTGTGAGCCATACAGCTAAATTTTCATCATGAACCTAATAGCTGGAGTTGATTTCACAAATGCATCACGTTGGGGCCCACCCAGTCTAAGCAAGCCCAGCCCCAACCCCTCCTATCTAACCAAGCGCGGCTTCGTCCGCTCCCTACCAGACCCCCCCCCCCCCCCCCCCCCCCTCCCCCCCCCCCGTAAAATCCCGTGACCTAGCCTAATTCCACAATCCTCCTCTCATCTCTCAATCTACTCCCTACCAAAACGTCCCACCCCCCAGGCCCCAAGCCCACACGCCGTCGTCGTCCTCCAATCTAGTACCTCTCTCTCTCTCTCTCTCTCTCTCTCTCTCTCTATCTTCTTCTTCTTCTTCTTCTTCTTCTTCTTCTAGATTTGTCATATGGTTTTTTCTTTGCTCTAGGGTTTCACAAATCAAATGGCATGACCCCCTTTTCCTCTCCCTCTATATATATATATATATATATATATATATATATATATATATATTGAGAATTTTTTTTTTATGAGTGTATATTGAGATGTATTTATTTTTATATATTGAGACCCCCTTTTTTATATATATTTTTTTTATCTACTTTGTTGAAAAGTAAGGATAGAATACCAATTCAATGTGCTAGATCAAATGATTAATCACATGGTCATTTCTATTTTCCTGCACTTTTTTAATTGTTTAGTTTAATTGTTCAGTGGCTGACATGCTTTTAATTGTTTTGTTAGATGGCTTCTACAACGGAACCACCTTATGAACCAACCAGTGAAAATCCCAAGCCCAACACTGAAGCAACTATCAATGCCATCTCTCCATGTCCACCCAAAGTGAGTAAGAAGGTTACTAAGAGAAATTCTAAGGTGCGGGATCATTTTACTGAAATAGAAGGTTGTGATCCAAAAAAACCGAGGGCTGCATCCTGCATGTAATTATTGTGGGACTGATTATGCTTGTGATCCGAACAATGGGACTATTAATATGTTAACCCACATACAAAGACAATGTAAAAAGTTATCCTTATAGGAAAGAGGATAAGACTCAATAAATGTTGTCTTTTCAACTACAAAAAGAAAGTGGAGTTAATCTTGTGGCGGTTAGTTTTAGTGTAGAGGCTTGTAGAAAGGCCCTTGCTAAAATGATAATAATTGATGAGTTGCCTTTTAAATTTGTGGAGGGTGAGGGGTTAGGCAATTTCTTAATATTGTACAACCGAAGTTCATAAATATCCCATCTCATACTACGGTTGCTAGAGATTGCCTTAAAGTCTATATGGAAGAGAGAAAAAAGTTGAAGAGTGCCCTAAGAGGTCAAAGAATTTGTATTACCGCAGATACATAGACATTCATGCAAAACTTAAACTATATGTGTCTCATTGCGCATTTTATTGATAGTCAATGGAACTTGCATAAAAGAATTCTAAACTTTTGTCAAGTTCCAAATCACAAGGGTGAGACCATTGGGAAGACGGTTGAGATGTGTTTAATAGATTGGGGGATAGATAGCATTTTCATCATCATGGTTGATAATGCGAGTTCCAATAATGGTGCCATTCAATACTTGAAGAGGAAAACTAAAAATTGGAAAGGCACTATCTTGGAACATGAGTTTTTGCATATGAGATGTTGTGCACATATCCTAAATCTTATTGTTTGTGATGGTTTAAAGGATTTGAATGAATCAATTATTAAGGTGCGTAATGCAGTGAGGTATGTGAGGTCATCTCCATTTGGGTTGGCAAAAATTTAAAAGTATGGAGAAAGAAAAAATGGAGTGCAAGAGTTTATTGTGCCTAGATGTGCCAACTGGATGGAACTCCACTTATATGATGTTGGAGGCTGCAGATAAGTTTCAAAAGGCCTTTAAGCGATTAGAGGAAGATGACCCACATTACCTCTATTACTTTGGGGAGAAGGAACATGATGCTCCTAATATGGATGAGGATGAGGATGGGAGAGGAATAGGGAGAGGGAAAGGAGGAAGGAAGATCTTGGGGCCTCCGGATGGTGATGATTGGGATAATGCTAGAATTTTTGTGAAATTTCTCAAAATTTTTTACAATGTAACCTTGCGGTTTTCAGGGTCTTTGTATGTCACCTCCAATGCCTTCTTTAACGAACTTGTCTTAATTCAAAACAAATTGGCTCAATTAAGCAAAAATGGGGATTATCTTTTATGATCAATGGCAGCGAGTATGAAAACCAAATATGATAAGTATTGGAATGTTCACAAGATTAACATCTTGTGAACATGCCAATACTTGTTGTTTGTTGCGTGGTTCTTGATCCTCGGTACAAATTGAAGTATGTGCGGTTTTGTTTTGGCCAATTATATGATAGTAGTATAGCAAAGGAATTAACAAGGGTGAAGGATGCATTGATCCGTCTGTATGAGTGGTATGTTTCACATAACTCTAATTCAAGTATGCCATCACAAAATGTGAGTCAATTATCAGAAGGAATGGGGAGTGATGATGATGAGCAAGATGTTGGTGCATTTTTAGCCTCTCAATTTAAAAGGCATTTGAAGAAGGAAGATAGTTTGGGGAGTAAGTCAGAGGTTGAGAGGTTCTTGTCAGAGAGTTGTGAGAAGGATAATGCTAATTTTGATATCTTGGGTTGGTGGAAAAATAATTCCATTAAGTACCGGATCCTTTCTCCTGTAGCACAAGATTTATTGGTGGTTCCTGTGTCTACTGTTGCCTCTGAGTCTGCCTTTAGCATGGTAGGTCGAGTACTTGACCCATTCCGTAGTTCATCGTCTCCTAACATGGTGGAAGCCCTTATTTGTGCACAAAATTGGCTTCGATCTTCATTGATCCCAATTAATCTGTAATAATCCACATGACAATATTTAGTTTATTTGTCCTATGGTTTATTATCTATAACTATATTTTTATCTTTTTTTGTATGTAACAACCCACAACTTTTTTATTTATACTTTTTATAATTGTTTGGATCAACTTCACCATCAAAGCTTACTAATACTCTTACAGAAGATTGATTGCCACATATGTATTTTGTGGTAAGGAGTTTTTTTAGATGATACCAATCAAATGTTTGAGTCTTTGTATGTTACTATTCTTGTTACTATTTTGTGAATTTTGAACAATGCCTGCGCAAGAAATTGGTGATAATGAGGGAGATAGTCGTTTGTCTTTTGGCATCTTTTCTTTTGTCTTTTAGTTTCACTGAAGGCTCAAATGGCAATAAGAATCTTAATTTTTCTACATTCAATATTTATGAATTCTGATGGCCTAGTTCTCACGACACCATTTTGGGCTAGTTGGGCTGAGGCCTAAACCAACAAAACCGAACCAACCAGATTTATCCAGTTCGGTTCAGTTAGTGAGGTTTCATCGGTTCGGTTCGGTTGTTAAATATTTAAAACCGACTAAGTTGGTTCGGTTGGGTATCGCCCCTCAAAACCAAACCGACTGAACCGTGCATAGCCCTAAAACAAACTGCGCTGGCAACTATTGTGCCTCCAAACCTAGATGACCCGTCAGGACTCAAGAGTTAATTGAAGATCTGAAAATCATATCTAGGAGATTGTTTAAAAAAAATGATTTTATTTAGAAAGCAAAAGAAAGAAACAACACTTATTGACATAAGTAGGACTGCTTTTTGAAGCACTCTTGGGGATAAGAAATATGGCAAAACTACAACGATCATTTCGAAGCTTCGGAAGACATTTCATCATCCATTGGAATCACTATTTCAATCATGAGAAAAGGCAAAAACCTTTTTTGAAAAAGTTTGTGTTCTTAGGATGAGTTTGGATGATCAAATGAACAGAATTGGAACAATATGGTTCAATATAGAAGAAATGGCCCCTAGTTGGGTTGCCACCATTTTAGTACATAATGATGGCCAAACCCCTCATTTCAATTCTCTGCATTTTGAGTTGGACCTGAAACAATGATAATCCCAATTTGGGGCCTATGAATGGAGTGTCCCACTTCCACCATTTACACTTTGAACTGAATAACTGTTGAAGTTGAAATGTACAGATGCTTTTACCTTTAACTTTTTGTTCATATTGTTGTTTGTCCTTCATCATCAGTGATGCTGCATCACCATTCAATGGGTCTGTAGGATTTGGGTAAAGTAGTAGCTGTGGAAGGAAAACTTCAAAGACATTCAAGAGATCTGCAACCCACAGCAACCATAGTAAAATATATCAGAACTTCAAAGATGAGGAATGGACCAATGCACAAAGTCACACATTGAGTGAACACGTGTGGGTGTGTATTATGAGAATATTATTTCGGTTTTACCAAACATTGGACTCCAGGATTGATTGATAACATCCAAGCAAACAGAACCAGACCTGCATTTCACAATAGAATTAGAAAATGACAGCAAGGAGAATATTTATTTATTTATTTTTGATGAATTAACTTCCCAAGACAAAGCATCAGTTACAGCTTGGGGAAAGCACCAAATTAAAACGACAATAGACAAACAGAAAGCAATGAAGGCTCACAGTTCATCAACATTGGGGTGGAATATTTTGTTCATAAAACCAATGGAAGGGGACTTGTATGGATAGGCATCTGGCAGCTCGACACGGACTTTCCACACTCCACCTTCATAAAGGCCTGCAGACAAGCACCCAGATCACTCACATCAAGCACATAAATCCTCCAATTAATCTTCAGAAACTTCTTTTGCTTTTTGTAAACCATCTGATAATGTTCAAAATGAGATTATCTGATGGTTTACTGGTGGTCTTAAAGTTTACAAAGATACAAATTTTAAGTGTCAATATTGCACATACAGTCCATGTATCTCAACTGCACTAAATAGTCATCACATCCTATTTTGCCATCATTACCAGAAACAGCAACTTCCACAGCTTAAGGAAAGAGTAAATGTCCTGACAGAGGTTGGATGTCAAGGAGAAATTCACACTTGAAATTTACACCAATAGAAATGTTGAACCATCCTTGTTCACTGCACAAGCTTTCAGACATGATTGGGTCATCTTCATGTGGTTTACAATGTTGGGGTTTGGGTAGTGTTGGGTGGAAGTGGGAGGAAGAGGTCCCAAAGGTGGAGCAACATTTCAGAACAGGATAGTTTCTTCCTTATTAAGTAGGTAATTGAAAATTTCAAAACTCCACTATAAGTGATAAATATGCCGCCTTCTTGTTGAGTTGATCTGGTTATACTTATAAATCAAGTAAATTTAAATTTGTCTCCACCTAAAATTTGAAATAATGAATATAATGAAACAACTCAAAAATTCGCAATTCATTAACCCTCTCAGCATACTGGGAGGATGAAGGACAAAGAGTAGCCTTTTTAGTGCCATAATAGGTCCCATTCTTCTACCCTTTCCTGGGAGTCGTGACACAAGGTTAGAATTCTAGCTCTTCCAGGCCTTCTTCGCCCTCCACCTAATGTGTGCACAAATGCAGCTTAAAGTGAAGAAATCTTATATCAGGCAAAAAGCTATGGAAGTGGGAAATTCAGCTCGGTGCTACAAAGGTGACTGATGGTGAACCCTCTTGATTGGGTGCAAGAATCAACCAGCATTGACTGTAATATCCACATTTTCTGAAGATTCTTACACATTATAATGAACTGCACAAAGGATATATGAATGTTTTGAGCTTTATCAAATGCGTGGTGTAGGGATATTGCATATTTATGCCAGTCCTTTTCTGCAAATTTATAGGCATCACACCAGCAAGGATTGTTCCTAATAACTACAGCACAGAACACATGCTTACCGATTCTATTGATCTGATCATTTTAACTGAATTTTGCTTCAGATTGATATGAGATGCCTCCAAATAGGCACTTTCTCTCAAGTCAGGATGGTACAAGTAAATCCCGGACCTGCTGTTTTGCAGAATGATTTCGTGAGACATGAAACCCTGACATTTACACCAATAAAAATGTTGAGCCATTCTTGTTAATTGCATAAGTGTTTAGAAGCAATTAGGTCATCCTCATGTGGTTTACCATTTGCAGTTTGGTAGTGTTAGTTGGATGGGAGAGGGTGAGAAGGTACCAAAGCAGGAGCAAGATTTCAGAATCAGATTCTTCCCTATGGTAGCAAATTCAATTTTTCAGTACTCCACTTCAACTAAAAAATATGCTACCTTCTAGTTGAGTCCATTTGGATCTACATAAAGTTTATTTAAATTTCTTCCCATCTAAAATTTGAAATATTGCCGTATAGCAATCAAACTAAAGGATAGATGTTATAAGTTAGCTATATGAACAGCCATGCTTTATGAGGCAGAATGTTGGGCAGAACGTGTTTATGTGTAGCTGAAATGATGATGTTGAGATGGATGAATGGCAAGATGATGAGGACAGAATCAATGTTGTCAATAGTAAATAGTAATATTCTCTGATTTTCTTAAAAAATCGAAAAATTAAAAATTAAAACATACAAGAAATAATACAATTCATTCCATAGTGGTTGGAATGAGAGTGGAAGTGAAAGACAAAGGAGGAGATAAAGACTGCAATGGAGGCATTGGGGGTGGGACAAGGCACGGTCTAGAGGGCTTTCCCGTGGCGTTTTTCCATATTTTCTGGGAGTGGATCAAAGGTGACATGGTAGCATTTGTCCATGAGTTCTTCGGCAATAGTCAGATCCCAGTTGATATGGGAGCTTCATTTGCTGTGTTAGTTCCAAAGAAAGAGGGAGCAGAGTACTTCAGGGATTTCATGCCAATAAGCTTAATGTGCTCTCTACAAAAATACAAAATCCTTGCTAAGGTGTTAGCTACAAGGTTGTGATCAGTGTTCACAGTGTTGGTATGGCGTTACGTTTCGCACCCTTGGGATACAGATACATATCGTGCATCGCTAGGGAAATATCTCACTTTTTGGGAAACATCGGGAAACATTGGGAAATTGATTGAATTTTTCAATGAAACTTCAGGGATTGTTAAAATGGACCTTAATACACACTTTTAAATCATAATACGTCAAAAAAAAGTCCACATACTGAGGTTCCTTTGTAAAGGATCATAAGTTATGCGTCGTCTGACCGAACTGATGCAACTATTGTTCAAATTGATTCGATAAGATATATAAATGTAAGAAGACATTAATGAAAACACAACCAATTCATTGACAAAGTAAAGCAAGAAAGAGACTTGAGAAATATACCTATTAGGAAACAAACGAAATAAAAAAAAATTATCATAAATTAAATTTTAATTCAATTTTTAATCCAAGATTAATAAATTAATCTTTCAAAACAGTTAATCAACACCTCCACATCCCTAATTTTATGTTTCCAATCCAACATTACTCCCAATTTGTGAGGAATTGGGAAATTTTGAATTTCCCCCCAAATCGGCCCACATACACTCAAATCAGATTTGAGTGTATGTGATGTTAGATTAGTTCTCTTAGATCCTTGCAAAGGAAGGACCAAAATCTACCCAAAACTAGGTTGGTGAGGAGAAAATGCAAGAAAAATGGGAAGAATGCAAGTTTTTTATCAAAAAAACCAAGTATGGAGGAACTCATGTGCGTCTAGACGATATTGTCCAAGTATCGACGATATTTGGAACAAGTAAAAGGGACCAACACCAATATATTGACGATATATCGTGCGATAATATTGATATCACACGATATTATCGTCGATACGAAGGAATTTGCCCATTTTTTTGTTGCTCTTTATGGTTTTCGTATCGCTGACCCGCGATATCGATAGTATCGGCCAATATATATCGGCCGATACTATTGATACTACAAACACTAGTTGTGATCAATTCTCGATTGTGTTGTTTCCATGGTTCAAGGTGCTTTTGTTGAAGGGAGGCGAATTTTGGATAGTGCTCTGATTGCCCAATTCATTCTTGCCGCATGGGAGAGGTGTTGTGTGCAAGCTTGATTTAGGGAAGGCATATGATCACATGGACTGGGAGCTTTTGGACTACATTCTAGGGAGGATGGGATATCGCGAGAAATGGAGGAGATGGATTCAGGCATGCGTAAGATAGTCAAAATTCTCTATGCTAATTAATGGGTTGCTGAAAGGGTTCTTCAAATCATCTAGATGGCTTAGGCAAGGGGATCCTCTATCACCGTTCTTCTTTGTGGTGATGGCAGAAGACTTGAGAAAATTATTGGTGAAAGCAGTCTCAAAGGGCCCAATTGGTGGCTTTAAGGTGGATAGGGGTGATCGTCAAGTATCCCACCTCCAATTTGCAGATGATACAATCATCTTCCGTGATGCAAAGGCGTCAATGGTTGACAATCTAAGGAATATCATTTCTTGATTCGAGGTGGTGTCAAGTTTAAAGGTTAATTCTAAAAAATGTGAGGGTATATGCATTTCGAAGGAGGAGATTTTGGAGCTTTCCAAGCTCTTTGGATGTAGGGTCACGGATGTTAGTGCACTTTTCTTTGGCATACTAGTGTACCTTATTTATCAATTACTTAGGTTAGTGAGTCTAATGTCAGTTGAGTTTAATGAAGATGAAGACCAAAGACTCAAGGTGGACCTGCTGCATCAAGGAAGAAGAATCAGGTAAAAGAGATGCCTTAGTGAAGCCTTTAACCTTAAACCAAATCAAATCCCAAACCTCTAGATGACCCTGACCCTTTAGGCATACTTGTAGTCATCTTAGATTGGCCCTAGGTGTCCCAAAAGACCACTCAAACATTAGCCAAAGAGGTTGCATGTGCTGCTATAAAACACAACTTAAACAGCATGCACAGAAGGCCTGCCGACTGGTTGTGACCCCTGGCCGACCGGTCGTCAGACCCCAAAATGGGACAGCAAGCTTTGGAAACATTGGTCATAGAGGTTGAATGAATTGCTGGAAACAAGACAATCAAAATAGCAGCAATCATGCCTATGACCGGTCGGCAGTGTCCAGAATGGGACATCAAGCATGCTAGAGCCCTGGCCTTAAATCCGATCGGTCATTACCGGTCGACTGGACAGGTCCGACCAGTCGTGACCGGCCCTATGTAGACAACAACCTCTATAAACTGTCTGGCCATTGGCCGACCGATCGGGGACCCTGTCCGACTGGTCAGCTTCTAGCCGTTATTAGCCATTTTAGATCCATTGAGGGTTTTGTTTATATAAAGGCTAGGCTTGATTTTTGGGGCAAGGGCAGAGATATTAGTGCATTAGAAGCCACCTTAATTGCCCATACCATTAGGCTCTAATCCTAAGCATTCTAAGCCATCTTCCTTGTGTATAAATCACAAGATAGAGCATTCAAAGCTCATTGAAGATGCTCTTGCTCTCTCTTGATCTTTAGATGATTTAGGCACCTCAACCATAGGTAGATCCTTTGTCTAAACCTTTCTAAAGATCCTAATAGGTGGAATTCCTCTAGACAACCAACTCCTACTAGTTGTAGAGAATTCACACCATCTCTTATCACCTTGAGCATCTCAAGAGCATTCATGCAAGGTGATTAATCAAGTGGAGCTGAGACATTGGCAACGCAGCGGCAACACGATCAGGGGAGCAAATGGGAGCTGATTGAAGCACGAGAGAGCAGATATCAAGCAACCAAAAGCGGTGCTAAACAAGGGTTCATCCGACAAGTAAGTTGTCATATTGAGAGTCCAGTTGCACTCCTTCTTCAGTGAGGATTGAGTATGAAAGTTTGGATGTACAAACTCGAACAAGTTTCCGTGGGGAGCCTTCGGCGAGAGCATACGCTAGGTTCTTGGATTGGAACTAAAGGGTTGGGAGGATCTTGTCAAACTCCTGGGTTGAGAGGTTAACCTGTAAAACCACCATTATAAGTTGGGAGGAACCTTGTTAAACTCCTCAGTAGGGTGAAACCGTTTAAATACCTAGGTTGGGAGGAACCTGATTTAAACTCCCTAGTGAATGCCGGTGTGCTCACAAGGGTGAGCACTTGAACCGAGAGTGGCGTAGGGTGACCGAACCACTATACATGCTTGTGTTTGTGATTGAGTTGAGCACATTGTTAATCTAGCATCGTTGTTTTAATTGCTTAAATTATTCATGCTTGATTTGATGTATGTTAGACACTAGATAGGCACAAACACACATAAGATGTACTTCCACTAAGTAGAGTAGACTTGAGCTTATATGATCCACTCTCATACAGTCTACTTAGGTTGCATAGATTAGGTGCTTGATTAGTTTAATCATTTGATTTTCTATGCATGCTTGGGCTAGGTTGTTTAATTACTAATTATATACTAGCCTTGTGATTGGACCTACTTAAGCTTGAAAGCTAAGTGTTCTTGCTTAATTAGTTTATAATTGCTAATTGGTTTAATTAGGTAAGAGGTTTTTAAAAGGGATTTTTAAACGGTCCTAACCCCCTAGGACTTAGCCATAGTTCTATAAAGCTCCGCAAACTTCCGCACGTAAAGCGTAGGGTGTCGTGTTAGACTACCGACGCAATTTCGAGGTCTTTTCCCTCTACATATTTGGGACTTCTGCTATGCATCAGGAAGGCAGCAAGGCACTTGTGGGATAGGGTGATAAAGAAGGTGGAAACACCGTTATCCTCATGGAAATGAGAGATGTAGGGTATATGCATTTTGAAGGAGGAGGTTTTGGAGTTCGCCAAGGTCTTTGGATGCAGGGTCAAGTCTTTCCCCTCTACATATCTGGGACTTCCTCTATGTATTGAAAAGCCAACGAAGCACTTATGGGATAGAGTGATAGAGGAGGTGGAAAGGACATTATCTTCATGGAAACGCCGACATATATCCTTAAGGTGAAGGCTAAGTCTGATTAAAGTGGCACTATCGAATCTACCTATATATTACTTATCTTTATTGAAGTGTCTGAAAGGGGTGTTGAATAGGTTGGAGAGGCTTCGGTGTGACTTCTTATGAAGGGTGTAGTGGAGAAAAATAAGTTCCACATTATGAAGTTGGTTCAAGTTGAAGGATCTAAAAGGACAAGGGGAAGGCCAAAAGGCATGGTTGAGGTATTAAGAAAAGACTCGATGGCTTCTGGTTTACACGAGCATATGGTTATGTAATGGCGGTAGCCATTATGTGATATGGGGCTATAAGCTTGTAATGCCCTTTTTGTAAAAACAATGACCTGTAATGGCTTTGTGACAATCGTAACGGTCCTTGATGGAGCCAATACAATTTCTTCCTTTAAAAAAAATGACCATTCTAGGGCCTTTACGGCCCGTGTCATAACAACCATAAGCCTGGCCATTACAGCCACCGTAATTGTTATTGGATACCTTGGATATGGTCCTTAATAGAGTGCAATGGCGGAACAAAATTCATACAGTGAACCCTAATTGGTTGGGAATGGGATAGGGCTTAGACAACGACGATGATGACGACAACGACGACAACAATTCATCTAAAATTCGAAATAATGAATATCAAGAAACAACTCAAAAATTTGCAATTCATTAACTTGTTTGCCCAAACTCCACTCAAAGTGAAGAAATCTAATATGATGTAAAAAGCTTCGGACATGGGGTATTTAACTCAATGCTACAAAGATGATTCATGGAGAGCCCTCTTGATGGGAGCGAGAATAAACCGGGATTCACTTTGATACCCACATTTTCTGAAGATCTAACATCGATCTTACACAATATCATGAACTCCCTAAAGGATATATGAATGTTTTGAGCTTCGTCAAATGAATGGTTTACATGCTAAGTAAAACAAATATTGTAGACAATTCTGGCCTGGGTAAGACTCCTTGAACTATTTCTGCATGTTTTTGTGTTGGGAAGAGAGTTTTATGCTATTTGGCCGGGGGGGGGGGGGGGGGGGGGGGTTGCATATGATGCTTGATTGGCAAGCATTAAGAAATTGTAAACAATGCATACATTAACTGAAATTAAACCAACTAAATTGTAGTACTCCCTGTTGCTAAGTCAGTCCAAAATTTTGGTTAGTTGAACAATCATCACCTCTGTTTCAAGAACATTAGTTTGTTGAAATAAGACCATCCGATACTATCATTTTTTTACCATCCAATAGATGTCCACCAATTGGATAGTCAACTAATCAAATAAGCTGAATTTGCAGTTCATGGTACATCCAAAATGGGACCCGCAATTTGATTTATTTTTATTCCACTGGCAAATTTTAAGTAATTAATAGGCGCCCTACATATCATTCATCACACCCTTCCAAAGTACCATAGCATTTCTCTTACATTAAGAGACCAAAATCCTCTATACAAGACTTGTTGTATTCAGCTAGTAAAACACACAAGTTTTTTAGGCCCACCATGTTCTTCATGTGACGTCCACTCTATCCATCAGGTGAGACCACTGTTTCGAGTATAGGCGATATTATCATTAATATCATTGACATTATCAATATTTCCATCTTGACAATACCGATAACATTGCTATTATAAAAAATTCCAGAAATCGCTTGCAACGCCAATGTATTAGCGATATTCATATTATCAATAATATTGCCAAAAATCTATTTATTAAAAAAATCCCTTTCAATTGTTTTTAGTTGTGGGGGGCGCGGTTTGGGTGGATCCTCGGATCCACTGAGGTCGGTGGATCCCCAACCGTGGGGCCACTATGATCTATGTACCTTACATCTACACCGTCCATGCATTTTGAAAGCTCATTTTAGGGCATTATCCAAAAAATGAAGCAGATCCAAATCTTAGGTGGACCATACCACATGAAATAGTAGCGATTGAATCCACATCATTAAAAACTTCATGGGGGCCACTGGAATGTTTATTTTCCATCCAACCTGTTGAAAAGGTCACAAAGATCTGGATGAAGATACCAAACAAATATCAGCCTGACCCAAAACTTTTGTGACCCACGAGAAGCTTTTAATGGTTGAGTACCATTGTTTACTGTATTATGGTCCACCTGAGATTTGGGTTTACTTCATTTTTTGAATCATGCTCTAAAATGAGTTTTCAAAATGAATGGACAACATGGATGTAATATACACACATCACACAGTGTACTGCATGGTAAGGGATCCACCCACCTCGGTGGATTCGGGGAACCAGTGAAGCCGCGATGAAATGCATATATATATATATATATATATATATATATATATATATATATATATATATATATATATATCATGGATGTATGCATGCATGGATCAATGAGCTCAAGTCTACACTACTAGTGAAAGTACATCTTTTGTGTGGATGTGCAAATCTAGTGCCTAGCATGCATTCCTTATCAAGCATTCATAATTAAATAATTAAACATACAATGCTAAGATAACAATGAGCTCAAATCAATTACAAACACAAGCATGTATAGTGGTTCGACTTTGGGTCTACTCCACTCCCGGTTCAAGTACTCAACTCATTTGAGCACACCGGCATTCACTATCGGAGGTTTTAAATGAGGTTCACCTCTCAACATTTACACAAAGATTTTATCGGTTCACCTCTCAACCAGAAACAGTGTTTTTTGGACAAGGCTCACTCTCAACCTGACACACATTCACTCCCGTGTCAGAGGCTCCCCCTTGGAGACTTTGTTTAGGCCCAATAAACGAGCCAAAGAGCATCAAACAGCCCCTAGTCTTTAGGCCGACAAACGAGCCAAGGAACGGCCAACATTTCTAGAGTTTTAGGCTCAACAAACAAGTCAAGGATCGGCAAACGACCCTAATTCAAGTTTGACAAATAAACTCTACACTCAACTCCCACAGGAAATTGAGTGGAAGGACTCTCAATAAAGACAACCTTACTTGTCGGATGAGCCCCTTGTTCAGCGCCACTTTAGGTTGCTTGATCTCCACTCTCCCGTGTTTCAATCTGCTTCCCTTGCTCCCCCGATCATGTTGCTGCTGCATCACCAATGCCTCAGCTACACTTGATCAATTACCTTGCTTGTGATGTCTTTGAGAAGCCCAAAGTTATAGGAGGGTAGGTTTAAGAACTCTACAACTAATGAGAATGGGTTGCCTAGTCTTGCTCACCTACAACAATCTAATCTTAAAGCTTTAGGTAAGGATTTAACTATCAAGAAAGATCCAAATTCTACAGATCAAAGAGGGGCAAGGTCATCTTCTTCTTTGAGCTTGAAATGCTCCATTCTTGTGTAAAATCACAAGGAAGATGTCTTATAAAAGTTAGGAATTAAGCTTCATGTATGCATGTATGTGTGTATGCATGCATGCACGCATGGATGGAATTGATGGATCATGCATGTGAGTGTGCATGTATATGACATCGTATGTATGTATGTATGCATAGATGGATGGTTGGATGTGTTAGTGCATTTTTCTGTAGCATACTAGTGGACATTATTTGTCAATTACTTAGGTCAGTGAGTCTAGTGTCTGTTGAGCTTAAAGAAGACGAAGACGAAGACTCAAAGCGGACTTGCTGCATCAAGGAAGAAGAAACGGGTAAAAGAGATGCCTTGGTGAAGCCTTAAACTTGAACCAAACCAAAACCCAAAACCTTTAGATGACCTTGACCCATTTAGGCACACTTGTAGTCACCTTAGATTGGCCTTAGGTGTCCCAAAAGATCACCCAATCTTAGCCACAGAAGTTGCATGAGTTATTGGAAACAAGACATCCAAACAGCAGCCTTCATGCACTGTCCGACTGGTCTGACCCATGGCTGACCAGTCGGCCAGTAGAGAGATTGGGGTAGCAACTTGCTGGACCACCCCCCCGGCCCAAGTCCGATTGGTCGTGACCGGTCGGCTAGACAGGTCATGACCGGTCCCGACTGACCCAAACGAAGACAGCAACAAGTGTCTTAACCTGGCCATTAGACGACCGGTCGTGGACCCCTGTTCGACCAGTCATGACTGATCGGCTACTAGCCGTTTTGCACCTTTATAGATCCGTTGGGATTTTTCGTATAAAATGGTCGAGCTCGATTCTTGGGCTTCTAAGAGAGATATTAGTGCATTAGAAGCCCCTTGATTGCCCAAACCATTAGGCTCTAATCCTAAGTATTCCAAGTCATCTTCCTTGCATTGAATCATAAGATGGAGCATTCAAAGCTCATTGAAGATGTTCTTGCTCTCTTGATCTTTAAATGTTTAGGCACCTCAACCATAAGTAGATCCTTTGTCTAAACCTCTCTAAAGATCCTATTAGGTGGAATCCATTTAGGCAACCAAATCCTATTAGTTGTAGAGGATTCACACCAACTCCTATCATCTTGGGCATCTCGAGAGCATCCATGCAAGGTGATTGATCAAGTGGAGCTGAGGTATTGGCAACGCAGCGGCAACATGATCGGGGGAGCAAAGGAGAGCTAATTGAAGCACGGGAGAGCGGAGATCAAGCAACCCAAAGCGGCACTGAACAAGGGACTCATCCGACAAGTAAGGTTGTTATTTGTTGAGGGTCCATCCACTCTTTTCCCTATGGGAATTGAGTGTAGAGTTTGTTTGTCAAACTCGATCTAGAGTCGTTTGCCGATCCTTGGCTTGTTAGTTGAACTTAAACATCCAGGGACGTTTGCCATTCTTTGGCACGTTTGTCGAGCCTAAACAAGTCTCCAAGGAGGAGCCTCTGACATGGGAGTGAATGTGCATCGAGTTGACAGTTAGTCTATGTCCAAAACTCCTTATAGGTTGAGAGGTGAACCGGTAAAACCTCCCTGTAAAGGTTGAGAGGTGAACTTGATTTAAAATTTTCGTATAGTGAATGTCGGTGTGCAACCGAGTGTAGTAGACCCAAAGTCGAACTATTATACATGCTTCTGTTTGTGATTAAATTGAGCACATTGTTATCTTAGCATTGTATGTTTAATTGTTTAATTATGAATGCTTAATAGGAATGTATGCTAGGCACTAGATAGGCACATCCACATACAAGATGTACTTTCACTAAGTAGAGTAGACTTGAGCCTTATATGATCCACTCTCATATAGTTTACTTAGGTTGCATAGATTAGGAGCTTGATTAGTATAATCTTTTGATAATCTATGCTTGCTTAGACTAGATAGCTTATTGCTTAAAACCATATGCTAGTCTTGTGATTGGACCCACTTAGGCTTGGAAGCCGAAGTGTTCTTGCTTTCTTAGTTTAATTTGATAAAATTGTTAAGTAGGTGAAAAGAATTTTAAGAGGTCCTAATCCAAAAGGCGTAATTTCAAGATGGATGGATTATACATGTGTGTTTGTGTATATGTATGTGCATGCATGGATGGTTGGATGGATCCACCATTTTGTTTTCCTGAGTCGGTGATACATGCTTTTAGGCCCCCATTAAATCAAAACTTAGTATGCATGCATCTTTTTTGCTATTATTTGATTCCTAAATTTAGCATTTGCTGAAGTATCATTGAGAATTCCACCATTTTCCCATGTTTCTGCAATGTTTCCCCAAGTTAGTGTTACATGCTTTTAAGCTCCCATTAAAGAAAAACTTATTATGCATGCGTCTATCTTGCAAGATTCCTAAATATGCAAATATGTGTATTTTAGCATCTCCTGAATTTCATTGAGAAATTCCACCATTTCCCCCATGTTTTCTCAATGTTTCCTTCAGTTAATGGCAGCTTTCCAAATATCAGCACTTAGCAATAATATTGGCGATATCAATATATGTTTCTGTATCCCCAGCTAGCGATGCATGTAACGATACCGATACTACGAACAATGGGTGAGATTTCTCAATTTTGTCGCAAAGCCCAAAAATCAACTCAGTACAAAACTCAGGTGGGCCAATGGATCAAGGGAGTTTTGGATTTTCTATTCATACTAGTTAGGTAGGCCTGGTGAACATATTGAATGGAATATAAACACAATTGCATGCACCACACACAATCTATGGTTGGTGTCCCCTCTCCATTGTTTCCCTTTGTCATGGCCCACCTCAATTGTGGATCAGATTGGATTATGTCATTGAGACCTAAAATCTTGATGTCCCAAGAGTGAATGTCACACATACAACACAATGGGCTACAAAGCTTGATTGTTGAACGCACGCGCTTGCGTATATACAAATATGAATAACAACCTGTAGTGTCTACACTACCTCGAATTACAATAGTGTCAACCTCTGTGGAGCCCAACATGATGCGTGCATCAGATCCAACTCATCCACCAGATGTACCATTCAATGCTAGGGAAAATTAGTCCCAACACATGATTTTAGAGCTCTTAGGCATGATTTTACACTATTTCCTTTCAGTGTAGCCCACCAGAGTTTTGGATTGACCTGATTTTAGGCTCAATTGGGAACATGATGGGTCGAACGATGGATGGAATGGATGTCAAACAGACATTATGGTGGGGCATATAGAGGTTGACACCAAGGGAAGCTTGCCATAGTGTCAACACTATGGGATCATCTCTCTCACACAAAGAGGCACTCACATGTGTTTATGCGTATGATGTTCGTACCAAGGAGACATATTTAAGATTAAATAACAGAGGACAGACAAAAATTGGCAAATGGTAATAGACTAGTGGGCAAAGATTTAACTCAGCCCCATACCCAAGTATATTATTGATAACATAGATCTTGAGCTTGGGAGGATGACCTCTATAAAATTTGGGGTTCTATCTTATGTCCCCCTTCCTTGACAAGCCTGGAATTCTATCAATATAAATTAAAAGGATAGCTAATTCTGCAGCCGCAGATCCCAGAATATCATAAGATATATGTATTGCGGAATATTGTCATGCAACGTAAGCCATCCATCAGGAAGGCTTCACCATATAGATGTGTTGTCCCAAAGGTCAGACTAGTCATCAGAGGGACCACAATGTAAACCCCCCAAAATGCTCACACCAATCTTGATTTAGAACTAACCAAATATATAGAAAGGGAGGATGCATCTACAAGAAGAATATAGTGCAAATGTGCAACATTGTTCTGTGCAAACTCACAGAACAATGTTGCACATTTGCACTATATTCTAGTTAAAAGGAAGACATGGGAAGGAAGGATATACTTTCTTTTGGACCATGAAATTCCACGTTGAATTCGTTAATTCCATCATTGATAGTCTCCACTGCATAATCACTCATCATCCTGAATATGAAATGAGCAGGGTTTAAGGCAGCATAATGAAAGAAACTATTCCCATATATCGGTGCAACTAGAGTACTGTAAAAATGCAAGAGCAGACTTTAGGCAACTCTAAGCATCCATTCTTTCAAAAGACAAACATAAAAAGTAATAACGGACTAAGATTGAGCGGCTGTAATGTGATCAAACAAGAGTTGCAGAAATCAGATTACATTGTTCAATTTGGACACTAACCCGAACTGATTTGTTGAATAATTGAATTCAACACCTAATAATCAGGATCAGGGAACATAGCAAAATCGACAACCTGCAATTTGGGTCAACCAATTTCCTACTCTGTTAAAATCAATAATTAACCACAAAGTCTCAGTTTTCAGTTTCTGTTGCTTCCCTCTGGATTGGTGGAATCCAAAAGGTGGATTTGGAAAGAAAACATCACATCTAAAGAAACCAGTGGAAAATAGAAATCTATGGGAAAGAATCCAACTAAACCTGTCTGTTGTGGCACACATGAATTCCATCGAAATGTGGAAGGTCAATGGTCAAAAAGTAAGAGCTGTCTCTAAAAAAATGTGGAAATCTCCATTTCCTTGTTTCTTCTTTTTAGGAAATGGAAATCACCCTTTTTCAAGGAAGACCGGAAATGGAAATGAATTTCCACAGCTGTCTTTGTTTTCACAAACTGGCTGAAAATGTCATGTCTGAGGAAAATGATTCATTTCCATGGTTGTAAAGGGGATTCCACTAATCCTTGTACCAATTCAGCATTCTTTGGGTTCCATTCTCGTACTCAAAAGCGAATAGCTTTCCAGTTCATGATGTTCTTTACAGTGAATGGCAAATGCTGACTCCGGTGATGCTTGTGTAATTATCAACCGAAGTGATTATAGCAAATTGCTCTAGAGTTCAAAGTAATGAGCACAAGTTTCCCACTCAAAGTGTTAGTTAAGGGTACATTTGCAACTACCTTGGAAATGGGGCCAATAGAAAGCTTTTTAGTGAACTTGAATGAGAGAAGGTGGAAAGAAGAAAACAGACCACCAGACCCTTTGGAGTTTCACTTTCAACTTCTTCTTCTTCTTCTTTTTTGGAAATGTCCCTTTGGGTGGGTTTCACTTTCATGCCACGTCAAGGCTAAAATGCACAGTCAATTCAAACGCCAGTCACCAGATCAACAGATTCAACCAAAAGTTGATTTGAGGGCTACTTCCCAACACTAATAATTGAAGTAATGAGATGTGAAAAAAAAAAAAAAAACAACGAATCTTTTTAAGTAATGAAGCTTTCTTAACTAGCCATCTAATCCAATTTCCTACGCTGTGTATTATAACATGATTTCATTTGTGCTCCCAACAGCCCCACCATATGGATGTTATTCAATGAAAAAGTCAAGTCAAAGTGTCCCACTAGAAGTGCATCAGTAACTTAACCAAACTCTAGTGATAAGCATCCCAAACTCATCTAGTCACTGTCTGTGATTAGTCCCTCAACCAATAAATACATCACAGCAGCCTCTTTTTCTAGTCATTGCTTGAGAATCTCGGTGTTTTAAATAGCGAATAGCATGTAGCGTTGCCTTCTCCCCTCTGAAGTGTGGGGCGTAAGCTACATAGCGTGTAGCGTAAGCTACACAATACTTAGATTTTTAATCAAGGTTGTACTTGGTTGCGCCAAATTAAATGATTAATAATAAAATTTAACAAAATTTCATGATATTTGGTGCAACCAAATGCAACCTAAAGTAATAATAGCAAGGGGTAATTATTAAGTAAAAAAGTGAAGAAAGAGCAACAAAACTGATTTAAAACTATTTCTTATATTATTTTACTAAAAGCATAAAAGACTAATGGATTTTCATTGAAATAGAAAAATGTAACAAATTATTAAAAACATTATTATGAAAAATGACTTGTAATGTGAGCTCTGTAGCGCGTAGTGTTTCCAAATTAATCATGTAGCGTAGGCTACACACAACTTAAGCTATTTTCATGAGCTACGTAGTGTTTAGGCTAAGCTACGCTACGTAGCGTAAGCTACACACTACATAGCGTAGCTATTTAAAACATTTCTTGCGATCGTCCAGTACTCATCCAACTCTTTGTTGATTCTCATGAATTTTCATGATAATGTCTCACCCTTCATCTTACCATGACCTGTGACTAGAAAACAAGGACAAAACTCTCCCTCTAGATGCTTAAGAGGCGGGAGGTGCTAGCCTCAATGATAGTGGTTTTAGAGCTATACTTGACATTTTCTTTGCAAATACATTCTTTTGAGATGTCCCTAAGGGCGTGTTTGGTGCATCAGCTTAGAATCAATGGAATTGCATTTCGTATCCCACGTTTCAAACCCTCACCAGATGTTTGGATGGCATGGGATTTCAGCTTTGGTTTCCGTGCCGAAAACCATGTGCGAAATGGAGGGACTTTCCCAATCCCATTTCGTAAAATGGGCCCTGAAATCGTATCCACGATTGAATCCAGTGGATGACAGAGAGAGAGAGAGAGAGAGAGAGAGAGAGAGAGAGAGACTCAACTTGAGGGGTCCTCTGCAATGTGAAGGAGACTGCTTACTCATCCGTCTTCATTATAGGTGACGACCAGACACCGATACCCCATCTTATATACCAGGTGGTGGTGGGTGGAATGGATGCCATGTGCTAGTCGGTTTTGCCAGGTCGATCGGTAGAGAGAGATGGATGGATTAATCTCCATCGGGGTAGGATGTGCAGTTCGGTAGAGGGAGAAGATGAAGCCGGGATTTTCGTTTCCGGCGATGTTCCAGGTATGTAGCACAGATTTTCCCATCCCTGTATGACAGATATGGTGAATTCAAATGCCCAACGCACGGAATTTTCTTGCTGCAGGTAGAAAGGGCAGGTGGTGTTTCCTACGGTCTGATTGAGAGGATGATTAGCGGGGAAATGGTGAACTCCGTCATTTCCCCCCTTTGTCATGGATGATCCTTCATGTGGAGTACCACCAAATCCACTTCCCCTGTACCTAGAGCTGTACACGAACCCAGCTAGCTCGAAAAGCTCGCTCGGCTCGGCTTGGCTCGAAAAAGCTCGGTTCGGCTCGATTCGGAGGGTGGATCAAGCCAAGCCAAGTCGAGTATGTGGGCTCGTTGGAAATTCGAGCCAAGCCCGACCTTGACCTAAGCTCGGCTCAGCTCGAAATCAGGCTCGGCTCGGCTCGTAGAAGGCTCGATATTTTTTTACTTGAAAATAATATATATATAATAAAATATTTTTTTTTCACGCCTTTTCACCCTAATTCTTTTCTTCCAGCGCCCTTTCACACTCGCCCGCCCACCCCTAAAAATCTCAAAAACAAAACCCTCCTCCCCTCCGGCCGAATCGACCTCGCTTGGCGGCCTCAGCCTGACCAGCAACCCCCTTCGGCCGTCCCTCCTTCCTCTCCTGGCTCTCCCTCATCTCTGATTTCTCTCCCCCGTCGCCCGGCCTCACCTCCTCCCTCTTCAGCTCTCCCTCATCTCTGAATTTGTGAGTTGTAGCTCGAAATAAGCTTGAAAAATGTCGGCTCGAAAGGCAAGTTCGATATAGGCTTGAAAGCTCGGCTCGAATTCAGGCTCGAAAGCTTGAAGCTCGAACAGGCTCGAATTGGCTCGAATTTGGCTCGAAAGCTTGTCCAAACCAAACCAAGCCCACCACCTGGGCTCGAGGACCAAGCCGAGCCAAGCTCGAGCCCAGGTCGCCCGCTGACCAAACCAAGCCGAATTGGGCAAAGCTTGGTTCGGCTCGGCTCGTGTACACCTCTACATGTACCCATCCAGGGTTAAAATGAAGTTTCCAAAAGCGTACTTGGAAGACTTGCCGAATTTCTAGACTCCATCCCGTGGGATTAAGAGAAAATGATTGGCGGATGTAATAATTGCTATAAATCCAATTCAATCCCACCTAATCCCATCTAATACCATGCGCCAAACACCCCTAAGTATGTTACATCATCATTCCACTGAGCAGAGCACCTAGAGGAAGTGATTCCAATATGGAGAACGGTGGATCATGAAAATTGTATGACGTAAGTCCCTTCTCATAGGTCGTGGGCTTTCTGATCTTCAAGTGTGGTAGAGAATGCATGCTCAGTGGGATTTTCTAGATCTAACCTTTCATTTTCTTACAAGCCATTACTCTGAAAGGTCCCTAACTGAATCCCTTTCACTCGATGATTTCATCAAGAATCTGCATCATCATCGCACTCAAGCTCCACTTAAGAAGATTCAAAGATGGAGACCAAAGATCGGGAATAATGTATGATATAAGCTCCTTAAGCGTAGCGGTAGTGTACACTACATAGCATAGCCATAGCAATACGTAGCGTAGCTAAATAGCGTAAACCCTCTGTAGCGTATGCTACAGCCTACAGCTACTAGAGTGTAGCATTTGTAGCGTACGCTACAATGTTTTTTCTTTTTAGTTTTTTCTTTTCTTTTCTTTTTCTTTAGCCTTGTTTGTTAAAAATGGTCTAAAACTCACATGCTACTGATATTTAAAACACTACTCCTTATAAGAATATCTTTTGTGCATTCTAGAATTTCTTAGTCATTAGAGTCTCTCCTTCAAGTGGGGTTTTGCATACAGGAGCTTGAATTGCTCTATAAAAAAGTAGTGAAAACATGGTACCTAAGTAGAAGATGGGAATAGATTTTAGGATGGAAGGAAAAGAAGAGGAAGGAGAGGAAGGAGGAGAAAGAAGAGAGAGAAAGAGTTAGGGCATCCTAGCCCCCATATAAAGATTTTTAACAAAATCAACATAGGCCCTCATAAGACCCCATATTACATAACAGGCCTCATAAAACCCATATTACATAATAGCTCTCACAAGCACATATCTCATTACTTCCCCTCAAGCTAGGCATAAATGTCTATCATGCCTAGCTTGCTAAGAACATATTTTAATTTTGTCTTAACAACCTAATAAGAATGTGGAAACACCATGAATTGTGCTCTCTCCAGGTACCACCCCTCAAGGGTGCTAGTCGAGGTGCTGAGAGACACTATCGAGATTGGGTGCTTAGCATTCCTTCAGTGGATCGCAAGGACTTTGCTTTTATTTTGGGCTTGGCTGGATGTCCCTAATCTTGGGATTTCTCCTTGTCTGGAGTTGTATTTTGTTTTGGGGGGCCTTAATTGTTTCTTTTCTTTTCCTCTTCTTTTCTGTTTTGTTTTTCTTTTCCTCTCTGTATAGTTGGGTTGGGTCTTTTTTTTTTTTTGTTCCTTTTTGTATAGCTAAGTCAAGTCCTATTTTCATTTTCTTGTTTGTTCCTCTCATTCCTTCTTAGTTTTTGTTTTCTTTCAGGTTGCCTTTGGCTCCCGTAAATAAAGTATCAATCTTAAAAAAAATAATAATAATAAAAATAAAAATAAAAACTTAGTGAAGATGTCAACCAACTGATTATCAATTGTTTCAAATGGTAAGCAAAGATCTTGAAAAATAACTTGCTCATGAATAAAGTGTCTGTCCACTTCAATGTGCTTGGTACGATCATGTTGAACTGGATATTCTGTAGTGCAAATGATTGCCTTGTTATCACAAAATAACTTTATACAAGCATTCGCCATGATTTCCAAATCACGTAACAAAATTTTCGCCCATAATAACTCTGCTACATCATGTGCCATAGCCTATACTCTACTTCAACGGTAGACTTAGCTACTACCGTTTGCTTCTTGCTTCTCCAAGTAACCAAATTTCCTCCTACAAAGAGTACAACATCCTGTAGTCGACTTTTGGTCATCTACACCACTTGCCCAATCTACAACAGCACAAACTTCCATACTGAGGTAACCATGATTTGCAAATAAGAGACCCTTCCTAGGAGATGCCTTCAAATATCTCAATATTCTTTCAACAATATCCAAGTGAGAAACCCATGATGCCTGCATAAAATGACTCGCCACACTTATTGCATATGCCATATCAAGTCATGTAAGCAATAGATAGAGAAAATGGCCAACCATTCTTTTATAGATCTCTTTATTCGGTAACAACTCCCCCTTGCTTCGGCTTAGCCTATGATTAGGACCAATAGGAGTATCTGTTGGTCAAGAACTTAGCCTACCAATGTCATTCAATAAGTCTATGGTTTACTTTCTCTAAGAGATAAAGATACCTAACTTAGCCTACCAATGTCATTCAATAAGTCTGGTTTATTTTCTCTGAGGGATAAAGAGACCTTTCTTTGATCAAGACACCTCTATACCGGAAAAAAAATAAAAAATAAAAAATAAAAATAATAAATTTGATTTCCTAAATCCTTAATCTCAAATTCTTTTGCCAAAAATTCCTCAAATCTTTCATCTCCTGGGAATCATTTCCTATCACCGCAATATCATCCACATAAACAATCAAAGTCGTTGACAACTGTCCCCATCACCTTACAAAAAGAATATGATCCACATGACTCTGGAATAACCAAAAACCTCTTAATTGTCTAACCAAACCTCTTGAACCAAACCCGGGGAGATTAAAATCAATTAGTAAACTAAACCACGCTACACGCCACATAAACTATGCTACACGCTATATAGCTCACATCACAAGTTATTTTTCACTACATTAAAATCAATTAATATTTTCAACAATTGCTTACATTTCTCTATTTTCAATCAAATTACTTGATCTTTTCAAAAGTAACAGTATTAAATCAGTTTCGTTGCTTTTTCTTTACCTTTATACCTTAAACATTGCCCTTTCCTATTACTTTATGTTGCGTTTGGTTGCACCAAATATCATATGAAATTCTGCTAAATTTCATTATAATCAATTTAATTTGGCGTATAATATCATGAATTGATGAAACCAAGTGCGACCTTGATTAAAAATTTAGAAGAAGCTTATAGCTTACATCTCACACTTCAGAGGAGTGAATGCTACGATACACGCAATTCGCTATTTAAAACACTGGATTGGATATAAGGATATTTTTGTCATTGTTATTATTTTATTAAAATAGATTCGGTATAGATTTAATAGATGGATAAGATCAGACCAGTCTTTAGCCTTTAATATATACACAAAATTGTAGATGTGGTATAGCCGAATGGTAAACAGTGGTGGTTTGATCCAAATGCATGGTCTAATCAATTCCATATTTAAGACTTACATGTATTAAGTAGTTTTTATTAGCTTAAAAAAACGTGTTCTTTAGTAGGTAGCGTAACAACGTTTACTTGTGACGCAAGAAACCTAATTAAAAAAGAATTAGTTAATATTCCCTTATTTTTGTGGCTTATTTTTCAAGCGACTTCTACGTACTAAACAATGTCCCAATGACATAGGATAAGCCTTGTTTGAAAGCCTACCAAGTTAACCTTCTAATGAGCCCAAGATCATGTGATTGGTATGAGAGGAGTACATAATGACAAATTTACAGAAGAGATATATGATTATGACAGGATTTTGGGATAGCATTGTCCCTACTAATATTTTATTAGAATTAGATAGTCGGGGTTTGATTTAATGGATGCATAAAATTTGATCAAGGTTAATAGCGGACAACCAACCAGCGCACCAAACGCTCCAGAACTGATGGGGAATGATCGATTTATCCCTATATGCAGGCCCTCCTAAGCAAGCACAAGTGAGACCTCCCCATGGCAACCCTCGCATCACATGGGTCCCTGAATCACATTGTCCCATAGTGAGCCCCACCTCGTGGCCATTCTGCATCTCACAGACCCCAGCTCATGGGCCACCCCACCCCAGTGTGGAGACACGTGACATTCCTAGAGTCACACCAAGATGCCCCCGCATCATCCACCCACACCAGTGAGGAGACTCGAACAATGGGCTCTCCCTCTGATACTATTATGATAGTGGACAACCGACCAACACCAAAAGCTCCAGAACTCATGGGAAAGGATCAGTTTATCCCTATATGCAGGCCCTCCTAGGCAAGACCTCCCCGTGGGCTACCGCCGCATAGCACGAGTCCCCAAATCACACGATCCCATAGTGCGCACCATTCTGCATCTCACAGACCGAACCTCATGGGCCACCCCACCCAGTGTGGAGACACATGGCATCCTTGGAGTCACACCAAGATGCCCCTGCATCAAAGGTCTTCAGTCTTTAATGTATACATAGGATGTAGATGCATTATATCTGAATGGTGAAAATAAATAATAATAATAATAATAAGGTTTTCAAGGTTTTCTTTGTTAATCTTGTATTTTAATTAGTCCATGTAGTGTGATGCTCTAACCAGTAGGGTGACTAAACGAGGACTGCGAGGTTTAATGGAACCTAACCCAAAACTTTGAATCAGGCATGAGTGTCTATTGCTTTGATTCATTTGTCCCACACCATTATCACTACTATCATGAAAAATTGCAGAAACTCATCATCATACTATGACCATTGTTTATGAATTGAAGTATCAACCCTTGCATCTCTTTTTTAAATATCATGAAAATATATCGATTTTCAAAATACAACCAACATTTGTTACTATGAGACCAAGATCAATATTAAAAACCACATAACAGGAACAAAAAGAAAAAAACTTACAACTTCATCACATCCATATCTCTTCGCTTGCTTGGAGAGGACATCTTCCTCAATAGGATTAAAGCCAAATTCCAAAACTATCACATGTCCACCCAAAATTTAGTTTTTATTGTGAAATTCTCATCACAACTTAGTACAATAAATTAGAATAGCATCGATAAAATAAATAAGATGCAAAAGAACATACCGTATTAGCAAAGATCCGCAGAAAAAGATGTTATGATTTCAATGAAAGAAATGAAGCTCAATTCCAAAAAATCATTCATCCCCATAGATAAGAAAGGAAAAGCACCTCTACAAAAAAAAAAAAATCAAAATCAAATGCCTGAGATAATTCATGGGAAGGTTGAAGTTGTATCTTGATATAAGTAAAAATTCAAGGAACATTACTCTCTATGCTAATCTCAATGACAAGACAAGCACACCCAACCAAGCCAACAAGCTCAAGGACAGCAGTAGCTTTTACTATAAATCATTTAGTCTTTCAATTAGAAAGAGCAGATGAAAAAAAAAGGGATGAACAGATCACAAAGATGGGGAAAAGAGAAACCACAAAGAGCCTACTTTACTCATCATTCAACAAACATGAATTACAAAAGCCTTGAGGTTGTTCCATATAGACCTTTTTCGGGAAGAATGTCATGAAGAAAATATTCTTGATATAAAGTTATAAAATGGATTAGCCTCAAAACACAGCAAAAGTGAGAACAGATGCAGGTTTTACCAATAGGCTGAAGGTTTTATCGAAAAGGAGGCAGTGCCATTAGTAATATCCCTTGGCCATCAGCACAACACTTAATAGACTTAGCAATTGCTAACAACATTCACGGATGTTGGGAAACAAGAGCCCAAGTCCTTTGGCACAGAGGGCAGACAACTTGCCATCATAGCTTGAAGCCAATGAAGAGGCCTAGAGGCAGCAGTGGTGCAGGTAAAAGGATTAGACTAAGCATGAAATCAAAGTAAGAAAAGCACAATGAGCCTTAGTGTGAGCAAGTGGAGGAATAGGATGAACAAGTGGAAGACAGAGCTGTACATGATGAGCGCAAATAGTTTTTGGGCCAATGATGATTTATCTTAAGACAATGAGCTAGAGAAGATGAAGGACATGAAGAAGAATCTCTACCAATCAGGAAGCAACTGGAAGGAGAATTCCCCCTAAAGTAGAGGATGAAGAAGCAATGAGGTAAAAGATGGGAGAAAAACAAAGTACATAAACATGTAGCTCCTGAGATGGAAGAGTAACCACCAACAGAGGGGAAGCAGGTCTCATCAAACACAACATGATATGAGATAAGAACTCGACCAATCTGTGGATGAAGACAATGATAACCTTTGTAATAATTAGGGCTCTCAATGGAGCAGGTAAGATCCGAGATCCGATTCACTCCGAATCCATATAACGCGGATTTGGATCTTGAAATAGGTCCGATTAGTTAAATGGACCAGATTTGGATCTTAAAATAGGTCTGATTACTTAAATGGACCGGATTTGGATTCACAGGAACATATCCGAGTTCGATCCAAATCCGATTAAGATCCGACTCATTGTCACCTTATTGTATTTGTTATATTCATGCTGGCCATCCGTTTTCCAGATTATTTTAGGATATGTCTCAAAATTGAGACATGCCACTCTTAGGTCGACCATACCACAGCAAATAGTGAGATTTGCATAATTTTTCTACTAAATTAAATATATTATATTATATAATTTTTAGATTTATAATAGGGTGGATTCGAACCTAGATCCGACCCGAATCCGATGGTTATATGGATTTTGGATCGGAAATAGATCTAACAATTTATAAATGGATTGGATATGGATATCACCTTTTAGATTCGAGTTGGATCCGAATACGATCCAAATCCGTCTACAGATATACGGACCTGGAGCCGGATCCAACTGGATCCGATCCAGATCCGACCCATTGAGAGCCCTAGTAATAATCACTCAATCCAAGAAAAACACAAGGATGAGAAGTAGAGCTAAACTTGGTCCTTATGCAAGCAAAGGCACCTAAAAACCCTAATACAGAAATAATTAGGAACCAAAATTAAGAAAATTATAGGGACAATTATTACAAGAATAAAATTTTGGAAGACTGTCAAGTTGTAGCAGAGTGCTTCAATCCAAAGGAAAGATGGGACTCTACCATGAAAAATAAGGGTCGATTCCATCTCGATGGTATATCGATGTTTGCACTTAACAATTCCATTTTGCTAAATACAAAGGACCTGATGAAGAATCCCATGAGCACATAGATAGGAAAGGTTATTTCACCAGCACTGGGCCTGGTTCAAAGAGTTTGGCAATATGATTTCCAACATCGAATTTAAAGGTACTCTTTGACCATTCTATATTTGTAAAACATATGAATGGTAATACGACAATTCTTGTCGTATATGTTGATGACATCATTCTAACTAGCACAAGCACAACTGAAATAGACAATGTTAAGAAACTATTGGCCTTGTTGTTTAAAATGAAGGACTTAGAGCTATTGAAGTGCTTCCTTAGAATTGAAGTGGCTCACTCAAAACAAGAAATCTTTTTATCTCAATGTAAGTACGTGCAAGATCTACTCAGTGCTTGTCCTATTGACATACCTATTGAAGTAAATCATAAATTACATGAGAGACAATCAAACGAAATTAATAATCCCAGCATGTATAGCCAACTAGTGGATCGACTAATTTATCTCAGCTTTACTCATCCTGACATCTCTTATGCGGTTGGAATTGTAAGCTAGTTTATGCATGACCTTGTTGTCGTCATCTCAAAGCAGTCCATCGAATTCTTCAATATCTAGAAGCTACACTTGGTTGTGGTCTTCTATCTTTAAATCATGACCATTTGAATATAGGTGGTTTTTGCGATGCAGATTGAGCTTACTACTCTTCTAATCGGCACTCTACTACAGGGTATTGCACATTTGTAGGAGGAAATCTAGTTACTTGGAAAAGCAAGAAGCAATATGTTGTTGCTCACTCTTCAGTTGAAGCTGAATATTGGGCAATGGCCAATGCAGCGAGTAAATTACTATGGGTGAAAGCAATTCTTCAAGATATGGGATTCAAGACAACCTCTTCAATTCCACCACAGTGCGATA
The DNA here is from genome assembly GCA_003013855.2 of Liriodendron chinense. Classification (NCBI taxonomy): domain Eukaryota; kingdom Viridiplantae; phylum Streptophyta; class Magnoliopsida; order Magnoliales; family Magnoliaceae; genus Liriodendron; species Liriodendron chinense. The sequence continues at coordinate 1,505,632 of PVNU02002850.1, forward strand.
ATCAAGCGACCATACATATTGCATCTAATCCAATCTTCCACAAACGCACAAAGCACATTGAAATCAATTGTCATTTCATTCAAGAGAAATTAGTTATCAAACTGCCCATACACCCTTAGTTTGTTCAAAAGATCAATTAGCAGGTCTTTACCAAAGCCACATCAACAATGCGCCTCAAGACGATTAGTCTCTAGCTCCGCATGAATGATATCCATGGTCCGGCTTGAGGGGGAGTGTTGGTGTACACAGTTTAAAATACTCCTGCAGAGTACCATATGTGATTAGGATTAGGAGTAAGACCTAGATTAGGATCAGTTCTCTAAATTCATTCTTATCTTTATAATCTTCTATTGTAAATACAACTCTATAAACTCCTTTATCTCTCGTTCTTCTTCTCTTCTTCTTAATTTTAAGTTGCCAAATGTGGCCTTTAAAAAGAATAACAAATCCAAGCTAATGTTTGTATTTTTTTGAATATACCCATCACCATTTTTATGGGAAATTCATGTCCAAGTGTAATTGACAAACCATTGATAGTGCCACTAAGCCAGACAAACCTATAAATGACACAACTTGGTCATTTACCAAACTGGCCCTATGATAATGCTTGACACCCATAGGCATGGCAAAGGCTTGCTTCTCTGCCAATCTCAAGAAGAAGATCAAGAATGTATTATTTTCTGGAACATTAAACACCATTTCATCGAGTGAACCACTTCTATTCCCAGTAAGTATTTCTAGTCACGAAGGCCTTCTGACAATGAACACTTTATCAAGAAGTGCTTAAAATAAGTAATTGACTTTCCTCACCACTCAAGCAAATTATCTCAACTTCAGATTTAAGGAGTATACTTCTTCCAAATGCTTAACAATTCCAAAAAATAATAATAATAATAATAATAAATAAATAAAAATTCCCATGCTTAAAACATCAGAAAAATAGACATAAAATCAAACTGATTACCAAATAAATTGTAATCCCATAACAACTAAATGAGCTACAACCAACATAACATTCAAATCAATTAAAATTAAAAATGCAACTTATAAAGTCAAATTCCCTTAACCCACATTTGAATCATTAGAAAAGACCAACATATGGAATCAAATTAAAAACCACAAAAAAGAGGGACTACAAATATCAAGATCCAATAACATCTAGGTTAATCACGTACCCACATTGAAATCATGACAGAAAAGACATCATATCAAACTAAATACAATTACATAAAAGCCCATTCAAAAAAATCAAACACCAATAACCCACTTTCAATCATCATATGGGATCAAAAAACCAATTAAGATACAAGGATCCCACAACATTTAACTGAATGAGATGCCGCATTTGAATCATCACAAAAAAAGACATGAGGAATATAGTTAATTACCAAGAAAAACCACATACCACATCAAAATTCATAGCATTTGAATGACCCCTAACATCAAACCCAATGCATAGATTAACCCAACAAGACCCAAAAAAATTCATTCAAAGAGAAGGTCCGAGGGGGTTATGGGGAGGAAGTAGAACGACCTTAGGAGCTGTTAGTGGTGCTTCTCCTCTCCTTCCCCTTGCTTCACCAGAATGAAAGAGGAAGAAGGGGCCTGAAGCCCAAACAAGCAACTAGATAGAAGAAAGAGGGAGGGGGGGCAATGAGGCAAGCATGAACCAGGTAGAGGAGAAGCACGCTAGAAAATATTAGCCTAAAATTCCTTGAAGACTGTTAGTGTGAAGGCGGAGGAGCAAGGAGAAACCCAAGGAAATGATTCTAAGCTTGTCGACTTGCCTCTTGTGCAGCTATGATATTACCCCAAACTTGGTCTCTTTGAACTTCATAAGAAGGGATCCAGCCATTCTTGTCTATAATCTGTTCTTCAAGATAGCTGTGGTAGGCTGGTTGATTTCAAAAGTAGTTCAAATGTCAGGCAGTTCAAGGTGGATGGACTAATACCTCTATTATGAGATATCAAAAGGTCCATTTAAGCAGCTTTGAGAGTGGAATCAAAGGGATGATCCATAGAAATTAACCCCTAGGCTACCGAACCATCAGGATTCCAACAACGAACTCCAGAATACCCGCTATCCAACTTAGCTGCTGCAATCGTCCAAGAGTGCAAACTGAATTGCTCATGAGAAGCGGAGGTCTGCTGAGTAGTGCAAAACAACACCTGCTGAATTGTGGAATGATCAGTAGGGAGATTCCATGCTGCTGAGATAGAGAACGGAGATGAGGAAAGAGCAGCTGAAGTTGAGCAAAAAAGTGGTTGTTTCTGATATCTTCAGCATTGCCTGAAGAACCTAAAATTTAGATCTGGATGTGCCCTTGAATATGTGATTGTTACACTCTTGCCAAACATGACAAGCATGAGCAGGGAATTCGAGCTTGCCCAGCAGTTCGACCATAGGAGTGAGGAGGTAGTGGCAATGAAGTTTTGTCAGATGACTCAGATCAGACACGGGATTGTCAGCATAAGCAAGAGATAGCCCAAACTTTTTATGGATTTCTCTCCAAATCCATGAAGAAAAATTGAATTGGATAAATAGGTGATTGCAAATCTCCACCATAGAATTACAAAAGATGCACTTATCATCCTGGATGATACCCATTCTCGTGAGGAGAGGGTTTTCAACCCGAGTTTGTCCTTCAGAATGAACCATGCAGTGGAGTGTTTTGGAATCCTTCCCTCGAACCAAATCAACTCAGCCCACGGGACCAACACATGATGATGCCTGCATATTTCAACGGCTGGAGAGAACGTGAAGTTTCCTTGGTCATTTGCAGTCCAATGGTTTCTTCTGGGATATCCATCAGATAGACAGTTTGAATTTCATTCCATATCCACATTTGTGTGACTGAGATAGGGGAGAAAGGTTCAAGAGCAATTCTGTATGAGGTCTGACACTTTGAAGCTCAGCTCTCTAACAAAGTCATAAGCAGCCCTCAAACAAATACTATCAATAAGTCTCCCTCTAGGCAACCAAGGGTAACCCAAAAAGAAGTTTGCTTGCCATTTTCTACAAGGTGATGGATGTGAGGTTTAGCAATGTCTCTGACTACAAGAATACTTCACCAGGCCCAATGTTTCAGGTGACTTTGATATCCCACATATTCCTGTTTTTCAATAAGCCCATTTTGTGCATAGGCTTTGATTTATTTATTTATTGATTTATTTGAAAGTGGCAACTTTTATTAAAAAGCCCTCCAAGCGAAAGCTTAGTCGGGAAAAGCAGACACAGGCTTTGATCACCAGACATTAATTTCCACAACTGATTTATGAGGAAAGGAGCTTTTTCATAGGAATTACACTATCATACCTAAACCAGATGCAGATTGTGTACTAAGTAACTCAGTACACTATTACTCCTTGGGGCCCACCATTATGTATGTGAATTATCCACGCCATCCATCCGTTTTACCAGCTCATTTTAGCTCATGAGCCCATAACTGAATTATATCCAAAGCTCAAGTGAACCACACCACAGGAAACAGTGGGAATTGAACACCTACTGTTGAAAACTTCTAGGTAGTCATAGAAGTTTTGGATCAACCTGATATTTGTGTTTTCCTTTCATCCATGTCTGAATGACCTTATGAACAGGTTGTATGACAAATAAACGTCACTGTGGGCCGTAGGAAGGTTTGACTTCATTATCCCCACTGTTTCCCATGGTGTGGTCCACTTGAGCTTTGGATATGCCTCAGTTTTGGGCTCATTCCCTAAAATGAGCTGGTAAAACGGATGGATGGCAGGGATAATGACACATACATCATGGTGGGCCCCACAGAGTTTACTCAGTAAGCTATAATCCATATCCGCTTAAGCCTCCTTTAGATATGGGCAAACAAACCATTTCCCAAAAGGCACAACTTTGATAGTTACCAAATGGACTATTTGTAAAGAATTAATGTATACAATAATGGTTGTATTCTCTTGACATGCCTATCATCATTTTTATGGGAATCCAAGTCCAGGTGTAATTGACAAACCATTGATAGTGCCACTATGCTGGGCAAGCCTATCAATGACACAACTTGGCCAGTTACCAAAATAGGACCTCGGCTAATGGCTTGCATCCACAGGTATGTCAAATAGGACCTCAGCTAATGGTTAGAATCCACAGGTATATCAAGGGCTTGGTGCCTATCTTGCCGATATCAAGAAGAAGATAAAGAATGCATTCCTTTTGGAACATTAAAAAAAAAAAAAAAAACCATTTCATTTAGTGAACCACTTCAATTCCCAATAAGTATTTCAAGTCCCCAAGGCCTTCTGATATCAAACACTCTATCAAGAAGTGCTTAAAATTCGTAATTGGCTTCCCCCATCACCCAACCAATCTCACCTACATCTTTAATGCCGATACTTCCTTCTTCCCAGTGCCTAAAAATTAGAGAGGAAAAAAAAAAACAAAAACAAAAAACCAGTTGTAAAATCAAAACCCCATAACCCACACTAGAAACATCAGGAAAAAAAAAAAAAAGGACTAGTTACCACAAAATCCCCACCAAAGAAATTAAAATCCCATAACACCTGAATGAGCCACAACCAACATAACATTCAAATCATCCTACGAGAACTGAATCTGTCAAATTAATCACAATTAAAAATGCAACTTATAAAATCAAATTCCATTAACCAAGACTTGAAATCGTCAGAAAAGACCAACATACGGAATCGAATGAAGCAAGACAATGCAACAAAAAATAAAAAATAAAAACTTCAAATATCAGCATCCAATAACATGCCCACATTTGAATCGTCGCAAAAAAAAATAAAAAATAAAGACAAATGAAATCAAACTAAATACAATTAAATAATCGCCTTCTTATAAAATCGAAATCTTACAACCAACACTTCAATCATCATATGGGATCAAATTCAAGATGATAAAAGAAGACCCAATTAAGACATATCACATTTGAATCATCACAAGAAAGACACATGGAATATAGTTAAATACGAAGAAAACCCACATACCAAATAAAATACCCATAGCATTTGAATGACCCATACCATCCAAAATCCCATGCATAAATCCACCCAACAAGACCCAAACAAACTCAATCAAAAACAAATAAAAGATTGGGGAAAGAAGAAAGACGAACCGAATTGCCGGTTTTATGGACAAGAATCCCAAGCATATCGATAAAGTGAAATGCTCAACAACAACAACGAATAAGAATTCCCTTTGTGCCGATGAAAAAAAAGAAGAAGAGGAAAATCGATCGGTTTCAAAGCGCCTGATGTAGAGAGAGAGGAGTTACACCGCACTCAATCCTACCATTTTTTAAAAACAAAAAGAAAACGCAGAGAGAGGAATTATAATAGGGTGTGGGAAGAAGCATATAGCCTAGGCCGCGGGATTTGGTGCAAAACGGGCGCATAGTTCGGTGATCCAGACCGTTCATCTGATGGGACCCAGTGCCGACGGTGGATGCTGCAAATCCCCGGATTAAGAGATCTTAACACTTCGATCAGCAAGCATATAGACGGTTAAGTAAAAGGTAGGGCAACGGTCCACATTGCACGGAATAGATCATGCTGGGCAGACTCGGATTGCGTTGTGGAGCACGCACCACCGACCTGGGTAGTGTGTTGATGTGGAAAAGTTCTGTAGGCCCCACCATGATGTATGTGTCATATCCACACCGTTCATCCATTTTTCCATAACAATTTAGTGCATAATCCCGAAAATGAAGTGGATCCAAAGCTCGAGTGGCCACATCACATAAAATAGTGAGGATTCATCTACTACCATTGAAAAGTTATTGCAGGCCACATAAGACCTGGATCAAGCCGATATTTTTGTTTCCCTTCATCATCGAGGTCTGTGTGACATTATGAATAGGTTGGATGGAAAATAAACATCATGTGGGCCGTAGGAAGGATTCAATTGTGGCCATCATTGTCCTCGCTGCTTTACACGGTATGGTCCACTTGATCTTTGGATCTACCTCAATTTCTAGATCACGCCCTAAAATAATTCGAAAAAATGAATGGAGGGTGTGTATATATATATATATATATATATATATATATATATATATATATATATATATATATAGGGAAACGGTACTATGAGGTCGACCTCATGGGAAGTTCCCATGAGGTCGAGCTGCTTGGGCCCCACCGTGATGTTGATCGGACATCAACACCGAGCACTTGATGGGTACCCTTTAGTTCATGGGATATCCCAAAAATCAGCCGTACATGGAACTCAGGTGGGCCATAACATCTAAAACCATGTAAAGACATGCCTAAAACATCTAAAAGCGCCTGGTGGGGCCCACCTAAGTTTTGGATGCCGCTGAAAGTTGGTATGACCCCTCGCCTAAGTGGAGCGCACACAATGGATGGTCTGGATTTGTGAACAACATGTTGGTGGGCCTAATAAACAATCATGAAGGTTTTAATGGGTGGATCACCTCTATCAACTGTTATATGTGGTGTGGCCCACCTAAGTTATGGATTGACCTGATTTTTAAGACCTTCACCCATCACGTAATGATGCATCTGACCGATGGAGTAGATGTCTGATCAACATCACAGTGGGCCCCACACAGCTCGACCTCATGGTAACTTCCCATGAGTTTGACCTCATAGTACCATTTCCCATATATATATATATATATATATATATATATATATATATATATATATATAGTGGGGGTAATGGAACTTTACCACAGCAATACCATGGGTGTTATGGTACTCCATAATTAAGGTTTTGGCCTCCTCTAAACTTTGGTTTTTTTTTTTCTCCAAGGGCACTATTTGCTTTTTTATGACAAAAACGCCCTTCTTCCTATTGTTGCCTCATAATTGCATGTCTTCATAATTGAAAAGTCTTCTTTGAAATGGGATTTTTTATTCCACTCAAATAGGATTGGGTTCGCTCCATAAATTTGATCCGTTCATTTGTATTGGACAATGGTAAACCACAAGAGGGTGTTTTTCAGTTTTTTTTTTTTTTTTTTAAGTTCTTTATGGCCCACAATGGCATTACCGTTATTCGTTAATTCTTAATTGTTTTCTCTAGTGTGGTCCATCTGTGATGATTTTTATCCCTAGACGTCAGTCAATTATATGAAATTAAAACCTCTTTCGTTTGAATAGGGTAGATTTGCCTCATGACAACTCAATGGGTCGCACATAAGCTATCTAATGGGTTTCTTATGGTAGGCCATGCCATAAAGGGCCATTTGCCCTTTCAGTTTCTTTTTTTTTTTTTTTTATCTATTTGTTGTTTTTTCAAGGAGGGGACCATACAAGAGAAGAAGAAGCTTTGAAGACAGTTGGTAGCTATACACTATACGGAGTACCATCACATGTTAGTGCACTTTTCTGTAGTATATTAGTGCACCTTATTTGTCAATCACGTGTGTCCATGTGTTGTAATGTCAGTTGAGCTATGGCAAGCTGAAGACCGAAGATTCAAGTGGACCAGAAACATCAATGAAGAAGAACATGTAAATGAGATGCCTTGGTGACCCTGACCCTTTGAACCAAAATACCTAAATCCTCTTAGATGATTTGGACCAACTAGGAAAACCCTAGTTATCCTTATTAGCCTTAAATCATATAGAAAATATGATAAATTAGGTTAATAAAAGAGGTAAAAGCTGTTGTAATCAATCCAGCCCAAACAATAGTTTTTTTATAGGTTTTCGATATATCAGAGACATGTTTCGATAGGTCTTCTTTTAATCGAAATAACCATTTAGATATATCGAAGTATGTTCAGTAAACTTACAAACTCTCTAGACAATTTTTTCGATCAATCGAATTGATCATTCGATATATCGAGATGCGTGTGTTCAATATATCGAAACTCATTTCGATATATCGAAAATATGTCCAGTAATCTTACCAACTCTCTGGACAGATTTTCCGATAGATCGAACTGCCTATTTTGATATATCGAAGATCGCTCCGATCAATCGAAATCTCTTTTCGATATATCAAAGCGATCATTTTTATGACCGTTTGATATTTTTCTTTCAATATAAGAGAGACGATTTTTCAGCTTAAGAGAGAGATTTTGAGGAAATAGAAGTTACCACCATTGCAAACCATTAGGAGCTTTATTCATAACCCTAGCAAGGCATCTTCCTTGTGATTCATCACAAGATTAGAGCATTCCAAGCTCATGTTAAAGATGTACTTGTCCATCTTTTGATCTCTAGAGTTTATATTAACCTTGATAATTATATTCCTATCAAAAACTCTATGATGAGATCATTGTAGGTGGGATACTCTAGGCAACCCATTCTCATTAGTTGTAGAGATCTCAAACCTACCCTCCTAGCACCTTAGGCATCTCCATTGGAGCATCATATGTAAGGTGATTAATCTTGGAGCTGGAGCATTGACAACGCAACGATATCAAAGATCGGGGGAGCACAAGGGGAGTTGATTCAAGATGGGAGAATGAGAAGAAGCAACCCGAAGCAGCGCAACAACGGGGCTCAAATTCGACAAGTAAGGTTGTCATTTGTTAGAGTCAATCCACTCTTCTTTTTTGTAGGAATTGAGTATAGAGTTTGTTTGTCAAACCTGAATTGAGGGTCGTTTGTCGATCATTGGCTTGTTAGTTGAGCCTAAAAGTCTAAAAACGTTTGTCGTTCATTGGCACGTTTGTCGGGCCTAAAAAAGTCTCCAAGAGGAGCCACCAACACGGGTGTGAACGTGTAGGTTGGGAGGAACCTGTAAACTCCCCAGTTGGGTGGATCCGAGTTAAAATACCTTGGTTTGGGAGGAACCAGATTTAAACTCCCTAGTGAATACCGGTGTGCTCAAAGGGGTTGAGTACTTGAACCGGGAGTAGAGTAGTCCCGAAGTCAAACCACTACACATCGTTATATTTGTGATTGTATTTGAGCATATTTCTTATTATGTATTATGTTTAATTGTTAATTATGAATGCTTAATTAAAATGTATGCCAGGTACTTATTAGGCACATCCACACACACAAAATGTACTTTCACTTTTTTAGTAGACTTGAGCTTATATGATCCATTATCATATAGTCTACTTAAGTTGCATAGATTAGGTGCTTGATTAGTTTAATCATATGCTAATCTATACATGCTTAGACTAGGTAACTTATCGCTTAATCATATGCTAGTCTTGTGATTGGACCCACTTAGGCTTAGAAGCCGAAGTGTTATTGCTTAATTAGTTTAAATTGATAAAACTGTTAAGTAAGCGAAAAGATTTTTAAAAAGTCCTAATCCCCCCCCCCCCTTCTAGGACTTAGCCATAATTCTAGTTGCTCCGCCAAGCTTCCGCGTATAAGTATAGGGTGTTGTGTTATATTACTGATACAATTTCACCACATTCTCCATGCAAAGCTCCAACGAAGCTCAATACACTATTTGGGCAGAAAATGAGTGATTTTTTAAGATTTTTTACCACACTCTCCGACATAGAAGCTATGATGGCCAAAAGTGTAACGCCTCCAGATTTTCGACTCTTATGGATTTCGCGACGAGCAAAGATCCCGAGTGTTAACTACAATGCGTCAAGGACAAAATCTTCTACATTCCATTAATCATTTAAATATTTAATACTTGTGGCTTCCAAGCACAGTGATGGAAATAAATTATCTTATTCCATTAATTTCTATATTAAGTTAAGAACAAAATGTCCTTAAAAATGAATTAAATAAAATATTCAATTCTTGCCTTCACTAGAAAGTCTTATTATAATTTTGCTAGAAGTAGGTAAACTATTCTAAAATACATAAACAAGTAAAATCTTAATTACGCCGCTCTGACTACGTCATCCGTCATCTGTTGCCATAAACCTTCATATAATTCAGTTCATATGTTGGATCTTTACCTGGATCACTTGGGAAGTGTTTGGATAGCGCTAATCGCTATCATAGTGATGTATAACTCTTCAAGACAATCATGATGACACAGAGTATACGCAAGCAGAAAGATAATATTAATCAAATCAAAATATACAAAAAAAATCTTGTTAAGGAAATACATGAGATGCATGCTCTAACTAAGGCATCATGGCTAGAATCATAATACGTGAAGTGAGAAACTCCTTATTATGACTTCACGCTAGCCACTAGTCATCAAAAGTTTTTGAAACACATAAGCCCATAGTTTTGCCTAACCAAATGAGAAGTGGGACGCTCATAGCCCAAATCTCATGAGATAGTATATGGGAAAAGTATAACACTCTAGCCTATTCCCAGTTATGTACACCCACATGGAGCCAAGTGAATGCATGAAATTAATTTCACATTTAGTTAAATAGTTCACATACATTCGTTTTAAAGATAACTCAATGGTCACTATAGGCAGTCGTAAGCCACCCAGCATAGGCCGAAAACATGAGCTTAGTGTCCATAGCACCAGCCCCAGCTCATGAGATTCATATACCATCAATGTTACTCTTTGTCCCGTCTTATAATCCAATCATGTTCCCAAGAACCCATATTGTTCAACATAGCCAAAATCATCAAGTATAACACATGGATCTATCTTAAGCAATATAAAACCATAAGGATCCATTGGCACACATTCATTTTAATCTCATAACCAAGTCAAGACACATCTTTCTATCATGGATACCCTACACCGGTTCCATCTCTCTACGTTATATGATTTCACTAACATGAGAACAAGGGGTGTACATTAATACAACATTCATATAAATAATCTCATTCACACAATACATGTACGTCATAAACATCATCAGCACATAAACAACACGAATCAAGATGAATCTACGCATGGTTCTCACATAAACATGAAAATATTTATATTTTCACATCTAAACATCCACATATGCATACCACAAGATAATATAATAGAACTCAATAATAATCTTACAGTGATCAACGCATAATATGAATCATCCATACAAATCCAATCAACACGATCTATATTAAAGGAAACTTAGAAAAATAAGAGAAAACTATGAATGACTTGAATGGAAAATCTTCACCTCTTGGAAGGACATACTTGGAGGTTGAAAAGACTGAGTATGTTGCTGGAAAATCAAAGAACTCTCTCCCTCTTTTTTTCTCTCTCTTTCCCCCCCCCCCCCCCCCCCCCCCCCCCCCCCCCCTCTCTCTCTCTCTCTCTCCTAGGGTTTGGACGTGCAAGGGGGTTGAGATGACTGGATTTTTTTAGGTTTTCTCTATAACACACGTTAAGAGAGCTTTCTCTCATGTACAACGCCTCATTCGCATGAGGGTGGATGTTCAATGCTTTGACAATCTACATTATGATGTCCATGATGATATTTTGTGAAATCCATACCACTAATCTGATTTGGCATTAAAAGATGAGTCGTAATACGTAATTTTCTTGGCGATCAACTTTCTAGATTGGCCTATATTTGAAAATCGCCTGGTAGGTGCTAAAACGAGCTTGATCTTAATTAACGGTCCACGCTTGATGATCAGGACCCAAAATTGGAAAAATTATGTAATCTTATTAGGCAAACTATTGAACAAAAATTGGTGGTTGATCGATGGTAGGAAATGCCTAAATCTGAAATTCCAACTTTTGGCGAAAAATGAAGGGGCTGACTTTGTGGTTCAATGGTGTAGAATTATAAATCGGGGTCCAAATTTTGTAGAATCTTGTAGTCATATGAGGCCAAGATATATTTCAAATTTGAGTTACAATTGATGGTAGGAAGTGGGCTAATTGAAAGGTCCAGATTTGAAAGGAGCAGATAACTCGGTTATTTCTTAAAACGAGATAACTTTGCGCTTTAGAAAGAGGCTTCTCAATGTGGGTCACTCAAATCACATTATTGGCCCATGATATAGACGATTTAAGTCAGTCACATGAAGGAAAATATTCGACTATGACTAACAATCCACTTTTCTCACTTGATGGACATTAAAATCAAGGGTTAAAGGGCTGATTTGTTAATTAAGTCATTTATAATATGATCTAAAGGCTGAAATTCGACGTGTATGGTTCATTTATGATAGATAGGCATGATATAAAATTTCACATCAATTAGATAATGGAAACCATGTGAACTAAAAATCATGGATCTAGGTTAAGGTGACCCATTAAAAATTTTGGGCACTCAAGATTTCATATTTGTACACATTGTATAATCACATAAATTTTAGGCTAAGGGTTTATCACTAAGATAATCAGTTTGGTATGATTACTTTCCCAACTACATTCCTCGATCAACGGCTACAGATGGTCCTAGTTTAAGATCTTCATGATCGCGAGACCTACTTGAAAATCTATTTACACGGCATTGTTATACACCTAAAATTACGCTTAACTTTTGGACGGATTTGAAAACTACCTATTTGATTAATCAGAAATTGCGAATTAGGGGATCTAAGGGCATTATTGTAATTATAAAAAATGTTAGTTTTAAGAAATCTAACCATTATAAGTTGTTCATGGAATTATTCTAAGCAATTTTTGTAAAGGGTCGCCCATTAAAACTCTCACGGATGGTCGCTTGTTTTCAAAACAAAATAAATGCTCGAGATTTAATTAAACTAAAATCAAAATAAATTTTCAAAAATTTCCTAATGAATAATGAAAATTCGGGAAATTACAAAAAGGTTATGTTAGGATAATTTTATGTTTTGTTATTATTCTTGTTAGTGGGTATCAATGGAAGCAGTTTGTAAAGGGATGAGGGTGTGGTGGTTCCCCTTTATGTTTTTTTTTTTTAATAAATAGTGGGAGTTTGTGATAGAGAGGAGAGTATGATGATCCCCTTCTATGGAAGGTGGATGGTGGGCATTTTTTTAGCCTAGGCAATGTAGATCTTTGATATTTACTATAGATCACTGATGTTCACTGTGAATTGTTAATATTCACTGTGTATCGCCGACATGCATTAGGACCACATGGATCGTTGATACTCACTATGGATCGCCAATGAGCATTGACTCACACTTGGATATTAGTGATCTTAGTGAATATCAGCAATCCACGATAACCCAACCCCCATGTGCATGGGTATGATCACACTTAAAGCTAATAATTTGTCTTTGATGCATTACAGATTCCTTTTAAATCAAGGAAACCTGGTCCTTATACCACGTGAATGTAAAAGTCTCTCCCAAGTGCTCTCTAGTATTCTACCATTTTATGAATGATGATTTCAATAAGTGCCATGTCAGGAGAGAGATGTTTAGAAAAACCTACTTCGGATATCTGCTTGATTTTGATTAAAAAAAAAGATAGATTAATCATGGACTATTAATGCATTGCCTGATGCAAAGGCACCTCGGTGACCTCCAGTTTGACTTTCGTGGCACCATTCTCAGATTAAGGGAGATGGACTTTGCCTGGATTATGGGTTTGAAGTGGACACTAGTCAATAAATCAAAGCAGACCGGTCAATGATCATGAAGAAAGACTATTACAAATCGATACTTCAATGATCAATCTCTAATTGTAAGGAATGATTTGCTTAAGGCATTTCTAAAACTCCGACGAACTAACCATCACATTGACACCGTGAGGTTGGCTATATTGATGTGCGTAGAAAATTTAGTTGTCGAATAGCTCGAGAAGAACGGGCGCATAGATGAATATATAAATTTAGTAAATAATTAAGATGAACTCGATGGTTACCTTTAGGGGAGTGTTGGGTATTGGATATTGAAGGAAGAAGCTAATACTATAATTAAGAAATAATTCCTGGACTCATACAACTTTTGTGGATGTCCATTTACCTTATAGATAATTATTTTTTCTATAATGTTTCGTAAACTATTATTTTGTATATTCCGTTGTCACTATAATATTCCTTATATTAATTTTTTTTTTTTTGTTTCCCTTATTCAATAGATTTGGGCATATAAGGTTTGCCTTGACGAATGCGATTCGAATGGGTCGGCTATCAGACGTAATCTGTAATGCTCCAAATTTTCAGAATTCTTTTGAAAATTTTTAAAAATTTATTTTGATTTTAGTTTAATTAAATATCGAGCATTTACTTTGTTTTGAAAACAACGGACCATCCTTGAGAGTTTTGAAGGGCGACCCTTTACAAAAATTACTTAGAATAATTCCATGAACGACGTATAATGGGTAGATTTATCAAAACTCGCATTTTTTTAACAATTACAATAATGCCCTTAGATCTCCTAATTCGCGATTCTGATCAATCAAATAGGTAGTTTTCGAATCCGTCCAAAAGGTAAGCGTAATTTTAGGTGTATAATAATTCCATGTAGATAAATTTTCAAGTAGGACCTGCGATCATGGAGATCTTAACCTAGGAGCATCCGTAGTCGTTGATCAAGGAATATAATTGAAAAGGTAACCATACCAAACTGAGTATCTTAGAGGGAAACATTTATCTTAACATTTGTGTGATTATCCAATACGTATAAATATGAAATCTTGAGTGCCTAAAAATGTTAATGAGCTCACCTTAACCTGAATCCTTGATTTCTAATTCACATGGTTCCCATGATCTGATTGATGTGAAATTTTATACCATGCCTATCTATCATAAATGAACTACACACGTAAAATTTCAGCATTTAGATTAAAGTATAAATGACCTAATTAGCAAATCAGCCCCTTAACCTTTGATTTTAATGTCCATCGAGTGAGGAAAGTGGATAGTTAGTCATAGTCGAATATTTTTGTTCGTGTGAGTGACTTCGATCATCCATCTTATGGGCCAATAATGTGATTTAAGTGCCCCAAATTAATAAGCCTCTTTCTTAAACGCAAAGTTATCTCGTTTTAGGAAATAACTGAGTTATCAGCTCCTTTCAAATCTTGACCTTTCAATTAACCCACTTCTCACTATCAATTGTAGCTCAAATTTGGAACATAGCTTGGCCTCATATGACTACGAGATTTCACAAAATTTGGACTTCGATCTATAATCCTACACCGTTGAACCGCAAAGTCAGCCTCTTCATTTTCCGCCAATAGTTGGAATTTCAGATCTAGGCATTTTCCATCATCGATTAACCACCAAATTTTATCCAATCGTTTGCCTAATATGACTACACATTTTCTTAATTCTGGGCCCTGATTATCAAGCGTAGACTGTTAATTGAGATCAAGCCTGTTTTAGCACCTACCAGGCTATTTTCAAATATAGGCCAATCCAGAAAGTTGACCGCTAAGAAAATTACGTATTACGGCTTATCTTTTAATGCCAAATCAGATTAGTGGTATGGATTTCACAAAATATCGCCATGGACATTATAATGTGGACCGTCAAAGCATTGAACATCCACCCTTATGGGCATGAGGCATTATACATGAGAGAAAACCTCTCTTAATGTGTGTTATAGAGAAAACCTAAAAAATTCAACCATCTCAACCCCCTTGGAAGTCCAAACCCTAGGAGGGGGGGAGGGGGAGAGAGAGAGAGAGAGAGAGGAAGAGGAAGAGAGTTCTCTGATTTTTCAACAACATACTCAGTCTCTTCAACCTCCAAGTGTGTCCTTCTAAGAGGTGAAGATTTTCCATTCAAGCCATTCGTATTTTTCTCTTATTTTTCTGAGTTTTATTTAATATAAATCGTGTTGATTGGATTTGTATGGATGATTCATATTATGCATTGATAACCATAAGATTATTATTGAGTTCTATTATATTATCTTGTGATATGCGTATGTGGATGTTTGGATGTGAAAATATAAATATTTTCATGTTTATGTGAGAACCATGCGTAGATTCATCTTGATTCGTGTTGTATATGTGCTGATGATGTTTATGACTTTACATGTATTGTGTGAATGAGATTATTTATGTAAATGTTACATTAATGTACACCCCTTATTCCTATGTTGGTGAAATTACATGACGTAGAGAGATGGAACCCATGTGGGGTATCCATAATGGAAAGATGTATCTTGGCTTGGTTATGAGATTACAATAAATGTGTGCTAAGGGATCCTTATGATTTTATGTTGGTTAAAATGGATTTATGTGCTATACTTGATGATTTTGGCTATGTTGAATAATATGGGTTTTTGGGAACATGATTGAATTATAAGACGGGACGAGGAGTGAACATTAATGATATATGAATCTCATGAGCTGGGGTTGGTGTTATGGACATTAAGCCCGTGTTGTCGGCCTATGCTTGGTTACTTGTGACTCCCCATATTGACCATTGAGTTACATTTAAAACGGATGTATGCGAAAATACTTAATAAAGGTGAAACAAAAGTCATGCATTCAGTTGACTCCATGTGGGTGTACGGAACTGGGAATAGGCTAGAGCATCCTGCTTCTCCCCTACATTGTCTCGTGAGATGCATCTCAATTCTCACTCGGTCAGACAAAACTATGGGCTTGTGTATTCTAAAAACCTCTGGTGACTAGTGGCTAATGTGAAGTCGTAATAAGAAATTTTTCGCTTCATGAGTTATAATTCTAGCCATGGTGCCTTAGTTAGAGCATGCTTCTCAAGCATTTCATTAATAAGATTTTTTTGTATGTTTTAATTTGGTTCATAGTATCTTCCTACTTGTGTATACTCTGTGTTATCATTGTTATCATGATTGTGTTGAAGAGATATACCTCACTATAATAGTGATTAATGCTATTCAAACACATCACAGGTGATCCAGGTAAAGATCTAGCAGATGAATTGAATTATACGAAGGTTTGTGGCAACGGATAACGGATCACGTAGTCGGAGTGGCGTCATGAAGATTTTATTTGTTTATGTATTTTAGAATAGTTTACAACTTCCAATGAAATTGTAATAAGTTTTTCTAATGAAGGCAATAATTGAGTATTTTATTTGATTCATTTTTAAGGACATTTTGTTGTTAACTTAGTATAGAAATTCATGAAATAAGATAATTGTATTCCGTCACTATGCTTGGAAGCCACAAGTATTAAATGTTTGAATGATTTATGGAATGTAGGAGATTTTTTCTTTGGCGCATTCCAGTTAACACCCGGGAACTCGGCTCATCACGGTATCCATGAGAGTCGAAAGCCTCGGGGCGTTACATAGTCCTATAGGAATTCTATGAATTCTGAATTGGACTATTGGAGTATAACTAAGGTAGCAAAATATCAAGGTCTAATAAAAGTCTTTAAGAATGTACGGGTAAGTTGGGATTTTAGTTATTGGTTTATTCATTTTGTATTACTATGCTCACTATTTCTGACATTATATACATGTAGTTGTAGGTTAGGATCAACAACAAACTCATCCCCATGGTAGATGAGGAAAACTATATCGTTAAAGTCCGCTCATTCGCTATAGGGAAAGAATATTGTGAAGGAGAGGATGAGTAACAAGAGAATAGACCGAGAGAATGTTATGGGGAAAGAAGATGAGGGCAAGGAAGAGGTGGGAAAAGAGAGGAGTGAGAAGAAGATTGATACATGGAATGAGATGGGAAACAAAGTGGATGAGAAGAGAAAGGCGAGAATGGAAAGAGGAGTAAGTGGAAGATGGATAAGTAGGAGATAGAGATGGCGATGGAAAGGAGAGTAGTACGAAGAAGAAGAAGAAGAAGAATGAGGAGGATATTGCAAAAGAAGATAGTGGGAGGAGAGAGGAGGGCTGGATGAGAGAGTCATCATTGAATTTGAGCGTCGAATGAGAAGAATGAACATCCATTTTAAGATGTTATCGAATAGGGTTGTGCAAAATGCGTTAGAAGTGGCCAATGTGAAAAAGGAGAATAGGAGACTGTGCAACGAAATGAACAGGCTATGGGGCATTGAAAGTATTTTAATTTTCAATTGTTATCATGTGCAAGTATAGTTTAGTTCGAAGTAACCAATATATGTGATGCTCTTGTAAGATGCATGCATTACGACGCCAGAGGCCAAGGTGCAAGTCCAACCCCCACCATCTGATGAGTCGGGGACCTAGTCTGCATTAGTAGATTAGGTGGAGGACAAAGTCAATTATATGGATGAGTTGGGGACCCACTCCGCATCATCAAATCAGGTAGGGGACGAAGTTGATGTAGACAACGGCCCCGCGGTGCTCTTTCACGTGGTTTTACCTCTTTCAAGGTCTTTTTGTGTATGGTGCTGGTATGTTTGGAATGATATTATATATGACTAGAGTTGCCACTAGCCAGTTATTTCAAGTCTACAGTTAACTAGACCCTGTAGAAACGCTTAAGAGTAGGAATCCGAAGATTCTTAATTCTAAGATGACTCCTTAGTTTATGTCCAAAGATTCAAGGTAAGGACCACGGTTACAAAGTTAGAAGGTGTTAGGCACCCACTTTGCTTGTACTGATGTACGGTCTCTACTTCACAGGATTAAATCAATACCAAGAATTAGTTCTGGTTCTTACACTAATGTTAGGTAATGACATGTAGTGATATGATCGGTGTTAGTCAGCACAAAATTCTTGTGGGGATGCTCCATTTGTATAGGCAAGCCTTAGAGCATAAATTCGTATTGACAGAGTTTTATCGTGATGCGTACAATGCAATGCAATGCTAAGTGTGAGTCAGCACGAATTTCTGATGGGTAGGTTCCGAACTAAACAACAAGCCAGAGAGCATGCGTTCGTACTGACAGAGTGTTGAGGTGATGTGTAAATGCAATGAATACTAGTCAAGGTTTCTAATAGACCAGATCTAAGTAAATTGGTAAGCCATAGAGCATACTCCCAGACTGATATTAATGCAAATGAGATGCAATATATATGGATGGGATGAGCAGAGGGGTTGAGAAGGGAGTAGATGTTATAAAGTGCTAATGAAAGGTTGAACAAAATTGGTTGGAAGTTGAATGGACAAACGTGTAACAAGGATTTGGTTGAGTAACTTAGATTAGGACTTGGAAGGCTTGGGAGGATCGAACTCTGGCTAGGCTAGGCTTGACCAGGGTTGAACTCTCTCTGTCTCTCTCTCACTTTTCTTGGTAAGGGTAAGAATGGCTTAGGGGATTTTTCAAATAAAAGGAAGATTGATGGGATCATTGGTTATGAAAATGAGAAGGGGAGGGGGCTATTTATAGTCCCCAACCATGGTTTTTCTGTAATTGTTGTCAAGTTTAGAGGCAAAATAGGGTTAGATGGCTGAGATTGAAGATTGCAATGTAGCAACATGTGGATGGTTGGATGGGGTGGTGAGATGGTAATTTTGGTTAAAGAGGAGGGCACCGAAGTAAATGCACATTTCTTGCACACTTAGGGGAGGAAAAAGCGAAATCACATAATTGGGGGCGGGCTCCCTCTTGACAGGAGAGGTGCCATGTGGTTGGCAGTACCCAGGGTACCACCAGCCCTTAGAGAGACCTCATGCTTCGGCAGGTTCCCTCCCTCAAGCGTGTAGGAGTCATGCTTTGAGGTTTGGTTCATTGTTGTCTCCCCTGGAGCTTTGATTCGAGCTTGTTTCTGGGCTTTGATTTGGGCTCAACAAGGTGAGTAGGGCTTTCAATGGAGTGGGTCAGATCCGAGATCCGATTCGCTCCGAATCCATATAATGCGGATTTGGATCTTACAATAGGTTCGATTAGTTAAATGGACCAGATTTGGATATTAAAATAGGTCTGATTACTTAAATGGATCGGATTTGGATTCATAAGAACATATCCGAGTTCGATCCGAATCTGATTAAGATCCGACTCATTGTCATCTTATTGTCTATGTTATATTCATGCTAGCCATCCGTTTTTTAGATTATTTTAGGCTATGTCTCAAAATTGAGACATGCCACTCTTAAGTCGACCATACCACAGTAAATAGTGGGATTTACATTATTTTTCTACTAAATTAAATATATTATATTATATATCTTATATTATATAATTGTTTAGATTTGTAATGGGGTGGATTCGGACCTAGATCTGACCCGAATCCGATGGTTATATGGATTTTGGATCTGAAATGGATCTAACAATTTATAAATGGATTGGATATGGATATCACCTTTTGGATCCGAGTTAGATCCAAATTCGATCCGAATTCAGTCTACAGATATACGGACTTAGAGCCGGATCCAACTGCATCCAATCCAGATTCGACCCATTGAGAGCCCTAAAGGTGAGTTGAGTGGGTTATTGAATTGGTTGTGCCGACCAGGTGAGTCGACTCAGTGGGTTGACTCAATGAGTTGGCTTTCCGAGTTGACTCAGGGCTTTCGGTGTTCCGAGATTTAGGGTTTGAGGCTTAATTGACTGGGTCGAGTTGCTGGGTTTTTGGATTGGGGTTTGAGATCAGGTTAGGGTTTGGATAGGGCTTGGATTAGGGTTTGAGTTAGGCTACGGTTTAGGATTAGGGTTTGAACCTAAGGTTTAGGGTTTTGATAGTGTTTAGACTTAAGGCTTAGGGTTTGGATTAGCCATCGAGTCGAATGGCATTGGTCTAACCTTTAACTAGCTTTTCGGCCCGATGTGGGGTGTCTACAAATGCCCCTCTTTGGCAAAGGCTGCATTCAACCAAATGCCAAAGCGAGTGGACACCCCACCCTTATTAGTCAGTCGTACATCGCGGTCTGGATTCATTGCCTACCTTTATGCTCGTGTCAGTTGATTATTTGGAAATTGATAACTTGCACATACTGCGGGGGTTTGGAGAAAACATTGTGATTATCCCTGCACTGGCTATAATATGGGCACCCAATTGCAACCTTTTCATTCCCGATCAGTACTAATGTCGAAAGAGCCAGTCACAGTGGAGCCCCTGTGCAAGAGCAGCCTTACGAGGATACTGCCTGGAAATAGAATGTTTGTTGCTTCCCAGATCACCAAAGGAGTAGTTAACTTGATCGTCATAAGTGGTTAGCTAGCCCTACGCTCTATTTTGTAGCCTTACGGGGTCACTATGCCGACTTGGACTCGATTAAGGTATGCAAATATCCATGCCTAAGTATGTGGGGGTGACCTTTTTTCATGTATTTTTTTTTTTTACTTTTGACACTTAGGTTACAATTTGTCTTTTCCACTATTTTAACGATCTCTCCTGACCAATCTTAAGCCTATTATCCTTCCTTGCATTATCATTTGGTACGACGGAGTTGACACTGGAGTTCAGTCCTATCGTACTTTAATGTGCATTTGGATTTAATGATCTCTGGGGAAATCGCGAGACATTGAATCTTATTTATTTTTGCGTAGGCTCCCACTGAGAGATATGGAAGATCTCTTAGTGCCTCGGAAACCTAATGGTTAACTGGAGGTTTTTATTGCAAAATGAGAGATATGAAATGTTTTTTTATGGTTTTGAAAGTCGCCCCACTTCAGGGAGTGATACTTCGTGGGGGCTTTTATTGTAAAATGATTTTGTAAAGATGATTTGGCCCATGGTTACCTCCATTAGGGATGCCTGTGGGATTCCTTTAGACTAGTTTTTATTGCAGAATGATTTTTAGAAAGGATGATCCAACTCGTGGTTACCTCCATTGGGGATGCTTGTGGGATTCCTTTGGATTGGTTTTTATTGCAAAATGATTTTTGGAAAGGATGATCCAACCCGTGGTTACCTCCACTAAGGATGCCTGTGGGGGTTCTTCGAGCTGGTTTTTATTGGAAACATGCTAGAGGTTGGCCTTTTCTTGATGGTCGAGGCCAATCTTTATTACAAGCACTATTTTAGATTTTAATGTGTCGTACTGATATGTTGTCTCGTACTCTGATGGTTACGATTGAGATTGGCTCTGCTGGGGATTTTGCTTTTTAGGTTTTTTTTTATAATCGTAACCAGTATTGGAATCCACCGGGGATTAGCTGACCAACATTAGCAGGTCAAGATTCTGATGCAGGATTGATCAGGTCCAGTCTTCCTGCTATATCATCAAATTTGTTGGAGATGTGATTGCACTCCCCTAGGGATTGGAGTCTGGTATGATTTTATTAAGGGTAACTTGTTGAAAGTGATATAGTTTGGGAAGCTTTTGGAGTGTAAGAAAAAAGGTGTGAAATTTTCATTCATTCTCAGTTTCTACTACCAATAAGGCAATCGATCCATTTTACATCCAGGAGCAAGACGAGCACACACACTCAAGTGTCGTAGTTTTATGTCTTTAGATTAATCGATTAAGGGTTTCCACCCAACACACTCACAAAGTTACATGTTTCTTTTATGCAATGCACATAGACCATATATCAACCGACGGACCCTTTGGCTACAAGATGGACCACATCCTCACGTTTCCCATGATCAATTCAGTTTGGGGTCTTACACTGCTCATAATACCATGAGGGTGTGTTTCACCTCCTAGCTGCCTTAATCCCCTTCATGACTTTTAGGAAAAGGAAATATCTACTAATTTCAACAGAGACTTCCAATCAAGGTCATCTATCACGATACACGAACAGGGTTGAGAAATTTCCACCCGCACTTGACTTGACTGTAAATAAGCTCTGGACACCCATATGGTCAAGTGTCAACCATGCCTAGAAATGATTTGGAAAGCCCCTAAGAAATTAATCCTAGTGTAGTTTAAGGTCTTCAGATAATCTGACCGTGAGTCAAATGGTTGCGACCGATGGTGGGTTTTCTTTTAGAAAAACTTATTTTTTTATTTTTAAAAGATGATCCGGATCATTGGATTGTGATTGGACGGTCACAATCGATGTCGATTTTTATTAGAAAAACTTGAAAAATATTTTTTATTATCGAAAGGTGATCTAGACCATCGGATCGCGATCAATGCAGATTTTTATTTGAAAAGTATTTTTTATTTTTAAAAAATGTTTTGGATATTTTCACTCTCCTTAATTTCCTTGTATTGCAACTTTGTATGGCCTGAATGTCTTGATCAATTAAAATTGCCTTTTTCTTCATACTTTGATCTTCTTGATGTTGGATCTTGTTGTTGTAGGGCTTCACAAAGAGACTTGATGGAGTGGATTATCATTCCTTTACACTTCAACGGTCCAGATTGCTTCTTGACTAATGGTTGAGCTGCCTTGATATTTTGGTGGCCCACTTTTGGCTTGGATCTTCATGAATACACTTATAAGCAAGGATTAGCGACACAGATCATCATCCCTTCGCATTTTAATGGTCCAGATCGCTTCTTGTGAATCTAATCAATGGTGGGCCACTTCAGCGCTTGATGGCCCACTTTCCTATGACGATCTTTAGAGGTGAACACTTGGATTGGGTTTTGGATAGCTTAGATCGCATGTGGGCTGAAGTAGAGCAATATTTTTTAACATTGGCAATAACTAGGGTGCCTTTAATGATGTCACCCTTCACTTTTGACCTACCACGGGCCTGCGCTCTAATCAAGAGAGAGTGGGGCCAGGTGTTGATGTCTACAACTAGCCTCTTTGCACATGGGCTGCTTCGGCTCGTGTTGCATCGGACAGTCCCATCATTCCTCTAATATACTCTTCACTTTCTAGATTCCAGCGCCTTGATCCATGGCCCACCTCCAAACATTTCTTCCACTTGTCATCTTCTTTGTTTATTCTTTCTTTTTCAGCCAATGATGGGACTTTGGGAGACAAAGGAGACCCCAAAGGTGTCCTAGCAAGGCTCGACAACAAGAATGAATTCACATATGATGTCGCAACTCAGCTCAAGTCAATCTCTGCCCAAATTTTGGTATGGGAATTACTTTACACGTCCCTCATGCATCGAGAAATGTTTGCAAAGACGCTGAGTGATGCCCACATCTCTTAGAACACCACACTTGAAATGGTAGAGTTAATGATCAGACAGTTGTTGTCTCCGCGGACGATCAATTTCACATATGATGAGTTGCCACCTGAATGACACAACCATGGAAGGTCCCTCAACATAGCCATACGATACAAAGACTTTTGTGTTTCACTAGTCCTTATCGACAATGGTTCAAGCCTAAATGTCTGTCCACTCAAGACTGCGGAACATCTGGGAATTAATCCCTCCTCATTCCGACCCAGCACCATGTACGTCAGGGCATTTGATAACACCCACCAATTAGTGGAGGGAGAATTCGACATAGAGGTACCAATAGGCCCCAAAGTCTCCACTATCATATTCCGGATCCTGGACATATTGACCTCTTTCGACATGCTACTTAGACGACCATGGCTACACAAAGTGGGAGCTGTACCTTCCACCCTACATTAACGGGTGAATTATATCTGAGGGAATCAGGTGATCTCTGTCCACGTCAAGCAAGAGCTCATCATTCCTCCCAATGTCACTACCATTCAGTCAGATATCCCTGTCATCGACATTCAGCACTCTGAAGAAGACGTCCCATATAACAACTTCAAATTTGAAACTGTGAATGTCATAACCAATCAGTGTGGACTACGTCTTTCAACCAGTAGAGCGTCTGAGCCTCAAGTATTGCATGAAGAACTATTTCAAAGCCAGAAAGATGCAGCTAGTATATAACCAACGCAAATGGGGGCTCGGATATCGGCCAACCATCATGGATAAGAGGAAAAAGAAGTTTTGATGCATATCCATTCGATTTATCAAGCCTGGAGAACCTTGTAGTGATTCGAGAGAAAACCTGCCAACCGCACTACATAAAGGCCTCCCAATATGCCTAGCTTGGGCCATGTGACCTCCCATTCAATGAGACTGGATGCTCGAACCAGCCAAACCGCAAGGGGAAGGAAAGGAGGACACAAATGAAGGAGAAGATAAAGTACAATAGCTTCAGGACCAAGATGCTCTAATACCTCTCCTCGCCGCATCACCATTCAACCAAGGGCACAACTTGCCCACTTCAATTCCATTCAACCAGGGGCACAACCTGCCCACTTCAATTCCATTCAACTAGGGGCACAACCTGCCCACTTCAACACCATTCAACCAGGGGCACAACCTACCCACTTCAATTCTAATCAACTAGGGGCAAGTCTTGCCCATCTCAAGTAAGGGGCCCAGCCTTCCCGTCTCAGCATCAATCAACAAGGGGCATGATTTTCCCACCTCTGCAGAATCAGCACAATCAGTATCATCAACCAATAGCCAGGGCAGAAGCAGCTAGGGCTATACATCGAGCCGAGTCGAGTCGAGGTGGACCAAGCTTGGCTTGACTCATCTGTGCTCTCCTCGAGTTCGAGCTTAAGCTCGAGCTCACCCTCGAGCTTACCATTGGAGCTTGCCTTGTTTGCTAAAACTTTCGAGGCGAGCTCGAGGCGAGCTAGTGGATCGAGTCGAGGCGAGCTTACCTCGAGTCAAGTCGAGCTTGCTCCCACCTCAATTTATTATATTTTTTACTACAAAATACAAATTAAAAGTCAACAACATTAAGTTCGAGAAGTCACACATATATTAGGAGAGAATAGTATTTCTACAGGTGGGACCCCACCATTAAAATGACCTAGTTCTGATCGGCTTTTTCTTTGGCCAAGTCACACATGCATTGAATGCAGACCACTAGTAATATTTTATGAACCATAATTAACACAGTACATGTATAGCTCACCACGTGAATGGACTACCCTAATTATTGTGTGGACCATCTTCATGATGAGGCCCAGCTGATTCATGGATCAGATGCACCACCTCCCTCATAAAATTACAATCAATAGCTGCATATGGTGTTTGGTCCAGTTTTGTAGATATGTATGGTGTGTGGTCTCACCGTAGTACCTGTGTTTGTGTAGCGTGTAAAACACACAACCACTGTGTGCTCACCATGTTTTGTACTTGAAATTACTCAATCCATCAGATATGCTCAACAAGGAATGTTCTTACCTGAACAAAATAGTAGGATTAAGAAACCCCCCAACATCTGAGGGTTTTATATGTCCTAAGCTTGGACCCCAATGTGTGTGTGGGAGAGGGGAGAGAGAGAACCAAGAAATAAGAAGATTAGGGTTTTTTTTTTTAACAAATATCTATATGAAACGAGTCGAGCTTGAATCGAGTCGAGTTTCAAGTCGAGTCGAGTCGAGTGACCAAATGGTTGAACTTGACTCGATTTCTGACTCGAGCTCCTAAATGAAGCTTGGCTTGACTTGTTCTAGTGAGTCGAGTCGAGCCGAGGTGATCTCTTTTGAGTCAAGGCGATCGAGTTTCTCGAGCTGACTCGGCTCATGACCAGCCCTAGAAGCAGCCCATTCAGTAGACAAAGAAAGGAAGGTGGCTAGTCCTGGATTGGTGCGATGTCCAAGTTTCAAGCTAGTGCCTCATTGTAGAGCCACAAGAGCTCCAATGCGACGTAAGTGATCTGGGGGGACTGAGTACGACTCAGATCTCAAACCCAACTAATGAGAGATCATGGTTATTAGGCCAGATCGTGACTCTCCACTTGATTCATCAACCCCCACCTCTCCCGGGGAAGGAGTGTGGGGTCCAAAGTGGTCATACATTCCCCTAACTTTTGAATCGGTCGGTGAGCCATCGAAGGGCATCGGCCTAAAAAATGCCGATTTAAGTAACACTTAGTACCTTGGGGCAAGACAGGATCAATCATGGTTTGCAATAACCACTTGCTCAGGGTCCGTTGGAGTTCAAAAATCTTTAAAAAAATCAAAAATAAAAAACATCCAGTATTTCAATTTTAGAAAATTCTCAAAAACCAAAAAGCATTTCTTTTCCCACATTCAATAATGTGCCAAGTTCATCTGAGGAATCGCATGAGTTTGAAGTCGAATCTTATTACTTTGACATCGAATTAGACTTCAAAGTCATGGGTCTAGACGAAGATCGAGATGGGGAAGATAATAACCCGGCTCCCAAACTAGAAGACCTCTTCACGAAGTTCAAATCCAAAGCCAATGTTATAGTTGATGATTTTGAGGTAGTAAACATGAGGACACCTGAGATCCCCAGGGAAGTACGCATTGGGAAATTGCTGTTTTCAAAATTTAAGCAAAAAATAATAGAGTTCTTAACTCCAAGACTGTCCAATTTTGCATTCTCATATGAAGATATGTCTGGGCTCAATGAAGAGCTCATTGTACACCATCTGCCAACCAAGCCGGATATGTAGCCAATAAAGCAGAAGCTGAGAAGGATGAAGCCAGAATGCGCCCTGAAAGTTCGAGATGAAGTCATCAAGTAATACAACGCGGGATTCTTGGTAGTCTCCAACTACCCTGAATGGCTCGCCAACATCGTACCAGTACCAAAGAAGGATGACAAGCTTCAAATGTGCATCGACTTTCGGGATTTCAACAAAGCTAGTCCAAAAGATGACTTCCCCCTGCCACATATCGATACTCTAGTCGACAATATTGCAAGGCACAAAATCCTCTCATTCACGGACGGTTTCTAGGGCTACAATTAGACAAGATGGCTGTCAAATACTGTCTTTCTGTGTTAGCTCAAACTCTAAAAATAGAAACTTTATTCTAGGTTGGGGAACTATCATTATAAATTTAAAGAGAGAGAGAGAGAGAGAGAGAGAGAGAGAGAGAGAGAGAGAGAATAATATTTTGAAGAATATTTCTAACTTTGGAACGAAGTTGAAACAAAACTTTGACCTTTAGTTGGAGCCTAGAACAGTAAGCCAATCCTTTAGAACAAAGTTAGGTGTAATCCTATAAATGAAAATCCTTGCCTTGATCCACGTAAATCAGACTACTTAGAAGGAACAAAAACTTCCTCTATTTACGAACGAAGCCATCCACTAGAGGTGAAATGTTATAAGAATCGAGTAGGGTTAAGAAAAGATATTAAGTATAAACTTGGAATAATCTTATTTGAGAAATGATGCACCCCTTAATAAATCTTATTATTAGGCATTTAAGTGCGATGTTAATGATCTATGTTTTTTACTCTTGAGGGGGGAGGGAGAATTAAGGGGGGTAGGCCGTAATAAACCAAGCTAGTGTAGCTAATATACACCCTTCCATGTGTATAAACCTACCATGGAGAAACTAGCAAAACTTAGACATTACAAAATGAGAAAATCCATGCTTAATGACATTAGACAAGTTTGGGGATGAAATTATTTTTAAGGGGGGTAGATTGTAACGTCCTATAAATTTTTGTACTAGGCCCTAGCCTATACGCGAGCGAACCTATCAGAAAGCCGTACGAAATCAATTAGTTACCTTATTTAGCCTAAAATTAATGAATTAGGGTAACTTAAGCCGAATCGCCATTTTCGTAAATTGTGAATAGGCCATACTGTGAACATAACTAATACAGACCCTATTTATTGCACACAATAAATTTCGCTATTAAATTTATTTTAGAAATGTCTAGATTATCCAAACAAGCCCTACACCACTCACTAGTGGGCCATTAACCTCAAGACTAAGAAAAATCGTCCGTCTTTACAGGCTTGACATCCCTCGTAAAATGTTGAGGTGAGACTACATGCTAAATTGCCCAACTTGGAGCCAATAGGGTAGCACATGTGATGTGTGAATTTGCCCAGAATTTATCTAGAACTTAAGTGAATTCTACCATTTAAACTTACGTGAAGTTATGGCTTTCGAGCTGTTAGATTTTGATGAAACTTATAATACTAGTTTTGATCATTACTTCGCAAACATCCTTAAAGTTGTGGCCCTGATCGATGATTAGTGACCATTAAATGAATACTGAGTCATATTCATTGATTGTTGCATCCTAAACGCGGGGCGTCGTAACCTTAGGTACATCTCTAGTTGTATCAACTATCCCATGAATTGGATGGGTTCAGATGGACCCAAGTGAGCCCCAAATGTTAGAAACAACTTCTTATAGGGGTATATTACCAAAGACAAAGTCATTAGGGCCATTTGTGCCACATCTACTACTATATAAGGGGTCCATTTGGGCATTTCTCCCCCAAATCCGAATTTTAGGGATTTGGGAGAGAAAGGGAGAGAGATAGAGAGTAAGAGAAGGAGAGAGAGTTTAGTGCCTGCTTTTGAGATCATCATCTTGCGCATGTAAGATCTACATTCCAATCGTCGTTTCTTTCACTAGATTTACCTTAATTCAAAATCAGAGGAAATAGATACATCCCAGCTTTCATCATATGTCACGCCCCAAATTCGGTTCTCGACGTCCATTCGCCGTAACCCGAATTTAGAGGTGGCAGCCTCCGCAGTATCCCGATCTCGGATCCTAACCTCACACGCCAGGTTCCGATCCTGGGATACCACAAGGAGGATTTTAGGGTCTGAATTTTTTTTTTGAAACATGAGCATCACCATATGAGTACCATCAAAGACAAATATAATATTTCCACTAAGTCATTTCGTTTACATACAGTACTGAAAGGTAAATGCACAATGCGTAAATATAAAAACTGTGCACAATCCGGCACCTCTTGCTACTGCACTCACAACTCCAACTCAACGTTGCTGATACACTCTGGTATAACCTACAGCGTAACAAACGCGCAAAAGCTTCGAACGAAGCTTTGTGAGTGCGTGTGTGCGTGCGCAATGCGTATGGCAAGCACGATAAATATCAGAGTAAGCAGCAAAGCATGATGAGAAATCTAAACCAAAACTTAGCCTAATTAGGCTACACGATCATGTGATATGAATAACCAGCCTACCACGGCTATATACTTATACTATGCAATGGCCCTCCCTGCTGTGCGCCCCTCCTTGAATTATTCGGTCATGCAATACTTATGGAATACAAAGAATAAAATGCATTTCGACCCCGTCGTAGTTCTCAATCATTTCGTGGCACCGGGCGTGGCTGAACCATCTACGATGGGGGGAGCGAATGAACAGGGAGGAAGCTTAGATAAGAGAATACGCTCTCGCATCGGTTTTTTTGTAGAAAGCTCGACCAGCGAGAAAAAGTGTTTGGCCGAAGCCAAAAAGAGGTTGACCCACTTCATTCGCTTGGCGAATGATCTTCGCTTCGCGGGAACAACAAAAACCACCATCTCGCTCTTTCCTTTCTTCGGTGCTACCTTTTTCTTTCTAAGGGATGGGGTTGGGGTGTATAAGGAACTATTTCTTGAGGATGCCCGGGAACAACTCCTAGGTCAATGCATGCATGCAATACAGATAACTAGCCTGCAATGGCTATGCAAGCATGCAATACAGGTAACCAGCCTACCAAGGCTATATACTCATACTATGCAATGGCCTACAGGGCCTAATGTCACATGCAATGATCCAATGCATGTATGCAAATCACCACCTCTCAGTACAGTGGTCAAGATACGAACAGTCATATCGCGATCGCCCAAGCAATGCAGGACTCGGAACTGGTAGCTCGCCCAGGCTTACAGCCCCGCCCACATCACACCCGCCCACGTCAGGACCGTCCCACACCATACAGAACATCAGTCACATCACTGATACCAATACCATCTCTGAAACGGAACATCACCGGGGTCTCACAGACCTCACTACTCACCAGTAGAATGCCAAAGCCTATCTGGTGTAATAGCGGACCAACTCACAGCTAGTCAAACTCAACCCACTTTGCCAACACTCTTCCGGCAGGTTAAGTTAGACCTCCTTCTAAACTGACCACGTGCAGTGGAAAACACCGCCGTTTGGTATTCGGCATACTGGTGTATGATTAAACCACCCGGTCCTTGAATGGAGCACCCACCTTGGTACCAACGGGATCAGGGACTTTCACCCAGGGACATCTTTGGCATCCAGTTTAAAGATCACATATTTCCGGTGTTCTGCAAACCACGATGGAGCTGTGGTTGCAATGTAGTAACCATGCTATATGTAGCACAAGCAGACGGTGCGAAATGCAACCATGCATACAAACGTGAGACGACATGCCCGTGCAAGTCTCCAAAGAGCACCATAAAACTATAGGGTCTCAAATACAATGTCACTGTCAACTGGTAATGAACTGCACGACAATCGCGGCCGATATGGCCGGTTGATACAAGACAATCAGATGAGCCAAGCATTCATGATGCATAAGCCAAGCATACAGTATGAGTGCCAACAAGTAGTCAATCTACCATGATGGCTATAAATCAATCTAGTCCAACCTATTTGAGATATGATTAAGATGAGGGGACACATATGAATGATTGAGTCATAGTGCGGGATGTCGCTAGCTAGGGAATCTCGCACCAAGGGCTACAAGGTATGCTAAGCTATTCCTACCATACAGTGTAAGTCAGGATGATAGACTCCTGTCCTCGAATAGTCTCATACCTATTGGAGAGGTTTGCGATAGAGAGCACGTGAATTACATTTGCGCGACTACATCTCGAATGCTTTATGAATACGTTTATGCCCTAGTGGTCCCCAACTAAGAATGGTGATTCAGGATGCATACTCATTACACATGCATGGTGGTCGTCAAAGCATATAGTATATAGATCGCATAAGAGTATTCCAAATAACATTACGTGTGGCAACAGACATACTAAAAATAGCATAAAAAGATAATTCACTTATAACACAATTAAACACAAAGAGATAGGACCCTAAATGGATGGTATACAACAACACAGATGGTCCAACAATTGAACGGTGTGGATTAACCTTCAACATTCAGATAACCCAAATGGAAAGAAAATGATTGAATACACTACCGACACATCAAAGGTAGAACCTACTTGAGAGGCAAGAGTAGAATACCCAAAATCATGCAGAGACCCATAATGCGGTTGTACAGTTGAGATAAACACAATAATGGTCCGTAAAAGGAATGTCATAGAACGGGTTGCAAGATAGACAGGTCATGGCAGAGAATCATACATGGTAGGGTAATCTGAGATAGATGGTCAATACGATGAGGTCCAAAAAGGGACGACAGGTCTAACCTCATACTACAAGATAGGTTCTATATAATGGATGGCCTACATGACATACTAACGTCGAGGATGAGCCCCACACTCGCCCTAAAGGTAAACGGACGGTGTGGATGGGATATACATGATATGGTGGTCTTTAATAATTGGGTACAAGGGTAGGAGGGGTTAGTCATATGAGTATACAACAAGCTGAGTTACTAGGATCATTCAACGTGGTGAGTCAATAAGGTAGGTTGACAAGGCGGGTCAACATGGTGAGTTAACAAGGTGAATTGACAAGACGGTTCAACAGGGTGAGTTTAAGAAAACGATGAGGTCCAAAAAGGGACGACAGGTCTAACCTCATACTACAAGATAGGTTCTATATAATGGATGGCCTACATGACATACTAACGTCGAGGATGAGCCCCACACTCGCCCTAAAGGTAAACGGACGGTATGGATGGGATATACATGATATGGTGGTCTTTAATAATTGGGTACAAGGGTAGGAGGGGTTAGTCATATGAGTATACAACAAGCTGAGTTACTAGGATCATTCAACGTGGTGAGTCAATAAGGTAGGTTGACAAGGCGGGTCAACATGGTGAGTTAACAAGGTGAATTGACAAGACGGTTCAACAGGGTGAGTTTAAGAAAGTAGCCCTGTGACTTGGATCGAGCAAACTCTAAGGATGACCTTTTAATAAGGGTTTACATAACTAATCATCAAGGTGGATCCACGGGATGGACAACGCGGTCACTCGGACATGCACACTAAGGTGGTCCCAAGGCTATCCTGTACATAACATGCTAGGGTCCATTCATTTGGATGGTTTGGATCAAGCACAAAATTAAGGCAGTCCTAATGGATGGCCAACATACATATCGCACCATAGTGGCCAATGGCTGATGTGGATAAACACATGCATAACAAGGTGGACTCGTGGTTGGGGATAACCGCACAAAGGAGTGGGGAAGCCATATACATCAATGGGCCCCAACAGTTTGGGATCAATCTGATATTTGTGCTTTCCCACTAATCAAGTGAGATGGCAACCAAACACTATGGTGGGGCCCGCACACCACACGCGTGAAAGCCCACCCATGGCTGGGTGACTTATGAACAGGAAGAATGGCAAATAAACATAACAGATGGGTCATGTAAAGTTTTCAATGGTAGGCGTTCAACCACCCTTATTCTCTACGTGTGGCCCACCCAAAACTGGGCCCACACCCCTGCCAAGAAGAACGACAAGGTATACCCAACATTCATCAAGGTGGGACCCAAAGTTGGGCCCCATCACCTTTAGTTAGATGGATAAATAAACATTACAATGGCCCCAAGGAAGATTTCCAAAAGTGGGCATCAATGACCACTGTTTCCTACAATGTGGTCCACTAGATCTTTGGATTGCCTCATCTTTTCTTGGAGGGCCCATGGACTAAAATAATATGGAAAAACAGATGGGCGGCATAGATAAAACAGATACATCGTGGTGGGCGTGGGACCCACAGGGTAGGCCACCTGCTGGGCAGCGTGCCAAAGCACGCTGCTTGGAGCATGGCACCCAAATGGGCCCCAGGAGTTTTGAATCAAACTAATATTTTTATTTTCTCCTTCATCCATATACATGTGATCTTATGAACAGGTTGAATGACAAATAAACATCATTGTAGGGCTGGGAAGGTTTCAACGGTGGAGATCATTATTCCCACTGTTTCTCGTGGCATGGTCCACTTGACATTTGGATATGCTTAAATTTTGGGCTCAGCCACTAAAATGAGCTGGATAAAAATATGGACAGAATAGATAAAGCACATACATTCTAGGTGGGTCCCACTAGTGGGCCACTTGCTGTGCAGCCCAGCCAACCCACAGCCAGCCCCCCCTTCCTCTCTCTCTCTCTCTCTCTCTCTCTCTCTCTCTCTCTCTTTTAATATTGATCTCATCAAGTGGGGCCATAGAAGTTTTCGATCAAGCTGATATTGTTGCTTTCCCTTCTTCACACGCATGTGTGAACTTATGAACAGGTTGGATCTCAAATAAAGATCATGGTGGGCCGTAGGAAGGTCTCAACGGTCTGTCACTGTCCCCACTGTTTTCTCTCAAGTGGGGTCCACTGGAGATTTGGATCTGTCTCATTCTTTAGACCATGCCCTAAAACGATCTCCTCAAATGGATGGACGGTGTGGATATAGCACCCGCATCATGGTGGGACCCATACAGTGGGCCACCAGCTGGGTAGCGAGCTCAGCGTCCTTGGACGCTGGTACTTCCAGCGTCAGCGACGCCTCTCCTTCTTCTTTTCTTTCTTTCTCTTTTTTTTCATGATTTTGATTGAGTGGGGCCCACATAAGGGTGATCCACTTCGTCTATCAGGTTCCCCAGCTCATGGGGGACCCAACGAGCCCAATATTGGGTATGTGAATAGGTCTACAAACAACAAGGTGGACCGAGGAAGTTTTGACAGTGGACATCATGTTCTCCACTGTTTCCTGTGGTGCGGTTCGCTTAAGATTTGGATCTGGTTCATATTCGGGCCCTGGCACTGAATGACTTGGGAAAACAGATGGATGGTGTGGATACAACATAAACATCAAGGTGGGTCCCACGAATGGGGACCCCATTCACACGTCCAGGTGATGCTGGACTGTTCCAGCGTCTTTGACGCTGTGAACGTCCAGCGTCTGACGTTCCCCTTTTTCTTTCTTGCTTATTTCAAGTGGGGCCCACATAGGTATAATCCAATCCGTTCATCGGGTTCCCCAACTCATGGGGAAACCGCAGAGTCCAATATTGGATAGGTAAAAATGCTCACAAACATCACGGTGGGCCCAAAGAGTTTCGACAGTGGACATCCTTATCTCCACTGTTTTCTATGGTGTGGTCCACTCGAGATCTGGATCTACTTCATTTTTGGTACCCAGCCTTAAAATGGGCTGGAGAAACAGAAGGACGGCGTGGATCAAATACATGCATCAAGGTGGGTCCCACGTGTGGGGGCCACGGTCAACGCCCAAATGGCTTGCCCAGGCGCTGCTGGGCAGCAGCGTCCTCTAGACGCTGTCTGTCCAGCGGCCACACTCTCCACTTTTCTTTTTCCCCTTTTATTATTATTATTATTATTATTATTATTATTATTATTAAAAGTAGTGGAGCCTATTCATGGATGATCCAATTCATTCATCTAACTGTCCATCACAAGGTGGGCCCAAGGAAAGAAAATGAAAGGTAAACGAGAAAAGGGGGGAGGTTTGCACTCACAATGATGGTTGAACGGTTGGATTGCCGATCGGACGGTCCGGATGATGATCGGGGTCCTCCAAGCTTGATCTCCTCCTTCAATCTCTCTAACTCTCTCTTTTTCTCTCTTGATCTCCCTCTAAATCTCTCTACTTCTCTCCTTTCTCTCTCTTCTCTCTCAAATCTCTTTCTCTTTCTCTCTCCTTTCTCTCTCTAACTCTTAAAATTTGAAATGAGAAGCCCTCCTCTCCCCCTACATAGGGACTTGTATGGGGGGAGAGAGAGGAGGAAATCATGGGGGGAAATGATGGTGGTGGTGGTTAGCATGGGAGGGGTATGGGAGGTATGGGTGAGAGTTGACTTTTGGGTGAGAGAGTGATGGGGTGGGTATGGGGTGAGTGGAGTAGGGGTATGGGTGAGAGTGATGGTGCTTGATTAGATTGACTTGACATGTACTTAGGATTTGTGCAAATGGGGCCCATGCCACACGCGTGTTGCGCGGCCCACCTCGGATTATGCAAAAGTACGCATCTTTCACACCGGGTATCGCAATGGGGCGTGCCGCGCGACGTTGGAATCGCAGCGTCTACGCGGTCACCGGGGTATAGGTCTTAGGTCGATGCGGTACTAAAATAGGGTCGCGATCAATGCTCGCTAATCTGGTCCATCCGGGACGTACTGGTACCGAAACTAAACATACGGAGGGCAATTCAGGGTACGGGTCTTACATCATAGACCTTTTGTAGCTTTGGATTTCATGAATCTCACTTAAGATCTTTCAATTGGTGTAGGAATCACCAACTTCTCTAAAAAAAACCTAATCCTAGGGTTTGTTCATGCTAGGACTTGGGGTCCCGGCGATTGATTAGGAGCGGCTCATGCTATTGTGGAAGCCATATTTGGGCGTGACCCCATGTGGATGCCATTATACACCAATTTCGGGCCCTGACTCATCAAATCGAGTTGGGAATTGCTCGAATTAAGTTAGGTAAAACCCTTAACCCTATATTAAAATCTAATTAGGTTAGAATTTAAGTTACTAACTATGAGATTGTTGATGAATTAAAATTGAGCATTTTCTCCAAATTTCTGACACTAGGGATGCATCCGAGTCAAGGGCTTTCGACTCTAAGGTGAAGATCTACCCTTGAACGCATTTTAGATGATTGAATGTTTATGTTTTCCATGTGATTGTGAATATTTGTGTTTTATTGAAATTATCTATGTTTTAAATGCTAGAACTTCTATATTATTATGATTCATTTGTTATTTGTTGTTGAGATGGTAGCCTGCTTGATGAATGGTTTGAATTTTATAAGGGTGTGGCATTTTGAATTCATTCAAGTTTGGATGTGTTAGAAATATAGAAAATCTTTTGTTATGTATATCAGGTGTTTGTTTCTATTCCTGAGTGAATAAAAATCATATATCCTCTTGATATTTTATGAACTTATAGGATTACTTAGATTATGACTTAGGTGTTTGGATATATTCATAACTAAGTTATTACAATGCTATATTTGAATGTTGAGTGTGTTACTTTAGATTAAGCTCTGACAACCGTTTGACTAATATATTGCCTACTCTTTTGGTTCGTCGTCTCAGACTTATTCAATCAACTAAGATAGAACATGGTTGACTGATAGTGGCCAATGTCAGTTTGTCGTTGTTCACTTGGGTCCATCGGATAAGTTCCATTTAAAGTTAATCATTCTTTTGTTTGATTGTTAAATCACACTTTATGAAATATGAAATACATTCGTTAACATTAAATTGAGTCCATTCATAACCGTTAGTGCGTTACGATCTTATAGAGACTCATAAGCCAGGCATGGTGGTATAGGACTTCGTGTCTGAGATTTTGGCCTATGCTAGAGTGATGAGCTTCGCTGTAGTGACCAGTGAGCACTAATGGAGGTCATGAGCCTATCATGTTATTATAAGATTAGGTGACTAGCCTTTTCTCCATTGATTTAGTGTTAGCTGACGAGCCCTTGCCTTACTAAAAATTATTCTTGGGTGATGAGGCCTTATCATTAGATTGAATATATAAATTGGACATTTGGGTGATGAACCCAAAAAATTGGATTAAGGGACATTGATGAGGAGCCGCTACAGCCGCGACAAGCCACACAATCTGGTTAGACTCATGATATAATGGCGGTATTCTAGCTTCGCCAATACTTATAGGTTTAAATGGACTAATAAAGGCTTGACAATCATGTATGCATGAGTCCCCACACATCACATTATTTTGTCGATATATGTAATCCGCGAGAGCGTGGTATTATCATCATTTCTTTGAGGTACGTAATTCGCATGGCGTGGTATCATCCTCATCATTATTATCTTGTCGAGGTATGTAATCTCGAAGTGTGGTATCCTCATCATTATCATATGGGTGCACATCATTAAATACATGCATTAATAAACTAGTTTAAAAAACTAGGAATTTTATTATGCTATCATTACTTGCACTTGCTTGTATTGATAACATGTATAATTTGCTTAATTTTGTGCTATAGAGATAACATGGTTAAAGGTAGTACATGTAGAAATATGTATTTGTCATGAACCCGTTAATGACTAAAATGGCTTGAGTATAATCTTGTGGATATTTCTTCACTATGTTGGTGTTTGACTCCTTTTATTTGACATATGCGGATGACTCAGAAATGGGACTAAATGGTGATGCGCTTGGAGAGCCTCGGTAGATTTATAACTTCATTCCTTTGGTAGTTGTATTTTCTGTTCTGATTGCATTTATTGTGATTTGTCTAATTCTCATATGGGCGGACATTGTTATTTAAAATGTACCTCATGGGTGTTAGCCTGTATTTCTAAGTTTAGCTATCTTTGCTTCGCTTTTAATCCATTGAATTGAAATGTGTTACTTTGATTATTTGTGTATGGAATGACTGTAAATCTGATTGAGGATACACGTGGGAGCACTTCTCACATGCGACATTCCTAGTAAAGCATTTTACTAAGTTCACACTTATGAACTCAAGATTGGAGTCTTCGTACTTAGGGTGCTGAATTTTAGGGCGTGACATAATCTCTCATAGGGTTATATAACAAAAAACCAAGACTTTAGGGTCATTGGTGCCTCTTCTGGCACTATAAATACCTCATTTTTTAGCTCCCTCCACTACATCTAAATTACCCTTAAATTTGAGAGAAAGAGAGAAAGAGAAGAAGAGAACGAGATTTAGGGTTCTCTTACTTACATGCCCTTGCTATTTCCCTTCGATCCAAACCTAGCTCCCGTACCTCCACCAAGTTTTTCGTCTATGATCGGAGGTAAGAAATACTTCTTGATTTAGGTTTATTAAGCATGGAATACATGAATCTTATGTAGTTCTTCAATTTGTTTTAGGAACCTGTATTTTTCCCCACAACCCAAACCTTAAGTGCACAGAAATTGAGAAATCTTTCTCAAAGATGCAAACTATTCTTCTAGGTTTCCTTTTTCAATCCTTGATGGCGTTAAATAATGATTTTAGAATTGTTAATTAGAATTCATAATCTATTTGTGTTTAAATTGTTTTATTATTGCAACGCCAATGTTAAAAATTGTTGGTAGTTATCATGTTTGATGTAATGCTTGAATGATATGAAATTTCTAAAGTTAGAACTCTTTTATGCCACTTGCTAGTGCGATGATGTGCCTTTGATTCCATGGGTTGAACGCAGACGACTGACAGTACTTTCAACTACACGAGATGCTTTGCACCCAATGCCGGTTTGGCCGAGGTTCTCCCTTGTCAATCAAATTAATCTAATGCATGGATGATCATATCTATATTCATTGTTGAATAACACCCTACCCTACTCTATAAGATCTAGATTGTTGAGATGACTTGTGTTGGTTGGAACTTGGCTTTGAACGGGTTGGATTGGCATAGATGTGATTTAAAATTTGGATGAGTGGCTTGGAATGGCTAGATTGTAATATATGGTTTGGACGAGTGGCTTAGATTGGTTAGATTAAGTTGCATGGACTTGATGGGTTGGATAACTTGGGTAGATTGGGATGGATTAGACTGGTTAGGTGGTTTAGATGGATGGTTTGAGATGACTTGGATGAGTTTGGATGGCTTGGATGGCTAGGTTGAGCTAAAGCTTGGGCTAAGTTTGATGGGTAGAATGCTTGGACTAGGGGTGGATGGGCTAGGCTAGGTTTAATGGGTTGGATGCTTGGACATTGGCGAGTGGCACTCTACCATTCAGAGTGCTACCTGACATGTGGTACAACCAAGTTTACAACGGATGCTCCATTGGGTCTAGTTGCAGTTTGGGTCTCTCAGGTTCAACTTGAAATGGTTTCCTATAGGGTTTTGGGTATGGACTTAGGATCGAAATTGAACTTGGTTTGGGGCAATTATAACTCATGCACGGTCTAAATCTTGCTGCAATTGGTCATCCTATGCAAGGTGATGTGTCTACAGGATAATGACTTATTGGCTCGCTCCTCACTTATACTCTAAGGGGGAGTTTGGCAAATCTATTAATAAGAGCTTATTTGCTTATTCTAAAAAAAAAGCTCTTATTATGAAAATAGACCGTTTGGTAAAGCTTTCATTTTAGAGCTTATTTTTTTAGAAACTAGCAAAAAAGCTCTTAAATAATAAGTGATGGGGATGACACTTTTTTTAAGAGCTTATTTAGCTTAAGTGAGTAGACATTTTTAATTAATTTTTGGACAAGTTTGTCCTTAAACTTTTTAAGTGATTCCCATTTTGCCCTCTTCTCTTCTTTAAAATATCTCTAAGGTGGGCCCACATGATGAACAACCCAATTGAAGGTGGGTTTCCACATCAAGGTGGGCCCACATAATGCATGGTCACATCAAAGGTGGGCCCAACATGATGAACGCCCACATCAAAGGTGGGACCTACAAGTTGGATGAGGGACATTGAAGGTGGGATTGCATGATGCAAGGTTGACATCAAAGGTAGGCCCACATGATGAACAACCCATATTGAAGGTTGCGCCCCACATGATTGATAGTGAACACTAAAGGTGGGTCCCACATGATGGATGACCCACATTAAAATGTGGCCTCGCATGATGATTGGACTATCTGTTCGCTCGCCTCAAGTGCAAGGTTGCGATGTAGTAATAATTCTCGGTAAGACCGAGGTCGATCCACAGGGAAAGAGGTAAACACTTCAAACTATCTTAATAACTAGAATCTAAGAAAGTTTATGAAATCAGTTTTAAAAACTTAAAGCATTAAACGAGAAAATCTGAGAATTGAGAAACTAGAGCATCAATGATCCACTTCTAGTCTTAATCATGCTCAATCTATTGATTCGATTTCAAGCACAACTGGAATCAAATTTCCATTTCTTTCCAGCCTGGGAGATATAACAATTAAAGCACATAAATAATCTGAAATAAATAGGTGTTTACTGATTTGATTTCCTCAATAAAGCTCAAGCCTTGGGCACACTCAATTGTATAGGCCAAGCCTCTTTCCAATCTAGTTGAGATCACAACCATAGCTTTCATCAAATCCCGTACTTGACTACGACCAATGATTTAAACTCTAATTAAACCAACTTCAATAAGCAACACCAACTATCTCAAATTCTACACAAGATACATGAACTTTCTGTTCACTCACCTCAAGTGCAAGGCTACGATGTAGTAATAATCTTGGTAAGACCGAGGTCGATCCACAGGGAAATGGTAAACACTTCAATTATTCTAATAACTTTAATTTAGAAGGTTTAGGAAATCAGGTTCTTAGAACTAAGTAAGCAAATCTGAGAATTAAAAGAAACTAAAGCATTAAGGGTCTACTTCAGCACTTTTAGCTTCTCCTTAATACATAATTTGTATAGGTTTCTCAATTACACAACTAAAATCGGAATTCAATCCTATCTAGCTAAAACATGGAGCAGTTATAACATCAAAATAGTTCAACATATATGTTGTTCATCAACATGATTCCCCCAATTCAAGTTAGGCATTGGGCACACTCAATTACATAGGCCAATCCTAGTTTCAATAGATTTAGATCACAACTATGATAAACATTAAATCCTGTCACTGGATTTAACTAATATCATAATCTGAACTTGATTCAAATCAAATTAATGTCCAAAACATATCTTAAATTTCATAAAAAAAAATAGAACTTTGGTTTGAAGTTTCCACATGAAGATCCAAGCTCTAGAGTGTATTGAATTTGATTCCTCGAAACGTACAAGTCTAGTTCTTGCATAATAATTAAGAATCTAAGCTTAATTCTTCTAAGCATCAAATGAAACCGGAGCCATCAAGAGATCAAAAAAGAATTTAAACTTAAAACTTCATTTAAACTAAAAGTAAACCATTGTTCCTCATTAAATCCAAACTTTGAAGCCTTAAAAACGAATTAAAACATAGAAGATAATTACAAGCTTCCCCTCTAGCTCTAGCTGAGAGTTAACTAAAAAAACATAAAAGAACTAGAACTAGAACTAAGAAAAGAAAGGAAAATTAGTTCTAGGAGGATAGGGAGCCTCCTAAGTCTTGATCTCTTTGCTCCCCACGTTGGTAGATGCCCTAGGAATGAAGTGGAAGTCTCCTTTTATAGCGTTCACACTCCACAAACGAAGAATCTTTGAGAATCTGTGTACAGGTTATGTACTGCACAGAGAAAATCGAAAGCCAGACTTAGAAATTTTTATTTTTGGGTGTGGGCGATTGATCGGTTGGGCTGAGTGATCAATCGAATTTTCGGGCCCACTGTAAAAACTGAAATATAGACATCTGGGCGGTCGGGCGATCAATCACAAGTGGTTGGGCGATTGATCGCTGGGTCCAAAAAGTGTTAAGAGAGTTCCAACAATAAATCTTTAAAAGTCTGTAATTTTTATGGTTAGGGCGATTGATCGCAAGTGGCTGAGCGATCAATCGACAACCCA
Source organism: Liriodendron chinense (assembly GCA_003013855.2). Taxonomy (NCBI): domain Eukaryota; kingdom Viridiplantae; phylum Streptophyta; class Magnoliopsida; order Magnoliales; family Magnoliaceae; genus Liriodendron; species Liriodendron chinense. The sequence continues at coordinate 1,547,317 of PVNU02002850.1, forward strand.
ATTTTTAGTCCAGCAAGCAATTTCAACAATTCTGCTGGTGAGCGATCAATCGCAACTGGGCTGGTGATCAATCGACAACCTGCACTTTAGTCTAGCAACAAATCTGTCAAAATCAGCATTTTATCGATTGATCTACAGGTTTTGTTGATCAATCACTCAGGCTGGGAGATCAATTGCTGGATCAATCTCCAGAAGTGCAACTTTCAACATATTACTTTTCTAGCTCTAAACTTTGGTTTTTCTGGCCCTGCCAGGTCTTTTAGCATGATTTCTTTAAAGCTTTTCTTTATCTTTCAATTCCATATTCCATGGATTCTTTCTTCCATTCTTGGCCTTTCTTCCTTTGATCTTTAACATGTATTATGAAGGTATTTTATTATCAATTTGGTGAAGTCTCTCTCTCAATCCTGCAATCATAAAAGCATGCATTAGATACGTCTTTAAACATAAAAGTCATGCATGATGTGTGATGAATTAGGGTTAGATTATGCACAATTCAGAGCTCAACACTCTCCATCATAGTTATAGTAGAAATTCCACTGTTTTAATTCATGGAGAACTCGAAGCATTCACCGTATCCGAAAATCATGACAAATTAAAGGCTTTCATCAATCAATAACCCATATACTAATCTGATCAATCTCAGAAATTCAACAAGAACTTATGTACTTGGCACACAAACTCCCTGAACCATCTAAAACTATCAACTTTATTCAAACTATAATGAATTGTTCAAACTTTAAAATATAATTTGAAATCAATGTATCAAAGTATAATTAAATACTAAAAGATTCACCTCTCAGCTCTAGTTGAGAGTTAACTTAAAGAAAGCATTAAAAGAAAACTTGAACTAGAACTATAAGAAGAGGAACTAGTTCTAAGAGGTTAGGAAGCCTCCTAGGTCTTGATTCCTTTGCTACTTACATTGTTAGATGCCTTAGGAAGAGGATGGAGGTTTCCTTTTATAGCTTAGATATGCCACCAACTTGGAGGATTCGTAGAACTACGGAGTCCTTTAGCACTTGGGACACACAGAAGACCGAATTTAGAAACTTGCAAACTGAAAGTTGCTATTCGTGCATGGCCGATCGGTCATGACCAGTCGATCTGGCCTAGCCGACCAGTCATGACCGGTCGAACCCACCTGGTGCTTAGTCTAGTGTGAAATAAAGGGAGCAGCAGTGTTGGCCGATCGGTCTTGACCGGTCGGGCCACTATGGGGGCTGATTTCACTTTCTTTCCTTCTCTTCTTTCTTCACCTCCGGTCGGGCCACTATGGGGGCTGATTTCACTTTCTTTCCTTCTCTTCTTTCTTCACCTCTTGTCATAACCTCTTTGACCTTCCTTTCCTTGGATCTTCAAAGTGTATTAGAGTGGTCTTTTATCACCAAATTAGTCTTATCTCTCTCACTTGTTCATACAATAGCAAAAACATGCATTAGATAGGTCTTTTATCATAGAAAACATGCATACTGAGTGATGAAAAGGAGTTAGAATATATATAATTCATGGCTCAACACACCCCCAACTAGCTTTTTGCTAGTCCCAAACAAAACATGCGTGAAACAAATCCAACTTTCCAAAACCCAACTCTCTTTTAGAAACTATATTTCTATAAACTTCAAGACATACAAATACAAAATTTAGAGGCACTTAGTGATAAAAGTTGAAATCTTAAACTCCCGAAACATAATGCGTGTTTCACATAGAATCCCCGCTGATTAATTGATAAATACAAGAATCCGAACAAGTGTGGTTTAGTGTGCATTGTGAATTTTCATCTCATGAATTTTCAGGATTACCTTCTTCATAGACTGGTGAAACTGAAGATCTAAAAGTATACAGATCAACCATACATGCCTAGGATAAGAATTTGCCTTACCATTCCTTTGATGGCTTTCACACTACTTCCTAGTTCCGGCTTAGGTTATGGGTCGACCTTCCCCTAATTGGTAATAGGTAGCCCTTTTTTAAAATTTTACAATATATATTCAATGAATAACCACTGTTTCTTTCTTTTTCTTTCATTATAAACATAGATAGGGTTTTTAGAAATCCATATCTTTTATTCTTTTTCTTACTTCACATGAACAAGGATGGATAAAATTCCCCGACTTAGTTCCACAACACTTTAGATCTTAGTCTAACTGTTCTACGAGTCTACATAATCCTTTCAAACCATGAGAATCGTATAATGTGAACTAGACTCAAAAGTGTTCAAAACTTTTTACCGATTAACTTAGTAGGGGAATTCATATAAAAAACTATTATATTATAGGTAATTCAAGGTTTTCAAAATTAATCACTTCATCTATCTTTTTTCATATTCATAACATCCCAAGTATATAGAAACAAAATTTTCCAAAAGAGTTTTAAAATTAAGAAAAGTAAAAAAATTTCTACATAATTGCTCGAAATGTCACAACAGACTAGTAGATTCATCTAGGAATCTCACCCCCAACCAAAATCTTACATTGTCCTCAATGTAACAAGATATGTAATAAACAAGATATGAAAGCAATGAAATAAAACAAAGGAGAGTGAGAACGAGAGTACCTAAGGTAGCAAGTAGATTGATTCTAGCATATTTTATTATCTCCATGAGACTTATTCAATCCTAAATGTAAAAAAATAAATCCTACCTACCTATCTACCCTTTATTAGTCCGATCGACTACGTGATCAAATTTGAGCAGGATCTTCATGAATTTCAACAAATTTCTCATGAGGACCATCCAAAGTCCTACTTGATAGTAGACATGGGTGCTCTTCATCATTGAAGTCCAATCGTAATGTGCACCACATGCATGAAAGGAGGAGATAAGAGCAACAAAAAGATATCTCCTCAAATTCTGGATTGGGTATTGATTAATTAGAAATGAGTCATCCCAGTCAAAATTTTCAATGGGCTGAAGAAGTCGTGGTGTTTAAGAGACATTCAACAAATATTCTTCAGTTAAGGTTGTCTCCTCGACAATTTTAGAATTGTACGGTGTTTCCACAAACAATGGTAAAGAGTATAAATTAGGGGAATGATGTTCTTTAGGCACCAGCACCGTGTCTAACAAAATATCCAACTCCTTAATCATCTCATCATCAAGATCATAGGAGTGGTTTAAGCATTCCTATAGGAAATCGAGATAGTCGGATGAAGGGTTCTCGTCCTCCCTTAACGATTGAAGAAATTTTGTTTCAATGACAAAGAATTCCTCCTCTGTAGAGAGGTCTTCCAAGGAAAGTTCTTCAAATTTAATGGTAAGCACATCATCTAGCATTTGTTGATCTTTCAAAATTTCAGATTGTGCTACCTTATTATCCAAAGAAACAGAATTTTCAACCCAAAGGGGGTCTTCCACAATAAGATTTGAAAAATTATGTTGGTGGAAGGACTCAAAATTATCAACTTCGGCTAATTCTCTAGCATACATATCCTCTAGAGACTCATAATTATTATGCCTTTAGGAAAAAAGAACCATGAGTTCATAAGCATCCATTGAACCCTCATTGTAGGTAACCCCACTATCGCTTTCACATTTTATGGATTCCTCGAGTTCGTCAACCGTCATTAAAATCTCTTCATCATTAAGGTCAAAATATCCAAAAGAGATAGTGGACTCACCATAATTAATGATGACATTGGGATCATCGAGATCAATTTCATCTAAAAGTTTATTCATTATATCCGAAGAATGTGGGACTTGGATAACCCCATCCTCCACATTAGAGGGGATTGATTTGATGCCCCCAAATTCGGGCTCAACGTCTTACAAGATGGCCAGGAGGCTTGATTTGATTGCTCGTACTCGTATTCCTTCTCTAAGTCCTCAAGGATTTGTATATACATGTCATCATAAGAGGAAGGCGTTTTAGGATGATTGTTGATAACCATAGTTGGTTCTTCCCTTGAATAAGGAGAATGATAACTTTCCCAATTAATACCATATGCATTGTAGGATGAAAAATTGTATGATGGTTGATAAGCATATCCATACAAGTGATCAAGCATTGTCTTAACCGATTGATCATTATGCACCTGTTCCTTTTGTTGTTGCACACCTCCTACCATACTTGGTGGAACGCTCATGTTATTTTCAATCCAATAATCACGAAGTATTTTTCCTGGTTGATCATTATTCGATTTTGCTTCATTCTGGTACTCCCCCATCGTCTTATGCTGTGTCTCAACATGTGTATTGCTTTCATTAATGTTATCACGTAGCGTCTTACAGGGGGGGGTAGTGGAGGTTGTTTGAATCTCAAAAAAACACTCATGCTTAGAAGGATTCCGATTACAATAAGTTTGGATCCTATGGTCCAGTGTCTCATCCTCCAAAAAGTACTTATACGCATTATTCGTCCAATCATGCATAATGAAATTTTAAGGAATTGAAAACTACCATAATTTAAGAAAAAGAACAAAAAGAAGGGAGATGGAGAGATGTTACCCATGAGGGTGAGAACCATCTCAGCAACAATGCCCTACAAAATCAAAAACAAAAAAAAACATTAGTAATCTAAAACAAATCAGAAAATCTACTTCTAGAAAAGTTGGAAATCGTACCTAACTAAGGCTACTTTATAACTATTAAAACAATTAGAACCGTTTAACCTTTTTCCCAGCAGCGGCGCCAAAAACTTGTTCACTCGCCTCAAGTGCAAGGCTGCGATGTAGTCATAATTCTCAGTGAGACCAAGGTCGATCCATAAAGAGATAAACGCTTTAAACTATCCTAATAACCGAATCTAAGAAGGTTTATGAAATCAGTTTTAAAAACTAAGTAAAAGCATTAAACGGAAAAATCTAAGAATTAAGAAACTAAAGCATCAAGGATCTACTTCTAGTCTTAATTATACTCAATCCATTGATTCGATTCAAAGCACAACTAGAATCGAATTTCCATCTCTATCCATCCGGGAGATATAATAATCAAAGCACATAAATAATCTGAAATAGATAGGTGTTTATTGATTTGATTCCCTTAATAAAGCTCAGGCCTTGGGCACACTCAATTGTATAGGCCAAGCCTCTTTCCAATCTAGTTGAGATCACAACCATAGCTTTCATCAAATCTTGTCACTAGACTTGACTACGATCAATGATTTGAACTCTAATTAAACCAACTTCAATAAGCAACACCAACTATCACAAATTCTATACAAGATACATGAACTTTCCATTATAGTTCTAATAGAAATTCCACTGTTTTGATTCATGGAGAACTCGAAGCATTCACCGTATCCAAAAATCATGACAAATCAAAGGCTCCCATCAACCTAATAACTCATATACCAATCTGATTAATCTCAGAAATCCAACAAGAACTCATGTACTTGGCACACAAACTCCCTAAATCATCTAAGACTATCAACTTTATTCAAACCATAATGAATTGTTCAAACTTTAAAACATAATTTGAAATCAATATATCAATGCATAATTAAAAACTAGAAGATTCACCTTTCAGCTCTAGCTAAGAGTTAACTAAAAGAAAGCATTAAAAGAAAACTTGAACTAGAACTATAAGAAGAAGAACTAGTTTTAGGAGGCTAGGAAGCCTCCTAGGTCTTGATTCCTTTGCTCCCCACGTTGTTAAACGCCTTATGAAGAGGATGGAGGTTTCTTTTTATAGCTTAGATATGCCACCGACTTGAAGGATCCGCAGATCTACGGAGTCCTTCAGCAATTGGGACACCCAAAAGACCAAATTTAGAAACGTACAAACTGCAAGTTGCTGTCTGTGCATGGCCAACCAGTCATGACCGGTCGGACTTGGCTGGCTGACTGGTCGGGCCACTATGGGGGCTAATATCACTTTCTTTCCTTCTCTTCTTTCTTCACCTCTTGTCATAACCCCTTTGACCTTCCTTTCCTTGGATCTTCAAAGTGTATTAGAGTGGTCTTTTAGCACCAAATTAGTGTTGTCTCTCTCTTGTTCCTACAATAACAAAAACATGCATTAGATAGGTCTTTTATCATAGAAAACATGCATAATGAGTGATGAAAAGGGGTTAGAATATGCATAATTCATGGCTCAACACTATCCACATCAGTTGGTGTTCACTCCCCAAGTATAGGGTTGCGAAGTAGTAATAATTCGAAAAGACCGAGTATCGTTCCCACATAGATTTATGTATGGGTATTCTTAGAATTTTATCTAAAATAGCTTATAATTAAGATCCTATTAAGAATTAAAGCTAGAAAATAGTGATTTGAAGTAAAACAATGATTTATGAGAGGGAATATCAATCTAAAAAGGCACTAGAGCGCTAAGGATCCACTTTTGATAAGTTTCAATGCATCAACACAACTAGGTCTCTCACAACGCAATCGGAATCGAATTCATATCTCTATCCGATCGGAATATGGAGCGGTTCAATCAACAATTATCTAAACCAGTTGCTTGTTCATTGATTTGATTCCCACAACAATGCTCAGGCCTTGGGCACACTCAATTGTATAGGCCAAGCCTCTTTCCATTCTAGTTTAGATTCACAACCATAGCTTTCATCAAATCTTGTCACTAGACTTGATTACAACCAATGATTAGAACTCTAATTAAATCTAAATTAATCAGCAAACAGATATCTCAAATTATAACAAAAGATAAGAACTTTAGTTTGAATGAGTTCCCACATAAAGATCATGCCATTGTACACAAGGTAATCAAAGGGTCTACCATGCTCGGAGTCGATGATAGATCAATGAACTACACAAGCATAAACAATGTCCAAAAGATAAGCCACTAAGTTTAGAATCACTAAGAATCACATGAGCCCGGAGTCATCAAGAGATCAAAGTAAACTAAACTAGTACTTGATTCAAACTCATATTAAACCAAATCTTTCAATTAAAACATGAAAAGGAAACCTAGGTTGCATTAATCCATTAAAAACAAATCAAAAGCTTCACCTCTTAGCCCTAGCTAAGAGGTTTTAGTTCATCTCTAACATCCTTGAACTAGAAGCTTCAAAAACATAAAAACAACTGAAAGTAGAAGAAAAACTAGGAAAACTTGAAGTAGAATCCATCTCCTAAGCCTCCTTGATGATACCCACGTCCTAGCATGCCTGGGTATAAAGAGGATAAGTCCTTTTCATAAATTGGCGCGGAAGATTCCAAATTGCGCAAGAAATCACGCAATTGCACAGAGAAAATCGGAGCTTCAAGGACTCCGACGACCGGTCATGAAACGTTAAAAACAGTTCAGCAAGCTTTTGGAATTTTCACCCCTTCTCTGTTGAGTGCTTGACCGGTCAGACGACCGGTCTGAGTGACAGTTGACCGGTCGGACGATCAGTCCTAACTGGTCCAGTGAGTTTGGGCAGCAAGGTCCTCCTGTTGAGTGTTCGGACCGGTGGGACGACCGGTCCTGGGCTATGGCCGACCGGTCGGACGACCGGTCTTAAGTGCAATTTTTTGCACTTCTTTCTTCTTTCTTCCTTTTCTCCCTTGCTTCTTTCTTCGATCCTTTTGTACTTGGTTCCTTAATCTTTAATGTATGTAAAGTGCTCTTTTTAGCCTTGAATCAGTGAAATCTCCTTCTCGTTCCTACAATCATAAATCATGCATTAGAGTAGTATTTTAAACATGCAAACCATGCATAATATGTGATGAATTGGGGTTAGAATATGCACAATTCAGAGCTCAACACACCCCCCAACTAGCATTTTGTTAGTCCCGAGCAAAACATGCGTGAAACAAATATAATTTTTAAGAATCCAACTCTCCTTCGGAAACTATGCTTCTATAAACTCCAAGACACACAAATACAAAATTTAGAGAAAATTAGTGATAGAAATTGAAATCTTAAACTCCCTCAACATAATAAGTGTTCATATAGAATTCCCGCTGATTGAATGATAAATAAAAGAATTTGAACAAATTCAACCTAGTGTGCATAGTGAATATTCATCTCATGATTTTCTGAGATTATCTTCTTCATAGATCAACTAAACTATGGCTCTGAAAGTGTATAGATCAACAACAAGCCTATGACAAGAATTTGCCTTACCGTCCTTCTGACTGCTTTCACACTACGCCCCATTTCCGGCTTTGGTTACGGGTAGACCATCCCCCGGTTGGTAATAGGTAGCCCTTTTTGGAATTTTTCCACCATATATGCAATCATTCCCACATTTCATCCTTCCTTTCCTTTCTATACACATTAGATAGGATTTTTAGAAATCCATATCTTTCTTTCTTTTCCCATGGACTAGGATAGACAAAGTACCCCGGCTTGGTTTCTCAACACCTTAAATCTAAGCCTAGCCAATCCACAAATCCACATAATCCTTCAAACCATGAGAATCGTGTAACATGAACTAGGTGCACAAGTGTTTAAAAATTCTATCAATCACATCAATAAGGGAATTCAAATAGAAAATTATCATGTTATAGGTCCTTTAAGAGTTTTAAAATTTTCTCACTACATCTCTTTTTTTTCATACTTATGACATCCCAAGTGCATATAAACACGGTTTTCCAAAGGAGTTTTGAATTTTCAGAAAAATTGAAAATTTTCTACATCATTGCTCGAAATGTCACAAATTGTTAGATTCATCTAGGAATCTCACCCCCAAACCAAAACTTTACATTGTCCACAATGTAAGAAAATATACAATGAATGCAACACATGAGAGCAATGACAAAATGAAGGGAAGTGAGAAAGAAAGATATCACCTGAGAAATACTTTGCATGACAAGATTGGCTTTTGGAGATGGATTACTTCACAACTAAATCTACTAATCAAAGCAAATCCTAATGCAATCTAATTTTAAACAGTCCTCCGTTAGACTAGGAGGTTAAGCCTAACAACTCATCCAAAAGCATAAAGTTGAGCAGAATCATTAGATGGATCAAAAGGTTTCGAAGTAATGTCATCCAATATCCTGCTTTAAAATGTACATGTGTGTGGATGATCATGATTAGCCACTGAAAATCCCAAAAAGGAATTGCAACGGGTTCCTTAATGTTTTCACCACATGTATAAGAGGAGATAGTATCATATTTGTTAGAAAAAATGTCTCCATTCAGATTTTTCTGGGCATTGATATTGCAACTATGGATCATCCCAGGGTTGGTAGAGTTCGGTGTGCATGATCTATAGAGGTGTGGAAATATGAATTGATTTCTCAGCACAACAAAGTGTTATTTCCACATCCTTCTCTCGGCTAATGTCATATGCCAATACCGACTCTAAAAGTGCGACTACATCCCCTATCATATCAACATTCTTATCAAGGGAGTAGGTCACGTCTTCTTCTAAGTGACTGGAGTAAAGAGTTGAGAGGGACTCATCTTCCATAATTGAATTGATCATGTTTATTTCGTAGACCTCCTCATCTTTATCCTCTTGTTGGTTGTCAATATTGAAAGTATTTAACTCAATCGTCATATTGCCAAAAGACATTTATACAACCCCACTCCTACAATTGATGATAGCATTTGATGTAGCTAGGAATGGGCGGCCAAGTATGACAGGAATTTGAGTGCTAATATTAATCATGGGTCGTGTGTTCAAGATAATAAAGTCCACCGGGTAGTAGACCTTGTCAACTTAGACAAGAACGTCCTCTACCACCCCTCTCAAAATACGAATTGATCGGTCAGTAAGTTGTAATGTTGTTTTGGTGGGTTTTAATTCACCTAAACCTAATTGTTCATAGACTGAAAAGGGGATTAAGTTCACACTTGCCCCTAGATCAAGTAAAGCATGCTTCACCCGGTAGTCTCCAATTATGTATGATATTGTCGGACTACCGGGATCTTTGTATTTCTTGGGCATCCCGTGATTTATAATGGCACTTACATTCTCTGTCAAAAATGCCTTCGTTTGCACATGTATTTTTCTTTTTACCGTGCAAAGGTCCTTCGAAAACTTGGCATATGACAGTATTTGTTTAATGGCATTCAACAATGGGATATTGATCTTGACTTGCTTAAAAATCGACAAAAATTCATGATATTTATCTTGAGGTTTGGTTGAAATCAAGCATTGAGTGAATGGAGCAATGGGCATATATTCTTTCAATGGCTCTTTTTCATGCATGGCAGTGCTAGGTCCATCATCCTCTTTGGAAGATACCGGATCATTAGGCATGGAGGCCTTCACTAGGTTAGATTTTTCAATGGTTTTACCACTTCTAAGAGTGGTGATGGTCTTAACATGTTCCATGTGTAGGTTAGAGGAACTAGGCATGCTTATTTCGCATTGTGATTTTGGATTAAGTAGGGGTTGGGCCAGAAGAGTCCATTCCCTTGCGTTTAAGCGAGCCTTGATTTTCTCTACCAAATTTTTAAGCTTAAGCATTACCGTATGGTTTGATTGGTTTATTTGAGCTTGGCCTTCCATGAACGCTTTCAATGTATCCTCTATAGGCATTTGAGGTGGGGCCATAGGAAATTGCATTGGGGGCCCCTTTTGAGGATTACTTTGGTTGGTCGTGGGTCCATTCGCCCAATTGAAGCTAGGATTGTTTCTCCAACTAGAATTGTACGTGTTTGGATTTGGGCTACTAAAAGGTCGTTGATAACTATTCAAAGCATTCGATTGTTAGTATAAAAGTTCTTGAAATGCAGAAATTGTAGGACAATCCTGCGTTTGATGCACATTGGAAGTACAAATACCACAAATAGTTTCAACAGTCCCCTTTTGTTGGGTTGTGTCCACTTTTCTTATTTCCATCGCCTCGACCTTTCATGTGAGATTGGCCACTCTAGAACCTAGATCATCTTCTTCATTTAAAACGTAAATTCCTCCCTTTTCCTTTGCTCGGGGTTGTTTTGAACTTGTCGGCTTAGATGTATTCCATGATTGTGTGTTTTCAGCCAACATGTCAAAATATTCTCAAGCTTCCTCTGTTTCCTTGTTCATGAACTCCCCATTGCACATCATCTCCACAAATTGGCGCATGGTTGAGTTTAGTCCATCATAGAAGAAACTAATCAACCTCCACCATTCGTAGCCATGATGTGGGCATGCGTTTAATAGCTCATTATACATTTTCCAACATTGGAAAAAGGTTTCATCTTCTTTTTGGGAGAAGTTCATTATGACCCTTCTCAGCGCCTTAGTTCGATGAGTCGGGAAGAATTTTTTAAGAAACTCCCGAATCATCTCAACCCATGTCCCAATAGACCTTGGCCTTAAGGAATGTAGCCATGATTTGGCCTTCTCTTTCAAGGAAAAAGGGAATAATTTGAGTTTTATAGTATCCATGGTTACATTGTCATACTTTATTGTGGTAATAACCTCTTCGAACTCCTTTATGTGTAGATAAGCGCTTTCAGAGTCGATTCCATGGAATTTGGGAAGAAGTTGGACCAACCCCGGTTTAAAATCAATAATTCCCACATTGTGAGGGAAAATTATGCAATAAGGAGTACTCGTCCTATCAGGTTGTAAATAGTCATGTAAAGTTTTAGGTTGAGGTGCATCCCCCACTTCATTCTCATCCAATTCAGTAAAGTTTTAGGCTTGATTTTGATGTTGATTAACCTCTTGATTTGGTTGATTTTCAGCCATCTCTCTAGCAATTTCAGAAAGATTTTGACATTTTCTAGCATGAGGCTCTCTATCAATCCCTTTAGCAATTACTCCGTCACTTAACAATCTCAAGTGTGATCACGAACCCACTTGGGCATGAACCACTCAACACAATCCTAAAATCTAATCCTAATTCTTAAAACAAAAATCTAAAACTATCTATAGCAAGAGGGGTTAGAAGGATAGAACTTGAATTGTAGATCTATTTTGGAATCCTGCAAAATCAAAACAAACTAAGTTAGTATTCTAATATTATAAGAAAACCTACCCTAGAAAGCAAAACAAATCCTAAACTTAACACAATCTCAACTAAAAGCTATCTCAGAAAATTTTAAAAATACCGGATAGAAATCCCCGGCATCGGCGCCAAAAACTTGTTCATTCCCCAAGTATAGGGTGCAAAGTAGTAATAATTCGGAAAGACCGAGTATCGTTCCCACAGAGATTTATGTATGCGTATTCTCAGAATTTTATCTAAAATAACTTATAATTAAGATCCTATTAAGAACTAAAGCTGGAAAATAATGATTTGAAGTAAAACAATGATTTATGAGAGGTGATATCAATCTAAAAAGGCACTAAAGTGCCAAGGATCCACTTTTGATAAGTTTCAATGCATCAACACAACTAGGTCTCTCACAACGCAATTGGAATCGAATTTATATCTCCATCTGATTGGAATATGGAGTGGTTCAATCAACAATTATCTAAAACAGTTGCATGTTCAGTGATTTGATTCCCACAACAATGCTTAGGCCTTGGGCACACTCAATTGTATATGCCAAGCCTCTTTCCAATCTAGTTGAGATTCACAACCATAGCTTTCATCAAATCCTGTCACTAGACTTGATTACGACCAATGATTAGAACTCTAATTAAATCAAAATCAATCAGCAAACAGATATCTCAAATTATAACAAAAGATAAGAACTTTAGTTTGAATGAGTTCCCACATGAAGATCATGCCATTGTACACAAGGCAATCAAAGCGTCTACCATGCCCGGAGTCGATGATAGATCAATGAACTACACAAGCATAAACAATGTCTAAAAGATAAGCCACTAAGTTTAGAATCACTAAGAATCACATGAGCCCAGAGTCATCAAGAGATCAAAGTAAAACTAAACTAGTACTTGATTCAAACTCATATTAAACCAAATCTTTCAATTAAAACATGAAAAGGAAACCTAGGTTGCATTAATCCATTAAAAACAAATCAAAAGCTTCACCTCTTAGCCCTAGCTAAGAGGTTTTAGTTCATCTCTAACATCCTTGAACTAGAAGTTTTAAAAACATAAAAACAATTGAAAGTAGAAGAAAAACTAGGAAAACTTGAAGTAGAATCCATCTCCTAAGCCTCCTTGATGATCCCCACGGCCTAGCATGCCTGGGAATGAAGAGAAGAAGTCCTTTTTATAGATTAGCGTAGAAGATTCCAGATTGCGCAAGAAATCACACAATTGCGCAGAGAAAATCGGAGCTTCACGAACAAGCTCTGTTACGCTGCTGACCGGTCGGACGACTGGTCGTGAAACGTTAAAAACAGTCCAGCAAGCTTTTGGGATTTTAACCCCTTCTCTATTGAGTGCTTAATCGGTCGGACAACCGGTCTGAGTGACAGTCGACCGGTCGGACAACCGGTCCTAACTGGTCCAGTGAGTTTGGGCAGCAAGGTCCTCCTGTTGAGTGTTCGGACCGGTCGGACGACTGGTCCTGGGCTATGGCCGACCGGTCGGACGACCAGTCTTAAGTGCAATTTTCTGCACTTCTTTCTTCTTTCTTCCTTTTCTCCCTTGCTTCTTTTTTCGATCCTTTTTCACTTGGTTCCTCCATCTTTAATGTATGTAAAGTGCTCTTTTAGCCTTGAATCATTGAAATCTCCATCTCGTTCCTACAATCACAAATCATGCATTAGAGTAGTCTTTTAAAGATGCAAACCATGCATAATATGTGATGAATTAGGATTAGAATATGCACAATTCAGAGCTCAACAATTGGGCCCCACATGATGGAAGATTGACATTAAACGTCGGACCACATAATGAAAGATTGACATTAAATGTGGGACCACATGATGAATGACCCATATTGAAGGTTGGGCAACACATGATGGATGGTCCATAGCAAAGGTGGGACCTACACGATGGATGGTGGACATCAAAGGTGGGTCCCACATGATGGACATCAAGTGAGCCTCACATGATAGATGATCCACAACAAAGGTGGAACCTACATGATGGATGGTCCACATCAAAGGTAGGATCCAAGTGATGGATAATGGATATTGAATGTGGGACCACATGATGGAAGGTTGACATTAAAGGTGGGCCTACATGATGAATGACCCATATTGAAGGTTGGACTCCACATGATGGACAATCCATAGCCAAGGGGGGACCTACATGATGGATGGTGGACATCAAACGGGTCCCACATGATGGCCTACCTACTTGATGTGGGCCCCACATGATAGTGGTCCACAACAAAGGTAGGACCCACATGATGGATGGTGGACATCAAAGATGGGGCCCTCATAATGAATGACTCATATTGAAGTGGGGCCCCACATCAAGGTGGGCCCATGTAATGAAAGGTTCACATCAAAGGTAGGCCCCACATGATAGATGGCCCACATCAAAGAGTGGCCCAACATGACGGAACATGCACATCAAGTAGGTCCCATTTAAATGGCAGTCCACGTCAAAGGTCGGATTCACATGATGGATGATGGTCATCAAAGGTGGGCCCACATGATGGTCAATTGATATCAAAGATGGGCTCACATGATGAACTGCCCATAATGAAAGTGGGGCCCCACACGAAGAATGGTCCACATCAAGGTGGGCCCACATAATAGATGGAGTGGGCTTCACATGATGGATGGCTCACATAAAAGTGTGGCCCCTCATAATGGACAGTTGACATTAAGTGGGCCCCACCTAATGGACAGTCCACATCCTAAGGTCTCTCATGATGGATGACCCATATTCAAAGTGGGCCATATGATGGATGATCCATATAGAAGGGGCACCTCACACGATGAATGGTATATTAAAACTGGGCCCCACATGATGGACAATACACTTCAAAGGTAGGGCCCACACTATGGACACATCAAATGTGGAGTCCACGTGATGGTGATGGGTAGTGGACATTGAGGGGCCCCACATAAAGGACAATTAGTATTGATGCTGGGCCCCACATGATGGACGGTCCACCCAAACAACCATTTGGATTGTTCTTATGTTTAAGTTGTCGTAATCTTTAAAAATGACATCAACTACCCTTAAAAAAGCTTTTATTTGAAAGTTTTACCAAACACACTTATTTTAAATAAGAGCTTTTTTTGGAAATTTTACCAAATGGGCTTATTTAAAACAAGCGCTAGAACAAAAAGAGCTTATTGAAGTAGCTCTTATTCAAAAAGCTCTTACTGAATTAGAGTAGAGATGCCAAACGTCCCCTTAGATGGGCGTGGATTGGTTATACCAGGATTGGACGTGGATTGCCTAATGACCCTGCTCTGTGGGCCCCACCATGATGTATGTTATTCATCCATTCTGTCCATCCATTTTTATATACTATTTTGTAGAATGAGCCCAAAATTAAGATTGATCTAAATCTCAAGTGGACCACATCACGGGAAAAAGTATTGATTGAACATATGCAATGTCAAGCCCGCCAAGGTGAATGCTTCTCTATAGTTTTTAGATCGATGACCCACTAATGAGTGGTCTAGAGCTTGTTTGGGCATTTTAGCTACATCTAGAGTGATTTAGGTAATGAAATTTTGTAGATATCGGTGCTAGGTTTCTAGCCCACATGCTTAGGCGCAAGATTAAGGCGATAAGACATATTTATTAACATTCTAAGTGTTTAAAATAAAATTAGTACAACTCTTTAGTGGTAACACTCGCGTATTCACTCGGGTCAAGTACAGTTAAATTGTTGAAAGTAGGTGCCTTAAATCTATGTTACATAGGGCCATCGAGCAATTGACCAGACTGGTAGATCGACAAACCAAAATTGAAATTATACAGTGAATTCTTTGGATATTTTTTTAGCACATTCGGGCGACCGAACATGTGGTCGTTGGGTGACCGACTAATCGATCAATGTCACTCGATCGATCGACCGGGCGACCGACAGTTTGCGCAGTTTTGCACAATTTTGCGGTTTTATTTCCTAACTCGAATATATTACTATATAAGCGGGTGTAAGGTTATTCTAAGGCTTACTTAAGGGTTTGAGAGAATTTTGTGAGACAGAAATCTAGGATTTTATCTTGGGGCTTAATCCGGGTAAGATTCTATCTCTTGTAACTTCTTATTCATAGTGCATTCATCGCTTTGTGTCGTGTTTTTCCCCTAAGGGTTTTTCCATGTAAATTTGGATTGTCTCTGTATTGGATTTGCTTTGTGTGTATGTTTTTATCTTATTTGATTTTTCTCTATGCTTCCATGAGTTCCCAACAAGTGGTATTAGAGCTAAAGTTGGGAAGAAGATTCGAATATAAGAAACAAGTTTCATGGCATCCAGCATGAAGTTCGATGTTGAGAAGTATTCCGACAAAAGCAAATTTGAACTATGGAAGGTGAAGATGAAGGGCCTTCTAATGTAGCAAGGATTGGAATATATACTCCTTGGGAAGTGATTGGAATTTATTAAAGAAGAAGAAGAATGTAATAAGTTGGATCAAAAGGCCAATATCTCAATCTAATTGTGCCTAACGAATGAGGTCCTCTATAATGTTATGAGAGAGAAGACAATGGCTGATACATGGGCGAAGTTGAAGAATATCTATGCGAAGAAATCTCTTGAAAATCATTTTTATTTGAAGCTGCAGTTATTCAATTTGAAAATGGTAGAGGGGGATGATGTTGAGAGCCATATCAGTAACTTCAATAGGTATATTTACAAACTATTGGATGTGGATAAAGTGCTCAAGGAAGAATATCAAGCATGTATCTTGTTAAACTCTCTTCCAACTTTGTATGAGTCGTTTAAGGACTCTTTGTGCATCGGTAGGGTGACCATTAGCATTTAGATCATTATCTTAACCCTTCAGTCGAAGGCGATGAGAAAGAAGAGCAGTGATGTAGGTTTCTCTATAGATACACTGGTTACGAGGGGGAGAAATTCTGAGTGGGATAGAGGATCTTCATGATCGAAATCTAAATCCAAGGGAAAGGGAAAAGAAAAGTTGAAGTGCTAGAGTTGTGGACAGACAGGGCACATAAAGAGAGATTGTTAAAATTCCAAGTTGAAGAAAGAGAAATCAGAAAAATCTTCTAGGGAGGCTAATACCGCATAATCTACAAAGGATGTGATTGATGGTTATGAAGTATTGACTGTATCTAAGTCGGGGTATCTCAGCGATGAGTGGCTTTTAGATTCAGGAGCGTCGTATCACATATGTCTTGATTGGAGTTCATTCACTGTATACAGAGAGTATGGTGGTGGTTCAGTGCTCTTAGGCAATAACTACGCCTGCAAGATTGTGGGTATTGGTTTAGTGTGCATTATGTTAGTGCACTTTTCTGTGTTATACTAGTGCACCTTGTTTGTCAATTACTTAGGTCAGTAGGTCTAGTGTCGATTGAGCTTAATGAAGACGAAGACCGAAGACTCAAGACGGACCGGCTGCATTAAGGATGAAAAAACTAGGTAAAAGAGATGCCTTGGTGTGCCTTACCTTGACCAAAACCTAACCCATAACCTCTTTGATGACTTGCACCACCTAGGTATACCTCTAGTCATCATCATTAGTCTTAGAACTCCATGAAAAATATGATAAATTAGACTAATTAAAGAGGTGGAAGCTGCTGTAAACAAAACAGCTCAAACAGCAGTTTTCGATTGATCTCCGATCAATCGGACGTTGGCTCCGATAGGACTCCGATCAATCGGAGCGAAGTCCCGATCAATCGGAAATTGTTCCAGCAAACTTTGAAAATTCACTAGACATATTTCCGATCAATCGGACAGGCTTCCGATCCATTGGAAGGGGCCGTCCGATCAATCGAACAGTGATCCGATCAATCGAAAAATCCTTCAGAGACTTCACTGGATGGATTTCCGATCAATCGGACTTTCTCCGATCCATCGGACTGGTTTCCGATCAATCGGAGATGCGCGAATCTGCCCGTTTTTTTACCGTTGGAGCTCGAACTTTATAAATATTGAGCTCGGTTCTTGGGCATTCAGAGAGGGTTTTGAGAGCCTATTTGCCATACCTTTTATACATCATATGAGGCCTTAAAGAGGAGGAGATTCAAGTCATATCCCTTGTGTGTAAATCACAAGTGAGGGCATTCTAATGCAAACATAGAGATGACTTGATTCCTCTCTCAATTCTAGAGGTGAGACACTATACCACATAGTTATATCTCTTGTCCAATACCTCTAGAAGACCTTCTAGGTGAATCTCCTAGTTAGAACAAGCTACATATCCCATGTAGGAGATTCAACCATCCTCCCATCACCTTGGTCATCTCAAAGAAGATCATATGCAAGGCGGTTGATCGTTGGAGCTGAAGCCTTGGCAAAGCGATGGTGTCAAAGATCGGGGGAGCACAAGGGGAGCTGATTCAAGCACGGGAGAGCGAGAAGAAGCAACCTGAAGCGGTGCTAAACAAGGGGCTCAATCCGACAAGTAAGGTTGTCTTATTAAGAGTCCATCCACTCAATTCCCTATGGGAGTTGAGTGTAGAGTTTGTTTGACAAACTCGCCCCAGGGTCGTTAGCCTGATCCTTGGCCTATTAGTTGGGCCTAAAATCTAGGGACGTCAGCCGTTCCTTGGCACGTTAGTCGGGCCTAAAACAAAGTCTCCAAGGGGGAGCCACCAACACGGGTGCAAACGTGTAGGTTGGGAGGAACCTGTAAACTCCCCTGGTTGGGTGGATCCAAGTTAAAACACCTTGGTTGGGAATAACCAGATTTAAACTCCCCAGTGAATGCCGGTGTGCTCAAAGGGGTTGAGTACTTGAACCGGGAGTGGAGTAGACAAGTAGTCGAACCACTATACATGCTTGTGTTTGTGATTGAATTGAGCACATTGATATCTTAGCATTGTAAGCTTAATTGTTTAATTATGAATGCTTGATAGGAATGTATGCTAGGCACTTGATAGGCACATCCACACTCACAAGATGTACTTTCACTACCTCATGTTGACTTGAGCATTTCTTGATCCATCCTCTATAGTCCACATGAGTTGTTTAGACTAGGTTGCTGATTGCACTTATCGTTTGGTAGTCTTTTGATTGGACCCACTTAGGCTTGGAAGCTGAAGTGTTAATCGCTTACGTAGCTTAATTTGTTAAATCTGATAAGTAGGCGAAAAGAATTTGAAAATGTCCTAATCACCCCCTCCTATAGGTTTAGCCATAATTCTAGTTGCTCCTCAAGCTTCCGCACGCGTATGCGTAGGGTGTCGTGTTAGGCTACCCGATGCAATTTCACATTAGGATGTTCAATGGGATCGAACACATCCTAATAGATGTGAGGCATGTCCCTAGGCTGAAAAAGAATTGATATCTCTTGATGCACTTGAGGCAATGAGGTGCAAAAGTCACCGATTTCTCAAGGGAGCACTCATCGTTATGAAAGCACAGAGGAACGAAAACCTTTACAGGTTGATTACGAGCACTTCACCAGGTGGAGTTACAGTATCTGTAGTGGATTCCACGTATACACGTATGTGGCATGCGCACTTAAGCCACATGAGCGAGCGGGGCATGAAGGCACTTTCTGATCATTCTTTAATTCCCGTATTTAAAAGTTTTGATTTCAGTATACGTGAGCATTATATGTATGGTAAACAGTCAAGGTTGTCTTTTAAGTTCGGGAACAATGTAAAGGGATGTTAGAGTATGTGCATTTAGATGTATAGGGGTTGTCGTCCGTAGTTTCTGGTGGAAGGTCATCATGATTTGTTTCATTCATTGACAACAATTCCAAAAAGGTATGAGTCTATTTTTAAAAAAATAAATCTAAGGTTTTTACCACCTTCAAGCGATGGAAAACGATGGTGGAAAAATGATTAGGGCAAAAGGTGAAAGTGTTGAGGACCGATAATGGTGGAGAATTCACTTCAGGAGAATTTAGTCATTTTTATAAAGATGAAGGGATTGTGAGGCATAACACAGTACGCCATACACTATAACAGAACTTGTTAGTGCACTTTTCTGTGGCATACTAGTGCACCTTGTTTGTTAATCACTTAGGTCAGTGGGTCTAGTATTGATTGAGCTTAAAGAAGACGAAGATCGAAGACTCAAGTGGATTTGCTGCATCTAAGAAGAAGAAACAGGTAAAAGAGATGCCTTGGTGATCCTTGAACCTTGACCCTAACCAAAACCATAACCTCTAGATGACCGTGACTATTTGGATACCCTTAGTCATCTTAGATTATCCTTAGGTGTCCCAAAAGATCACCTAACAAATAGCTAAGAAGTTGCATGAACTGCTGCAAAACAAGACAGACATTCAAGTAGTTTTTCATGCCTAGACCGGTCACCCGACTAGTCGTCAGATGGCCTAAAAGGGACAGCGTTGAAATGTGTTATGCTGGTCTAATATGACCTGTCGGCCGGTCGGCGACTGACCAAAATGAGATAGCAACTTATTCTGTCTAGGCCACTTAATTTGACCGGTTGCCCGACCAGTCAAGGACCTTAATCCGACCGGTCGAACAGAGTTGTTTATAGCTGTTGGGGGCTTTTCTATATAAAGGCTTGGCTCGATTTGAGGGGTACCAAGAGAGTTTTTTTTAGGATTGAAGCCACCATTGTTGGAGACCATTAGATGCTCAATTCCTAACATTTACAAGACATCTTCCTTGTGACTTTACAAAAGAATGGAGTATTCTAAGCTCAAAGAAGAAGATCATCTTGCCCCTCTTTGATCTCTAGAGTTTGGATCTTTTTTTATAGTCATATCCTTATCTAAAGCTCTAAGATGAGATCTTTATAGGTGACGAACTCTAGGCAACCCATTCCTACTAGTTATAGAGTTCTCAAACCTACCCTCATATCACCTTGAGCATCTCAAAGGCATCAATTGCAAGGTGATTGATCATGTGTAGCTGAGGCATTGGCAACGCAGTGGCAACACGATCAGGGGAGCAAGGGAAGCTGATCGAAGCATGGAAGAGCGGAGATCTAGCAACCCGAAGCAACGCTGAATAAGGGGCTCATCCGACAAGTAAGGTTGTTATTTGTTGAGAGTCCATCCACTCAATTCCATGTGGGAGTTGAGTGTAGAGTTTGTTTGTCAAACTTGAACTAGGGTTGTTTATCGATCCTTGGCACGTTTGTCAGGCCTAAACATCCAGGGACGTTTGTCGTTCCTTGACACATTTGTCAGGCTTAAACATCCAGAGACGTTTGTCGTTGCTTGGCACATTTGTCGGGCCTAAACTAGTCTCCAAGGGGAGTCTCTGACACGGGAGTGAACGTGCATCGGGTTGAGAGTTAGCCTTGTCCAAAAACTCCGTTTATGGTTGAGAGGTGAACCGATAAAACCTCCATGTAAAGGTTGAGAGGTGAACCTCATCTAAAACCTCCGATAGTGAATGTCGGTGTGCTCAATGGGGTTGACTACTTAAACCGGGAGTAGAGTAGACCCAAAGTTGAACTACTATACATGATTGTGTTTTGTGATTGAATTGAGCACAATGTTATCTTAGCATTGTACGTTTAATTGTTTAATTATGAATGCTTGGTAGGAATGTATGCTAGGCAGTAGATGGGCACATCCATACACAAGATGTACTTTCACTAGTAGTGTAGACTTAAACTCTTTGATCCATTCTCATAAGTCTATATAAGTTGCATAGATTAGGAGCTTAATTAGTTAAATCATTTGATTATTATGTATGCTTAAACTAGGTTGTTTATTGCTTAAACCATATGCTAGTCTTATGATTAGACCCACTTAAGCTTGGAAGCCCCTTCCCCCCCCCCCCCCCCCCCCCCCCCCCCCAAAGACTTAGCCATAATGTTAGTTGCTCTCTAAGCTTCCACACACATACGCCTATACCAATGTGTTGATCCAAAAGACGTAATTTCAGAACTGTGTGGCTGAGCGGATGAATCAGACTCTCTTGGAGAGGACCCAGTGCATGATTGGTAATGCTGGGTTGGACAAGGAGATGTGAAATGAGGTCATTAACACAACTTGTTACTTGATAAATTATTCCCCTTCAACGGCCATTGATTGTAAGATTCCAAAGGAAGTGTGGAGTGGTAAGCAGGTAGACTACTCGGGGCTATTAGTCTTTGGTTGTGAGGCTTATTCTAATACGACTTCGAGTTAGAACAAATAGATGTGAAGACTACCTTCATACATAGGGAATTGGAAGAATAGATTCACATGGAGCAACTAGAAGGTTTCGAAGTGAAATGGGTAGAGAACAAGGTTTGTTGGTTGAGGAGGTTGTTGTATGGCCTGAAATAGTCACCTATGAAGTGGCACAAGAAGTTTAATTCCTTCATGACGAGTCAGCGGATTACCAGAAGTGAGTATAATCATTGTGTCTATTTCAAGATACTAAGTGATGGGAAGTTCATTATACCAGTATTGTATGTTGATGACATGCTTATTGTCAGCCATAACATGTCTGAGATTGACATAATAAAGGCTCAACTATCAGGAACATTTTAGATGAAGGATATGAGGACCGTAAAGAGGGTTCTCAACGTTGATATACATAAGACAGGGAGAGGAGCATGCTCTGGTTATCTCAGGAAGAATACCTTGAGAAGGTATTGGTGAAGTATGAGATGGACAAGGCAAAACCAGTTGGCATTATCCACGTAGCTCATTTTAAGCTTTCTTTTAAACAATGTCCTGAAATAGAAGAAGAAAGAAAAATTATGTCTCGTGTGACTTATTCGAGTGCAGTAGGTAGCTTGATGAATGTTATGGTCTATACAACACTAGATATTTCACATACGGTGGGTGTTGTTAGCATATTCATGTCTAACCCTAAGAAGCAACACTAGGAGGTTGTGAAATGGTTAATTTGGTATATTTGAAGTATGCAAGACTACGTCTTGACATTTGAGAAATCAATGGACAAGTTGGTGGGGTATGTGGATTCTGATTATGCGGGCAGTGTGGATAGTAAGAGATCGACGTCCAATTAATCATTTGTACTAGCGGGTGGAGTGATTAGTTGATGTCGAAGCTTCAATCTATGGTAGTTCTTTCCACAACAAACTTTGATTATATGGTAGTGACGAAAGCATTCAAGGAAGTGGTTTGATTGAGGGGAATGATAAATCGGTTAAGGCTTCACGAGGAGGTCATGCCTGTTAATTGTGACAGTGTAAGCACTATCAATTTGGCTAAGAACTCAGTTTAACACTCTCATACAAACATATTGATGTGCGTCACCATTTTATTCGACAGGTGCTTAAAGAAGGCGGTGTGACTCTAGAAAAGATCCATACGAGCGTGAATCCGACGAACATGCTTAGTAAGATGGTTCTTGCAAAGAAGTTCAAGTTCTGTGCGACTTCTTTAGGTCTGACGAAGATGGAGTGAAGACGCAGTGTGCATGGGAAGCAATGAAGCTATGAGGGAGACGAAGAAGAGAAGGATGATCAAGAATGGTGTGGCACAACATGAAGATTATAGTCATGGTGGAGATTGTTGAAAATAGATGCCTCAAATCTACGTTTCACAGGGTCATCGAGTGATCGACCAGATTGGTCGATCAATCGATTAAAATCAAAATTATACAATGAAATCTCTGGATGGGCAACCGAACATGTGGTCGTTCGGTGACCAACCGGTGCCACTCGATTGATCGATCGGGCGACTGACAGTTTGCATGGTTTTGCAGTTTTATTTCCTGATTCGGTTATATTGCTATATAAGCGAGTGTAATCAAGATTAATGTTATTCTAAGGCTTTTTTAAGGGTTTGAGAGAGTTTTGTGAGAGAGAAATCTAGGATTTTCTCTTAGGACTTAATCCAAGTAAAGTTTTATCTCTTGTATTACTTTGTGCTGTGGTTTTTTTCTGCAAGAGCTTTTCCACATAAATTTTAATTATCTCTGCGTTGGATTTGCTTTGTGTGTTTGTGTTTATCTTGTTTAATTTTACTCTATGCTTCAGCGAGTTCCCAACACAAATATGCGGGTCGTTACATTATTACAATTGGTCATTATATAAATAAATTAAAAAGGGGCTACAAAATCTCAAGTTTTTGTTGTGATAAGATCTAGGAAATCCGACAAGCCACAAAGTATGCACCTAAAAATGCCTAGAAAAACATGTGGGTTGGAGAAGGAAGAGATGTTATAAATGACTATAAGCGAAGTAAAAGAATGCAGTGAAAGTGCCATGTGAGATAATTGGCAAGTGGATATGTGGGAGAGGGAAGAAGAAACCCGACACTCTTCGTAGAAGAGATAGTCGAATATCTTCAATCCTAACCCTACTCCATAAGATCTAGACGATTGAGATGACTTGTAGTGGTTGGAACTTAGCTTTGAACGGGTTGGATCGGCATAGATGTGATCTAAGGTTTGGATGAGTGTCTTAGAATGGTTAGATTGTAATATATGGTTTGGACAAGTGGCTTAGATTAGTTGAATTGAGTTGCATGGGGTTGATGCGTTGGATGGCTTAAGTAGATTAGGATGGATTAGACAGGTTAGGTGGTTTAGATGGATGGTTTGGGATGACTTTGATGAGTTTGGATGGCTAGGTTGAGCTAAAGCTTGGGCTAGGTTTGTGAAATTACACCTTTTGGAGTAAAGGCGCATGCGTGCGGAAGCTTTGAGAGCAACTAGTATTATGACTAAGTCTTGAGGGGGGGGGGGGGGGGGGGGGGGTTAGGACCTTTTGAAATTCTTTTTCGCCTACTTAACAGTTTTAACAAATTAAACTAAGCAAGCAAGAACACTTTGGCTTCCAAGCCTAAGTGGGTCCAATCACAAGACTAGCATATGGTTTGAGTAATAATCTTCCTAGTCTAAGCATGCATAGATAATCAAATGATTTAACTAAACAAGCTTCTAATCTATGCAACCTATGTAGACTTATGAGAATGGATCAATGAGCTCACGTCTACACAACTAAGTGAAAGTACATCTTGTGTATGGATGTGCCTATTTAGTGCCTAGTATACATTTTAATTAAGCATTCAAAGTTAAGTAATTAAACACAATGCATAATAAGAAATGGGCTCAAATACAATCACAAACACAAGCATGTGACTACTTGTCTACTCCACTCTCGGTTTAAGTACTTAACCCCTTTGAGCACACCGTCATTCACTAGGGAGTTTAAATCTGGTTCCTTCCAATCAGGGTGTTTTAAATTGGCTCCACCCAACCAAGGAGTTTATAGGTTCCTCCCAACCTATGGGACCTACTTAATGTCACCTCAAGTCCTACTCAAACACAACGCACGTTTACTCCCGTGTCGGAGGCTCCCCCTTGGAGACTCCGTTCAGGCTCGACAAACGAGCCAAGGAGCGCCAAACAGCCCCTAGTCTTTAGGCCGACAAACGCACCAAGGAATGGCCAACGTCCCTAAAGTTTTAGGCTCAACTAATAAGCCAAGGATCGGCAATCGACCCTAATTCGAGTTTGACAAACAAACTCTACGCTCAACTCCCACAAGGAATTGAGTGAAAGGACTCTCTGCAATGACAACCTTACTTGACGGATGAGCCCCTTGATCAGCGCCGGTTAGAGTTACTTGATCTCCACTCTCCCGTGCTTCAATCAGCTTCCCTTGCTCCCCTGATTGTGTTGTCGCTGTGTCGCCAATGCCTTAGCTACACTTGATCAACCACATTGCAAATGATGCCTTTGATATACCCAAGGTGATAGGAGGGTAGGTTTAAGATCTTTATAACTTATGAGAATGGGTTGCCTAGAGGTTCTCACCTACAAAGATCTCATCATAGAGTATTGGATAGAAATATGACTATCAAGATCAATCCAATCTCTAGAGATAAAAAGAGAGACAAGTGCATCTTCTTCTTGAGCTTTGAATACTCCATGCTTGTGATGAATCACAAGGAAGAGCACTTTTTTGGGTTTGGAATAGAGCTCTTAATGATCTTCAACAATGGTAGCTTCTATCTCGTTAAAATTTCCTCTGTTAGCTCGAAAACTAAATCCCCCACCTTTTATAGATTTTCTTCCAATGGTAAAAAAGGGCAGATTCAAGTATCTCTGATTGATTAGAAAAAGGTCCGATTGATCGAAGACCTGTCCAACTGATCCAAGACATGTCCGATTGATAAAAAGTCTGTCTAGTAAATTCTCTGAAAGATATTCCGATTGATCGGAATCATGGTCCGATTGAACGGACGGACCCCTTCCGATGGATCGGAAGTCTGTCCGATTGATCAGAAATTTTTCTAGTAGTTTTCAAACTTGCTGGAACAAATTCTGATTGATTGGGACTTCTCTCCGATTGATCGAAGTCCAATCGGAACACCTGTCCGATTGATCGAAGATCAATCAGAAACTTTTGTTTGAGCTGATTTGATTACAGCAGCTTCCACCTCTTTAATTAGTCTAACTCATCATGTTTTTCATGGAGTTCTAAGACTAATGATGATGACTAAGGGTATACCTAGTTAGTCCAAGTCATCTAAGAGGTTATGGTTTTGGGTAGGTTCAAGGCAAGGCACACCAAGGCATCTCTTTTACCTGTTTCTTCATCCTTGATGTATCTGGTCCATCTTAAGTCTCCGGTCTTTGTCTTCATTAAGCTCAACCGACACTAGACTCACTGACCTAAGTGATTGACAAACAAGGTGGACTAGTATGCCACAGAAAAGTGCACTAATAGTTTGTTGGGTAGAATGATTGGACTAGGGGTGGATGGGCTGGGCTAGGTTTAATGGGTTGGTTGCTTGGACATTGGCAAGTGGCACTCTAGCATTCAGAGTGTTGTCTGACATGTGGCACAGCCCAAGTCTGCAACGGATGCTCCATTGCGTCTAGTTGTAGTTTGGGTTCCTTAGGTTCAATCTGAAATGGTTTCCTATAGGGTTTTGGGTATAGACTTGGGATCGAAATTAAACTTGGTTTTGAGCAAGTATAACTCATCCACGGTTCAGGTCTTGCTGCAATTAGTCATCCTATGTAGGGTGAGGTGCCTACAACATAACAACTTATTGGCTCGCTCCTCACTTATACTCTAAGTTTGTTTTTCATTGGGAAAATACCTATATTTCAAATAATCAATAAATAGTTGTCTCCAATCTTCTATCTTAATTTTAAGACATGGTATGAGATGTGTGGAGAGTCTTTTCTGTCGCATCAAGTGATGGCAAGAACCGATGCTCTCTTTTTTATCCTTGCAATGGATTTCATGCTACACTACGGTTGCTTTAAATTGGCCAGTGCACTTGCTTTCACATTTTCTTGGTGAGGTACATGTTTTATTCGAATGTTCCTGAATCCTTCAAACAATGCTTGTGCATGCCGGTAATAAGGAAAGTAACTCGGGGCTTCTATACATCAAATTCAGTAGAAACCTGATTGATGATTAGTTTGGAATAGCCATATACTATCAATGATCGTAGATTCATTTCTTTGGTTATCTCTAACCTGATAATCATAATGTTATATTCTACTTCATTGTTAGTAGAAATTGCCCCAGCGTAAATGAACAAAGTATGAGATCTTAAGGGATAATGAACATGACCCATGGGCCGACTCAAGAGTACTTTTGCTAGAGGGTAACCACTTATATTAGCAATACTTGTTCATCTTAGATAGTCATCAGAGATCCTTTCATAATAGGGTTGCACACAATTCAATTTATCGATTGAATCGAATCGAACAAATTGAATCGAATCGAATCGTTCCCCAAGATCAATTCAATTCAATTTGTTTTTTTATTTAAAATTTAATTTCAATTTTCAGTTTCGATCGATCGAATCGAATTGAAAATCAAATCGATTTGTATCGAATTGAATCGATTGATCAAATTGAATTGAATTATATATATATAAATTAATGGACGGCATGGATAAAATAGATATATCATAGTGTGTTTTATCTATGTTGTCCATCCATTTTTACATTTGAATTTAAGGCAAAATCCCAAAAATTAGAAAGATATATATCTCAGGTTGACCACACCATAGAAAAACAGTGGGGATTGAACGTCCACCATTAAATTCTTCCTGAGGCCCATTGTAATGTTTATTTACCATCCAACCTATTGATAAAGGGCACAAAGACCTAGAGGAAAGTTAAAAAACAAATATCAGCTTGATACCAAACTTTTAAGGCCACAAAAAGTTTTCAATAGTAAGCATCAATCCCCCACTATGGTCCACTTAAGATTTGGATATGTCTCATTTTTGGGATAATGTCTTAGAATCAAATGAAAAATTGGATGGACGGCCTAAATAAAACACATACATAATGGTGGGGCCCACTGAGCTTTGAAAACACCTTTCTACATATTTGCGCCCACACAAGAGTCCAAGATGAACCGGATTGCGTACTTAGTAACTTAATGCGCTTAGCATACTTAGTAAACTATGTGGGGCCCATGATAATTTATTCGTTTTATCCACTCCATTCATCCATTTTAAAAGATAATTTTATGGCTCAAGCCCAAAATTGAAGCATATACAAAGCTCAAGTGGCACACACCACAAGGAAACGATGTGAATTGAACCCTTACCATTGAAAAATTATTGTAAGCCACTGAAGTTTTGAATCAAGTTGATATTTGTTTTCCATTCATACATGTCTACCTCATCTTACGAACAGGTTGGATGACAAATAAACGTCACTATGGGCCTTAGAAAGGTTTCAATAATGGAAATCCTTATTCCCATTGATTCATGTGGTAGAGTCCACTTAAGCTTCAGATATGCCTCAATTTTGGACTCAACGGCTAAAATGAGTGGGTAAAATGAATGGACGGTGTGGATAAACCAAATGCATTCAAAGTAGGCCTAACTGAGTACTCAGTACGACAAAAACAAACTAACTTAGTACGCAATTGAAATTTTCCCAAAGAGTGAATTAGTTGTTATGCTGGTAATAGCTTGTGGGTGTTACCCCTACCATGTGAGGCCTACCTTGATGTATTTTTTGTATATCCATTCCATCCATCAAATTTTACGTCTCATTTTAAGACATGATCCAAAATTATAAGAAGATCAAATCTCAGGTGGACCATACCAAGAGAAACAGTGATGAATAACCATTAAAAAAATATTTTTTGGGTCTCAAAAGCTTTGGATCAATACGATCTTTCTAATTTCCCTTTATCCAGATCTTCTTGACAATATCAACAGGTTGTATTGAAAATAAACATTAAGCAAATGTTACAATGGGTCCTTTAGAAATTTTAATGATGAAGCACTCAATCAACACTATTTCATGTGGCATGGTCTACCTAAGATATGGATATGTATAAATTTTCACTAAGTACGTGGCATCTTTGCAAGATAATGGTAAGTTGGATTTACACTTTTATTCCAAAACCATGTACTAGTTATTATGCATATGTTTTCAGAAGTATTTCTACTAATATTATTATTTAAAGTACTATAAAATCCAAACCTACAAAACCTATAGGTTTTCAATTTGCAATGTGTGAAAAATCAAATCGAATCGAAAAATCCATCAATTCAATCTTATATCAATTCCAAAAAAATTGGGGTCAATTCAATTTCAATTCGAAATTTCAAAATTAAGATAATTTCAATTTCAATTTCAATTTAAAAAATTTAAGATCAATTCAATTTCAATTTCATCCAAAATCGAATTGATCGAATCGATGTGCAACACTATTTTAGAATCAAGGACAAGATGGGCAGCCAAAAAGTCTGTTATGGCTTCTTCGTTAACGACTTTCTATGGAACATACGTAATGTCAAATTCCGATAATAAGAGAGAATATATGGCTAAGCACTCCGAGAGCACCATCTTGGACAAAATATTTCACTGGATCTGCTGAGACATAAGAATTATCTTCTAGGACAAGTAATGATTTCTTAACTTATGCAAGACAAATACCAACGCCAAGAAAATATTTTCCATTGATGAATAATTATATTCTCCCCCACTAGGGTTATGTTGGGATAATATAGTGCTTTCTCTTTGCTATCTCGATTCTCCTTAGCAAGAAGAATGCCTAACAAACTTTTGCAAGCAACTATGTATAGCATCAACAGTCTTCCTTTAATTAGTGTTGCGAGTACAAGGGGGCCGAGTACAAGGGGGCCACTTATATAGACGTTGGATTGAATTAAAGGCCTTCTAACAAGCCTCATCCCATTTGAAAGCTACCTTCTTCTTCATACGGTGGGAGAACAACTAACACCGTCCTCATAGATTTGAGATGAATCTATCCACATAAGTAAATTTGCCTAATAAAGCTTTTAATTCCCTCAATGTTTGAGGTGGCGGCATCTCTTGGATTGCTGTTTTTCTTGACTATATATACCTTAATCCTCTTTACTCCGTACAATAAAACTAAGGAATTTTTCCCAAGACAGTGAATACACAAGTGAATTCATGTGTAATTTCTTCTTCTGTGATCTTTTGAAAATGACCCGAAGATAGCCACAGAGTTCTTCATGGCCATGAGATCAAATATTGTTTGCAGTGCATGTTGATAGGTTGTGCAAGCATTATTTTAGTCCAAAGGTAACAATAGATCGATCCCTATAGGTGTGTGAAATGTGTGGCCTCCTCATCCTCCAGTTCCATTTTAATCTGATTATTACTGGCATACCCATCCATGAACAACTCGTAAAACACCCATGCTGTGCAGACCCTATATGACATCCACTCCATCCATCAGGTTCACTCAATGTTAGGTAGGCTCTACCGCCAAAAATGAGGCACTTCAGCATCTCAGGTGGGCCACACCACAGGGAACAATGTAATATGACGCTAACCATGGTGTGTATCTTCATTAAACAGTTCAACAGGCGGCGCTCACAAGCATGGAGAGAAGTTGAGAAAATCAGCCTGATCCCAAACTCAGGCAGGGCACAACGTGTGAACTCTAAATGTCTCAGGCACAATTTACATGGCCTCCATTGATGCGTCCCATCTGGATATTTGATGGGCCATATTTTGTATGAACGGTGAATATGAGGGTCCTCACTTGGAGGGAGTGGATTTTACACGGACGCGCACACAAAAAAAAAAAAAAAAGAAAAGAAATTGTGGACCCCAGCAAGCTTGCATGCTCCAATAACGTTGGTTTGCCCTTAACCTTAACAGCTGGAGTACTCTCTCTCTCTCTCTCTCTCTCTCTCTCTCTCTCTCTCTCTCAACGGGCCTAAAACACCAGACTCAATTAGTATCAGTTTTGAACTTTCAGGCCCAAGCCTCGCCTATGGGTCTGGTACTCAAGCCCAAGGCCTTTCCAGGCCATGCCCAAAGGCACAGCAAGCTGGGCCAGCCCGATTGCAGCCCTAATGTCATTCACAAAAGTAGGGCTCTCAATGGAGCAGGTCAGATCCGAGATCCGTTTTGCTCCGAATCCATACAATGCAGATTTGGATCTTAAAATAGATACGATTATTTGAATGGACCGGATTTGGATATTAAAATAGGTCCGATTACTTAAATGGACCGGATTTGGATTCACATAAACATATCCGAGTTCGATCCAATCCAACTCATTGTCACCTTACTCTGTACATGTTATATTCACGCTGGCCATCCGTTTTCGAGATTATTTTAGGCCATGTCTCAAAATTGAGACATGCCACTCTCAGGTCAACCATAATACACTACACAGTGGGATTTGCATCATTTTGCTACTAAATTAAATATATTATATTATATAATTTTTAGATTTGGAATGGAGTGGATTCGGACCTAGATCTGACCCGAATCCGATGGTTAAATGGATTTTGGATCGGAAATGGATCCTACTATTTATAAATGGATCGGATATGGATATCACCTTTTGGATCCGAATCCGATCCAAATCCATCTACAGATATTCGGATTTGGAGTCAGATCCAACTGGATCCGATCCAGATCCGACCCATTGCAAGCCCTACACAAAAGCTTGTTTTCTCTAGCTGGGAATGAAGGTATTTGTTTCACATTGACCTGGTAAATCATACAAATTCCTTTCAGGCTATGCAAAACAATCCTGCTTCCGGATATAAAGAGACTTGGAAGCTTGCACAAGGGCATGGCCATGCTGCCTATCACAGGCTGATAAGACTTAAGATATTAAAATTACAAGTGTGAAAGAATATTTGTTCAACCAATCAATTGGTTTCATCAAATGGATATGCAATCCTCACCAAAAATACAATGGAGTTCAAATGATGCAGTCGTGGGCGAGACAGTTGGAGGGAGACCCTGATCATCAACCGGAGCTGACGGAAGAACTCATCACCTGTATCTGTCAACGGATATAGGAAACATGAAAAACTAGATTGATTCTGAAATATTGAATAAAGAGATGCCACTGTTAGGGAGTGGAGATTCTGTACCTTATTCACAAGCAAGTCTACTTGTTCTCTGTACATCTCTTTCAAGTCAATAATATCTGCTCGGAG
This sequence comes from Liriodendron chinense, assembly GCA_003013855.2. Lineage (NCBI taxonomy): Eukaryota > Viridiplantae > Streptophyta > Magnoliopsida > Magnoliales > Magnoliaceae > Liriodendron > Liriodendron chinense. The sequence continues at coordinate 1,579,412 of PVNU02002850.1, forward strand.
CTCTTCCAACTGCACCAAAAAGGCTTACATTGTAGTACCAAATGGACTTTTTCAAGTACCCAGCATTTATAGATAGTAGATACCAATGTGGGGAATTGGGAAGCCTAAAGAGTCCAAAACATGCAGTGAACTTCTGATGGCAATATGGCATAGAATTGGTGCCCAATTAACAATTTTGAGTGATCCCCGGTTCATCCAAAAGGTCTTTTCAAGATCTACAATGAGTGTTTCTTTGTTGTTGTGGGCCTCAGAATATGACCCAAAAGTTAGTGGCAGGATCACTAAAAAGTTCCAAAATTGTTAAGTTTTGGGGTAGTTTTGGCGTTGTTAAATAACGTTTTTGGATATGTAAGAATGGGCCTGAACCCAAGACCTCAATGTTGGGGCATCGTTAAATAACTAGCCACTAGGATTGCAAATTACGTTGGGCAGGTTCGACTGTTGATATTAAAAGTTAGATTATGGTTTCTTTTAGTTCCTCTTATGAGATTATGTAAGAAGGGCAGTTTTTCCCCTTTATTACCGAATTTGTAAGGTATTGATCCCTGTAGAGTAGTTATCTCTCAATGCTCCACATGCACACATCCCATTCCCATTGCTTTCATTTGCATTGCTATTTTTCACTTCTTAATCTTTACGACCAAAACTGCACAAGCTTTGGGCTGGGAACAACTCAAAGAGGAGCTTTAGGTGTTTCCCTTGGCATCTTGTACAGGATTTCAGCTTTGAGACACAACTGTGGATGGGGCAATATTTTCTGGAACAATGCATGAAACATATAAATACCTCTTCATCACGTTCACCCATGAGCTCCAATGCCGCAGTGTGCCTCCGCCTTAGTGCTTCTAGCTCTGCTCGTAGCCCAGGCAGAACAGCTACCTCTGCTCGTAACTTTTCACACTGCAAACAAACAATGAGATTATCAACTTCAATACTTAGTGAAAAGATGTACGATGCCGATGGCAATGGATGGAAACTGACCTCTGCAGTCATTTTAACCAGCTCTTCAGAAAGAGAGTCCCGAATAGATTCCAAGGATGCCTGAAGTGAGGCAATAGTGATTAAAAGGGTAACATTATACAATTTCAACCATCAACACCAGATAATGGAAAAACCGAATGCAATCAAAAAACAAATCTTGTTTGTTTGCTTGCGTGCATGCGTGCATGTGTTGAAAGATAAAATTTTATTTAGGCCACAGCCGAAAAGAAAACAGAACAGAAAGACAGGAAAGGAAAAGGCAAAAACAAAACAAAAGAGAAACAAACCAAACCCTACAGACAAGCACAAACCCACGGCTGGCAAACCCCACCCAACATAAGCTCAAGGAACCCGCTCTCTAAGAAGGCATAGGGCCGTATTAAAAACCCCTACAGGAGAAACCCTCTTATTACAGAAACAGAGAGCATTTCTTTTGCCCCAGATGGCCCAGAAAACAGCTAACATAGCTGACTTCCATCTTTTCTTCCCAAGCTTTCAACCTCCTCCCACGTGTCAGGATTGAAAATGACCCTCAATAGAATAGGGCACTACCCAAGGCACCTCCACCATTGACAGAAGGCTGGACAAGATCAACGAAGAGAAGGGACAATGGAGAAAAAGATGATCCACCATCTCTGCTTCAGCGAGACAAAGCAGAAACATATTAGGAAGGATAAGTCTTCACTTCGATGTTATCCACTGTGAGCACACGATTCCTTCGAACCAACCAGGCGAACACCGCGACCTTCAGAGGAGCTCCACAGCGCCGAACCAGACTGGTATGACGAGGAGAATCATGAGATGCAGGCTTCGACAGGATATCATAGAAAGAGTGCACCGGAAAAAACTCTTGAGCTGCTGTTTCTCCAGAACAGTGCATCTTCTTCTCCAAGAAACAACACAAAACCCTGCAATCTGGAAAGGAGGCTAATTCTAAATGGAGGGAACCAAGACCCACTAGATCCGAGACTCGAAAAACAGTCGGCTACAGGGATGTCCTTGATAGGGAAAAGACTAACCAGGGAAGGCAAAGAAGACCGAGAAAAGAATCTCCAGACGAAATGCCTTCCCAAAATCTGATCCTTTCCCTGTTGCCAATTGAAAAACCCAGGCATTGGAAAACTAAAACGGCCACACGAGCAATCTCTTTCCACAAGGCAGAGGAGCAATAGAGGGAGGACTCCTTAGTCCACCATCCTATGAGGGACAGACCATATTTGGCAGCCATTACTGACAACCATAAACTAGATCTCTCAACAACAAAGCACCAAGCCCAAAAGTACAGAATTAACAAGATCAAGGTGTTTAATGCTTGCTCTCCCTTCCACCATTGGCCTACAAACCTCTTTCTAGTAAAGGAGAAGAACTGGAGGGTGACCCCTGCCAGAGCAATTCTCTCCAAAGCTTATCGAGGAAAAGAACCAATCTAGGGCATCAGAAGAGAGACATGAAATAAAGCAGAAGGGTAGAAAGGGACGCTTTAGTCAATGTAATTCTAACCCAAGGGAGAGCAAATTCCTTTTCTAGGGGGAGAGTTTCATTTCCATCCTTTCTATACCTTCGTCCCAAATGTACAAAGTAGGCTTCTCGATACATAGGGGCAAGCCCAGATAAGAGGGAGGGATTTGACTTGACAGACAAAGGACACAGCTAGCCTTGAGATTTCCTCCTTCAAAAGATGAATCTTCAACTCACTTTTGGATCAATTAACCTTGAGACCTGAAACCACTTCGAACCAACACACTGTCATAGCCAACAGATCAACCATAGCATCATTAGCTTCACAAAAAAGCAGAGTATCATCTACAAATTGCAGTTGACAAATATGTTGAACCATGTTCTCAACCTTTAAACCTCTGAAGAGCCCAACTTCGTGGCCCCTCAACAACATTCTACTCGGGACTTCCAACACCAAAATAAATAGAAACGAGGAGAGAGAATCTACCTGGCAAAGGCCATGGGTGGCCCTAAAAAACCCAAAGGGAGAACCATTAATCAGCACTAAGAATTTAGTCAAGGATGCACAAGAACAAATCCAGAGCCTCCACCTCTCCCCAAAACCCATTGGGAATAAGCATATAATCCAAAAAAGCCCAATCAACATGATCATACGCTTTTTACATATCAAGCTTAGAGAGAATACCCCAACTTCTTGCCCTATAGTAGGAGTTGAGGCGTTCATGGGCTATAAGGGCGGTGTCTAGAATCTCTCCCGAAGATGAATGCACTTGGAAATGGGGAAGAAATTTTCGAGAGAACAACCCTTAAGACTCTAGCTAATGACTTTAGCTAAAATCTTATAGGAACTACCAATAAGACTTGTTGGCCGGAAATCTTTTAAATTCTTCGTTCCCTACAGCTTACAGATGAGGGCTATGACCTACCCATTTCCGAAGAGATGGGCTCTGCTAGAAGAAATGTTCAAAAAAAAGTAAAAGAGGTCCACCTTTGCCATTTCTCAGAAAATCTAAAAGAAGGCCAAGGGGAAGCCATCAGGGCTTGGGATTTATCCTTGCATAAATCAACAACATCAATTTTGATCTCATCCAAAGAGAGTGGCTTCTCGAGGGAGGTCACTTCTCCCAAAGAGATCTGATCGAATTGCCATTCATCTATCCTCGGACCAAGGCGTTCCACAACAGTAATCGTGGCCATAACGACCACCGCCATTACCATTACCGTTACAAAATTACGATACAGGCCGTTACAGCCCCCGTAATGGCCGTTACGACCTTCTTTATTTTTTAGAAAAACCTATGTCGAGACTATTACAAACCGTTATGGACCTTTACAGGTGGTTTTTTCTATAATTGTTGTTACGACCGTTTCGGCCTATAACAAGTGACGATTATAACCGTTACCATTACGTAATCGTTTTTTTATACCATGTGTCGGACACTCACAGCCCTCATCCAAAAGGAGACTAGTAAAATCTAATAATCGAATCACAAATGTGATCTTTATCAATGACTTTAACCCCATCTACCATGATAGAGGAGACAGAATTAGTGCGTACCCTAGCACTAGCTATACCATGAAAAAATTAGTGTTACAATCTCCTTGTTTTAGCCAGACAGCCCTAACGCCATTTTATCTCTTCCTCCTTAAGCCTAGAAGAGTAGTTAGAATATAGCTCATCTTTGGAAGAAGAATCTTCTTCAGAAAGGGGACCCCTTCTACTTTGATATCTAGCGATTGGATCTAGCTGAGCAGCGATGCCATTTCCACCTCCCTTAGACCAAAGACCTCTTGGTGCCACAGCTTGAGCTTAGCCTTCAGCATTTGCATTTCGTTAAAAAAGAACAAAACTAGCTTTACCTATGACTAAAAAGGAGGACCACCAGCTAGACACCATGGAATGAAAACCCTCCGCTTTGAGCCAAGCATGCTCAAACCTGAAGGGTTTATGGCCCCAATTGATTTCATCAAGTTCTAGAATAACATGGCAATAGTCAAAGGCCAGCTTTGGGAGACCTTGACGAGCAAAGGGGAACTTATGGATCCAACCCGGACAAACCAAAAAGCAGTCCAAGAGATTCGACCAAGTAAATCTTACATCCCCCATGGGAAGATCCACTAGATTGTGCTTCTCGACCCACTCAGAGAAGCCTTGCATGCTAGAAGTGACTTCGTCTCTGGACAGCTTCTCATGCACAAAGCGGACAACATTGAAGTTGCCCCTTACACACCAAGGGTCCATTTATCCCAGGTAAGGGATAACTCACTCCAAAAAGAATCTCGAATGGACGACCAATTAGGGCCACACAGACCAGAGAACAATCATTTGAAACCAGACGAGGGCTCACGGAAGACCACATTAACAAAAAATTGGCCAATCCAACTATCTTCTTTGCATCAAGAAGAAGAATCCCACATGACCAAAATTCCCCCCGCCAAGCCAACCACATCGAGAGCCTCCCATTTGACTCCCTTACTACCCCAAACAGAGCACAAAAATGAAATGCTTCTATCCATCAAATGAAGCTTCGACTCTTAGAGGATAATCAAGCAAGCCTTAGACTAAGAACAAATTTCCTTGACCTGAGTGCGCTTAAGGGGGCAACCCAACCCTTTAACATTCCCACCCCTCTTCCACTTCTCTCATTTTAGGGGATGGCCTCAACCAATCCCACAAAATCCACCCCTAAGTTAACCATTTCTCTACTCAGCTTTCTTGATCATGGAGAGCATCTAGGAGACCCAAAGGGTGGAAACCCGAAGACCCTTTTTGAACCAGCTTGAAAAGGGCAAGGTAATATTCATCCTTGCCCCAAAAACCAAACCAAGCAACCTACCAACCTGGCAACCTACCAACATGACCCACCTCTTCTTCTTAATCGTAGCATCTCCCCCACGCACCACTGGGAGAAGGCGGAGGAGAAAAGTTTCTAGAAGGGTCACAACACTTGTCTAGACAAAAGGAAGATAAAAAAGAGATACTACAAGGGTGGCATTGGTCAAGTACTTTAGGCTATAGCTCCTGACACCATCGCTTCTGGGGAATCCCCATCCAGATAGCAAATTGGAGGTGACTCAACTCGAGGGAGAGCAACCAAGGTCAAAGGGCCGATAACTAATGCAGGGGCATTTTCCAACCAGGCTCGAGTGGGGCAGCCTCTGTGAGGCGGGGGCACAATCGGGGTGGGGCGGACCGTGCGAAGCGGGACCCATGTGAGGTGGGGCAGCTCACGAAGGAGGGTTCAACCGGGCTTAGCCTACGCTATGAGATAAAAAGATATTCCGTGCCTCCCTCATCAGCTCTGGAGCTTTTGGTGAGTTGGTCGAATGTCATGCGTCAAATCGATATCAGAGCGGGAGGTCTCGTGTTCGAGACTCCTCACCAGGGGTGATTAATGCATGGGCATTTTCAAACCGGGCTCGAGTGGGGCAGCCTGTGTGAGGCGGGCAACACTCGGGGTGGGGCAGACCGTGCGAAGCGGCTGCACCGTGCGAAGCGGGACCCATGCGAGGTGGGGCGGCTCACGAAGGAGGGTTCAACCGAGGCCTGGATTAGCCTGGGCTATGAGATAAAAAGATATTTCGTGCCTCCCCCATCAGCTTTGGAGCTTTTAGGCAATTGGTCGGATGTCATGCGTCAGTAACCCTCCACAAACTAGACACCAAACTCCTCCATCTCAACCGGAGAGCAGAAGGAGCCGAGGAAAGCTGCCAACGAAAGAAGGGTATGGAATAAGTCAGAGGGGAAAGGGGGTGAAGGAGGAGAAACCAAATCCGGAATACTAAAAGAAGAACAAGAAGAAGGAACATACACCCTAACATCGACAAAGGACCTGGCCTAAAGGTCTTCGAGGAGAGGGAGGAGACATGACAGATGAGTCTGCATCAAAGGACTCTGACGCCAAATTCAAACTCGCGTCAAAAGCAAGGAGAAACCATCTCTCACCCCTCCCAAAGCAACTGCAGCTGTAAAGAAATTATAATTGATGACATCACTCACCTAGCTGACACCGCTAGGGTTAGAAAATTGAGCTTAATGTGTCATTAATACAACATCCCTCAAAGGCCGCAAGGGACACTTGTCTTCATATGAATCATTCCCCTGACCCACCGCCTAAAAAATTGAAACCAAAGAGTTGACACATATGGGAGAATCAGGCACTCTGCAGCCAAGCTGGCACTGAGAGGGCCTCAACTCCAGCCATGAATCTTGGGGTCTGACCAAGGCCTGTCTTAAAAGGGGAAAGTGGCAGGCAGCAACAAAGGCTTCTGGATCCTTCGAATATCTTTCGTAGGCCACCTAGCAAGGAGCAAGATTGCTAAAAGCAAGGGGAGGGCCAACTGGTAGCAACACACAAGATAAAAGGCCACGATATATCGAAACGAGAAGATGAGGCATCCTTACGTGGCAGGAGATTGTACTCAATCCCTACTAAGGGAAGGATCTTGATCATCCAAGAGTTTAGATTAGCACCCGAGGATGGCGGACTGGGGGATTGAGGAGAGAGCATAGGAGAGTCAAAGGGAAATTACAAGAGAAGAGTTGTCTAACATAAGGGTGACCCGAGCGAACATGTGTACGCTCCAAATCCCCAGGCGGTGCGCATGAACTAGCACGGGATGACTAACCTCGCATGAGGGAAGCTCCTAGACCAGTGTACCGCAGTTGGATGGAATTGGTAAGCTTCCAGCTTGCTCTTCGAGGACTAGCGATTGAAGCGGAAGGAAGCTTTCTTGAGTAGATAGATCAAGTCCCCCAGATGAGGGCATAAAGACTAGATTTTCCTCCCTTATCACCTTCATATTTAGAGAAACATCTCCCACTAACACTCTGATAGAGTCTAGCACTTGAAATGAGTTCCTAGTCTGAATATGGAGCTTCGCCAAACGAAGCTCCTCCTAGAACTCAAAGGCCTGGTCAATGAAGGTAACCTCGCCAATGCAAGAGCTCATGACAAGAAAAAAAAAAAAAAAAATCCATAGACCAGAGCCCTAAGGGGATATTCAAGAAAAGAAGCCAAATATCAGAGGACCCAAGCAAAGACCAATCAACCCATTTGCTGATTGAAGCCACTGAACCAATGAGGTGGATTTGACCAATGAAGACCACCCTATTGACATTTTCCGATGGATGCTAGGACACCCAGAGAGAGGGGATCAATAAGACGAAGGAAGTCGTTTGGCCCCAGCCAACAGTAATACTCAAACCAGGCCACCAAATAGGACAAAGAAAACCCGGGTTCAACGAAACCACCAAACTCCATTGGAGGCCTTCCCACTTCCAGATTAACATGAATAACAAGAACTTGTCCCTCGGACGAGGAGACAAAAAAGGAGGGGGTACACTCCGGCAGATAGGGACGACCTGGCCTAACATTGGAGACCCCTACTCATGGCTAAGGAGGAAGGTTCTCCAGCAGAGCTTCCCGGAACAAAGACAGAACCCCCCTAAGAACCTGACCCCCCGCATCAGGTCTCACAGTCGAGTCCGCTAGAGGAGGAACTGCCGCAAGAACTGTAAGTCTAATAGGAACAGAGCCCTTTGCCCCACCCACCGACTACTCCTTGTTCACCTCTTCAGATAATATTTAGGTAAAAAAAAAAAAGGAAGTACAGTATCTTCAACAGTTATTTTCTCGAACAGGACTGAGAAACGGCTTCCATATTTCCCTCCTATCGGAGTTCAACGATTTACTTCGTTGGATTTACAGCATTAATTCTTAAGAAACCAGTCCCTAGATTTGTTATTTCTACTAAGAAAAGCAGCTGGAAGTCAAACTTGATTGTACTTTTCAGATGCAGGTGAACTTTCAATCCTTTCAATTAGTAGATAATTGTAATATGAAAAGGGATGATTGGTCCATACCAAACGAGACATGTATGATGCAAGTTCACCATCCTTCTGACGTAGTGTGGCTTCAAAAGCACTTGGTGTCATGCTCTTTAGAAAATAAGGAGTCAAAGCTGTTTCACCTGGAAGTTTCCTCTCTGAGAAAATACTGTCAGATGAATCCAAAGATGCATGCAGGAAAAAACTTTCATCCATACTGCTTAGACTTCCAGCACTTGAAAGTTTCCGGATCGAGACATTTCCTGGTAAGAAATGAAGGGAAAAATCTAAGAAGGGAGGTCAAAGAGGCAACAATCCAGCATATCTGGTTTTCCTTTTTCTTTACTTCTGTTTTGATGTCTAATAAATCAATCTATAGTCTACCATTATCAATATATGGGCTTGTGTGCTTAGTTGTAGGAGCTTGATTTGCTGATACAGAAGATTCAACATGGGAAGCCCTTTCCAAATCTGACCTAGCAGTCCTCTCCCTTTCCAGCTCCTGTAAGTTGGCAGGAATGCAGATCAATAAGTCAGCTTTATAGTTTGATACAATTTATTTTGAAATATAACATTAAATTGCTACAATTGAAAACAGGCAAAGACAATAAATCAATTTCATAACTACAAAGCCCCTAAAGGAAAGCAAAAGACTTGAGAAGATTGGGCTTTGTCATTCAATATAGACGTTTACTATCAAAAACTCGCCAAATGCAGAATCTTGGAAGAGATTTATTCCCATGACTAAGGGACGAAGAGAGATTTAGTCCATGTATTATTTCTCGTCTTAGGATTATTTCAATAAATTCAACAATTAAATCAATAACTTAGAAAGGATAAAGGGATAATATTGTGATTTTTAAAATTTTTATTATAACCATATTTTTCATGGAAACAGATTAGCTAGTGACCCTGCCACTAGCCAATGGTTAGTGGTCAGTGCTCTGTGGGCCCCACCATGATGTATGTGATTTATCCACGCCATCCATCCATTTTTACAGATCATTTTAGGGTTTGAGACCAAAAGTGAGGCAGATCCAAATCTGAGGTGGACCCCACCACAGGAAAACAGTAGTGATATTGAATGTCCACTTGAGATTTGGATCTACCGCACTTTTTGAGCTCATACCATAAAATGAACTGGAAAAATGGATGGAGGGCATGGATAAATCACATACATCATGGTGGGGCCCACAGCATCGACCACTAGCCACCTGGCCGCTTCCATTTTTCATTGTTCACAAAAATTTCCCAATATATTGCAAAATGATTCTAAAACCATGAGGAATTGCCTAAAGACTCCAAGGAAAAGAGTTGTGACCATGAATAGACTCAATTGAGAGTCATAAATGAATGCCAAGCATGCAAGTTCAATCTGGATTTTCCTTAACTCTAGGTTCCGACAGTTTAAAATAAACTGTGGACATATCTCTCATTAGAATATCAGCTCCTTTTAAATCAGATATTTCATGTAGCATGCTTGGCCTGAGTTCCATAAACAAGAAAGCATCAACATAATGCATGTAACAAGGACATTTTTTTTTTAAGCAACTTCAATATGGATTTTCCTCAACTTCAGGCTCTGACAGTTTAAAACAAACTGTAGACATTTCTCTCATTAGAATATCAGCTCCTTTTAAATCAGATATTTCATGTAGCATGCTTGGCCTGAGTTCCATAAACTAGTAAATATCAACATACTGCATGTAACAAGGACATTTCTTAGTTAAAAATAAAAAATAAAAATAAAATTGTCATGCTGGATACATACGTTGGACATGCATGTCAGATTCATATCAACAATATTATTAGGAGAAAAAACATCATCATCAAAGCCTTATCCCACTAAATGGAGTCAGTTACACAAATCCTGTTCTGCCATTCCACTCAGTCAAGGGTCATCTCCTCCATAAAACCATAGATTGTCAAATCTTTTTTGTACTACCTCCACCCATGTCCTTTTGGGCCTTCTTCTTGCCCCGTTAGAACCTTCAACTTGAACCAACTCACTCTAGTCTTGAACACGGCCAAAACATCTAAGTCTACATTCCCTCATCTTGTTACCTATTGGAGCAACTCCTAAGTTCTCCTATCTCCATTCATTTCTAATTCTGCCCTTCCTCATCTTGCCACTCATCCATCTCAATATCCTCATTTCAGCCACACTAGTCTTATGAACATGTTCTTCCTTAACTGCCCAGCAATCTGTCCCATAAAGCATTCAGTTCCTTTTTTTTCTCTTTTTTTGAATTATTTATATAATACTTCTGTTGTTCTAATTTTAAGTTCTTACATCTTTCCATTTATATTGGATACATTCCTGTCTCATGATTTTATGAACTGAATTTTTACAACAACATATCTTTCAGTATTATCCCCGTTTGCTGCATCTGACAAAAGTCCAACTATAAGTTGCAACGTGTCTACAAACATTACCTCCTCCACGAGTTCTCTGTGCATCAGTTCTTGTTGCAACTCATGCTTGTGTTTGCTCCTGAGTTCTTTGATTTCATCTTCAAGTTGCTTGGCACGACCTTCATTAGTGGCAGCTGCTTCAAGCACTGCGAGGTACTCTTGTCTATTTTCAGATGCTCTCTGTCTCTCCTTTTCAAGTGACCGGCTCAGTTGTGTTTGCTCTGTTCTGAGACATGTGATCTGAAACACTTTATTAATGGTTAGTGAAGAGTCTGAAGACCTCCTAATGTGACTACCGAAGGAAAAAAGCAGGCGAAAACAGGAGAACCTGAGCTTCTAGAACAGCCATTCGAGATAAAGTTTGAGAAAGGCGCTCATTCATGGAACGCTCTTTTTCCTCGGAAGTTGCAGCTTTTGCCTCTGCCTCCTGCCAATAAAATAGCAAGAAAACGTTAGACAACATAACATGTTGAACAAAGAAATTATTGACAGCAAATCATTCCCAAATATTTAGAACCTGGAGACGTGAATTTAGGGCTCTTTCCACACCATCCCAGGCTTCTGCCCTTCTGGCTGTTGTCTCCTGTTAAGATTACAAAACGACCAGATTCAAGGCTCACTTATGACTGAAATTCAGAAAGTATTCATGTGATATCTTTTTATCAATAATTGACAATTTTATTTATAGAAGGAAGAAATGATATGTTACTTATGTAAGATCCCTATGAAATATCTTTCCAGAGGTACAAGTTCCTCGCTTCAAACATCATTACAAAGTAAACAACGCAATTTGAGAGTTAGGAGTATCACCTGCATGGCTTCAATCTGTCTAAGAAGTGGCCTGGTTGATTCAGGAAGTTGTGTAATCAACTCCTCACAACGAAGCTCACTGGCCTGAAGATCAGCTAGACAAATATCAAATAGAACCCTTGGCAACAATCAATTATGACCAATACAAAAGTAAGTACTAAGATGGACAGTCAGAGAAAATAGAACAGACTTGATAGCGCTTTTGAAGATCATCAATGTCTCTTCGAAGCATGTCCTCTCTAAAAACTGCCTAAGACATCAAACCAACAAACGAATCACTTTTTGTTGCTTAGTTCAAGCAGATGCCAAGAATCAGGATCAAATAAGTACCTGCTGCTCTGTTCTACTGAGAGTCTGCCTCAGTTCTTCAAGTGCTTGAACAAGGGTAGATTCACGCTCCCCAGCTTCTCTCAAACGACTCTCAAGTTCAGTTCTGGCTTCGTTGTTGGCCCGTGCCTCTGCTAATTCTTCAGCCTCCTTGGCTGCATTTAGAGCATTGGTGTAAAATTCTTTCTGAGCAGCAAGTTCTGATTGATTTCTCTCAATTGTTTCTTGCAGTAATTTTTCTGTTGCTGCCTTGTCTCTTTTTATACTCTCTACTTTTGTCTCTTCAACCTAGAAAATGGGACAAATAAGATAGATGCTAATTAATTTTTTTTTTTAAGATGCATGTTAATTATTGAGGAAACATTTGTCTACATAAGAGAATGATAGCTGTTTTACTAGAGATCTTGACAAAAATAGATTTAATAATTGAAATTAAAATCAAACTGAACTATGATACAAACCGTTTTTGCAACATGAAGACAACAGGAGGTTCTTTGTCAAAATATGAAGCAATGTGCATTCTACTCCATACGAGGACATTTGATAAGCAAACATGTCTATGTTATGCACATTGCCAAACGAGCCCTAATGCATGTCCAGTATGAGACAGTTTGACTGAAGTACAAGTGGTGCGAAATGGGGTAAACAGTGGGTGGGAAGTAAATCAATTAGATTGTTGACTGTTGAGCATGGATGCAATCCAAATTTCCTCATCTCCACCACAAGCAACAAGCAACAATCTAAATTTCTTGGTTTTCGACAGAGTAAACAATAAAGACATCTAACGTACCCAGCCTATCTGAGTAACACTAGAAAAGCTCTACCTGTACTGAAATATTCGAGTAAGAATGCCGAACACTGGAAACATCTAATGTACCGAGCCTAACTAACAACTAGAAAAGCATTACCAATTCTGAAATATCCAACTACGGATGCGGAACCTAGCATCTCATAAACTTAGACATCAAATTTTTTAAGTAACAAATTTATTCAAGAGAGAATAGGAACAACATCAAGGAAGCGGGGAAAAAATCCCAATACAAAGAGAAACACATCTAAAACCCTCCCTAGACAAGACATTGGCCGTGTGATGTGCTTCTCTATGCATGGGGACAAATGAAATGTTTCTATATTAGAGGCTAGCCCATGAATCTCTTATTTTTTTTTTAAAGGAAAAAAGAAAACGGAAGACAGCTTCCACAGCTCTAGCCTAGGAGAAGAGGCCAACATGCAAAATCGACTGCTGAAGAATTCACTTCTACAATCGAGAACCCTTATCCTTGCAAAAAATTCTTAACCCTTCATAAAGAGCATGGACCTCCATGAAATTTGCCTCCCCCCTACAGCAGAAAGGACTTGACGACAATGCCTTTATCATCTCTAATCACTGCACCTATAACATATCAGTGGGTTTAATAAGACAGGAACCCTCAAAATTCAATTTTCAAACCCCAGGAAACAGGCTTTTCTAAACACTTCTAGATTTAGAACTTGGCACTTTACTATTAGTAAACAGAATCCACTTTCTAAGGATTCCAAAGCCATAACCCGGCAGAATTTGAATGCTATAAAGGCCATATGATGATGCTATATTGGATAATTTGACTGCTGCATCTACCAAATCCAACCATTCCTCTCTTCCGTCTTCCCAACAATAAGCAAACACAATCATCATCTAGTTTTCGTGAAAAGGCTAGGAAGATAATAAAAAAGAAAGGAAAAAAAAAACATCTGAGTTTCTCCAGGAAAGCCTAGTTCACACCAAAGAGCTTAAGAAAATTTCCCAATTATATCTTGCAATCAGGCTATGAAGAAACAAATGGTACACCAAATCTTTATCCCGCTTGCACATGAAGCGCATCTTGGGGAGATATTGTTAATGGCAATGAAAACCTTATCACAAAAGGAAAAACAAAAAAGAAAGAAAGGCAAAAGAAATGCTATGGCACACTCAAGAAGCATAATTGATTCCTCCTTTCCAGAGTCTCTAGAATCATAAGACTCTTCATCTTAAAAAATTCAGCTATTCCTTTTTTTCCCAAATCCTCACATATAGCATATGGAATCATTTTTTGAATAGTCATCCCTTGAGGAGAAAAAGGACCATTAACCCAACCGCAAAAAGCTCTAAGGTGGAGGTGTTGAGAGACCACAAAACAGCCAAGAGGCTGAAAAAATAGTTCCCAACTGACAAAGCAACTTCACAATGAACAAGCGGTCAGTTTCTTCGTCTTTCCTGCACATGATACACATGTTTCGGCATCATAAAGTTACACGTCTTAAGGTTCTCAATAGTAAGGATTTTCTTCACCAACAAAATCCACACAAAATCTTGGACCCAAGGAGGAATGAAAGAATTCCAGACCTTCACAAGCTGAGAAGGTAAAAAGCTTCTACTCGTCAAAGGTGAAGCAAAATATTTTGGGGTGAAGATGCTGAATTTTATGCATTTCCAAATATTTTGGTCCTTGGTCTCAGGATTGATCCATGTACCATAGAGCTTCCCCATGAGGCTGCTGAGAGATGAAATTTCCTCCCCAAGACCCTGGCAAAGAATAATGGACCAATTCACCAAACCCCCATTGTATTCGTAACATTCATCAATTTTGGCTCTCTTATTCACAGCAAGCATGAAATAGGAAGGAAAAGATCCAGCCAATGAGAGTATCGTCAATCCACACATCAGTCCGAAATCTCACTCTATGTCCACGACCCACCTTGAAGCAAATACCTTTCTTGAATTCCTTTCCACAATATAAGAGAGGATGTGACTTTCTCCCACATGTTCCCGACCATCATGGCTGATAGCCTTCCAAACATCCAACCCTATGTACCTTGAGGGTTTGTGAGGAAAGCAGCCCATGCCTGATTCCCCATATTACTGCACAATGCTTCAGATTCTTCTCTGAATCTCAACCACCATTTTCCTAACAAAGCCCAAGTTCTCCTTTACTTTGCACAAACCTAGGCCTCCCTCTTTTCAATTTCTGCACACTCCCCAATTTTACAAGATGGAAGTTATGCCTATCACCTTATCCTTACCACAAGATGTCTCTTTGCAACTATTTTTTTTAATTTTATTCTTAGCGACACTTGCCAGCATCTTAAATTCATAAGCCACCCAATGACAAAATTTCTTTTTCACCTGGCCAATAGCCTATCAATCTTTCAATAATAGGACCTCAAGATATTTCCATTGTAAGTAATACCACTTTACAACCTAGCTAGTTATTCAAACTCTGCAATACTTCCTCACAAGCTGCCACCCCATCCACAGCACTTTTACAAATAATCATTCTTTTAGACCAAACACGGCCTCAAAACATCACAAGATATCTTCAAGATTTTTCACCTGATCTTGAGTTGCACTGCGCATGAAGAGGCTGTCATCTGCAAACCAGGCACATGAGGAGGGTGCCATCTGCAAACTAGAGATGAGATACCAAAAAAAATCTGAGAGCCAACATCAAACCCCTTAATGAGGCCCAATAGTTCAACTTCAGCCATAAGCAGGCTCAAGCTCTTGGCCACAATAGAGAATAGGAAAGGAGACAATATGCTCAGATTGATTTTCCAAAATTTGCCAGGTCAGATCCAATGGAGTGGGTGCATCATGCGAAAGAATTCTTCAAATTTCAACGTACTCCAAAAGAGGATTAGATAATTCTTGCATCTTTTCACTTGGAAGGCAAAGTAAACCATTGGTTCCAATGGTACAAACAAATTTATCCCACAATGACATAGGCCACATTCGTCACAACCTTGTTTGTGCGATTCAAGACGTCGAACTATGAAGACTTTGATGAGGCTAGGTCAAAGCTGCGCCAAACGGGGACCATTTGTGAGTATCGAATGGACTTTGAGAAGTTGGCAAATCACATGGAATGTTGGCCTGAGAAAGCATTGGTCGGGTGTTTTATCACAAGCTTGAAAGATAAGATTCGTGTGGACATTAAGCTTTTCCATCCAACTAGCCACGGTGGGTTTGGCTCGCATACAAGAAGACCAATCACAAAAGTTGCGCCAGAATTCCAAACCCTTCGATCCAGGTGCAACCCTCCACCTACCACAACCATCAATTGAGGAGAGGGGCATCTTGTGAGGCCTCTCAATTGGCCCGAAATGCAAGCTAGGCACAAAAAAATGCTTGTGTTAAATTGTGATGAAAAGATTACACTGGGACACCGATGTAAAACACAACAATTATTTTTGCTGGAGTTAGATGAAGAGACTAAGGCCATTTTTGAAGAGTAAAAAGGCAGATCCTTCATGAACAAGGTTATTGCTCAAGGGGTGGGGAATGTTAGGATCCATGGGTCAACTAGTGGGCCTAGTGGGCCAAACCATTCAGGCCAGCAAAGTGGGCTAGGCAACCCCACTTAAGATAAGTCAATAAATTTGAATTTGAATTTGAATTTTGAAATAGCATTCCAACAATCAAGGGAGTTGTTGGCGTTGATTGTAGGAGAGTAGATTAAGCCTTGAATTTGAATTTTGAATATGAATATAGTGGAATGCCACAATTATTTATGTAATTTCAGCCATTAACAAAAAAAAAAAAAAAAAAATCCCCAAAAATCTTTTGCTTGATTGCAAGGAGGGTTGGTCCATCTTCAAATTTGGTCTAGTTATCACAATCATCCAAGTACGGTTCTATCAAAATCATACCCCACTCTCAATATCTACACTTCGACCAATATTTCTATACAGTCCACATAAACATCACCACTCCTCGTCCTTAATATTTCTTCCGAAAGTAGCGTTCCAAAGAGGCCCCCAAAATATTGAATGATCAGTAAACTACCCTTATCTCTTGCCACTCTATAAAGAACAAGGAATTTTAACATGAAAGACTCACTCTCACTCCCCACCCAAACATCCTTCCGAAAGAACACCTTATCCCCTTTCCCCACCTTAACCGAACGAAAACCCTTCTTATAAAAGAACCCACCCTCTTTTGGCCATTCCCAGTTTTGCTCATCACCTCCCACACCTCTCCCCCTTCCCCTAAAGGATCCCAACCCAATTAGCAACACCATGTTCAAAACAAAACACCCTTCTCTAAAGGGACCCCCGATTCCTCTCCAAATCTCCACCACCATCTGCAAAGGAGACTCCAACTTCAGTCTCTTCTTCTTCCAACTCACAAACCCCCTCATTGAGTTCTAAATATCCTTCTAATCTACTAAAAGGTTCTTAAGCCTCCTATCACGCCCTTCCATTAGAAAATCTCTTTGAAGCTTATCAAGTCTCCCTCCAATGCAGGCTGGAATCTCTAAAGGTGAAAAGTACTAGGAGGGATCATCCTCCCTATTTATCTCTTGGGGGGTGTCCCACCCTCAAACTTAGCAATGACTAAAGAGCGGTGCACATGTTCATGCAGTCTTTCTAGGAGTAGTGAAAAAGAAAAATGCCCAATTGAGATAGAGAAAGCATAGACTAATTCACAAGTAATATGGCCATACAAAAAATAAATCATCTGTGAGAATATTCCAGGTGTTCCATTCAGCCATCTAGAAAGATTCAGGTTCCTGAAATTTTATCAGAGACATTCCAATTCAGGTTCCTGAAGTTTCATCAGAGAGATTCAGATTCAGGTTCCAATATGCAGATGATCATTTGAATACCTGAAGCTTTGAATTTAACCTTTGCTTTTCTTCTTCAAGTTCTCTGATCTGTCGTTCATACAAGATAGTTAGACACTCACGAAATAAACTGGATCAACTTATGGAAGACAGGAAAGCGAAAGACCCAATTTCATACTTGTGCCCTGAGTTTCCTGATCGTTGACTCTTGAGCAGCTTGCTTTCTAGAAAGTTCTTCACCTGCTCCATAGACAATCATATTAAAAAATAAATATATAATTGAAGGCCTAAAAATTTTGCAAAATTCCAGATTTACTTTGAACTATGAATAGATCCCTACAAAAACGGCTGACAAAGGGCCAGGTTAGGGTGGGGTCCTAGAGTACCCAGACGCAGCTTATTCAGGTCTGGGTCTTGTCGGGTCCAGGTTTCATATTTAAGACAAAGATTCAATCAGGATGGAGTACCCATTTTGTCTTTGGAAATTGGTTTCAAGACAGTTCTGGGTCAAATAAGGGCATTCATATGGTTGGGCCCCGCCCAAATGTTATCAAGCAAGAAAACAGAGAATGAAGAGGAAAATGAATTATATTTGTCGCTTCCTTTTATTTGGTTTCTTTTTTTTAGAGGATGGAAGAAAGGTTTCTTTTAAGAACTGTATATATATATATATATATATATATATATATATATATATATATATATATATATATATATATATATATATATAAGGTTAGGACATCAATGGAAGAAAAGAAAAAACATTGAAGATGGAGAATGGATTTTTTACAGAGCGGTTGACAAATTTTTTGTAAAAGGGAACAGGCAAAGGAGACCAATGACGAGGAATAATCAATCTCAATACATCGCAACTGGATTGAAACTATTATATGGGCATTTACCAAAAACAATTAAAGACTTGGCTGAGACAACAATGCTCCTAGCTCTCAAGAACACATCTTCAATCTTCTGCCCATACCAGCAAAATCAATCGCCCAATGGATCTTCGAAGCCGATTCCTCCCTCCCTCTTCTGTCCATACCAACAAAATCAAGCCGATCAGTCGCTCCCCCCCCCCCCCCCCCCCCCAGCGATAACCTCTCTCTCTCTCTCTCGAGATCTGCTTGAGCCAATCAGGGATAGTTACATCAAAAAGGCAAATACCCACACCAGATGCCCTCCCAGAAACTTACCAGGGATCCATCACCAATGCAAAACAATCTCCCTTATGGGCTTGTATGGATTAGTTGAAACCGAAAATTGAAAATTGATTTTCAGAACAACACTTCCGTTGTTTTTTTTTTCCATTGTTTTTTTCTGTTTTTTCAAGATCTACATGGAAACTCACTCCTATTTTTGCAAATTTCTAGGAAAATGACCCTTTTCAATTTCCATTTTAAAACATAAGAAATATAATTTCCTCACTTGAGCAGAAAATTCATTTTCCGCTTTCTCCTTCCCCATCTGAACCCTACTTTGGTTACTTCATCATTTAGATGATCTCAACCATATGGGTCTATCCTGAGTCAATCATAAACACTTGTATTTTCACATGGGGCCCATATGTGGCCCATCATTAATCTATCATTACCATGTGCATTTCCATGTTAGGCCCATCATTAGATGATCTTAACCATTTGGCACCCATCACTAGCTGATTTTTATTTTATTTTTGGTTAGTACACAAACCCCACTGTTAGTCACACCGCAATGTTAGCCACCCCCACTAGGGAATCGATACCAAGACCTAAGTGTTGAAACGAGGTTATCTTCACTCAGTCTACCACGTGAGCTATGGATCGGGGTGTCACTAGCTGATCATACCCATGTGTCTTTCCATATTCAACCCATCATTAGATCTTAGCCATATGAGGCCCTTCTCTAGTCGATCATACCCATGTGTATTTCCATGTTGGGCACATCATTAGAAGATCTTAAACATGTGGGGCCCATCTCTAGTTGATCAGAACCATGGGTGTCCTATGTTGGCCCATCATTAAATGATCATAACAATGTGAGGTCCACCATTAGTTGATCCTAACAATGTTATTAACACATGAGTCCATTATTAAATGATCTTAACCGTGTGGGCCCATCACTAGTCGGCCCTAACCATGTGTATTTTCACATGAGTACCACTGTTAAGCACGTGGGTTCATCACTAGTCGATCATAGCCATGTAGGGCCCTTTTTAATTGAACTTAAACAGTTTACTTCCACATAGGGCCCACATTAGATCCCAACCATGTGCACGTCCACGTGGGGCCCATTGTTAGATGATCTTTACTATGTGGAGCCACCACCTCCACCCTAGCCTAAATCTCAGCCTACACAACATGTAGCTCACATTCCAATAATCACAAGCTTTTTCCATATCTAGTCTGCATATGATGCCTATCTGTCCCTCTCTACGATGAGAATCAATGCATTTGTGAAGAATAGGAATGATACGGACATCACGCCTTTCAAAGTCTATCAACGTCGGAAGCGAGTGTTACCCGTCTCGCTATGGTTTGACGACACATGAGGAGCACGGGAGGACCGAGTATAGTAGACAGAGCAGCTAAAGACATTCAGAGACCTTCGGTCGACCGAAGGCAGGGCTGCGTACAACCGAAGGAAGGGGGCAAACCAAGATTACAGGCAATTTGTAATCATGCACCAAAGCGGACTTCGGCACTGAAGATGGGTCTTCGGTCAACCAAAGACATGTCTCGGTCATAGGCAATCTGTAATCGTGATCGAAGCGGACTTCAGCTGACCAAAGAGGGGTCTTCGGTCGACCGAAGACATGTCTCGATCGACCGACAAACAAGGGGAGATTTTGCGGAATTACACGATTTTTCGAGTTTTATAGGGTTTTAGGGGTATTTTGGTATTTTATTAATTCTGAATTATTAATAGGGTTGAGCCCTAAACTCTTTTAATGATGCTTTGATTGTTGAAAATAGAAAACCTAAGTGGTGGTTTCTTCTTCTTCCTCTACACTACTCTTCTCTTGGTGGATCTTCTTCTTTCTCCTCATATATATTCTTCTTTCTTCCTCTTTCTTCGTATGATTCTTCTTCTCAAGGTAATCTTCCTATATTTTTCCCTTTTCCTATAACTTCATCACATCTTCTCATTCAAACCCTAATTCTACTTTCATGAGATTTATGTTTCCCTAATCCAGAAATTCTGAAATTTCCTAGATTAGTGAATCCACATGGATGATTGGTTGAACCGTGCAAGACCGAAGGTTCCATCTTTCGCCGGATCCAATCCACACGAGGAGACATCCTTACTACGTGTTTGTAATGGATGGCCTTAATTATTAGATAGCTCTCTTATCTAATGTTTCATTTATTATGTTTACATGATTCCGCCTTATTTGTAGTTTCCGCGTGCATCTAGGGCTAGATTAGGTCGTCCTACGTCACGGAGCTCCATCCAAAATCTGTCTGTATCATACATAAAGGCACCTTAAGATTTAGATATCACACTACCAAGCAACTTCAAAGTCTCAAGGCCAAAAATTTTGTGAAAGTTTTGAAAGGGCCTCGTATCAAGATTATTGGCCTAAAATCCTTAACCATTCCATCCCTTCTTTAGGATCTTAGCAATGAAAGAAACATCGATCTCTGTTGAAAGCTTACCCCTAATATGAAATTCCAAGATAAAGGCAATGATTTTACATCCTTCGGAAAGACCTGAAAGAATGCAACTGAAAAGCCATCCAGACCTAGAGCCTTATCTCCACTCTAGGCATTTTACGTGCCACCACTTCTCCTTCATTGGCCCTGCCCACTAATTCCACTTTCTCTTCAGAGACCCACTCAAAATCCAACTCATCGGGATTTAGGCCAATCCCAATCCTCCCCATTAGAAGGTTTGAGTAGAAGTGAGTCGCATATATCTAATATCTCTTCTAATCTTTTCCTAATCAAACAATAAGCTGTAAATGTGATTACACTTTTACCTATCATTTGTATTTTGTAGAAGTATTCTGTATTTCTTAAAGTATTCTATATTTCTGTCCCCTGTCCCCTGCTCTAACCCATGCCTCCCTCCATTATCTCATCTTTTTTTTTCTTTCCTTTTGTGATGCGGACATCAAGCCCTCTAGGGTTTATCAGCGTAGGAGGCGAGTGACACCTATATCTTTATGGCTCGATGATGACGGGCCTGAATCGTTCGTGATGACTTGAGGAGCATCGAAGACCTTACACATGTAATCCGAGACATTTGAGAAGACCCCACCTTGGGAAGACATGTGTAAGTTGCTTAGATGAGATAATCAGACCGTTGGATCGCGATGATGATGTGATCGGACCGTTGGTTCGTCGTTGCCCATTTTTATCGTGCCATCATCGGAGGCCATCGGGCATCTTAGATTTGCGTTTATTATATGCATTTTGACTTATTTGAGTTTTGGGTCAGAGTGTGCACGTTTTTTCGTGTGAATATCTTTTTTTAAAATTTTGTTAGTAGGGGTGTTTTGGTAATTATGTTAATTCCGAATTTTATAAGGGTGTTGCCCTAAACCTTTTTCATTATGCTATTGATTTGATAAAAGAAGAAAAAGCTTTAGTGGCTTATCTCCCTCCTCCTCTCCTTCTCTCTATGGATCTTCTTCTTCTATTGATTATGCTATTGATTTGATAAAAGAAGAAAAAGCTTTGGTGGCTTATCTCCCTCCTCCTCTCATTCTCTCCATGGATCTTCATCTTCTTCCCCAATCTTTTTCTTCTTCCTTCTTTTGTCCTTCCAACATTCTTCTAAGGTCAACTTATTCTTCCTTCTTTCTCTACTTCCATTATTTCACAATCTTCAAATCCTAAATCTGAGAATTGATCCAAAGCCCTAATTTCTCAGATTTCCGATTCCCTAATTCGAGAAATCCTTTGATCTCCCGTGCTAGTGAATTCCATTATGTGATTGGGTTATGACCATGCAAGATCGAGAGGTTTCATCCCTCGCCGGATCCAACCTATGCATTATTTGAACTTCATAGTTCGTGATTGTGATGATGGCCGCATTATTGCACCTCTCTTTTATAATTTTCTTAATTTATGATGGTAGATGCTGAATTCTAGATTATTATTGTTGTTTACTTCCACTGGATTATATATGTTCATGAGCATGCATCATAACTAGGTCATCCTACATCAAATTTGGTATCAGAGATTAAGGTTTGCATGGTTATGTTTAGATCGAGTTACCAAATTAGAGTTTGATTTTTTAGGTCTGTTTTAGGAAATTTCCAGATTTAGAAACTTTCCAATTTTAGAAAGTTTCCTAATTTGAAAATTTTTCAAATTTGAGTCACATCATCTAGAATTAATTAGTGTCAGTTCATTGTAATTTAAATTCATCGCATTCATATTGTGAGTCACCCAGTCCGTAGAGTCTCCCCGTACTAAATGGAGTATAGGCATTTGAGATCTTCAGGGCCATTAAGTGTTGTCGAGTGGCCGTCGAGACCTAATGGAAAGCCAAACTCCGATGAGTTGGCCTACTTTAATGGTCACATGGACCCACAAACATTCCTTGATTGGCTTGAAGACTTGGACTATTTTTTTTATTAGTATGATATGTCGAATTACAGTTGAGTGAGGTTTGCCAAGTGAAAATTGGAGGGCCAAGCCAAGTCGTTTTGGACAAATTTGGAGCGACGAATTGATAGAGTTGGGAGAACCCCGATCTCACAATGGAACGATATGAAAGAGCGTTTGAAAGAAAAATGTCTTCCCATCTCTTATCGTCAAAAGCCCTTGGCTCAGAAGAGAGTTGCCCCACCTTTCCGTCCAAACACAGAACCAATACGGTCCCCTCCTTGTAAAGTGGTACAACCCATCATTAAGGAAATTTCGGCTTATGAACAATTGAAGTGTTTAACACCAATTATATTTCCTTGGAGGCGAGATAATACTTAAGTGAATGGCCAGTTAGAAGAATCCAATCAGGTTGTTTATGAAGTGGAAGAGTACGTGCCTAACGTCAGTAGTGAGGAAATGGAAGAAATTGAGACATCACTCATCATCTTTCATGATGCAGAAGTATGTGCTAGTGATGAAAAGGTCAAAGAGTTTGAGACCACACCACTTCCAGGTGTCATGTGTGATTTGATTGATGCAGTCTCTCAATCTACGTCTCTTACCATGGTGAACACAAATGAAATTGAAGAAGAGACTAGTGAGGATATAATGGTCGACACCCACATGACTTGTGATATCCCACCAGATGATTTATGGGATAAATTTTCACCCAAATGGGACATTCAACACGCAATCGATCTTGTCCCCGGATCAATCCTGTCGAGCTTTCCTCCATACCAGGTGAACCCCGCAAAAAATATAGAAATGCAGCGTCAATTTGATAAACTTCTCGAGGAAGAATTCAATATGGAAAGTTTAAGTTGGAGTTTTGTTTTGTGTGCCAAGCCTGCCCTTTTCACTTTAAAAAACAATGGCATATCGCGCACATGTGGGCATATACTGGCCGTCCACAAAACCTCAGTCAAGTGTCACGCCACCTTGCGACGTATAAACTTCATGGTGGATATGATGGCCAGAATCCTTATTCCGCATCTTGATGACATTTTGGACATAATGGCTGATGCCAAGATATGCTCAAGACTTGGTATCAATAGTGTGTGTTCTTAAGTGTTGGGATACCTGAAAATCATCCTTGTTTATAACACATATAATGAGGATCAACACCTCTATCAGTTAGAGCAGACCCATGGAATCTTAAAGAATAATAAGTTATGTGCCACCCATGAGAAGTGTCCTTTTGTTACAGTTTTTCAAGTTCTAGATCATAGGGTTGTTTATTTCCATAGAATTGTTTATTTTAAGTCTGTTGCTTTTTCAGAGCGTCCTTTAGTTTCATTCATGTCTGTCTCCCAAAGATCTCCAGAGTAAGACGATACATTTGCCCGTCACATTCATGATTTGCATACATATATTAGACAGCGGATAAATAAAAGCAATGATAGTTATAAACGTTCAGCTGACTTGAATCATAAGTTACAAGAAATTCAAGAAGGAGATTATGTAATGGTGAGGATAAGGCCAGAGCAGTTTCCTTAGGGTATCGCTAAGAAATTACAAGCTCGTAGTGCTGGACCATTCAAAATATTGAAAAGAATTAGGTCCAACGTGTATAGGATTGACCTTCCACCTGAAATAGGCATTAATCCAACGTTTAATGTGGAAAATCTAGTCCTTTCCCCTAATCCTACCATTGATCCTTCTTATCTTTCATGGCCATATTCTGAGTTTGTTTCAAAACCCACTCCAACCCTTCCCTCACCAATTGAATATAAGAAAGAAATCAAAGGGATTGTGGATGAGGAGATTGTATCCACTTGAGAGAGAGGCTTCTAGCGATATCTTGTTAAATGGAAGAACAAGCCACCATCTGATTTTGCATGACTTACAGAGACAGAGCTACAGAGACTAGATCCAGATATTTTGGAGAAGCACCAGAGCTTTATCTCGCCGAAGTCGAGCTCTTCTCAGACGAGGAGAATGATGCGGACATCAAGCCCTTTAGGGTTTATCAACGTAGGAGACGAGTGACACATATATCTTTATGGCTCGATGATGATGGACCTGGATTGTTCGTGACGACTTGAGGAGCATTGAAGACCTTACACATGTAGTCCGAGACATTTGAGAAGACCCCACCTTAGGAAGACATGTGTAAGTTGCTTGGAGGAGATGATCGGACCGTTGGATCGCGATGATGATGTGATCGGATCGTTGGTTCGTCATGGCTCACTTTAATCGTGCCATCATCGGAAGCCATCAGGCATCTTAGATTTGCATTTATTATATGGATTTCTACTTATTTGAGTTTCGGGTCAGTATGCACGTTTTTTTGTGTGAATGTCTTTTTTTTTAATTTTGTTAGTAAGGGTATTTTAGTAATTATGTTAATTTCGAATTTTATAAAGGTGTTGCCCTAAACCTTTTTCATTATGCTATTGATTTGATAAAAGAAAAAAAAGCTTTGGTGGCTTATCTCCCTCCTCCTCTCCTTCTCTCTGTGGATCTTCATCTTCTTCCCCAATCTTTTTCTTCTTCCTTCTTCTTTTGTCCTTCCAACATTCTTCTGAGGTAAGTTTATTCTTCCTTCTTTCTCTACTTCCATTATTTCACAATCTTCGAACCCTAAATCTGATAATTGATCCAAAACCCTAATTTCTCAGATTTCCGATTCCCTAATCCAAGAAATCCTTTGATCTCCCAGGCTAATGAATCCCATTGTGCGATTGGGTTATGACCATGCAAGAGCGGGAGGTTCCCTCCCTCGCCGGATCCAACCTATACATTATTTGAACTTCATACTTCGTGATTGTGATGATGGTCGCATTATTGCACGTCTCTTTTATGATTTTCTTAATTTATGATGGTAGATGCTGAATTCTAGATTATTATTGCTGTTTACTTCCGCTGGATTATATATGTTCATGAGCATGCATCAGAATTAGGTCATCCTACATCATTTTGTAATCAAGTTTTGACTGATTCAACATGCTTCTTTCTTACTTCAATATGGGTTCCAAGTTCCTCATCGTCTGAATGGCATCTAAAATCATGACTTTCGCTTCCTCCACTTCCCCAAAGTGTTTTGATTTCCACTTACCGATTCTTCCTTTTAGAAGTCTCAGCTTTATCATCAATCTATGTTTGGCACATCCCTCCACGAAGAAGATAAACATCATCTCTAAATCTTTGTGATAAAATTATCTGCCCCACATTAGCTTGAACATGAATGGGATTTGGCCCAAATCTTCCTCATGTGTCTATAAAATGATGGGACACTGACCTGAGACAAGGCAATTCCCTTTTAATAATTCATAGGAACATCTCCTCCCATTCAAGGGACATAAGGAACCATCAAGCTTGGACATAGCTGACCTCTCTCGGTTGTTCGACAATATAAACTTGTTGCACCCATCAAAAGATCAATCATCTCATGCATGCCAACCCACTCTAAGAATTTTGTCATTCTTTGAGAAATGTGGCTACCATCCATCATTTCAAAGGAAAACCTGGTGACATTAAAATCACCCGTCACACATTAAGGCTCTCCATCTACTTCTAGTGCTATCAACTTCTCCCCAGAAACTCTCTCAAACCTGAATCATTTGGCCCATTCACCACTGAGAATACCCTATTAAAACTGTTGTTGACATTCTTCGAAAGTACAGAGATCAAGTAGGCAACTGCCTACCAGCACCCTCAAATCCGCTTTCCAAATGAACATGATACCACCAGCCACTCTGTTTGCATCTCACTTGACCTAATCGCACTTTTCCCTCTCCATAATGATCTAATAATTCAGTCTCCATATTCTGCATGTCTCCTAGAAGGAAAATGAGCATTCTGGCTTTTGCAAGACTTTCACTTGCATCATGTTCTGGGTGCCCAGCCCCTTATCTTTCCATGAGGATCTTCATGTGGACACACCAATAATCTCCATTGTTCTCCCCTTTCCTTTATCGTAGTCCACCAATTGATAGTTCTTGGTTGTTCCACTGAATCCTTCCTCCTATGTTGGTGAAAAGTGCTCTTTCTGCCAAACACCTGAACAATGCTTCAAAGTTAGGGATTGTTAATGTCAGATTTTGTAACAGGATCCTCCAGACGTTCGCCTTCTCTCCAATAGAAATTTCCTCCGCCAAACCTGAAAGAGGACAGAGCAACTAAGGGTGGCTGGACTCCGGCCGTTAGCCCTCCGATGCTTAAGTCAGGCCAAAGCAAGAAGAGCAGCCAAGCAAAATAGGATCGAGATTATTGTGTGTACCTTTCCCATAATGGAGTCGTCCCTTTATATAGATCTGAAGCGGTTCAATCCGTTACGCAAGATATCGAGATCCCGCTGATCTCGTGTACGATACTGAGATCTTGCTGATTTCTTGGGATAAGATCCTATCTTTAGAGACGAGATCCAACCCAATGACTTATTTCAGCAATCACGTTCCTTGATAGCCCTCCCTTGAGATCCGGAACCACCAGAGAAGATAAGCCCAAAAACCGACCTATGCGGGCTGCCGGTAGGCGTAGTAATAGCGCTGATCACTCAAATAGAGCTGGAAACCGTAGTTGGAGTCATAGCCAGCGAAAAGGAAGGAGACGCAGACAAGACGGAAACCACCGAACTGGGTGTAGCCCTGCCTGGCATCGCAGAGGGATTGAACAAGCTGCCCGACGGGAATCGGGTGCTGGTATTGAAGGTTAAGAGATATAGCCGCAGAAAAGTTGTTCGCATGTTGGAACCTGGTCACGAGTCCAAGTGCTCGCTCATTTTGACGTAACACCTTTCAACGACTTGTGAGAAGGTCTGCTCGCTGTTCAAGAAGGGGATCTTTGCTTCGCTTTATCTGACCGTCGGATAGGGGAGCTCGAAGCCTTGCGAATAGGTGCTCTGTATTTATCCATCCTACGACTCTCGAGCATATGATCTCGAAAGTCGGATGGGCATCCCGCACTTACTCGATCTGCGACTCTCGATTAGATGATCTCGAGAGTCTAATGGGTTCTTCCGTACCTTCCCAATCTGCGACTCTCGATCAGATGATCTCGAGAGTCTAATGGGTTCTTCTGTACCTTCCCAATCTACGACTCTCGATCAGATGATCTCGAGAGTCAAATGGGCGTCCATGTACAATTTTTAATAGCTGAGCTGGTCTCCATTATTTTGTCTATAACAGATGCCCCCCAAGTCCTTGCCGCCAAGAATTTTTAAGGGAAGGACTTAGCTCACTATCACACGTAACCGCCCGATGCCTTCATCGAGAATGGAACCTCACATGATGGGATGGAATTAATGAGCGCCAGCTTTCCGCAGCCTTTCCGCAGATAGAAAATGAAGGGGCGCTTGCCACGTGTTTGAGGAGTTAATGGGCGTGCCTGCTCGAGTGCTGCGCCGAAGGAGGGACTGCCACGTGCCATCAGATACGGCGGAATGATTGCCTATAAATATACGGAGTCCGCCATTTCTTTGATTTTCTACAGAAAAGGAACTTGTTGTCTTCTCTTTCCATTCTTCTTCCTCCGGTGCTCCTTTTCTTTCTTTCTGTTTTTGGTATACTTTTTTCTTTTCCTTCTTTTGTTTTTATCTTCTCATGGCTGAGAATTCTGACGAGACCACCGTCCCTCTCGGTGATGCCACTCCGGAATCCTCTGCCTCCAGCAGTGCGAGGGTTCCGGCAGGGAGATACGCTGCAGCCGGATATCCTTCCGTTTTATCGGAGGACCGGTTGGCTGAGTTACGGGAGAGATACCTGATCCCCGACTCAGTCACTCTCCGCTTGCCCGGAGATGGAGAGACACCAGACTCCCCCCCCCCCCCCCCCTCAAGATGCGTAGCTTTTTATGAGTACCAGCTTATCCTGGGGGTACGCCTCCCCCTCCATCCCTTCATCCGCGATGTTCTCCGGTGTTACAAGATTGCCCCCGGGCAACTCATCGTGAACGGGTGGAGGGTAGTTCTGGGCTCCTTTGCCCTCTGGGCTCAGGCCGGCAACGGGGAACTCACGGCGGAGGAGTTCCTCCGTATGTTCCGTCTGAAGAAAGCTCCCTCCAGCGAAGGCTGGTATTATTTGTGTTATTGGCATCGGGATAACTTCGTGTTGGGGAAGCCCTCCTCGAACTATCCCGGCTGGAGGAAGCGGTGGTTCTATGCTTCCGGGAACTGGGAGTCTGCCTCCTCCAGGGGTCCAGGAGTGACCCGATTTTTCTGTGAAGGTAGGCACAATCCCGCATTGTGCAGTTTCTTCAGTTAGGTTTTTAGGGTTTTTGCTTCATTTGACCCCTGTTTGTGCTCGCAGGTATCCCGGCCTTGAGAAAACCAAATTTGAAGGGAGGGATCAACGAGAAAATTGTAAAGGTGTACAAGGTGCCTGTTGGTGATAGGCATATCGAGGCTTGCCTGTCTCCCTCGCGACTTGCTGCAGCGGGCTTAATTTCCAGAAGAGAGGTTGAGATGACGAAGGCTGGAGAGAAGAGGGGTCTGCTGCCCCGATTAAAGGGCACGGGCTCCAAGAGGCAGAAGAGAACACCTGCCGAACCATCTCAATCGTCCATCCGCACGGGTAGCGATCAGCCTGCCCTTCCTGCGAGCATGGCGGGGGCCCCTGGCTGGGCCCACTATTCCCTCACTGGTGGTCGCACCTGGACCGCCAGTGATTAACATTGCTGACAATTCCCCGGATGAGGCGGGGTCCGGCTGCCCCCCAGCTGGAGAGGCTCGAGAGCAGATGGAGCCTCAAGAGCCGGCTCCTGCTCGCGAACTGATCCCTGCTGCCGAGCAAGGATCTGCTCGCGAGTCAATGCCTCCCCCTCGCGAGACGGCCGGGTTGGTCGTTGCCCAACCGTCAGGGAGCGGGACATATTCTATTCCCCGCCACCTCCATCCAGTCTGCAAATTTTTGTTTGAAAACATCCCTCCTCATGCCTTCGGCTCTCTTCCCGAGCCAAGCCCTGAGAACCTTCTCCTCGAAGCGGGGATGAGGATGGTTCAGGTAAGACCTTGTCAAGACCTGCTTTAATCTGTTATTACGTTCCAGAATACTCTCATATTCTTCATCTCTTTTGCAGGGCTTAGATCTTATCCTGCGAACGAGGCGTGATATCGTTGCCGCCCGTCGCACGATAGATGAAGCTGAGGGAAAGAGGACTGCCTTGGAGAAGGCAGTTCAAGGAAGAGATCAACTGCTCAAGGCTCGTGAGGCGGTGATCGCGAAGAGAGATGAGGAGAAGAAAATCCTCATCGAGAAAATCCAAGTCCTTACCGATAGGTATCAGGCCTTGGACTCAGACTTCGTGAAGCTCACGGGTCTGAAGGAGAAGGCAGAGAGAGAGAGGGAGATCTTTCGCCAAGACAAGATCTCGTTGGAAGAGCAGTTCGCGGAGGCCAGGTCGCAGCTCAAGGAAGCCTACAACAACCTGACCAAGGAGCGCTCCGCTCTTGCACAGCTCAAGGACGACTCGATCCACTGGGACGAGGAGAAAGTCGCCCTTGTAAAAATGCTCTCGGAGGAAGGTCCTCGAGCAATTTTCGAGATCCGGACTTCGCAGCTATATGACGACGAAAGGTATGAGTCGTATGATGCTGGTCGCGACTTTGCACTAAGAGTAGTGCAACGAATGATCCCATCCTTCGATATGGGGGAATTTGGTCGAGTCGCGACCATCATAGCTGCCGAAGAGCAAGCTACTGCTGAGAACGAGGTGACTGAAGCCACGCAGGCTGGAGGGGCTCCAGAAATGGGCCCTGAAGTCGAGAGCACAGCTCCTCCTCCAAGAGATTGATTTTCTCTTTCCTCTCTTTGTACTCGCGAGCATATATTGTGTAAATATTTTATGTCAATGAAAAGATATTTTTTGGAAGTGTTCTTGTTTACTCTTTCCTTTTCATGTAATGAACGCCTTCCTGTTGCAATGAGCTATGCTCAACCCGGGGGGTCGTAGCGATCGTGCCCTCGTGGAGAGACTGATCTATCGATTGAGATTTCGATTCCACCAAGGGCAGAAGGTTGGTCAAGAGAGCACGTATGCTCCCTTCGGGGCTATCTTTAATCCATAGAATGGATAAGCAACCAACTAGTAACAATTTTAGTCCTACCAAGGGCAGGCAATTGGCTAAGAGGATGTGTATATTCTCTTCGGGGCTATTCAAATCCAAATGAATGGGATAGCAGCCAAAAGGTAGTTTTATCCCTACCAAAGGTAGGCAATTGGTCAAGAGATGATATGCATTCTCTTCAGGGCTATTCAGGTCCATGTAAATGGAGTAGCGACCAAAAGATATCTTTCGCTTTATTGATAAAAATATCGTAATGAACTACATCGATTCTAGGGATAGTATCGTAGCAAATGCTCCACGTGCCAAGGGCGACGTACGGGCTTTCCCTGCATGTCTTCAAGGTAATAAGTACCGGGTCGCACAATCCTAACAACCCGATACGGGCCTTCCCAATTTGGATCCAGTGAACGAGCGGGAACTCCAAGATTTTGCCTTAGTACCAAATCTCCGGGCTGGAAGGATCTAGGCCGAACCCTAGCATTTCGATAACGAGCAATACGTTGTTGATATGCTGCCACTCGTACTTGGGAAGCATTTCTTCGCTCTTCCAAGAGATCGATATGAAGTCGGAGATTTTCCTGATTACTCGCGGGGTCATACTGCTCGATCCGATATGAGGGCACTTGCATTTCCACTGGTACCACTGCGTCAACGCCAAATGCTAAGGAAAAAGGGGTTTCACCTGTTGATGTACAAGCCGTGGTTCTATATGCCCATAGTACTTCTGGCAGAAGTTCTGGCCACACCCCTTTACATTCTCCTAGCTTGGTCTTTAACTGGTGCTTGATGATCTTATTCACTGCCTCGACCTGCCCATTCGCCTGAGGATGATATGGAAGAAGTGCGGCGATTATGTATCTTCCATTTTTCACAGAATTCATCAAAGGCTGCGTTGTCGAACTGCGTTCCGTTGTCTGTAATTATAGTGTGAGGAAGTCCGAAACGGCATATGATATTTTTCCATATGAACTTAGTGGTTTGTTTCTTAGTAATCTTGGCTAATGGTTCTACCTCGGCCCATTTGGTGAAGTAATCAACCGCTACAATCGCGAACTTATTTTGTCCCTTCCCCATGGGTAAAGGCCCGATGATATCGACCCCCCACTGAGCGAAAGGCCAAGGGCTGTCAACTGAGGTCATCCGTTCGAAAGGTACATGGGGTATAGGTGAATATCGCTGGCACTTGTCACATTTTTTAGAAAATTCAATTGCATCTGCTTTCATAGTAGGCCAATAACATCCTTGCCGCATCGCCTTATATGCTAGGGATCGCCCCCTGGGGTGATTACCACAAGCCCCCTGGTGTACTTCGTCTAGAACATGAAGTGCTTCTTCTGGATGAAGACACCTTAAATAAGGCAAGGAGAAACTTTTTCGCAATAATATTCCGTCTTGCAAGGTGTACCTGGAAGCTCGAAGCCGAATTTGTCTTGCAGCTTTCTTGTCGTCTGGTAGATATCCGTCTCTGAGATAAAGAATGATGGGATCCATCCAGCACGGAGATGATTGTACCGAAGTTACTTGCTCAAAAGCCGATTGGTCGATACTTAGGTTCTGACGATGCTCGATGGGGATCGAGTGTGCTATCTCAGATTCTGGTGCGGAAGCGAGCTTAGCCAATGAGTCGGCAAGTTGGTTCTGCTCGCGAGGAATATGAATTATTTCATAGGTCTTCAGTTTTGCGAGCAGGATGAGTACACGGGACTTGTATAAGGCCATCCTTTCTTCTTTGGCTTCAAATTCACCAAGAACTTGGTTGACAATGAGCTGGGAGTCGCTATGAATCAACAGATTTTGAATTGCAAGTACAATGGCTAGTTCGAGGCCGACGATCAGGGCCTCATATTCTGCTTCATTATTCGAAATGTGAGAGTCGAAACGTATTGCATATTGGAAATTCGACCCGTCGGGTGCCACTAAAATCAGGCCCGCTCTGCTACCAGTGGCCCGCGACGACCCGTCCACGAAGAGTGACCAAGGAGGCTGGTCGCTGGTCATGGTATTATCATCAGGAGAGTACGTGAATTCGGCGATGAAATCGGCCACGGCCTGGCCCTTTACTGCGGTCCTAGGGCAGAATGAGATATCGTGCTCGCTGATCTCGACTGCCCATTTAGTTAACCGTCCGGAAGCCTCAGGTTTTTGAAGGACTTGTCATAGCGGATGATTCGTTGGTACTAAAATAGCGTGGGCCTGAAAGTATGGTCGCAGTTTTCGAGCTGCCGTGACTAAAGCTAGGGCCAATTTCTCCATATCAGAATACCTAGTTTCTGCCTCAACCATTGCTCGACTGATATAATAAACGGGCCTCTGCACCCCGGAATCTTCTCTTATTAAAGCGGCGCTAACGGCCGTAGTGGACACGGAGAGATAAAGAATGAGTTGCTCATGTGCTACAGGTTTAGATAAAATGGGGGGTGTGCTCATGTATAGCTTCAATTGTTGAAAAGCTTCCTCACATTGTGGTGTCCATTTCCAATCAGATTTGGCCGTTGCACGAAGGAGTTTGAAGAATGGTAAGCACTTGTCAGATGCTCGCGAGATGAACCTGTTCAACGATGCGATGCGACCAGCCAGACGCTGGACGTCCTTCAGAGTAACGGGGGATTTCATCTCTATCAATGCTTTTATCTTTTCAGGATTTGCCTCAATTCCGCGTTGGCCAACCATGAACCCGAGAAATTTCCCTGCAGACACACCGAACGCACATTTTTCTGGGTTCAATTTCATTTGATACCTCCTCATTAGGTCGAAGGCTTCTTGAAGATCAGAAATATGGTCATCTTCTACGATGCTTTTCACGAGCATGTCGTCAACATAAACTTCCATATTCCTACCGATTTGAGCAGTGAACATTTTGTTGACAAGACGTTGATAAGTGGCCCCTGCATTTTTAAGACCGAACGGCATTACCTGGTAGCAATATAATCCTTGGTCTGTGATGAAGGCGGTATGCTGGCTATCAGGTGGGTGCATCGTGATCTGGTTGTAACCAGAATAAGCATCCATAAAGCTAAGCAGAGCGTGTCCAGCTGTTGAGTCGACCAACTGGTCGATCCGCGGCGTCGGGAAGCTATCTTTGGGACATGCTTTATTCAAGTCTGAATAGTCGACGCACATTCTCCATTTGCCATTAGCTTTCCGGACGAGAACCACGTTCGCGACCCACTCTGGGTAGTCAACTTCTTTTATGAAATTGACTGTGAGTAGCTTTTCAACTTCAATTTTGATCGCCATTTGCCTCTCTGCAGTGAAGGCTCGTCGACGCTGGTGTACGGGTTTATGCTTTGGATCGATGTTGAGACTGATGCACGATGACGTTGGGGTCGATGCCTGGCATATCTTTATGAGACCAAGCAAACACGTCCTGGTATTCAGTGAGGAAACGAATCAAATCTTCGCGGTGGACACTGGTTAAAGAGGATCCAATGTACACGATCTTAGACGGGTCGTCTTCGGTCAGGTGAATTGCCACTGTTTCCTCCCCAGGAGTTCCTGACTTAAGAGCGTTTTCTCTCGGATCCAACGAGGTGTTGGAGGGAAGGAAAGGTGAACCTTGTGCTATCTCCATAACGGGTGTCACTTGAGCCTTCTTTCGATCTTGGAGGGCTATCTGGTAACAAGACCGTGCCTCCTGCTGACTTCCTCGCACGACTCCGATACCATTTGGGGTAGGAAATTTAACACACAAATATGAAGGATGCAAGGCCGCTCCAACCTTAGTAAGAGATGGCCGCCCCAAGATGGCATTATATGCTGACTTTCGATCCACGACAAGGAAGTTTATGAAGACGGTGGTCTTCGCTGGACTTTCTCCAAAGGTTACTGGGAGATCGATACTTCCTTCAAGTGTTACTACCTCACCTCCGAAGCCGACTAGGGGGGTCGAAACTGGCTTGAGTAGGCTTCTGGCCAGTGCCATTTTGTTGAAAGCCTCCAAGTATAGAATATCGGCTGAACTACCTGTATCCACCATAATTCGATGAATCAAATAATTCGATACCTTCAATGTGACTGCAATGGAGTCTTCGTGAGGGAAGTGAATTCCCTTTGCATCTTCCAGAGTGAAGGAAATTGGAGGATGGCATGGTTTTTGACGAGCTAGACGTCTGTTCCAACCAGTAGATTTGCTGGGGTTCTCTGGATGCCTTTCGGGCGTATGCTTTTCTTGAAGCTTGAGAGTCACCCCCGCAAGCTGGTCCTCCGACGATGGTGCGGATTTCTCCCATGGGCTCAGCGTCCTCTTGGTCTGTTTGATGATGAGGCGGTTCCTTTTGGCGAGATGAGGTCTTCGCCCTTTCTGGTGATTGATTTTTACGAGCAACATAATCCTGGAGATGGCCTTTCCGAATAAGGGCTTCGATATGGTCTCGTAGAGAGATGCAGTCCTGGGTCCTATGCCCGTGATCTTTATGGAAGTAACAGAACTTGCTCTTGTCTCTCTTCTCGGGATCGGATTTGATCTTTGCAGGCCACTTTACATATGGCTTGTGTTTAATCTCCATTAGAACCTTTTCATGAGACCGATTAAGAGGAGTGTAGTTATGATATTTACCGGAGTAAGATTTCTTGGGAGAACGATCGCGTTGGTCACGACGATATTTTTTATCTGCAGAAGAGGTTCCCTCTGGCTTGCGTTTCTTACCCTGTGCCCCATGGCGTGTCAATGCGACTTCTTCTGCATTGATGTACTTCTGAGCTTTGGCTTGGAATTCTGCCATAGTTTTCGGTGGGCTTTTATCCAAGGCAAACCTGAATTTCTCGCTCGTTATTCCTACTACGAGGGCTGCGAGCCCTTTTTCCTCAGTGTAACCTTCAGTTTGAACGGCTTCAGCGGTGAATCATACTGTGAACTCTTTTATTGTTTCCCCATGCTGCTGTTTTAGATTCATTAGATGGGAAGCTGGCTTCTTGACGCGGATGCTTCCCATGAATTGAGAAAGGAATATCTCTAATAACTGAGAAAAGGAGCTGATGGAACGAGGCTTTAATCCTCGGAACCACGTACGGGCTGCCTCCTTCAATGTTAGGGAAAAAGCCCTACACATGATTTATGAACCATGTCCCTCCAACTCCATGAGGGACCTGTATGTTTCCAGATGTTCAAGAGGGTCGCCAATACCTGTGTACGGGGTGATAACAGGCGTTCGATACTTTCTGGGTAACGGGGCTTCCATCACCTCGCTGGTAAAGGGGGACTCGGATTGATGTATCGCCGCCATGACTGCAGATGGTCGATTTGCCTGGTATCGCTGTTCCATGACATCAAAACGATCATGGATTCTTTTGAGATCTCCTTCCCATGGTAGGGTATAGCTTGATGTTTCGGCGGTGGAACCCTGTGGTTGAGGTTGTCGAGACGAGCTAGAATGTATAGAATGTGGAGACGGCACAGGGGGATGGCTGCCAAGTGGTGGGACCTGTGGTTCGTCCATAGAATGTCTGGAAGCCACCGGTATGGGTTGCGGTGGTAAACCTTCGGAGGGTTGTCTTTGCGGTTCAGGGAAATGCTGATCAAGCCGATTCGACAGGGCTTGAACTCCGGCATTTAGAGTCAGAAGAGTGTTTCCGAGGAAACGCAAGACATCGTCTTGATTTCCAGAGGCCTCCAATAATGGATTTGTTGATGGCATATTCGGGGCTCCTTGAGGGATATTCGTCGACGTGGGTGGAAGAGCAGGTACGGATTCCATCTCATCGGGCGGAGGTGGTGCCTGCCTTGAAGTCAAAGGATGAACAGCCTTTTTAGGAGGCATCGCGGAAGGATTTTAATCGGTAGAACGATTGATTTTGATGATCAAGTCGTTCCCACAGACAGCGCCAAACTGTTAATGTCAGATTTTGTAACAGGATCCTCCAGACGTTCGCCTTCTCTCCAATAGAAATTTCCTCCGCCAAACCTGAAAGAGGACAGAGCAACTAAGGGTGGCTGGACTTCAGCCGTTAGCCCTCCGATGCTTAAGTCAGGCCAAAGCAAGAAGAGCAGCCAAGCAAAATAGGATCGAGATTATTGTGTGTACCTTTCCCATAATGGAGTCGTCCCTTTATATAGATCTGAAGCGGTTCAATCCGTTACGCAAGATGTCGAGATCCCGCTGATCTCGTGTACGATACTGAGATCTTGCTGATTTCTTGGGATAAGATCCTATCTTTAGAGACGAGATCCAACCCAATGACTTATTTCAGCAATCACGTTCCTTGATGGCCCTCCCTTGAGATCCGGAACCACCAGAGAAGATAAGCCCAAAAACCGACCTATGCGGGCTGCCGGTAGGCGTAGTAATAGCGCTGATCACTCAAATAGAGCTGGAAACCGTAGTTAGGAGTCATAGCCAGCGAAAAGGAAGGAGACGCAGACAAGACGGAAACCACCGAACTGGGTGTAGCCCTGCCTGGCATCGCAGAGGGATTGAACAAGCTGCCCGACGGGAATCGGGTGCTGGTATTGAAGGTTAAGAGATATAGCCGCAGAAAAGCTGTTCGCATGTTGGAACCTAGTCACGAGTCCAAGTGCTCGCTCATTTTGACGTAACACCTTTCAACGACTTGTGAGAAGGTCTGCTCGCTGTTCAAGAAGGGGATCTTTGCTTCGCTTTATCTGACCGTCGGATAGGGGAGCTCGAAGCCTTGCGAATAGGTGCTCTGTATTTATCCATCCTACGACTCTCAAGCATATGATCTCGAAAGTCGGATGGGCATCTCGCACTTACTCGATCTGCGACTCTCGATTAGATGATCTCGAGAGTCTAATGGGTTCTTCCGTACCTTCCCAATCTGCGACTCTCGATCAGATGATCTCGAGAGTCTAATGGGTTCTTCCGTACCTTCCCAATCTGCGACTCTCGATCAGATGATCTCGAGAGTCAAATGGGCGTCCGTGTACAATTTTTAATAGCTGAGCTGGTCTCCATTATTTTGTCTATAACAGGGATTGCCTTGACAAAGATGACAAAAAGGGTTTTTCTTGTTCTTTTGGGTTCAGTTTGTTGGAGTTTCTGAGAAAAAGAATTGATCCTCTTAATGGAGAGAGCAGGATTGCGAACAAAGAAGGAGATTGGGGAAGAAGAGAGAATAGTGCAAGAAGAGATTATTAGAATAAGAGAGGAAAGATGAAGAGAACAATTCATGGGGATGAGATTAGTAGGCCACATGATCGAAGATTGACAACTTGTAGAAGTTGGAAGATGGAGGGGATTAGATCAGTGTGCCATAAAATGGAGAAGAGAAAATGCAGGGGCATTTTCACACCGGGCTCGAGTGGAGCAGCCTGTGTGAGGCAGGGGCACACTCGGGGTGCGCGATCCAGTGTGAGGTGGATGGCCCGTGTGAGGCAGGTGGCTTGTGTGAGGCGAGGCCCATGTGAAGTGGGGCCCACAAAGGAGGGTTCGGCTGAGGGCCTGGCTTGTGTGAATGAGGAGCCTGGGCTATTAGATAAAGGGATTGATTCGCCGCGCTCTATCAGTTCAAGCTTTTAGAACAAGTGGTTAGTCATCCTACGTCAAAAGTGGTATCAGAGCGGGAGGTCTCGTGTTTGAAACTCCTAAATGGGGGTGATTAATGCAGGGGCATTTTCACACCGGGCTCAAGTGGGGCAACTTGTGTGAGAAGGGGGCACACTTGGCATGGGCGATCCATGTGAGGTGGATGGCCCATGTGAGGCGAGGCCCATGTGAAGTGGGACCCACGAAGGAGGGTTCGGCCGAGGGCCTAGCCTCTGTGTAAGCAGGAGCCTGGGCTATGAGATAAAGGGATTGATTTGCCACGCTCTATCAGCTCGAGCTTTCAGAACAAGTGGTTAGTCGTCATACATCAAAAGAGTTCAATCAAAGGACCCTTCTAATACCATGAAAAGAACTTTGAAATTAGGAATTTTTTTCTCTATTGAAATAATAGAATGAATACGAAGCTATCGTATTTATAGGCTTCCAAGCCTATTTTAGAAATTTATAGACATCTTCTCAAGAATATCTAGAGAGATCCTAAAGCTCTTCTTAAGCCTATCAAAAAGGTTAACATAGATTACAAGAATACCCTCAAAGTACATAAAATTACAAGAATGCCCCCAGAAATTAAACCACTATTTCATAATTCAAACCAACGTTCTAAAAATGGAACTATAGGTTGAGCTGGTGCAATTGTCAGATCAATCCAAAACTGGTGCAACCAACATTTGAACAAAATTTATTATCACCCTGTAATGATTATTAATTAATTTTTTTAAAGATGAAGCAATATTATTAAGGCCAAACAGCCGAAAAAGAAAACAAAACAAACCAGAAAAACAAAACAAAAAAAGGGAAAAAATACAACCAAACCCCCCAACAAACAGAAACCCAAAAAACCGCCCACTCCGACAAATAGAACAAGGCCTGATTAAGAACCCTGCCCGAAGAACATCCAGTTATGAAAGCAAATATTGTTTATTTCCATCCAGACAGACCAAAACATTGCAAGCAAGGCTAGCCCTCATTTAGTGCAACCAAGAGAACCACCCCCACCAACATGCCATGATCTAAAGAGGCATTCGATAGATCTAGGCATCACCTAGAACAAATTCGTCGGCCGAAGAATAACAGACTAGACCACTTTAGAGAAAGAGTAGTGGATGAAGAGATAATCTACTGATTCCTTGGCATCCAAACACAGTAGAGGCGTTAGGAAGGCCTATTGAGCTCTTCCGAAGATTATCCATGGTGAGAATTTTGTTTCTCCCCACTAACTAGGAAATGCTGAGACTTTTGGAGAAGCCCCGTACGTCCAGACAAATGATGTACGATGATGATCACCCCCTTGAGGAGGCTGGGCTAAAAGCTGATACAAGGACCGAACCGAAAATCTACTAGAGCTACCAAAACACCAAACAAGAGAATCATCCACACCTTGAGACGTCGAGATCCCCTACAAGTGAGAAAGAAGATCCAACAGATCATTGAATTCAAAATCATAAAGGTCCCTCGTACATGTGGGAACTCAAACTCATCCAGAATTATCCTAGGAAAAGCAACTAGCAACCGAAATATCAAGCACAAGGTAAACGCTAGCCTAGACTAGAAATGAAGATCTAAGCGTAGTATCACCACACCAAATATCACCCCAAAACCTCACCCTAGAGCCCTCCCTCACAATGAAACTAAAGCCCAAAAAAATACTTTGGGGCAACTCGTGCAATAGCCTTCCATGAGAAAGGGGCCAAGTAGAGGGATGAGTATCTAGTCCACCACCCGAAGAAAGTGGTAACATACTTAGCCGCTACAATTTGCCTCCACAGACCCAAGACCTCCATCCCAAAGCGCCACACTCATTTACCTAGTAAAGCCACATTCATTCCATTTTAGAAGATGGAATTCTCCTTTAGAAGCCCCTCGTTGCCAAAGAAAATCCCTTCTTAGCTTATCAATATGATCAATAACCGATTCTAGGCAACTAAACAGGGACATACAATAGAGAATCAAGTTAGAAATGGAGAATTTGATAAGAATAATCCTACCCCTAGGGAGAGCAATTTGCTCTTCTGGGGACCAAGCTTACACTTGAATCTCTCAACCACTTTATCCCACAAAAGAATCGCTGGTTTACTCAAGCAAAGGGGGAGGCCAAAATAGGTTTTTGGGAAGAACACCATATGGCAACCAAAAATCTCAGCCAAATGTGCCAGCTTCTCTAGAGGGGCATGGACACCAAGGATCTCACTTTTGGAGAGGTTTATATTAATACCCGAGGCCACCTCAAACCAAATTAAAGAAATTCCCAAGTTAGACACCATTGAATCCTTAGCCTCACAAAACAGAATGGTATCATCCGCGTACTACAAATGGCTAATAGGCTTGTGGAAATTCTTGACAAAAAATCCCCTAAAAAGCCCCATCAACTGCCTTCTGGATAACATCATACTTAAGGACTTTTAACTACTATCACAAAAAGGGAAGGAGAGTGGGGATTCCCCTGCCAAAGACCCCAGGAAGCTTTAAAAAAGCCAAAAGGGGAGCCATTAATCAGCATAGAGAAAGTAGCCAATGAAACACGGCTATGAATCCAATCTCCATTTTTCCCCAAAACCCGTTTGCCCCGACAAGTAATTGAA
Organism: Liriodendron chinense; assembly: GCA_003013855.2. Lineage (NCBI taxonomy): Eukaryota > Viridiplantae > Streptophyta > Magnoliopsida > Magnoliales > Magnoliaceae > Liriodendron > Liriodendron chinense. Next base: position 1,620,480 of record PVNU02002850.1, read on the forward strand.
GAACAGCCAACTACATGATCATAAGCTTTCTTAAGATCTTACATAACACTCCCTAATTACCTGACCTATGGCAGGAGTCCACACACTCATTGGCAATCAGGGCACTATCAATGATCTACCTACCTGAGATAAAGGCACTCTAGAAAGGTGAAATGATTATGGGGAGAACAGCCATAAGTCTCTAACTTAGAACTTTACAATGATCTTATACAGGTTTCCCAAAAGGCTGATAGATCAAAATTTTCTAAAACAATCATCTTCCTCCAACTTAGGTATAAGGGCCAAGAATGTACACCCTAATTCTTTCAAGAGATAAGCCAAGCCAAAAAAGTCTTCAGTGAAAGCCAAAAGATAGACTTTAATCAGATCCCAAAAAGATTAAAAGAAAGCCAACAAGAAACCATCAGGTCTCGGGGCTTTGTCCCTCCCCAAATCCTAAACCGCCACTTTAAGATCCTCAATACGTATGGGACTCTCTAGGCTCAAGGCATCCTCTCAAGAGATGCGATTAAAGTCAAAGTTATCCAGGCAAGATCGTTTCGGGCCCTCATCTGACACAAGATCAACATAAAATGGCATCACAGATAGATCGTTTATCAACTAACTTAATACTATTAACCGAAAGAGAAGAGATAGAATTGGTTATCCCATGGAAGAACTTAATATTTTTATCTCCCTCCTTAAGCCAAACCGCCATTTAACACCATTTTATCTCCTCCTCTAAAAGCCGAGAATGATAATCAAAGATTAACTTATCTTTTACGATAGAATCCTCCTCAGATAGCCGGTCGTTCTCCTCAATCAACTCTTGAATGTCGCTAAGCAGAACATCCATCTCCCGGTCTCTAACATTGAAAACCTCCTTTTTCCAACAACCGATCTTAGCCCTTAACATCTTCAGCTTTTTGAAGAGGATGAAACCCACCCTACCCACAACTTTGAACAAAGCCCACCAAACAGAAACAAGATCCTGAAACCCTTCCACTTCAAGCCAAGCAAGCTCGAACTTGAAGGGTTTAGGATACCAATTGATCTCCTCTACATCTAGAAGAATCAAACAATGAACGGACACAGGTTTAGGGAGACCTTTCTGATGGGAGAGGAAATTGCTTCACCCACCCCGAGGACACCAAGAATCTATCTAACAAAAACATAACCAGCGAGGCTTGGCTATTTGACCAAGTGAACTTACACCAACCACACTCTCGACCCAAAAAACCGCAAAACCCCTCATACCACTAGAAGTCCTAAACCCATGAAGCTTCTCGTGGACAAAGCGAACAAAATTGAAGTAACTACCTAAGCACGAAGGAAGCGACCATCTATCAACCATCATCTCCCCAAAAGGAGGGGTGGAGAGAGGGATGGGAAGGACCATAGACTCCTAAAAAAAACCATTTAAACCCAAAGGATATCTCCTAAAAAACAACATCAACAGAAAATAACTAAATCCAACTATCCTCCTTGCAACGAAGAGCATAAATTCAACATTAAAAGAACTCCCACTGCATCGATGAAGTCTAACGCCTCCCAAGCCACACCTTTACGACCCCACACTAACTTAACAAGCTTCTTGCTCACCAACTGGACTTGGACTCTTATAAAACGATAATGCTAGCTTTAGACCTTTTACGCATATCTTTAATTTGGAATCATTTCCAGGGGCATCCTAACCCACGAACTTTCCAGCATAAAATCTTCATTAGGGAACTAATCTAACCCTTCTTCCCTTCCTAATGCTTCTAGGAATCCCTTTCATTGACCACTTAGGCCAACCCCTAGGTTCACAAATTCCCTGCAGCCCTTCAAAGGCTCAAGGGACCGGCATTGAATGCCTCCCTGCGAAACTCTAACACCCCTCTCATTAACTATCTGGAAGAGGGCAATGTAATCCTCCACCTTATCCCTAAGGCCTCTCTCACCCATCTTTTTCCATACACAGACAACCAGCACCTCTAAACTCTCCCGAGAAGGAGAGGAGAATACCTGGGTATCCAAGGGGGTATGAACCACATCCAAGGATCTTCCAAGGCATAAGGGGAGGAAGACACCAAATCCCCGAATTCTTGAAACCTACCCTGACTCGAAGGAGAATCTTCGAAGGAATAATAGCAAAGGTATTGAAAATCTCAATGTGAGGGTGGCAGCCCACCTCCCTTTCATAACAATAAGCCCCTGAACCGAAAGGGAAAAGGCAGGTTTTTTTTTTTTTTTTTTGTGCGCGTGTACATGCTTCCCCCACACGTCACTAAAAGAAACATTCGCACGCATGGGCAAGGATACACACGACTTTTGAATTTGGAAGAAACCTCCAGAAGGAATCCCATAGACGCTCGGGCCAACTATCTCTGAATCAAGTGGGCCATGGCACATGTCGAGCGGAGACGAAAAGAGTCTGAAATCTCCCTCCTCGAAGCTGACACCAATGTCCAACTCAATAATGCACTTGATGTTATCAGCCATGGCGACGCCTTCAATAATAACGTTGGAACCACGTGGCAAGCTGTTAGAGGCTGCACAAGTGGCTACAATCAATCTATCGTCAAAGACATCAAAGGCATTAAAACCATCAGTCGTCAAGACTCGAGGCTCATAATGACCCCACCACGCATCAGCCGCAACAGGAGCACAACAAATGAAGATGGCTCCTTCTCTTTCTCCCCTCGACAGGTGTACACATCATCACCCAAGGGAGGGTACGATGGGGATACATGGGAGGACAGCGTCAAAGAGGAAAGACCAGCTTCTAGAGAACGCATGGCTAGCTGACCTTCTACCACTTCACAATCCATCCGATCTTAGCCACATGTAACCTCCCCTCCGATGGCTATAATCGAGGAGATGATAGCAGTGACATCGAATGAGACACGTGGTCTCTGGAGAAGCTGATCGAACAGTTGGACCACACCCTGACGAATGTCAACCCTCCATTCGTTGATACCTACTACTAAGCCAAATCTACAGTCTGGATCAGAACCACCACCATAACGGCTGACGACACAAGGGGTCCCACGCAAGAAGATAGGTATCATGCCCCGAGGAACATGGATCAATTCCCCTTTCATTTAGAAGTATTGAATATATTTGAGCTTCATGTTCCTCCTCCTAAGAGAAATGTCAACTCTAGGGGCATCCCAATTAGATTAAATAGGATGACAGTTTCTCATTCAATTAACAACCAACCGCTCTACCACTGAGCTACTGAGGAACAACGGGAGATTAGATCTCATAGAGTTCAACTCCCCTTCTCAACACATGACCAATATGAGCCCGAAGCTACCTTCGTAACTCCTAGAACTTCTTCATAGTGGCTCCGTTCCATGCCTCATTTCATAGGGAACCTCAAAGTGGCTCTATTTCATCATATTCCATGTATATCCCAATTCCATTCATTTAATATCCCCTTGGAGTCAATGACATCAAACCCATATGAAGTCTTACCATGAGCAGATTGTATCCATTGGGCAAATATAGGTTCGATCAAGATTTGTTTAATGTTCCTTTCATAAAGTTTCTCCATTATTCATATGGCTCCTAAAATAGAGAAAGAATCAGATCGATTCCCGAAAAGGATCTTTCTGATTTTCGAAGAATGAAGGGCAAAGGGATTGATAGAGAAAGATAACCCCAAGTCATCAATACCCGCACAAACCAAGCATTGATCCCGCCCCACACGCATGATCTTACCAATCCAAAGAACTGTAGTAATATGGATCAAGAGTCTTGACACTCCTTCCTACACTCTGACTAGGGGTTCTGGCCAACCCGCTATGAAAGTCGGCACGACAGTTAACTAGCACACGCACCGCACTAACAGAGCATTTTTCGCCCCCAATCACAATAAGAATAGAATCCAGCACTAAGTTGAACTTTTTTCCGACAAACAAACAAGTGATCCCATTGGAGTTCCTCCCATTTCATAGGAGCCTCATCAATGGTAACCACCTCACATAGATAGGAAGCCACCGCCATGAAGACCTCTTCAAACCAAAGTACAACGGCTAATCAAGGAGGCTGAAGCCAACATCCTCGTTCCCAAACATAGACTAATCAGCCCACCTAGCTAGGAATGGCATCAGACCGTTCTAATAGAGTTAGCCAGCAAAGGTAACCCGATCGATGTTTTTTTAAGGACAAAGAGAGACCCAAAAGACTGACTCTTGTAACTGGTAAAGGAGAAAACCATCCTTGTCGAGATTACGGGACTGAATAAGCTAGGATACAAGGTTTGATACTGACGACCCTGGCCTCAAGGTAGCCACTAGGCTCCATTGGAGGTATGACTAAGCTTTTTCCAGGACTCAAGGATGAACAGAGACTTCAAATCCAAACACGGCAATCAATTTGGACATAGGGACAGGGGGAGCAGCCGTGGACCTAGGTTGTTACTTCGAACAAGAAACCAGAATGGAATTGTTGGAATGGGTAACCCTAAAATCCTCCGGGGGGGGAGGGGGGGTGGTCCCATGAGAATAGCTCTAAATGACTTCAACCCCTCAACGGAAGGACCCACATCCTCAACTCTCCTTGCCAAATGAGAAGAGGGGAAGGCCTCGTCTCCCCTCCCCTTTTCCCCCTTACTGCCTCTTCCCCTTTTTTCATTACTCTCGATTAACAATCCACGGCCTATAATGGGCTTCTTGAACCCTTCTCTCTCCCATTGAACCTTTTCCCGTTCAGTCCTTCAATCGTCCTCACCAGATCTTCCTCATTGTCTATCCCAATGAATGCAAAATCCCTTGACAGAGGCCGACCCTTTCACCAAGTTACTTTCCCTACCTTATTGAATTGTTCAAAGACCCTTGAGAAATTCAAGTCCATCCGCTCCTCCAGGAACTAATCAATGAACGAGGTGGGAAGATTCGACAAGGGATCCCCTACCTTCTTCCGATTCCTCAAAGGTCCTCTTTTCCTTCCTTTACACGCAGGGATCCACACAACGGGAATGGAGGCTCACTGATGGTTGGCAAGGATGAAGTAGGTAGTGTCACCGTCATACACCAGGAGGGGGCGGTATCCTGGGAACGCCTTTGGAAGAACTATTTTTGCCACGGAGTAAAGATCTTCCCCAGCTATAGAAGGAAGGATCCCCCCCATCTACATGACGCCTTCGCTCTGGCCCAAGACAAAGCTCTTGACTTTTCTCTAATAAAGTCCCGCAATGCACGCCTAGAACTTCTTCTCGATCGCCCTCTCGATTCAGCTCGAGAGATTACATCATTCCTCAGATCGAAGATCAAAAGGTACTCCATGGAAAACACCTTTCTTTGGCAGACAGATTGATGCCATAATGTAACAAATATTTTTGTAAAAGAGAGAAAGGGTCCAAAGCCAGTTCGATTGTCAGTTCAGACCGTTTCAGGCAGGTTTGACACGGTTTGCACAGTTTTTTAGGCTTCAAATGTTTTGAACAGAACCGAGCTGGAACAAGCTCTAGGTCCGGACCGACAGGTCGGTCCAGTCCAGTTTTTAGACCATTGGTACAGACTTGAGCATGAGCTATCAAATTGTTGTAGTTTAAGCACGACCAGAATGCATATGCAAGGATTCTTTGCAGCCGTACCTTCTGCCATAACTTGATTGATTATCTCATCTTTCTCTTTCAAAAGAGCGGCAGCATCACTTTTTCGACTTTGTTCTCTCCTTAATGTATCCCTTTCTTTGGTAAGAGCATACACCTGAAACCAAAAGCATCAACAAGCAATCATAAGAGTTGCCATCAGCAAAAAATGAAAATACCAGCAGTAATGTAACTGGATGAATTGATAGAGTATGAGACCTTTGAGACCATTAACTCAGGTTGACGAGTTCAGGACAACATGAAGCCATTGTCTTCTTTTTTTTCTTTTTTTGAAATTTGAATATGAAGCCATTGTCAACATGTAAGGAAAACAAATTTCCTTTTATCTATGAAGTATCTCACAAAATAAGCAGCCTGATGACAAATCTCAGTCACACGGCTCACTTGTTCACCTGATTATTAAACACCATGGAGATGAGGGCCCCAAGGACAAAAGATGAGAAGATGATTATTTATGGGCCATCCTTTAGTTTGTGTTCATTATTTGTGGCAAGACAGAAAGTTGATAAAATCCTTGTGGCTAAAGCATCCATGAAAACCACCCTTGTTTTGGGCTTACAAAGCATTTGCAATCAATGTGGCTGAAAGATGACATGGCTGCCAAATCAATATTTGCAACTCCTGTTTTGGAAAAGAGACAAATGCCCTGATTGATTTCCATCAACAAGAAAAACTAGTAATCAACATGACTGTGGCAAACAGCTGACTTAGGTGGCGTTTGGTAAACTGAAAAATAAGGTCTGAAAATTAATTTAAGTGCTGAATTTTAGTACTTATAAGTACTGAAAAATCTGTTGGTAATTTGTCTGAAAAAAACCCTGATATCTTAAATTAAGTGCTTTTTTCATAAAAAATTGTTTGGCAAGCACAAACCATAAATGTCTGAAAATTGACGATTTGTCATATTTACCCTTATTATCTCAATTTCCATCTTTTGTAAAGTATGAGATAAAATATGTTATTGACATTCATATACATCTCTCAAACATATATTTGAATTGATGGATCATGCATTGTCTTCTTCTTAGTAGAACAATCATTACCCTTCGGTTAATGTCCTTGAATTGGATTATTAAACATTTCATATTTAATTGATAAATGCCAGTTTGAAGGTTAGGATCAGCTAATATTTATTTATTTTTTTATTTATTATTATTATTATTTTTGCATGATTCAGCCATAGTGGGCCCCATGTTAATAGCATTTTTTACAGGTGTGTCATGCCACTAAATTTTTATCATTCATGGCTCAACAGTTGCCACGTTAAGTAATCACAACCATCTGATTGATGGCATTCATCACCACTTTTCCTGTGTTGTCATCCACCTAAGATTTGGATCCGCTCTTTTTTTTGGTCTCATCCCATAAAATAAGTTGGCAAAATAGATGGACAACGTGAATAAAACACATACATCATGGCTTGCCCCACAAAATACTATCATATATAATCCATATATATAACCTGAGTGTCTAAGCCATCCCTCGGCCATCCAAAAAATTTTAAGATGGCCCACCTTGATGTCTATGTGAAATTTACACTGTCCCACCATTTTACCATCTTATTTTAGGGCATGAGCCCAAAAATGACGCTGATCCAAATCTCAAGTGGACCACACTATAGGAAACAGTGGTAATTGAATGGCAACCATTAAAAACTACTTGGGGTCACAAAAGTTTTTGGATCAAGCTGATGTTTCCCTTTTGCCACCATCCATGTCTGTGTGACCTACTCAACAGGTTGGATGGGAAATAAGCATTAATGTGGGCCCTAGGAAGCAGATTGAAGGCTCAAGTGGACCACACCATGACAATGGGGATTGAAAGCTTACCGTTGAAAACTTATTGGGGCACAAAATTTTCGAATCAAGTTGATATTTATGTTTTTCCTTTATACAGGTCCATGTCGTGATGTTATAAGCAAGTTAGATGACAAATAAACATTACGGTGGGCCCTAAGAAGTTTTCAATGGTAGGAATGTAATCTCCACTGCTTCATGTGGTGTTGTCCCCTTGAGCCTTCAATCTTGCTCCTTTTTGGGCTTATGCCCTAGGATGATCTGTCAAAATGGATAGACGGCATGGATAAAACATTTACATCACGGTGGGCCCTACAAATCCCTTGACAGGACCGTCGACTGTGGAGGCAGCGCGGCAGCACCCAATTCACGCAGGCAATCCGCGTCCGCACCTAATCCGCTTCGAGTAAGCCATGGACGCCGATTTCTTGCCAAAGCACATGGGCAGCTAGGTGCGGTCCACCGTGATGTTTGTGAGAAATCCACTCCATCCATCCTCTTTTTTAGCTCATTTTAGGACATGAGAGCAAAAATCCAAAATTCAAGGGAGACGCACGAGAGTAAAAATTGGAGAAAAATGCGTACCGTTGAAATCATCTTGGGCTACACATTGATTTTTATATTCCATCCGAACCGTCTATAAACTGTCCATAAGGTCATTGTCACTGTGATGAAATGAAAACACAAAAGACTACATCCTGTGGCCATATGAATGTTTCAACTGTGGTTATTCAATCCCCACTGCTTCTTTTAGTGTGGGCCACTTAAGTTTTGGATCCGCCTCATTTTTCAGTCGCATATCATAAAATGAGATCACAAAACATATGAACGGAGTGGATTTCTGATAAATATTAAAGTGGGCCCTCAGCACATGAACTTATGGAGAGACTTTTGGCAAGAAATCCACCTCCGCAATTCTCACCCAAAATCACCGTGAGGGACAACCTTCTTACACGTGGCATAGTTCCATTAGCACCACCATAATGTATGTGTTAGATCTATACCTGTCTATCCATTTTTTTAGATCATTTTAGGTCATGACCCAAAAAATGAAAAAGATCCAAAGCTCTAGTGGACCACACCACATAAAACAGTGGGGATTGAATGCCTAACATTGAAAACTTCTTGGGCCACATAAGTTTTGGATCAATCAAATATTTTTGTTTTCCTTTCATCCATGTCTACATGACCTTATGAAGAGTTTTGATGACAAATAAATATCATGGTAGCCCTTAAGAAGGTTTCAACAGTGGGCGTCATCATCCCCACAACCTTTTGTGGTGTGGTCCACTTGAGCTTTGGGGCTGCCTCATTTTTTGGCTCGTGCACTAAAATAATTTGCCAAAATGGATGGATGGTGTGGATATAATGCATGCATCATAATGGGGCCAAAGAGCTTTGCCATGTCAACCACCCTACAGAGTTAGCCCGCAAAAGCTCAAGGGTAAAGTTGTCATTTATAAAAAAAATTAATTCAAAATCACTTACCGCATTCCGCATTAAGTGTTAAGCCAGAAAATAGAAGCTTAAAAAAAGTCCTATTTTTTCAGTGAAAACTGAAATTAAGTGCATAATTTTTTAGATTTACCAAACGATCTGAAATAGAAAAATTACTAAAAATAACACATTTCAGTGATAAGGTCTGAAAATAAGTTTTACCAAACAGGTCCTTAGCTTGCGAGAAGAAGGATACAAGATGTTCTCAGAGAATCATGAACTACAAATGTGACAAGTCACCACAAGAGCAATATAAGCTACTATGTTGCAAAGAACAATATGAGATCAGACTGAAAAGACAACCCCAGATTCTCAATTATTGGACTCATTGTGCAGTAAAAAAAAAAAAAACCCTCTTTAGGAACAGCGTCAGTGCCCTAAACCTCTTTTTTTTTTCCAATAGGCAATGATGATTTACCAAAATAAAAACAGCAAACACTATATCCATTAAGGCAATGGATAAGTGTCACCTACATACAAGGCTCGCCATGATACACCACCTCTGACCAACACTCCAGCCACAGAATTACTCTCTAGGAACTAACCTGAACAAGATGAGACCAGCTCCACGTTCCAAAGAGCTATGTTAGAATGATCATGTTTCTTTGTTTAGGTACTTTAGAATGATCACGTTTCAGGAATCACCCTAAGCAAGTATCAACTTGTGCATCACGCTTATGCAACATGACAAGTATCATCCTAAGCATGAAGGAAAAGTTGCCTCTTTAAGATGCTTTTAACATGGTGGAGACCTTGTGATGTTGTGCTTGTTGAATTTTTTTCTTTTAGCAGTATCTGGGTTGCCATTCCTGAATTCGCATCAGCTTCTTAAGGGCAGAGGTCAGATGATAGCAAATAAATAAATAATAGGAAAAGAAAAGAAAAGAAACAGTTTCTTTTTAAAAAAAATTGCACTTGAAGCCCCAAGAAAGGGTTGAGCACAAACAGGATACGGAAAAAAGTCCTCAAGCATCCCTCATCCTAGAACTCTCTCTATATGTACTTAAGAGGGTTTTTTTTTTTTCAAATGCTTACAAAGAAATGTATTGGCAATGAGCAAAAGGAGCTACAAGAAAGAGGCAGAAGGGGGTGGTGATGAGTAAACCAGCAACTTTTTTTTTTTTTTTTTTTTTTTTTTTTGAAGCGATGAGAAAAAATTTATAAGAAAAGGCCGAAGCCAGAATATACAAAAACAGACTACACAACAACCCAGGGAAAATTACAACTCAGCCCAGTTATCCAGGACACGAGCACCGCCCTTAGAGGCCATAGTCCATTCTCTAACAAGCCTTTTCGCAAGCATGAAGGAGTCCTCTACCCAACCAGCCCAATTTCTGAAACATCTATTGCCCCCTTAACAAATAATCAGCATTAGACCTTGCCACCTTAACAGAGAACAACAAAAGATCTAAAACAAAAAATAAGTGGACTTTCCTCATGGATAACAATAAACGCCATCTCAATTAAGTTTTCACAAAGAGAGTTACCTCTACCATATGGCATACTCTAACAAAGAACAACCAAAAAAGGAAAATAAAAAATAAGTGGACTTTCTTATGGATAACAACACATGCCATCTCAATTCAGTTTTCACAAAGAGAACAGCATAAGAATAAAGAATGCCATCTCAATTAACCTCTACCATAAGCATTCATGTGGGTTTACAAAATATTCTAGCTAACGAATAGAGAACAGCATAAGAACAAAGCAAAGAATCATGACTAAATGAAAACTGATTAAACATAATGCATAAATACAGTCATAATTTCAATTTGCAAAATTCAGAAAGGCCATTTTATGTTTAGTTGTAGAAGAAATAAACTATGAGAAGGAAATGTACCTTCCTCTCAAGAGATGCCACCCTTTGATGGTACTCCTCTCGCAGTGCATCAGTTTCTGAGTCTAGATTCCTCTGCAGCATAATTGTCAAGAGTGGTCAAACATACAAAACAAAACTCAGGAAATTCTACCAAAGCCAGAGTGTGATTTAGAATGACAATTTTTAAGACACTGGGAAACTGGAATCAAGCCCCAAAATAATGGAAGAAAATGTCCCTTCCAGAAAGTTCAACATATTTATGAATAAGTATCACAATGAGATGCAGGATGCCCAAAGCTGAAATATTTATGAAAAAGTAGTCCAAGAAGAAGGTAATTTAATTTAATGGCACTCATAGATGCAGATACACAAAAATATTTCTTAGCTTGGACTACTTTTTTTTTTTTTGAAAGATAAAGGTGATTTTATGAAGAAGGTGCCAAGGTGGCTCCCAAAAGCTTAGATTCGACTATTTTCAGACCTTTGATCATTTAAATCTTTTCCTTACAGTGGCAGCCTTGGCCTGGCCCAGATCCAGATTGGGGTATTGCTACTGGGCTAGGGACAACCCTGGCCCAACCATAGCCTGGCTCATTGTCACCCCTAAGCCAAAATGATGGATGAGTGGCAAGACAAAGAAAGATGGAATTTGAAATGAATGCATTTGAGGGAACATAAGAAGTAGCACCAATAGTTGCTAAAATGAGAGAAAGTAGAGTTAGATGGTTTGGCCGTGTGCGACAAAGACCAAGAACTGCACCGGTTAGGAGGGAGTTGGTTCAACTTCAAGGCCTTAAATGGCAATGGGAAGGCCCAAAAGGACGTGGGCAGCAGTAGCAACAAAAGACTTGATGAACTATGGCTTAACTGAGATATGGTCCTTGATAGAGTGGAATGGCGAAATAAGGTTCATGTAGCCAATAACCCAATTAGCTGGGATAAGGCTTAGATGGTGGTGGTGGTGGTGTACTTATTGATGGGCATCTGGTAGAGGGAATAGGGTTTAATCTACATGTCGCAAACAATTAGAAACAAAAAGGGAAAATTTTCAAGTGATGCATATGCAACTATTAAATAATCTTTGGGACCCTGCAAAGCTGAAAAATGAAAATGCAACTAGAATAGGATCACATCCAATGACTAGATTAAGCAATTATAATGTATCAAGAGCATAAGCAGTACATTACCAGTGCTCAAATGAGCACAGACTTTCAAGAAGCTGTCAGTAGCAAGTTTCCAGATTAACTCTCACAATATTAGGGTATATTTAGTGTACAAGACCTAAAAGCAAATCAGAAGAAAGAATACATGATAACTCAGCGATGGATATGATGTGAAAGGAAAAGGAAAACATGACATACAGGGCAACAAGTGAATAGATACCATTATCTGCTGCAAACATCTATTGATTTAGCCCACAATTCCTAAGGAAAAAACAGTATTTAAGGTCCATACCTACCTTCAGATCATCAATTGTGGACTTTAGCTGTTCATTTTCATTCATCAGCTTTGCAATCTCATCAGCTTTTGCCTGCAAAAGCATTCAAACACTAGGAATGTGAATTGCAAAATGGGCACATGAAAAGGAACGATAGAATATGTAATGTATTATCATGCACCCAAAGGAATCTGTGACAAAATAATTCTTATGGCGAGGATTTAAGAAAGAAAGCAGAGAACTGCACATAAAAGATAATAAAAGGCATTCAAACTACCATGGCGTGTATTAGAAACAAAACGACCCAAAGCAGCATAAGTTCAAGAATTATCTCCCTTAATAACTAAAGTAAATGAAGGTGGAGAGAAGAAGAGGCTACTTTTAGAGGTGGTTGCATGAAGATGAAGGTATGGGGATAGAACTAGGAGGGGCCTCGGATCTAGGGGGTTGGAGCACATGTATTATCGTGGAATATAGGTAAGGGAAGGGAAGTAAAAGTAGCCTTAAGAGGGATGAGGTTTTGGAGACAAATAATATACCTGTAAAAGTACAGAAGATACTGGGTGAAACCAGATTAGTCTAGTTAACTAGTCTTTTTAATAAAATTTTACGGATAAGAGAAGTAATACCAATTTATGAGAACAACATTGCACCACCTATCAAGGGATCAAATTTATGAGTCAAACTTGGGTGGTGGAACAAATATTAGAACTGTCTCCATGGCTGATCAACAATTCAAGCCATTTTTCTACTTAGACAATTGTGCCTCCTTGAGTTTCTGGCTGGTAGAGAAGACCATTTCCCATGACATCAGAGAATTTATGGGATGTTGGAGTGTTAAGTCCCTTGATATACATTGATACACCATCCTCTGACAGCTCGAGCTTTTAGAGAAAGTGGTTGTTTGACATGGTATCAAAGCGGAAGGTTAAGTGTTTGACTCCCGATATGCCACCGGAATATATTCTCCCACGAGGGGCCATTTATGGTGTGAGTTGTGAGTGTCCCTCCACCTGGGTGTGAGTTATGTGTCCCTCCACCCTTGCCCAGTATGTTCCTGTGCAAAGTTCCACCCCGCACGTGTGGGGGAGTGTTGGAGTGTTAAGTCCCTTGATATATGTTGATACACCATCCTTTGACAGCTCGAGCTTTTAGAGAGAGTGGTTGTTTGACAGCTACTACAGTTAGTAAGGCTGTAAGTGTAGCTCCTCTTTGAACATCAAGTGTTTCACTGTGCATTCACTGCTAGTCAGTTACTTCCCTTAGTTGCAATTGACCAAGAGTAGTGAATGCATGCTCTAAAATATTTTTTTCCCGAGCAAAAGACCACTTCAATTGTAAACATCACATGAGGCATTAAAAAAATGGGAATTGAAATACTATGTGTCTCATTGACATTTTCTTTTAGAATGGTAGATGGATAAAACGACAGGAACTAAAACAAAAAAATAATTTAATAATGATGATTCGCCAACTTCCAAATCAAGCGAAGTAAACCAAGGAATGGCATAACAGTCTCTTCTAATGCAACAGCTGACGGGCAAACTAGAAATTTCTTCAGCCTTCAAGCAAACACAATACAAAAATAAGAAATACCTGGGCTTGTCTAGCAGCACCTTGCAATGCAGCTTCCATCATTTTCATTTCCATCTTCACCTTCTCTATTTCAATAGTGTAGTCTACAGAATCAGATACATGTGTTCCACAGCTCAAATGTTGCTCTCTTTTATCATTTTCAAAATCATTTTCAGGAGTATCCACTTCCACAGACTTGATGGGTGATCCAACGTCGTGAGGAGCAGATTCAGAAGCCATATCTGGAGTCTTCCCTGAGCTAGGCGTGTTTGGCAGGCTATGACTACAGAGTTCAGTGGCACTTTCAGCATTCACAATACCCACTGAATATGAATTGGAAGTCTCAGGCTGAGCGCTGACCCTATTATCTAATGCATCAACATTCTCAGGAGAACCATCCTCAAGAACCTGTTCTGCTTCAGTTTCATGTTCGTCCTGCTTTCCTTCCAACATATGATGTGATTCAGCCTGCATAGGGAGAACGATATTCTCAACAGCAGCTTCAATTAAGTTTGTTGGTTTGGATTCTTCTGGCGGTGATTCTTCACTTGGTCCCAGTTCTATGACAGTTTTCTGCTGAAACGAGTGATCAGAGTTCTTTATTTCTAGACTTCCAGTGACAGAGACATCTGTCTCAACTGGCAGTGGATGCAAACTGGCTTCTGTTTCACCATGTTCTCCAAGGACAATCGATGTGCTTCCTGCATCATGAGAATGTCTATCTTCCTCCCTTATTTCAGGTGCTTCATTTTCCTTTTCTGCAGGAGCAGTTTGTTCCGAGGCAGATGTTGGTAAACCTTCAGGTAGATATTCCATCATGTTCTTCAACTGGAGACTGACTCTGTGAAGTTTCTGCTTTTTCTGAGCGTTCAACAGAGCTATCCCCACCCTTATGCCCCATAAAGGCCATCATTGGTTCAAATAGTGCTTTCCTATCTGATGCTGAAGGCCATAATCCTGAAGCTAATGACCCAGACAACAAAATACTGGAGAAATCAGGTCATAGGCTTATACACCAGAAACAAAAAATACATATTGTCGCAGCTTTTACACATGCAATACAGAAATCAGATGAAAAAAGAAGCAGAAAGAAGAAATTAACATCAATACTCAGTACCAAAATTTGAAAATTTTAGGCTCAAACAGAAGGAGAGGAAGGGAGGAGAAAGAGCACATCATAGAAATCATGATACAAGCATGTTCAGGGTAGTTACCCATGCTCTACACGTGTACATAGATTCTGATGACAATCAAGCCTGGTTTACTTTAGACATGATTCGTTAAGCGAATGAGGTGGCTGATGCTCTCCCCAAGGAGTATCTAGAGCGGAGTTAAGTACACAGTATTCATTACCCTTCATAATGGTTATTTATGATTGCACTTTTCTTATTTACCTTAGTGTCATTTAACAAGAAGTAAGAAGGTTTCTCGTGCCCTTTTTTCCAGGTTAGATAAACTCCTACACAATCGAGAATAAGTTTTGAATTTTCTAGACAGCTAGCTTATTGCGTTGAACAGACAAGTCGACATAACATGTCCATGAATGAAACTGAAAGCAATTACAATGGTAATTAGATGGTGGCGTAGTTTTAGCTCCCAAGCCATAGATAGAGTCAGGTTTCTTCTGTTCCTAAATCCTAAGCATTCATTATAGGGTGTCCATGGCCCAAAAGACAACCATTTCAAACATCTAAGTACCTACTAATTTGTGCAGACCTTGAGGCAATGTACATTACAAGGGCTGGTTCAGATAGAAGGATCTGAGAGCTAGAATCAAATAGGCAGTTTTCTGTTAAACCGATGGTGCATGCATTGTCCGCAGGAAATCATAGGAGACACTGCCTTCTCTAAGATTTGCAACGTTGCTTCCTTCTCAAAATCAAGGCTTTTCCAATCACTTTTAGACAATTCCCAATGGATGCAAATGGCAGCATTGACTCCCTGGCTAAAGTGGGTGTAATGAGACCTGATCTCTCCATCATTGATCGGAGATAAATCTTCCTGGGTCATTTTGTCCTCAGTTTTCCCCCCTTTTCATAGAGCATCTGTTGAGTTCAACTTCATAATTATTTTCTTGTTATATCGGGGTTGGGTTCTGTCCGTTGTATCACTGTTTTGTTGTCAATGGGCTGTATCTTCTTTTTCTTTCTATTGATAAAATCTTGTATTACGTATCAAAAATCTTTCAATATATATATATATATATATATATATTGCATATCAAAAAAAAAGTTGATCGAAGAACAGTTTGAGAAGAAAGATCAAGATTACTTCCCACTGTGAACTAAATGAAATGCAAAACCTAACACTTCGGTTTCTCCCTATTACTGACCAGCCTCCAGTGATGCATGGCACTCAAACAGTGTGCAAAATTGCAAATGACACACAAGTGGCACAATTGTAAACATGCAAGTTAGCTTCCAACGAGTTGTCTTTCCGACATGCCCAAAGGTATGCACTCCCACCAAGAATTAACTTAGTTCAGGACATAACAAGAAAATGGTACCATGCAGTGGCAGGAAGTAATAGAGTTTTTAAGATTTTACAATAAAATCAAGGGATGGTTTAGGTGCATTAAATGTGTAGAGATAGTAAGAGGTGAATTGGCATTTGCATTCACAAACGGTAATAAGAAGTTTAATTAGTGGTGGATTCCCATAGAATAGCTTATTAGAGTGTCACTTGTGAAAGAATTGAACGGAAGTTATCTGCGTATACCTTAGGCTTCCGGTTTGTATTGGGAAGCCTCCTGCGCATTTGTGGGATTCAATCGTTGAAAGAATTGAACAGAAGTTATCCACGTGGAAGGGCCGTCATCTCTCTTTGGATGGTCATTTAATGTTGATTAAAGCAGCATTCTCTAACATGCCAATATACTTTATGTTGCTATTTCAATGCTTGAAAGTGGTTCTGACGAAGCTTGAAAAATTAAGAAGGGACTTCTTGTGGAGTGGGAAAGTGTGATGCAGACATCAGTGGTGCACCCTTTAGAGTGTACCAGAGAAGGCGACGTCGCAGATCGAGTGTTCGAGCAGATGAGCTGATGTGGATGGACGTCGGGCCCATTGGACCCATTTTCTGACGCGTTACGAATACGCGAGTTGCAGGACCGTGCAGGAGCATTAGTTTTAGGCTCTTTTTTTTTCAGGCACTTTAGTGCACTTTTTATTTTTGTGGCTTATATATACTATGAGAAACCATATTTCAAGATTATTGAATGAATAAAAAATTTAGATGTTTTTTTCTTCCTCTTATTTCAAGAGATTAGGGTTTCAGGATTGGCCCTAGGTTGTTGAGAATTCAACCCGGAGTTCCTTGTTTTTTCGTCTTTGATCTTCAAGGTGCGTGGAAGGTAAGATTCATCTTCGTTCATTGTGGAAAAACCTTTATCTTCTACTTTCCGAAACCGATCTTTCCCCCTTTCCATTTTCTTTCTTCTTCGAATATTCTCCTTTGTGCATGATCGGTAAAAAGGGGATTGCTAGCCTTGAAAACTTGATTCAGACTTGAGTGTGGGTTGGCCTATGCTAGGTTTAGGGACATTGTCATATCCTTCGGTCCCTTTTTTACTTGTTTATGTGCATTTATGCTATGGGGTATGATCCATACAGATTTTCATCGTCTCATTGTTGAATTCGTCTAATCTTTTAATTGATAGCAAATAGTTATATAATTTCATTACTCGAATGTCTACTTATTGATCTCGCATACATTTAGAGTAGATCATTGCATACCCTGCATCAAAGCGGTGAAGAAAAAGTTTCACCTTTTGAATTGGAAGGAGGTTTGTAGGCCGAAATTGGAAGGAGGGGCTGGCTTGAGGGTCCTGAAGACTATGAATCAAGCGTTGTTGGAAAAATGGCTTTAGAGATTTGCCGTGGAAGGCAACAGTTTATGGAGAGAGGTTGTCACAAGTAAATATGGTACAGGTCAGGAGGGTTGGTGGATTAAAAGCTCATCACGCTATAAGATGTCAGCTCTTTGGAGAGCGATTGTCTCAATGGAAGCCAAATTCAAAGAAGCAGTCACTTTTATGGTGGGAGATGGCTCCCGCGTCCGTTTTTGGGAAGACCTCTGGACTAGAGACTGACTTCTAAAAGATGCCTATCCTACCTTGGCTTCCCTCTCTCAGGATAAGAACATATCCGTCGCGAGGTGCTTCTCTTTTGAAGGAGGTCAAATTGTGTGGGCGCCCCAAGTTAAAGAGGATTATCAGATGCGGAAGTTGAAGCGTTCTTAAATCTTTTGGAGAAACTGAAAAAGCGTCATGATCGACATGACATCGAAAGACTATTGTTTGGAAAGGTCTTAGTTCGGGCAGCTTCTCGGTTCATTCCTTTTATGGGCTTCTCTGCCACACAACATACCCCTCAACTCATAATTTCCATTTCTAGAAGTACGATGACCCACCTTGCTAGGTAGAAACGGGGTCCTTACGGTGGACGATCTAAACAAAAGAGGAATGATTATTCCAAACACATGCATCATGTGTATGAGGGACACGGAGTCGGTGGGTCACCTTTTCACTCATTGCTCTTTTGTTAGAAAGGTGTGGGATTGTATCCTAGGCTCCTAGCAACTCTAAATGTTTCTTAGTCATGCCGTTGTCCATACCTTCCTTTTTAGCTTCATGGCATGAAGGACGAGTGGGGAAGGAAGGGAAGGAGGTGTGGAGACTAGCTGCAATGTGCCTCTGGGCCCTATAAGACCAAGGCTTAGGCACTTAAACTTGGCCTGAGGGCTGGATTTGGGTTTCAAACCTAGGCACGATGTCTAGGCCAAGCCAGCCTGAGTCTGAGCCAATTGTGAATGCCCCAGTCCAATGTCACTCCCAATCATTAAGTGGGCCATTGTTATACAAAAAGAATGGACAATTTAAAGACACTTGTGAGCAGTTCTCATTCAATGTACATGTGTATTTTAAAAGCACTTATGTCACTCCCAATCTGAGCCAATGGTGAATGCCCCAGTCCAATGTCACTCCCAATCATTAAGTGGGCCATTGTTATACAAAAAGAATGGAAAATTTAAAGACACTTGAGATCAGTTCTAATTCAATGTACATGTGCATTTTAAAAGCACTTATGGATCCATGATCATGTTTCAATTACCATAACCATTCATATGATGTGACTAGTCACATATGGAGGGGACATGCCCAAAAGAATCTTAGATTAGACTATTCCAAATCTTTGATCATTTCACTCTTTTCCTTATAGGCCCAGCCATGGTGACGGCTGATGCCTTTTTAGCCCAATTAAGGCCAGGGTCAAGTCCTTTTTAGACCGATTGGAGATAGGGCCCTAGCCCGGCCTATTGCCACCCCTATTAAAAATAAACCATAATGGCAAATGTTCAAGACTGCAACCTACATTAAATATAGCCCTGTAGTGCAGCCCCTCCATTGACGTGCTAAAAATGTTGATGTACATCAAACAACAATGTAAGATTTGAGGTCTCTCCTATGTGAAATGGAGCAGATTAAATAAGCATTTCAAAATTGGTTTACACAGATATGGGGTTGTCTACCCTAAGACATTCGGTATCTTCGTTTTGTGAATGAAAAGGTCGGCATTCAAAAAAGATTAGAAAAAAAAAAAAAAATTTGCCTGAAAAAAATATCAATTGGTTGCTTTTTGCATGACTATTGCATCTTTCTTTGTGTCAGTTTGCATGGCTCGGTTTGCCAAACTCACACTATACTTTTTTCCTGAATAAAGAATGTTTCACATGAGACATTATACGACGCTCGCTCAGAAGAATGTTTATTCCATATCTCCCCCATAAGATGATTCCATCCATCAGATTAGTACCTCGAAAATGGAATTACAGCCAATGGGCCAAATCAGACTGTTAGGATCATCTGATCGGCGAAATTTTTGGGGTTCTCCCATCCACGAGCCCACTAGATGAATGATTTGGATGGGCTCTGCATGTAGTTTGCTGGACACGTGTCAAAACACTGAATTGAACATTATATATTTTTCTCATTTATTATTATATTAACACAATTTCTTCTATTTAAGTGGCTCAGAAATTCCCATAAACTAAACTGTAAATAGCAAGCATGTGAATTCTAAAATAATTTGCAACCACGGATCCTGATTGTTTCAACCCTAATTGATAATAGCAAATATTACCTTCACCAGATTCAGGTTTCTCCTCCAAGCCAAGAGCGTTGTCAAAATTCTTCTCGATATTCTTCACACTCTCGCTCAGCTTTGTCACTGCCCCCGCTAGATCCGGGAAGCCACCCAAAGAGACCTTCCCCAACCACGCCATTCTCTAACAGGGAAACCAAAAAATCCCTTGATCCCAGCTCAAGATTCCCAGCTCGCACACATCAAGAACCCTACAATTACACATGAAATCGAGTATAAGAAACGTAAATTCCATAAAAACACAAATGGAAAATGAAATTGAAACGCAAAAATGAATTGGAATCCAAATCGATACACGCCGGTAATCCATCCAATCCTAATATTTTAAAAAAAAAATAAAATAAAATAAAATGAACGACGTTCAAATGCATGGGATTTGCAACCAGATCAAGATCCGAACGAAAAACAGATAAATCTGAATGAAGAAGCATCTATTCGATGAAATTGTTCGCGAAAATGAGTGAAAGCAACATACGTTCGTCGCGGATCGGATCAGATCGAAATGGCTGGATCTTAGTAGATGTGTCGGGATCTGCGAATCTAATCACCCAATTTGGATTTTGGGTTTGGAATGTTTGCAGAGAGTCGAAAAATCGAAGGAAACAAATGAGCAGAGCACCTTGGGCACTCTGGATACCAGGCGGGTTGATACTATCAACTGGACGCGGATGGGGATGGACACGGATCGCGTCCTACCCCTGACAAGACCGAGCGTTCTGTGGGGCCCACCCTGATGTATGTGTCTTATCCACTCCGTCCATCCGTTTTAAAAGATCATGTTAACGGAGGAGCCCAAAAAGGAGGCAGATCCAAGACTCAAGTGGGCAATACCACAGGAAGCAGGGTGATAATGAGGTCACCGTTCAAACCTTCCTAAGCCCAACGTGATGTTTATTTGCCATCTAACCTGTTCATGAGGTCACATAGACCTGTTCAACGGTAGGCATTCAATCCCCACTACTTCCTTGGGTATGGCCCACTTGAGCCTTAGATCTGCCACCTTTTTGGATCATGCCCTTACATGATCTGTTAAAATGTATGGACGGAGGCGATAAAATACATACGGTGGGCCCCACGGCCGTCCTCGCAGGGGTAGTACGCGATGGCCTGCAGTAGGCAAGAAGTTCTGCACTTGGAAGCTACATGGAGCTAAACGTGATGTTTATGAGAAATCCACACCGTCCATCTCTTTTTCCAGCTCATTTGATGACATGAGGCCAGAATAAAGGCGGATCCAAGACTTAAGTAGGTGACACGAGAGTAAACAATGGCAAAGGAAATGCCACCGTTGAAATATTCGTAGGGCCACGGAAGTTTTTTATCAGCTAAAACTTTTGTGTTTTCAGTTAATCCCATCGGGAATAACCTTATGAACGGTTTGGATGGCATGTAAACATCAAGGTGGACCCTAGGAAGGTTTCGACAGTAGGCATTTCTTTCCCTCCTTTTTCCTCTTGTGTGGCACAATTGAGTGTTGGATCCGCCTCATTTTTTGTTTCTCATCCTAGAATGAGCTCTTAAAAAGGATGGACGGAGTGGATTTCCAACAAACATCACGGTAGTCCACACCTAGCTTCCGCGCGCACGAACTTTTCCGCTCCCTATCAACTCGGGCAGCGGCATTTTGTCGACGTGTGATTGGTTATGGTATTAAATAAGGTTCGAGATTGCGTGAGTAGGACCCGGTCGGAGTCGACTCGCTCGACCTGAAAAAGATACTATCAGCTCGGGCGAGTTTAGCGGTGGCTCATTGCCACAGGCGGACGTTTTGGCTTCCCGGGAGGGGTTGCCATTCCCGCTCTGGGCCACGTGCGAATATAGTCTATATGTTCCAATCTAGATGTAAATGGTTGGAGTAAAAATAATAGGCTTTACTGGTACTGTGGCCTAAGTGTGCAAATAAATGGATAATTGTATATTGCCACCCACATGTCATGTCAGCTTTGTTGCTGCTGAAGTTCGGGGACGAGCAAGCCGAACCGAGCTTCGTTGTAAGGGGACGGAGGCTATGCCGCTCCTCTGAAGGGACCTGAAGAGAGAATGAGAGCAAAAGAGAGAGTCGGGATCCAACCGTTAGCCCTCTGATGCATAAGTCAGGTCGGGGTTTCAAATGGGTAGCAAGACGGCTTGGGTTGATTTGTTTTTTGCGTACCTTGGTTCCCAGTGGTCGGACTATTTATAGGCGGGGGGCTCTCCTCTAGTGGCTGACGCGATGGGACAAAGTGAGTTGGGACGCATTTTCACCAACTTCCTGACCGGACGTGATGAGACGAGCTAGGAGAGGGCCTCCACCAACTTCCTGACTGGACATGACAAGAGTACTGTGATGCAGGGGCCATACGCCTCCCCTTGCTACATTTATGGGGGGCAGGAGCATTGCCATGCCGTGTGTCAGGGCAATTATGGGGGGGCAGGAGCGGCGTCATGCCGTGTGTCAATGCATTTATGTGAGGGTTCCGTACTTCTGCCCATTGGGCATTTAGCAGTGTTATTGACCGGCGCCAAGGCGGGGGCCGACCCGAGGACAAATCTCATAACCTGGGAGTTCGATGTCATTGACCGACCCGAGGACCCGTCCTTTGCCTAGATCACCCGTCTGACGTCGGTAAAAAGATCGTGTCGGGGTCTTCCCAAAGAACGATCCCCAAGTTCGGCTCGGGAAATTCTCCCACAACAAGCTCCATTTAGCCTAGAGCTCTCAATGGAGCGGGTCAGATCCGAGATCCGATTCACTCTGAATCCGTATAATGCGGATTTGGATCTTAAAATAGGTCTGATTAGTTAAATGGACCGGATATGGATCTTAAAATAGGTCCGATTACTTAAATGGACCGGATATGGATTCATAGGAACATATCCGAGTTTGATCCGAATCCGATTAAGATCTGACTCGTTGTCACCTTACTGTATATGTTATATTCATGCTGGCTATCTTTTTTACAAATTATTTTAGGCCATGTCCACCATACCATAGTAAATAGTGGGATTTGCATCATTTTTCTACTAAATTAAATATATTATATTATATATTTTATATCATATATTTTTTTAGATTTGTAACGGGGTGGATTTGGACCTAGATCTGACCCGAATCCGATGGTTATATGGATTTTGGATCGGAAATGGATCTAACAATTTATAAATGGATCAGATATGGATATCACCTTTTGGATCCGAGTTGGATTCGAATCCGATCCGAATCCATCTATAGATATACGGACTTGGAGCCAGATCCAACTGGATCCAATCCAGATCCGACCCATTGAGAGCCCTAATTTAACCATTATTACCGGAAGAGCATGTGATACGGCTGGTAACTATTCTAGACCTCTCCTCGCGACTCCAAAGGGGCGTTTGAATAAGTCGCTTTAGATAAGCTATTCTGATTGGTATTTATCTCTCGTGTCTAATTAATTCCCTCACATCTATTGTCCATCGTGTCGGGTAACCTTTGACGTGGACTATTCATTATGTGAGCCTCGCCTTTGACATGTAGGCCGTCCATCATGCTGGCCCACCTTGGATGTGAGCCATTTATCATTAGGGACCAACCTTTAACATGCATCGTCCATTATGTAGGACTATCTTTGATGTTGGTCATCCATCATGTGTGGCCCACCATCAATATCCACTGCCCATCACGTGGATCCCACCTTTGATGTGGACCGTCCATCATGTGGCCCCGCCTCCGATGTGGGCCATCCATCATGCGAGGCCAGCCTTGGATATGACCACTCATTATTGGGGCCAACCTTTGATGTGGATCGTCCATCATGTGGGGCCCACTTTGACGTAGTTCATTCATTATGTGGGGCCACCATTATTGATTACCCATCATGTAGAGCCCACCGTTGATGTGGATTGTCCATCATGTGAGCCCCCACCTTCCATGTGCGTTGCCCATCATTGTGGACATTAGATTGTGGGTGGATCGCGCTCATGGGTGCCTTTTTTAAGGGCTTTCACTAGTGTGTTTGAGGCATGGGGGTATCATATTTGATTGAAGTCATCACTTACAAGTTACTCATATTTCCACAATCGACTAGACCTTGTAGAAACCTTAAGAGGATCTTGGAGTTAAAAATGTGATTGTTCATTTCTCTTCAAATATGCCATGCTTGGGTTGAAAAGGAAAATCTACTAAGGATATTAAAATTTTGATTAGTAGAGTTATCAACAAAGTAGTTAATCAATTGTAAAATAGAGGTATAAGAAACAAAAAGGGATGGAGAGTTTAAAGTGTAGTTTCTCCCCCAATCCAATCGATTAAACTACAAGAGAAAAAAAATGGGGTTAATAAATTCATATCCATTAGGACAAAACATGCAACCAGTATTATTAATGATGTTTGTTGTCGCTTGAATTTTGCCAATAGACAATGTCGAGCTAAGCCAACCTTGTGATCTTTTCCACCTGCATCTTTCTAATACGAAATAAGCTCGTAACACTCGTCAATCATCGATCCTACAAGAGAGAAGAGAAACATGCAACAAGGGGTGCCGATGGCCGACTGTAGACCTTCTGATGCCTAAGTTAGGCTTGTAGGAATCAAACGTAAAGGTTGTATAGGTGAAGAATGACGTACCTTGTTTTGGAGATCAAAGCCCTATTTATATGATGTGGAGAAGTTTTGGGCGCAAGAGTCTTGTTAGGATACGTTAGAAGAGTCGTAATGAGGCGGGTATCTCGTCACTTGATCTACGGTTGAGATCGAGTCGAATCTCTATCTCGTTCGTGTTTGACTGATCTGCCCCGTACTTGTCGCATCCCTCTTTGGAAGTGGTCGTCCCAGTTTACTCGGGGTATGGAGCTCTACGCTCAAGCTCCTCTTCTTTGGGCCTCTTGTCTGGATTGTGGATCTTCCTTGGAAAAGGAGTCCGAGCTCTGCATTTGTCGATTCAGCTAAGTAACTTTTCCTAAATTTGGATAATCGCTCACTCAAATGGTCTCCGTACTTAGGCCATTAGTCGCTACTCCTCAACTCGAAGGGCATAGTACTTGTAGATAATTGTTCAACGCCTCTACTCAAAAGAGAACCTAGGGCATGTAGATAGTGGAATTGGACCTAAGGCCTTATCTTCGGCCTTAGGTGACGGACATATAATTGAGGATACCAAGCACCACAGAGAAGAGAAAACGTCTTCCTTGCCATCACCAAAACCCAGATTCCACTAAGGCCTCAACCTCAGGCACTACAATTATCCCAACTGATAACTCAACCAAGGATACCAAGTGATGACTGCACCAGCCGTCCTCGGATCTGAGCACGTTATACACCGCCATACAAAGATAACCATTAGCACCGGGATACGCGAGATGCGGACATGATTAGCATAATCTCTCTCAATCCAAAAATATATCCTAAATGGGATATACGGATCCACTGCCATCGGTTGCGGATCATCACCTATAAAAGGACACCTCCGCATCACCTCAAGGTACGCATTTATGCACTACACAATATACCCTAAATCTCTTATGCTCAATCATCTCCCTTATTAACTTAAGCATCGGAGGGTCTTTCACTCGCACGACTGGCATCCCCTCACGATCTTCCTCTTTGTGATCTCAGGTCCTATGATCAACGTCGTTCATTTCTACGTGCCCATCGAGAGACAAAGATCTACCGTTGATCCTTGATTAACATCTATTGTCCAAATTCAGACGTTAAGAAAAGTCAACACCTATTCCCCCTACCCTAGCTACCCCATCATTCCATGCCTCTTTTTCTCCCTTTTTACCCCTCTCTCCATTTCTATTTCCCTCTCTATTTCCCCCTCTCTCTAACCATAAAGCCTCAAATGTATAGGACTCCTCCCATTTTTCCATTACTAGCATTTGGAGAAGAAAAGAAGGAGAGCGAGGAAGAGAAAAGGAAGAAAATAGTAGGGAGAAAGAGAGGTCAAGAGAGAGTTGGAGAGTAGGAGAGAAGATCCAAATCATCCAATCGCGTCGTTCATCCACCGTAGTGTGAGTGCACGAATCATCTACCCGTTTACTTTATGTTGAGCCCACCATATGGGTCCCATTTTGATGTATACGTTGCATATCTATATCATCATTCCAATTTAATGAGAGTGGGACCCACTTGTCCACACTAATCTGTATGTGGTCCACCTTGTTGTATGTGTTGCATAGTGGCGTGGGTTGTCACCCCGTAGCACCTCGTGCTCTCACTTTCCCCTGTCCATTTATTTTCATCATCCAGCGGGGTGTACCTGTTGAGCCTATAATTGTGTATATTTATCCCCAATTACATGTTATGTTTACACGAAACAATGCGGGTAATGAACTAACTTACGCTTGTTTCAGTGTATGTAGGTGATTGAGAGATAATTGTAAGAAATTGAGCTAAGTTTGATGATCTAAAGCTTCAGAGGAACATGCTCCAGCAACCATAGATCATAAAGAAACCAAGTATTGAAGATTTGGAGCTTAGAAGCTGAAATCTAAAAGTTTCAGATTTTGATATTGATGTACAAGAATTTAAGATTGATCGCCAACGCCCAACGGGTTTGCGATTGATAGCTAGCCATTTGAGATTGATCTAAAATCCCCAAAAGTGTTAAATTGTTGTTGGACTAAAAAGTGGGTTGGCGATTGATCGGCAGACCACTTGCGATCAACGCTCAAGCTACCAAATTTTTTTTCCAAAATTGTAGATTTATTATTAGACCTTGGTGGACTAAAAATCGGATTTGCAATCGATTGTTAAACTACCTGCGATTGATTGCCCGACCTTGCAGATGTTTAAATTTCAATTATTAATTGTTGGCTCGATTTTGCGATCGATCGACCAATTAATTGATGCATCAATCGCCGATGATAGTGTAAGATTTTCTTATGTAATTTAAAGTCGGTGGCGGATTTTCTCTATAAAAGGTCTTCTCCCCGAGTTTTTAAGATGATCCTAAAATGTAATGGAGGTGGAGAAATCCGAAGGGGGTGATTCTACTTGAAGTTTTTTCTGATTCTTCTTCTAGTTAACGTTTTTATGATTTTTCTTTTGAGTTTTAGTTCAACCATCTTCATGGTTGGCTAAACCTCTTAATTAGGGCTAAGAGGTGAGGCTTATAATTATTCACAACGCTTTGTTTGATTTAATTCAAGTGCTTTGAGCTTTAATGATGAACAATCATAGTTATAGTTTGAAATAAAGTTTATAGTTTTAGTTTTATCTTCTATCTATTGTGACATATTTACATCGGATGATTTGATTTATTGAGATTGATCATTGGGGTGTTTGAAAGGATTTTGATTTGTGGAGATTTTTAGATCCATTATGATATAGTGGATGCTATGTGATCTTACAAGTACCCTGAGTTCTTATATAGAACTGAACCATGAAAGTCTTTTGGTTTAAATCCGAGATAAATGTTTTGTTAATTGATATTAGTTCGATTGAAGTTAAATTCGTTATTTGACTTAGGTCTAGTGATAGGATTTGAGGAAGACCATGAATGTGATCTTAGTTGTTTTGTAAAAGGATTGGCCTGTACAATTGAATGTGCCCAATGCCTCAGCTATTATGAGAGAACTATATTAATGGATGATCTATCTATGTTGGATGTATTATTATAAAATGATTATATCTTTCGATTGTATAAGGATAAGACTCTAATTTCAATTAAGTTATCAACTTGAATGGTTGGATTGGAATTGTGAATTGATTATAAATGGATTTCCTGAATTTGCCTTAAGAAGGTAGTTAATGTTATTAAAATTCAATTAAGATTTGAATTTAAATAATCTTAGTTACACAATTTATAATTGTTACGACAATCCCTGAGGACGATCTCGGTCTCAATTGAATTTTTACTACATCGTGACCCTGCACTTAGGGTTGTGAACAAGCTTTTTGCGCCATTGTCGGGGATTAGGTTAACGATTTCGAATTTTGTAATTAGGGTATAGTTTAGGATATGATAGGTTTTGTTTTACTATTTGTTTTTTTTTTTTTTTTCCAGAATTATTCTAGTACTAACAATTTTTGTTTATTTGTTTTGTAGGATTTTCGGCTAACTTAGTTAAAGTAATTCGGTAATACCATTCTAACTTAAATTTTATTTTTTATTTTTATTTCTCTTACTTTTTGGTAGTCTTTTCTTTTTCAGATTTTTAGATTTTGGAAGGGATGATTGTGATTGTGATTGTAGTGAATTGGTAATTAGAATGGATGATTGTGACTGTAATTGTAGTGAATTAGTAATTAGAATGGACAGTTGTAATTGTGATTGTGATTGTGATTGTAGTAAATTAGTAATTAGAATGGATAATTGTGATTGTAATTGTGTTTGTAATAAATTAGTAATTTGAACTCGGTTCAACAAATTCAGTTCGAAAGCTTAAACTCGAACTTAGACTCAACTCGAAAACTCAGACTCGGCTCGAACTCGAACTTGCTCTTGCTCAGTCTGCTAATCAAGTCAAACAGGTAGGCTTGAAAACCGAGTCGAGTCGAGTCGAGTACTGAGCGGGGGGTGGTTGCTAGGCGAGTTGAGTTGAGCTGGGCCAAGCTTGACTCAGATCGACTCGTGTACAACACTATAATAGAGTAAGCACATGAGTACGGTAATACCATAATTCTGCAAAGTGCAATATAATTTTCTTTTCTTTGCACGAAGTTCCTGGGAACCTAGGTGGGGCCACCGTGATGTTTGTGAGAAATCCACCTCGTCCGACAAAAATTGAGTCAGATCCAAGACTCGAGTGAGCAAAAATCGTGAGGATCGAAGGTCCACAGTTGAAATATTCACGGGGCCACATAAGTTTTGAATCAGGCTAACAATATGACCATTATGGATGGCATATAAACATTACTCTGGACCGAGGGGGGTTTCGACTGTAGGAATTTCCTACCCACATTTTCCTTTAGTGCGGTCCACTTGAGTGTTGGATCCAGATAATTTTAGGTCGCATGTCTTAAAATGATCTCACAAAATGGATAGATGGAGTAGATTTCTCGTAATCATCACAGTGGGCCCACCTAAATTACTAGCGCAGGAACTGCCTTCGGCAGGAAATCTGCGTCCTAATGCAGCGGTGCTGAGAACGTCAGTGCTGATGGGTCGAGCAAAACTGGAAAATAATCTCCTCCTCTCCGTACACGTCGAGCCACCAGAATATTCTCCACCTTCGGATATTCGCCGGATTCTGGAGCTTCTCTCCAGCTAGACAGACAGGTACCTCACCGCTCCCCCTCTCTCCCTCTCGTCCGTCGATCTCTGATCCAACGATTCTGGATTTTTCGGGAATCTCAATGCTGACGTTAGGTTTCTGTACCGAGGATTTGTTTTCTGGAGGATGCGAAATCGCCTGATTCAAATTTTGTCGCTTTAAAACATTTTTGGGCATTAGATTCCAGGTCGATGGAGCAAAGCCTTCAACCGGTAGCAGTAGGGTCAATTTCCGCGCTGGCGCTTGATTTCCCGTTGAAGAAGCTCGCCCGTCAGCTGCATTTCACGGCTTTCTACTGCAGGGTGGCGTCGACTCCAGCTTTCAGTTCGGGCCGCAGTCGCCCCTGCCGCCGACTCCGTTGATGTCCGTTGCTGCTGTGTGAGTTTCTTCTCAATTTGCGTTCACTACGTTCTCGGATTATTGTTATTTAATTTTTCGAAATCGGGCTCTCTCTCTCTCTCTCTCTCTCTCTCTCTCTCTACCCCCTTCTCATGGGAAGCTTCCCATGAGGTCGAGCTCTGTGGGCCCCACGTGATGCGTGATGGACATTCATGCCGTGCATTTGGTAGGTCCCCTCTAGGTTACGGGATGTGCCAAAAATCAGCCATATACGGAACTCAGGTGGGCCATGGCATCTGAAACCATAGGAAATCATGACTAAACCATCTAAAAGCACTTGGTGGGGCCCACCTGAGTTTTGGAATGGCCTGAAATTTGGTGTGGTTCCCCATCCAAGTGCGACACACACAATGGATGAGCTGGATGTCTTAACCACATCTCACTGGGCCCTATATACAATCAGGAAGGTTTTAATGGGCGTGCATCCATTCTCAACTGTTGTCTGTGGTGTGTGGCCCACCCAAGCCGTGGATTGGTCTGGTTTTGAGGCCGATGGCTCACCATGGAAGGGTGCATCTGATTAATGGGATGGATGTCCCACACACATCATGGTGGGGCCCACAGAGGTTGACCTCTCTGTACCTTTTCCCATATATATATATATATATTTTATATCGTCGAGGGTTTTAGAAAGATTGTATTGCGTTTGTTTTTCTTTTTCTTTTATCTTTTCAAAATATGCTACAAATAGATGAAACTGAGGGGATCCGATGATGATGAAACAGCATTGCATTTTTCTCGTAGTTTATTTAAATATTGATCAAAGGATTTCCGGGAAACAGATTTTTGATTGAAGAAAAAGGGAAAAGATTGTCTCTGCACTGTGACTTCCAAGGGTTGGTACACATCTCTAATGGCGTTGGGAATCTTAACACTCAACTCAAAATGGATTTAAATTTTGCATTTTGAAATGCTTGCTAGATTCTCACCAACCGTCTTTTAATGGTGGGAGATGGTGCAGACCGACTCTGGGTGCTCACTATGCATATTGAAGTTGTTCTTAAAACAATCCATCATTAAAGAGAGACTGCAGGCCCAATGATTACTGATTTCTCCTGATTCTTCCTCATTCCATATGATACCTTAGATATCTCTTTTCCCTGTCGCTAGCTCAAGGTTTTCAAACTGGAAACCCAACTCAGACTCAATGTGGATCCTTTGGCGAGTTGAGTTGCAACTCGGTTTAGTCCTTGATTGAATTTCCTGCTTTACAAGGCATATGATATAATATAGACTTTTGACTAGTTAATTGATTTTTTTTTTTTAATTGGACTAAAAGAAAACTCCAGTGACCCTTTTAACTTAGATCTGATTGAGTCAAGTCAATTTATAGTAGTTTTATAGTTCATTCACCAAGTTCATGATCCCGATTTTCTTATAGAAATATGGTATGCTGTATAATTTTTTTTAATACATATTCGAGTATTTTTCTCAAGCTCTAAAAAGAAGAGAAACTGATAATATGTATCTCCCATCAGTTTCATGAAGTGGTTCCCGCCTCTCGATAGCCTAATCGTTGATCTGGTGGGTCCCATCTGTGGGATGGGTGATCTGCCAGTATCTTATCCATCAAATGGTCAACCATCCTGTGAAAATGGGCAGGTAATGCTTCCCATCCGGTCAAGGAGATTTGTGAGCCATCTCCTATCCACCATGGGGTCTACGATATGAATGATTTAGATCGCCGAAATGTGGGCAATTTATTTGGCTGAGCAGATGCTTGATCAAATATTGACATTCGTCAAAAATAAAAATATATTCAATGTTTCTTAGATAAAAAAAAAATCTGCAACATGAACTTTGAGGATATACAATGAGGACCAGTTTCTCCTAAGACAAATTTATTTCAAATGATGCCTCAGGTGTTTTTGATGATTCGGACTAGTAAAAGTCTTGGATACATGTATAAACGCGTTCAATCATAGAGGTATGCTATAATTGCTATTGTGTAGTGATGTACTAACCGGAGCCTTTCCGGACAGGCTGAAGTATCGAACATTGTCATTATAGAATTTTATTTGATGTCTAACTCCAAACATTCTGATGTTTTTTTTTTAAAAGCCAGATTCCCCGAGTTCATGGTTATGGTCCTTTGAAGCAATTAAAGGAAAAGATGGTACTCCAAAGAAGCCAAAGCTATGCAATTGCAAAAACTCAAAATGCTTGAAGTTGTAAGTGAAACACGTCTTTGTGTGTTTTACTACTAAGGCTGTTGTGGTATGTGTATGTCAAAGAATGATTATACCCACTGTTTTAAATAGCGGTAGCGTGTTGCATATTGTTCAACCCTCTATAGTGTGTAGCGTAAGTTACACATACTTTTATTTTAAAAATTGGAAAAATATGATAAATGGTAAGAAAAAAGTGAAAAAAAGCCTCAAAGTTGATTCATTTTTTCAAGTATAAGCATTGTTCTAACAAGGTATTAACTATCATTTATTAAAAGCCAATCTACATATATAAACCAAATCAAATAATTATCACATCAACAACTTTCTAAGCAAATCACTTTAATTAATAATGTCTAATTGAAACCACAAGTCACAATTATGAAAAGAAATAAAAATCCCATAGTTTAAGAGTATTAAGTACAATAAAAATGTCACAATGTGAGTTTTACACCATTTAGTACAAACAAAACTTAAAAAAACTATACATTGTAGTGTGCGCTACATACGCTACACTCTATGTAGCTGTAGCGCATACTATGACTCCTATAGCATATGCTACTAGGGATTTACACTATTTAGCAATGCTACGTAGCACTATGGCTACGCTATGTTACATGGCGTATGCTACCGCTACGCTATGAGCACTATTTGAAACACTGGTTATACAATATGATTTCAGTTTGATGTCGTTATATGTTTTAGAAGAAATTGTATTTGTATTCTTATAGTAAGAGGCTGTTTTTGTTTTGTATAAAATTTTAACCCAATTTAGCATAGAAATTTTAAGAGAGGGACAGCCGGACGAGCCAACCATTTACAAACTCCTCAGGCGATTGTGCTATAACGAGGATCATAGATTGCTGCTGAGTGCTGATTCATTTGTTTGAGCAGCCTGTTATTGATCAATGGTTGTGATAACGTTCATTCCTCTTGTCTATTGTGCTTTGTATATTTAATTCATTGATGATGGAATCCAAATATGAAAATAAGTTTGAGAATCTACAAATTGTTTCTATTAAATTACATGGAGTTGAGAACTACTTGCCCCGGGCTTGGCCTGTTACGGTCTTCTTACAGTTGAAATGGAAGTATAAACGTCTCATAGAAAGCAGCCCAAGCGAGGAGTTCGATACCTTCTCCAAGTGAAAGGATGATGACTATCAAGTGATGAATTGGCTTTTCAATAGTATGGAAGAGCCAGTTTACAGTATTGTGATGTATGAAAATAGTGTCAAAGACATTTGGGATAGTCTACGACAACTATATTCTAATATTCAACATCTCTATGATATTTTTCATGAATTCTAGACAATCAAGCAGGGAGACAATTTACATGAGCACTGTGCTCGATTTCGTGGTCTAGTCGATGAGTGGTCTCTACATCATCCATTTATTCAAGACCTGGCACAACAAAAGCGTCAACTAGAAGAATTTTGGTTGCTTTATTCCTTACCAATGTTCGCCCTACTTGGACTTCAAATCCTTGGAAGCGAGCGGGTCCCTATCAGATGTCTTTGCCCGTGTTTTATGCGTAACCACACCTGCCTATATCCTCTACACATTTTGACAATGTGGCCCTTTACTCTGATGCAGGCAACACTCTTAGAGGGGGTCGTCCACCCTCTAGAGATGGATGAGGAGGTGGGCGTGCCGGTCGTGGTCGTGGTTGTGCATATGGGCAGCCATGTCACTGCATCTACTGTAAGAAGAACAATCACACCGTGGAAAAGTGTTGGGATTTATTAAGAAAATTGAAGTGTCCGTTAGTCCCTAAGCGAACCCGGTTATGCTCCAAGGGGAGATCTCCTCTAGGCCCAAACACATCAGTCATAGTATCTCTTGCAGATTTGGTAAATTTTTTGTGTCACGCATCGGTTCAAGACTCTAGTATTGGTGCCTCCATTTCACTTGGACTTCATGTACAGATCATATGACAGGTTATTTTGAAATTTGTTTTTGTTAAATTTTATTTTTCAAATTTGTTGAAATATAATGCATTGGGGGGGGGGGGGGGGGGGGGGGGGGGGGGGGGGTGCATAACTCGATTAAAACAACACTTGGTCTATCAGAAGGGTCAAGTTTCAGGTTGTGCAAGTGTCCTTCAGGTAGTAAGAGATGTGATGAGGAAAAACTTGAAAGAAATCAAAAGTAAAAAGGCGATGAGTGAGAAGGAGAAGAAGGCTACGCTTGATGCATGTAGAGCATAAGTGTTTGTGATTCCTACACAACTAGTTGATGAGGAAATTGAGTCAGGGGAGGATTTGGATATGGAGATGACGATTGCGAGAAGGGAAAGTTTACGAAGTCAATGTAAGGATGAAGAGTAGCGTCAAATGTTTGGGAGACTGGTTCAGTTCATGATGTAGGTGGGGGGAGTGGGTGTGGGTGTGGCAGCATAGGAGAGAGCTCCTACTGATGAGATAGTATTTGGGAAAGCAGTAGTAGGCAAAAGAAATTAAAGCACACATGGTTAGATCAGATTTTGATAATCTTGGAAAGGCAGCTAGCTATATAATTATTTTTGCACAATAGTATTCCTCTACATGTCAATTCCCTATATTTTCAGACAATATTTTCAGGTGTTTGTGGATGCAATAGCGGATGTGGGACCTTGGACCCGGGATTAAAGCGCTCAGTTCTTATGACATTGACTCGAAGTATTCAAATGAAGTGTGTGATTATGCATAATCATTTAGAGGGATATGGGCGAGTAGAGGAAGCACAATCACGTCTGATGGTTCACTGATATTGAGGCATCATATAAGTCCACAGAAAAGATGCCTATGGAGAAGAGGCCTCATTTGTTTTGATCGACATGTGCAGTACACTGCATTGATCTCATCATTGAGGATATTGGGAAGAATAGCAATGTGTCGTCGGTATTGACTGAAAAGGCAAGGTTGATTATGACATACATTTACAAACACAATTGGATAATTACTTTTATGAAGAAATTCACAGGTGAGTAAGAGTTGTTGAGGTTTGGGGCAACTAGATTCACTACAAATATTATAGCCATTGAGAATTTGTATAATTATATAGGAGTACTCAGCGAGATGATTGTATTTTGACAATGGATAAACTCTTAAGTATGAACAAAAGACGAGTGACACGCTGGTGAAGATGTGTGCAGATATAAGATATAATAGGTATTGGAAGAAAGTCGTAAAGATTATGAAAGTAATTGAGCCTTTGA
The DNA here is from genome assembly GCA_003013855.2 of Liriodendron chinense. Lineage (NCBI taxonomy): Eukaryota > Viridiplantae > Streptophyta > Magnoliopsida > Magnoliales > Magnoliaceae > Liriodendron > Liriodendron chinense. Next base: position 1,655,290 of record PVNU02002850.1, read on the forward strand.
TTAAAGTTCTTCGACTAGATGGGCTTTTTTATGAGGTTATGGACAGAGTAAAGTTGTTTATTAAATGTGATTGTAAACACCACAAGGATTATTGGAAGTTGATATATAAGCGCTGGAATAGACAACTTGATGCGGACATTAAGCCCTTTAGGGTTTATCAGCGTAAGAGGCGAGTGACACCTATAATTTTATGGTTCGATGATGACGGGCCTAGATCGTTCGTGACGACTTGAGGAGCATCGAAGACCTTACACGTAGTCCGAGACATTTGAGAAGACTCCACCTTGGGAAGACATGCGTAAGTTGCTTAGAGGAGATGATCGGACCATTGGATCGTCGTGGCCCACTTTCATCACACCATCATCGGAGCCCATCGGGCATCTTAGATTTGAGTTTATTTTATGCGCTTTTATTTATTTGAGTTTTGGGTTAGTGTGCGCACGTTTTTTTCGTGCAAATGTCTTTTTTTTTTGAAATTTTGTTAGTAGGGGTATTTTGGTAATTATGCTAATTTCGAATTTTATAAGGGTGTTGCCCTAAACCTTTTTCATTATGCTATTGATTTGATAAAAGAAGAAAAAACTTTGGTGGCTTATCTCCCTCCTCCTCTCTGTGGATCTTCCTCTTCTTCTCCAATCTTCTTCTTCTTTCTTCTTCCCTCCTTCCAACTTTCTTCTAAGGTAATTCCTTTTCTTCTCTTTTTCTTCTAAACTTATTTTCTCCCATTATCCGCAACCCTAAAATCTGAGAATTGATCCCTAAACCTATTTCTCTCAGATTTTCATTCCCTGATCTGAGAAATCATTTGATCTCCCGGACTAGTGAATCCCATTGCACGTTTGGATCATAACCATGCAAGATCGGGAGGTTTCATCCTTTGCCGGATCCAATCCATGCATGATTTGAAACCCTCACTGTGAGATTGTGATAATGGCCCCTTTTATTGCGTGTTTCCTTTATATTTTTCTTGATTATGATGATAGTTGTTGAATGTTTAATTTAGTTTGCTTGATTTATTCCGTTGAATTTTATATGTTCATGAGCATGCATCATAATTAGGGTATCCTACATCAAATTTTGGTATCAAAGCTTAGAGTTTGCATGGTTATATTTAGATCGAGTTACCAAATTAGGGTTTCAATATTAGGTCTGTTTTAGAAAATTTTCAGATTTAGGAACTTTCCAAAAATAGAAAGTTTCCAGATTTGGGTCACAGTGTCTAGATTTAGTGTTTACCAGACTTAGAAAGTCTGATTTTCGAAATTTGCTATTTTTAGAAAATTTTCTATTTTTAGAAAGTTTCCAAATTTAGGAAATTTCCTGAATTAGAAAATTCTGGTTTGGTGATTCTAGTGTTAGGAAGTTTGTCAGTCATATATCTTCATAGGATTAGAATTATATCGTCCATATTGTGAGTCACCCAGTCCGTAGAGTCTCCCCGTAGTGAATGGAATATAGGCATTTGAGATCTTCAGGGCCATTAAGTGTTGTCGTGTGGCCTCCGAGACCCAATGGAAAGCTGAACTCCGATGAGTTGGCTTATTTTAATGGTCATATGGACCCATAAACATTCCTTGATTGGCTTGAAGACTTGGACTATATTTTTGATTGGTATGATATGTCGAATAGCCATCGAGTGAGGTTTGCCAAGTGGAAATTGGAGTGCCAAGCCTAAGTCGTTTTGGACATATTTGGAGCGAAGAATCGAGCAGATAGGTAGGGCCCCGATCTCACAATGGGACGAGATGAAAGAACGTTTGAAAGAAAAATATCTTCCCATCTCTTATTGTCAAAAGCCCTTGGCTCAGAAGAGAGTTGCCCCACCTTCTCATCCAGAAAGAGAGCCCATATGGCCACCACCTCCTTGTAAAGTGGTCCAACTCGTCATTAAGGAAATCTCGGCTTTTGAACAAGTTGAGGAGTGTTTAACACCAATTATATTTCTTTGGGAGCGAGATAATACCGTGGTGAATGGCAAGTGGAAGGGTCTAAACAGGTTGTTTATGAAGTGGAAGAGTACGTGCCTGACATCAGTAGTGATGAAATGGAAGAAATTGGGGCATCGCTCATCATCGTTGAGAATGACGAAGTGTGTGCTAGTGATGAAAAGGTCTAAGAAATTGAGACCGCACCACTTCCAGATGTCACGTGTGACTTAAGTGATGTAGAGTCCTAATCTAAGTCTCTTACCATAATGCACACGAATGAATTTGAAAAGGAGACTAGTGAGGATATGATGGTAGACACCCACATGACTTGTGATATCCCACCAGATGATTTATGGGATACATTTTCACCCAAATGGGACATTCAACACACAATTGATCTTGTCCTTGGGTCGGTCCTGTCAAGCTTTTCTCCATACCAGGTGAACCTCACATAAAATACAGAAATGCATCGTCAATTTGGTAAACTTCTCGGGAAAGAATTTAATAAGGAAAGTTTAAGCTGGAATTTTGTTTTGTGTGCCATGCCTGCCCTTTTCACTTCAAAAAAATAATGGCATATGGTGCACATGTGGTCATATCCTGGCCATCCACAAAGCTTCAGTCAAGTGTCACGCTACCTTGCGACGTATTCGCTTTATGGTGGATACGATAGTTAAGAGCCCTTATCCCGCATCTTAATGATATTTTGGACATAATGACTGATGCCAAGATCTGCTCAAGACTTGGTATCAATAGTGTGTGCTTTCAAGTGTTGGGTTACCTGAACATCATCCTTATTTATAACACTTATAATGAGAAATTATGTGCCACCCATGGGCAGTGTCATTTTGTTATAGTTTTTCAAGTTCTAGATCAAAAGGTTGTTTATTTCCATAGGATTGTTTATTTCGAGTCCGTTGCTTTTTCAGAGCGTCCTTTAGTTTCACCCATGTCTGTCACCCAAAGGTCTTCAGAGTCAGCCGATGCATTTGCACGGCATATTCATAAATTGCATACATATATTAGATAGCGGATAAATAAGAGCAATGATAGTTATAAACGTTCAGCTGACTTGCATCATAAGTTACAAGAAATTCAGGAAGGAGATTATGTAATGGTGAGGATAAGGACATAGCGGTTTCCTCAGGGCACCGCTAAGAAATTACAAGCTCGTAGTACTGGACCATTCAAAATATTGCAAAGAATTGGGTCCAATGTGTATAGGATTGACCTTCCACCTGAAATGGGCATTAATTTAACGTTTAATGTGGAAGATCTAGTCATTTCCCCTATTCCTACCATTGATCCTTCTTCTCTTTCATGGCCGTATTCTGCGTTTGCTTCTCAACCCATTCTACCCCTTCCCCCACCGATTGAATGTAAGGAAGAAATCGAAAGGATTGTGGATGAGGAGATTGTATCCACTCGAGAGAGAGGCTTCCAGTGATATCTTGTTAAATGGAAGAACAAGCCACCATCCGATTCTGCATGGCTTACAGAGACAGAGTTACAGAGACTAGATCCAGACATGTTGGAGAAGCACTAGAGCTTTATCTCGCCAGAGTCAAGCTCTTCTCAGACGAGGAGAATGTTGTAGACATCAAGCCCTTTAGGGTTTATTAGCGTAGGAGGCGAGTGACACCTATATCTTTATGACTCGATGATGACGGGCCTGGATCGTTCGTGACGACTTGAAGAGCATTGAAGACCTTACACATGTAGTCCGAGACATTTGAGAAGACCCCACCTTGGGAAGACATGTGTAAGTTGCTTGGAGGAGATGATTGGACTGTTGGATCGTCATGGCCCACTTTCCTCATACCATCATCGGAGCCCATCGGGCATCTTAGATTTGAGTTTATTTTATGCACTTTTATTTATTTGAGTTTTGGGTTAGTGTGCGCACTTTTTTTTTTCATGCAAATGTCTTTTTTTTTTGAAATTTTGTTAGTAGGGGTATTTTGGTAATTATGTTAATTCCGAATTTTATAAGGGTGTTTCCCTAAACCTTTTTTATTATGCTATTGATTTGATAAAAAAAAAAAAACTTTGGTGGCTTATCTCCATCCTCGTCTCCTTCTTTCTGTGGATCTTCCTCTTCTTCTCTAATCTTCTTCTTTCTTTTTCCCTCCTTCCAATTTTCTTCTAAGGTAATTCATTTTCTTCCCTCTTTCTTCTAAACTTATTTTCTTCCATTATCCGCAATCCTAAAATCTAAGAATTGATCCCTAAACTTATTTCTCTCAGATATTCATTCCCTAATCTGAGAAATCCTTCGATCTCCCAAACTAGTGAATCCAATTGCACGTTTGGATCATAACTAGGCAAGATTGGGAGGTTTCATCCCTCGCTGGATCCAATCCACACATGATTTGAAACCCTCACTGTGAGATTGTGATGATGGCCCCTTTTATTGCGTGTTTCCTTTATATTTTTCGTAATTATGATGATAGTTGTTGAATGTTTAATTTAGATTGCTTGATTTATTCCGTTGAATTTTATATGTTCATGAGCATGCATCATAATTAGGGCGTCCTACATCACAGCTTCACCATGATCTCCATGTAGTAGGTAAACATAAGTTACGGAGATTAAATTTAGTAAGTCTTTTTCCTTGGTTTAGTTTAATAACTTGCAATTATGAGTCATAAGTCAATTATGAATTATTTTTGTTAAACATATAATATAGTATTGATATGTTATATTGTTCTCTCTTTTAATGAACTTATAGGCTTCTTTTTAAACCCACAATTCCAATATGTGATTACATATAAAGAGGATGATGAGATGATTATCGGTTTGAAGAATGTCATAAAAAGGTTGGAGCCAAATATTAATCGACATACCATACAGCCGTTTACAGATTGTGAGGCCAATGATGATCGACGGGGTATACGAGGTTGAACTTTTGAGTCTACTGAGTCACGATACAACCAGTAGGGGGGTGGGGGGGAGCATCATGGAGAGGCTGTCACCAGTGGCACTCAGGAGGCTTACGAACGACGTGGATATGATTATGGATTCATAGAGCTTGTTGCGCCATTTTCGTGTTGGAGTAGTCCTCTTGCTCAATAGGTTCCATATGGATATGGATATTGGGAGCAAAATCCTAGTTATTCGTCATCAGTACCATAGTCTCAGCAATACAAGCAGTAGCACAACTATTCGTTTGGCGCTGGTGGATATCCTTACTTGGAATCATGGTCGATGCCTAGTCAGGATCAGTCTTCTTCATGTTTCGTTTCCATCCAGCTCTAGTTATTATGGATATGCAACACCAACACCTGTTGCACAACTATAACGAGGACGTGGAGGTCTATCAACCACAACCAGCTAGATTTTCATTTTGGTGGTGAGGTGATTGGTGAGTTTTTATTAAGATAATTGTTTTTTAGAGATTATTAACATTTAAGGTAATTGGTAAGTACTAAGTATTTATACATTTACACTGTTACATATTCTTTAAGAAAGCACGGTAGTGACTAGTGATACTTACAGTTAGTAGTTAGTACCTGGTACTGAATAGTCCAATAGTTGATATATAATTATAATCATATATAGCTATTAGCAATATATAATATCAATTTATGACATATATCACCAGTTTATATGATATGAATCTTGTGTTTATTTCTTTTTGTTTAGTTTGTTTGACAAAAGTAATCAAGAGGAGTGATTTCATTGGTCATTGACTAAGCTTTGATGAAGAATGAATTTTCGGGCTTCCTTATAGTATCACGAAGTGCGAAGTGAAGTAGGACTAGATTCAGGCAAGGGCCTTTTTTCAAAGCATTAGCAAATAAGGAGAAATAGAAAGTGGGAGTGGGTGCGGCACCGTTAGTCATGCTTGTCTCATGGGCCGTTCGGTTGGATGGCCGTCGTTGTGGGGCTCTTGCCCCCTCTTGTATATTGTATTTTATTATGTTATTGTTCTCACTTTTCCTTTTCTGCCCCTGGACTTATGTTTGGTCTCTCTTATATGTAGGGGCATTCTTGTATTTACCTCTGCATATATTTTATAAGCCTCTCTCTCCCTTGTTTGGAGGAAAGGGGGAAATTCTTCATCATCAGGTTATCATGGTATTAGAGCAAGTTACCAAATCTTGCCCCCATTGAGATGCTCCATCTCAGCTCCGTCCCCACCATCTTCTCTAGATTCGGCACTCTCTGTGTTTCCGGCCATCTTGGTTATTGCGTGGGGAAAACCCAACCTTTGTGAACTGCTCCTTTAGTTCCAGCTGCACCTTGCACACCGTGAGCAACCATCCAGCGTGAGCAGCCCGTCAACACCACCATCAACACCACTGGAGTAGAGCACCACCGTGAGAACCACCATGAGCACCAACACCACCTCCAACATCAGCACTGAAAAACCCCTTCGTGAGCAGCCCTCCAGCGGAATCCGGCTGCCCTCAGCGACATCCCTTTGCTCCGGTCTTAGATCGGGTTTCCTACCACTGTCAGGCAGAGATCTGGTTTCCTACCATCGTCAACGACATCCCTTTGCTCCGGTGTTAGATCTGCCCTCTACTGTATCTTCTTCTGGTATATTTTTTTTCTCTGCTCCTGTTGGGTTATTGCTATGGACAAAGAGAACTATCGGGCTGATGCCCCTCAATGTAGTTTTGATGACACCAACTACGGGTTGTGGTCCATCTACTTTCAAAGTTTTCTTAAAGGTTGGGGGCTGTGGGGCCTGGTTGATGGCTCTTTTCCGACCTCTCCCTCTACTGAATTAGAGAAACTTGCCGATTGGGAGATGAAGAATGGGAGAATCACCACTTGGATCCTCGACTCTGTCGATAAAACGATTGCAGTTGGTTTGACACCGCACCGTACAACCAAGGCTATGTGGGATCACCTCAAGGTGATTTATCAACAGAGCAACGATGCTCGCCTCTACTGTCTGGAACAGGATTTGGCACATCTTACTCAAGGTGATAGGACCATTCAAACATTTTATTCAAAGATAGTGGCCATTTGGACGGAAATGGTGATGATGGATCCTGAGTTTCCCACTGATTTTCAGATATTCCACACTATGAGAGAGCGCACACATGTTCGCCAATTCCTTATGAAGCTAAGATCGGAGTATGAGTATTGTCGAGCTGCTCTTCTCAATCGCAGTCCCCTTCCTTCTCTGAATGTTGCAATCAATGACTTGTTGGCTGAAGATCAGAGGCTCAAGGTTCTTTTTACCTTACTTCTGTCCTTAGCTCCCTCTGATATGGTTTTAGCGGCCTTTGCTTCATTCAGTATTCATGGCTTGAGCGGTATGACGTGCCATGACTGCAACAAAGGGAGCCATGTCGTCTCTCAATGCCTCGAGTAGTGTGCTTATTGTCGATGGACAGGACATGGTATTGTTGATTGCCGGACGAGGACATCTGCTTCCATCCAGGGACGTGGTCGTGGTGGCTGTGGCCATGACCGTGGTCTTGGCCAGGGTCAGGCATTTGCGGCCACTTCTACTACGATTTCCGAGCCTACCATGAGTGACACTACAAACTCTTCCTCCTCACGGGTTTGTCAGGTAACCCACATTTGCTTTCATAGTATTTTGACTTGGTGCTTCGAATCACATGACTGGTGATGCCTCCCATCTTCGTGATCTTCGACCATACACTGGTACTCAGGTTGTTTCTACTACTGATGGGACTCGATTACCCATCCAGTCTGTTAGTTCCTTGACCCTCTCTTCTTCTTCCCATAGGAAGTTTGTTCTTCGTAATGTCTTTCATGTTCCTCAACTTTCCTCTTATTTGATCTTTATGGGCCAGCTTACGGCTAATGATTGTTTATTCGTGTTTCTTCCTGATTATTTTTTTTTTGTGCAGGATCTGGCGACGGGGAAGTTGGTTGGGAGGGGTAGGAGGAGAACGTTTATTCATGTTGGATTTTGATTGATTTGTTACACCCAATGTTGTCACATGCGATCACATAAACGATTATGTGATTGCATAATCACATAGATGGGCCCAGATGGCATATGCGATGGTCGCATATGCCATCTGGAGACTATGCGATCGCATATCGCATATCACATACATCCGTCGCATATGCGATCTATGTGATCGCATAATGGCATATGCGATCGCATAGTCTCCAACAATCATAAATCTGATCGTTGGAACAGAAATATATATTTTTTTCCGAACTTTTGCCTATAAAAAGGCAGTCCCCCCACCCTCATTTGCAACATATACTTACTAGAAAGTTTCTCTTGCTCCCATATTTCACTTTAAAGCTCTTTCTCTTAATCTCTTTCATAATTAATCTCCCTCAGGCCTTATTTTCATTCATTTGAAGACTTGAAGTTGAAGGCAACATTGAAGATCAAGAAGCAACACTCTCTACTATTCCTTTCTCTCATCTCATCTCTAATCCATTCTTTACTTCTCTTAAACTCTTACGCTCTTAGTTATTCACTTATTCTCTCATCTCTTCTCTAATCCTTTCAAATTCTAATCTTTTGTTTTTAACTTGTGTAGTTGTTGTGTTGATCTATTCACAAATCCCAATCACAACTCAAGAGTCAAGAGAGACTAGAGACTCAACACTCAAGAGTCAAGACTCAAGCTTATAAAAAGAATTGTAGACTTGTAGTTTATTTCATTTTCAATTTATTTCAAGTTTCTATAATTGTATTGTCATTTGTAAATTGTAATTTCTAGTTTAATTTTATTTTCTAGTTTGTAGACTTGTAGTTGACTAGTTTTTAGGATTCAAGAGACAAGAATTCAAGATTCAAGAGTCTACATTCAAGAATCAAGAATTTCAAGTTTCAAGTTTCAAGATTAAGACTTAAGAGTCTAAGACATCCATCCAAGTTCAAGAGGAGATGTTTTCGACTTTCAAGAATTAAGACTCAAGAGTCCAAGACATCCATCCAAGTTCACACACACAATTGTAATTCCACAACAACCATACTAGTGAGTTCCTCTCTCCCTTTTCTTTTTAGTATGTAGTATTTACTTACTTTACTTAGTACTTACTACTTACATAATAGTACATACATAACATAGTTACTTAATTACTTAGTTACATACTTTACATACATACTATAGTATTTAATTACATACTACTTCGTAGTTAGTATTTAGTTTACTACTTAGACTATTAAATTTAATAGACTAATACACACTCATACACACCCTACAAGTTAGTGTCATCATGTCTTCTTTCCAATCTTCTTCTTTGAGGCCAAAGTCAAATGACTCCGATTGGAAGTACGGGCACTATCAAAGTGCCATTGAAAAGTCTAATATAGTATGTGACTTAAGCGGATTTGTAAGTTCCGGTGGTATTGGCCGGCATAAACAACACCTTGCGCATGCATCGGGAGCAAATGCAAGAGCATGTCCCAATGTTACTCCGGAGATCCGTAGGGAAATCATGGAGTACATGGATAAACATGCTCGAAAAAGACATGAAACAATGACTATACAAGAAGAATTTATGGAAAGAGAAGCTTATAAGGACATTAATGTAGTAGATTTAGATGAATCTACACCACCTACATCCACAGGGCGATCTAGACCGCCTGCCAAAAGAGCTCGTGGGCATGGGCCTATGGATAGGTGGTGTAGACCACATCCGGAAGATGTGGTTGACCAAAGAGGTAAGGGACCTGCCCAAACCACTTTAGAAAACCAATATAAGAAGAATGATAGAAAAACTACGATTCAGTACATTGCAAAGTGGTTATACCAAGCCGGTATAGCTTTTAACACCGTGAAAATGAAGAGTTTTAAAGTTATGGTTGAAGCTATAGGTCAGTTTGGACCTGGCTTGAAACCCCCTTCCTATCATGAAGTGAGGGAAAGTTGCCTAATGAAGGAGGTGGAGTAAACTAGAAGCTTCATCTCCGTATGTAAAGAAAGTTGGAAAAAATATGGTTGTTCGTTAATGGTTGATGGATGGACCGATAGATCTGGTCGGACATTGATAAACTTTCTTGTAAATCGTCCAACTAGAACAATATTTTTAAAGTCCGTGGATACATCGGCCCATTCCCACACGGGCGATTATTTATTTAAATTGTTAGATACTGTAGTTGAAGAGGTAAGAGAGGAATATGTTGTCCAAGTTATCACAGACAACGCAATTAATTATGTAGCTGCCGGTCGCCTAACTTATGGAGAAGAGACGACGTTTATTTTGGACACCATGCGCAGCACATTGTGTCAATTTAATGTTAGAAGATATAAGTAGGTTATATCTTAAAGTGATTGCTAGGGCTAGGAGAATCACGGTTTTTATGTACAAGCATGCCCTTCTTCTTAATCACATGAGAAACCACCTTGGGTGCAACTTGCTTCATCCAGCCGTCACCTGATTCACAACAACTTTCTTGACACTACAAAGATTACATTTAAAGAAAGCTGAGCTTAGGTCCTTTGTAGTGTCGGCCAATTGGAATAATGGACCATGGTCAAAGAAGGTCGAAGGAAAGTAGTCCAACAAACCATTCTTTCCGCTCAATTTTGGGCTCAAGTGGCAAAGGTCTTAAAATCATCTGAACCATTAGTAAGTGTGTTGCGATTGGTGGACTGGTGATGAAAAGCCACCCATGGGATATATCTATGATGCGATGGAGAGGGCTAAAAACAAAGTAATGGAACACTTCAACTATAAAGAATGTGATTACCAGCCCATCATAGATATTATACATGTGAGATGGGGCAGCCAAGTGTCATCTCCTTTGTATTCGGCTGCCTACACACTTAATCCGACAGTATTCTTTGCGTTCGCTGATCAGGATTGCGGCAGCCGCTTTCCATATGGTCGGATTTCTAGATGCTTTAGAAAGAATGGTTCTAGATAAAGATGAACAGGATAAAATTTCTCGAGAGCTGGACTTCTACCTGAAGGGTGCAGGGATTTGGTCAAGAGAGATTGTTGTCAGGCATCGAAGTATGAAATTGCCAAGTAAGTATGCAATTCCAACATTCTATAAAGTTTTACAAGTTACAAGTTACAAATTATAATTTATAATCTAAGTAAGAATTTTGTCTAAGTAAGAAAGTGTTAACTTAAACTTTATTTGTACAGCTGATTGGTGGTCTATGTATGGAGTTGGCTCGAATAGGAGGGATCTGGCACTATAGAAGCTGGCCATGAGAATTCTTGGCCTTATGTGTTCTTCGAGCCGTCGTGAGCGCAATTGGAGTACATTCGAGTCGGTAAGTTACTAAGTTCTACTGCTATAAGTTACAACTTAAAATTTTTATAATTTACTTCTAGTTTTAAATTTCAATGCTTAATTTCTAATATTATACATTCTAAATGTTAATGACATGCAGATTCACATGAAAAAAAGAAACCACCTCGAACAAAAGAAACTCAACGACCTGGTCTTCGTCCAGTATAATAAGAAGCTACGAGAAAGATTCCAGGCTAAGCGAGAAAAGCCTGGATTCTACGATCCTATCAGCTTAGATGATTTGGAGGCAGATAGTGAGTGGCTTGTGGAGACAGAGGATCCAGTATTTGCTGGCGAGTCCCTCACTTGGGCTAAAGTTAAAGACACCGCTTATGGCGTGGCACTTGGCGAAGCTTCTCAACGGCAGGAGAAGAGGAGTTGGAGGGGCGAGCAGTAGCACTAGCACGAGGCATGGGCCTAGCAGTCAACGAGACGATGATATTGAGATTGAAGAAGTAGAAGAAGAAGATATTCGACCATTAGACGTGGATGAACAACTTGTGCGGACAGATGATGAAGAAACAGAAGAAGATGATGTGTACGTTGAAGAAGGAGATGACTCTGACAACGACGACGATGACGACGGTGATGGTGGTGATGTGCCACAATGGGAGGGAAGAATGTTTATAGATTATAGAGTATAGAGTATTATAGTAGATTATTAATTCTTACTTTGTATTTTGTAGATTTTGTTTATCAATAAAAGTATTAAGTTTTTTCTTTTATAAGTTGTTGATTTGATGTTAATTTTTTAGTTATTAATAGCTTAGATAATATCTAATATTATTCACAAATTGAAATTAGTTTGAAAATTGATGGGAGATTGGGAGTAATTAAGTCTTTATGAATAACGAGAAAGAAAGAAATAAAATAGATTTTTCCCAAAATTTTTCAATTTTTTTTAATTAAAAAAAAAAAGAGTTGTGCGATTGCATAAGCGATCACACATGGGTGATCGCATATGATCGCTTATGCGATTTGACAACATTAGTTACACCAGCCAATTGTTTTTTTACGCCCTCTAATATTGACATTTCGTTGGCCAACTGGAAGTGGAGACTATGACACTATTGTCTTGGTCATCCACATTTTGACCGGTTGTTTCATTTATTTTCTTCGGGGATGTTGGATAAACTGAATATTAACAAATCTATTTTGGACCTCTCTTGTCCTTTTTGTTGCTTATCAAAAAGTAAGTGTACTCCGTTTTCATTAAGTGTATCTCACTCTTCTTCTATGTTTGAGCTTGTTCATACTGATGTCTGGGGACCATCACTTATTTTATCCATATTAGGTTTACGTTATTATGTTATTTTCATTGATGATTTCACTCTCTACACATGGATCTACTTTATGCACTCTAAAGCACATGTCTTTTCCATCTTCCAATAGTTTGTTTCTATGGTAGACACTCAATTTGGGGCGAAAATCAGGATACTTCGCTCTGACTTAGGGGGCGAATACGTCTCTCTTGCATTCCGTACTTAACCTCCGGAATCGTGGGATGATTCATCAAACTACTTGTTCTGATACTCCTCAATAGAACGACGTTGCTGAACGAAAAAATCGTCACATAGTTGAGACTGCAAATACCTTGATGACTGAAACGGATGTCCCCTATTCCTTTTGGGCTGAAGCTATGTTACATTCTCTCTACTTAATCAACCGCATGCTTACGAAGCTTCATGAGAATAGTTTTCCTTACTTTGTTCTCTACGGCTCCGTTCTTAATTATTCCACTTTCTGTGTTTTTGGTTGTGTGTCATGTTCATCTTGCTGTGTGTGCATGTCACAAACTTTCCCCTTAAGTCCATTCGATGTATGTACTTGGGGTTTAGGGAAACCCAAAAAGAATTCCGGTGCTATGATCCTGATTCTCATCGCATTCGGGTGTCTCGTCATGTTGTCTTCCTTGAACATGTTCCATTTCATGCCTCTTCGACTCTTCTCATGCATCCACCTTCATCTTCTGGATTGACATTTTTCCTGACATTCCTTTTGCATCTTCTGTGTCCTCTCGTCCCTTGCAGGTCTACTCTCGGCGACCAAGACAACCTTCTCCTCCAGCCACTCCCACTACATCCCCTGCTATTGATTTGGATCCTCCTCCTTCAGCCACTCCCATTGCGTCCTCTGCTGTTGATACTCCTTTGGTATGTCGTTCTAGCCGCCCTCATAGGGCTCCTAATAAGTTGATCTATTCTATGCTTGCCATGTATTTTACCTTGGATTCCATTTCTATTCCCTTCACTTACTTGCAGGTTGCTTTCGGAGTTGTTGGAGGGAGGTTATGGCCAAGGAACTTAGTGCTTTGGCTGATAATCATACATGGAAGCTTGTTTCGCACCCCACTGAGAGTCCTATTATTGGTAGCAAGTGTGTGTATTCTGTCAAGTTAATGTCTGATGGCTACTTGGACCGTTACAAAGCGAGGCTAGTTTCCCAAGGATATAAACAAGAGTATGAAATTGACTACGACGAAGCTTTCGCTCCCGTGGTGAAGATGAAGACGGTTCGCACCCTTCTCGTAGTCGCCTCCTCTCGTGATTAGCCCATCTCGCAAATGGATGTGAAGAATGCATTTCTTCATGGCGATCTCCTCGAGACAGTTTACATGAAATTGCCTCTAGGTTCCGATACGACTTCTGGTGATATGGTTTGCCAACTGAAGAAGGCTTTGTATGGTCTCAAGCAGGCGCCATGTGCCTGGTTCCAACGCTTTCGTGATGTCGTTGTTGGTGTTGGCTTCTCTCAAAGTGGACATGATCCTTTCTTATTTACTTGTACGACCTCCAGTGGCATTGTCATTGTTCTGGTGTATGTGAATGATCTCCTATTGACTGTCAGTGATCCCTTTGGCATTACGGCGTTACAGAAGGTTCTGCAATCCTCCTTTCGGATGAAGGATTTGAGCCTTCTTACCTACTGCCTCGGCCTTGAGGTCTCACGATCTGACCGTGGGCTGCTTGTTGGCCAGCGCAAGTATACCAAGGATCTCATTGCCTTGGCTTAGTTGACAAATTAGAGAGCTGTTCAGACCCCCATGGAGTTGAATGTTCAGTATGGCCGTGATGATGGCTACTTATTCGAGGAGCCTACTCTTTATCGTCGCTTGGTAGGAGGTCTGGTATATTTGACGATGACTCGTCCCGACATTACCTATGTTGTCTAAGTTCGTTTCGGCTCCTCGAACCCTCCATATGACTGCTGTCCTTCGGATTATCCGGTACTTGCATGGCACAATGGACATGTCTATGTTTTTTCCTTCTAGGTCACCTCTGGATCTTCAAGCTTATTCTGATGCTGATTGGGCTGGTTGTGCGGTCACTCGCCGTTCCACTACTTGTTATTGTGTCTTTCTTAGCTCCTCCCTTATTTCTTGGAAGTAAGCTACAGTTTCGAAATCCAGCACCGAGGCATAATATCCCGCGATGTCCACTGCATGTAGTGAGATTGTGTGGCTTCATGGGCTTCTCGGTGATCTTGGACTTCCTCTTCAGTTGCCAACTCCTCTCCATGTGGATAACCTCAGTGCGGTTCAGATTGCTTCCAACCCCGTTGTAATGCCCCAATTTTTCATTACTCGAGTGATGAGCCTGTGCTCTGAAAAACCCGGATGTAAAGGCTACCAATCATCATTTAACACCATCATTGTATTCCAAAATAAGAGAGATAGATATAAGAATCCACCGATGCAAGAATCATCATATCAAAGCGGAAACAAGTAATGCCCATAGGGCTCATACAAATCCATTGTTCAAAAGTAAGGAATAAAAAGGGAAACTGAATCTAATCATAATCGGCCGCCATGCGGTCCAGCTCCTCCTAGGACAAGTAAGGCCAAGTGTCGCAAATGTCCACCTTTGGCTCATCCTAGGCTGGAACAGGGGCATCCTGTCCATCATCTACACCATCTGATATATTTTGACAACGTTACTCGTTGTCATAGTGAGGTAACACCCTCCAAGATTCTATTTTCATAGCATGAGGTCAGCATATAAGGAACATATACGAATAACACAAGTTAAGAAGTAATATGAAAGCATGTAAGTAAATATCCAACCCATCTCATAACAATCATGTTATTTTCAATTCTTGTTAATGCATGAATGCATGCACATGTTCTTCAGCCTGGGGATGTATCCAGCTGGTGAGGGTCGAATCGACAGTACTTACACTTCAACTAGTGAGGGTGGTAAGACACTTCGAAATTAAAGTCCTTCATCGTTTCCATCCATCTTCGCTGTCGCATATTCAAGTCCTTGTATGTAAAGATACACTTTAGCGCCAGTACTTACTGGAGGAGTACTGTCGGTTCGACCCTCATCAGCTGGATACATCCCCAGGCTGAAGAACATGTGCATGCATTCATGCATTAACAAGAATTGAAAATAATATGATTGTTATAAGATGGGTTGGATATTTACTTACATGCTTTCATATTACTTCTTAACTTGTGTTATTCGTATATGTTCCTTATATGATGGCCTCATGTTATGAAAATAGAATCTTGGAGGGTGTTACCTCACTATGACAATGAGTAACGTTGTCAAAATATATCAGATGGTGCAGATGATGGACATGATGCCCCTGTTCCAGCCGAGGATGAGCCAAAGGTGGACATTCGTGACACTTGGCCTTGTCCCAGGAGGAGTTGGACCGCAGAGCAGCCGATTATGATTAGATTCAGTTTCCCTTTTTTTTCCTTACTTTTGAACATTGGATTTGTATAAGCCCTATGGGCATTATTTGTTTCCTCTTTGATATGATGATTCTTGCATTGGTGGATTCTTAGATCTATCTCTTTTATTTTGGAATACAATGATGGTGTTAAATGATGATTGGTAGCCTTTACATCTGGGTTTTTCAGAGCACGGGCTCATCACCCGAGTATTGAAAAACTAGGGCGTTACACCCGTCTTCCATGAGCGGATGAAACACATAGAGGTTGATTGTCGCTTCATTTGCGAGAAATATCAGTCCGATATCATTTCTCTTCCTCATGTGGCATCTCAGGATCAGATCGCTGACATTTTCACAAAGATGTTACCTTCTACTCGTCATTCTTTCCTTGTCAGCAAACTGCTGCTTGTCGACGACCCGCATCAGTTTGACGGGGGGGTATTAGTCATGCCATGTCTCATGGGCCGTACGGTTGGATGGCCGTTGTTGTGGGGCCCCTGCCTCCTCTCGTATATTGTATTTTACTATGTAATTGTTCCTTCTTTTCCTTTTCTGCCCTTGGACCCATGTTGGGTCTTTCTCTTATATGTAGGGGCATTCTTGTATTTTCCTCTGCATATATTTTATGAGCCTCTCTCTCCCTTGTTTAGAGGAAAGGGGGAAATTCTTCATCATCAGGTTATCAAGCACATGGTTAGAACTTATAGGATCCTTCTAACTAGGTGCCGCTCCTGCTTGAACTCCCACTCCCATTCCCTAGTTGTTTATACTTGATTTTGAAATATGCGCTTCCCTATTATTGCACCATAATCTTTTGCCACTTCACTTCACGCTTTGTGCAACTGTACTTTTCTTGAACATGGCGAAAACATTTGTACTTTGGTGGTTTGCAAATCTTCTTGAATGCATTTGCTAACATTTTAGTTATCTTATGAAATTAATATCATACATTGCTAATAGCATAATATGATTATATATTAACTATTGGACCATTAAGTATTAAGTATCAAGTACCAACTACCAACTGTCAAGTATCATTAGTCACTACTGTGCTTGCTTGGAGAATATGTAACAGTGTAAGAGGAAAAATACCTAGCACTTACCAACTAACTAAAATGTTAATAATCTCTAAAAAAACACTTATCTTAAAAACTCACTAATCACCTCAACACCAAAATGAAAATCCTAGTTGTAGTTGATCGACCTCCATGTCCCTGTAATCATTTGACTACGCCTGTGGTTGTGTAACAGGTTTGGTGCTGCATATGCATAATAATTAGAGCTAGGTGGAAAGCATAGGTTAACAAAACCTGAGGAAGACTGATATTGACTAGGCATTGACTCTAATCCCAAGTTCGGATATCCACCAACGCTATACGAATGGTTGTACTGCTACTCTTATTGCCGAGACTGTGATACTGATGACAAACAACTTGGATTTGGATTTGGATATTCATATCCATATGGAACCTGTTAATCAGGACTACTATAACACGAAAGTGGCACAATAGTTTCCGTGTATTTGTAATCATATCCATGCCGTCCGTAAGCCTTCTGATGTCCCAATGCTTTGTTACTGCCACTGGTGTCGGCCTCTCCATGATGCTCCATTCCCTCTCGGCCGGATGTATCATGACTCAGTAAATTCATAAATCCGGCCTTGTGTACCTCGTTGATACTCATTGGCCACACGATCTGTAGACGGTCGTATGGTGTGCCAATTAACGTCCGGCTCCAACCTCTTTATGACATTCTTCAAACCAATAGTAATTTCATCATCTTTTTTTATATGTAGTTGTGTATTGGAATTGTGGGTTTAAGAAGAAGCTACAAGTCCATTAAAAGAGAGAATAATAGGACATCACTATTACATTTTATGCTTAATAACAATAATTCATAAGTGACTTATAACTGCAAATTATTAAATTAAGCCAAGAAAAATGAATAGCTAAATTTAATCACCATAACTTATGTTTACAACAGTAATTCATAAGTGACTTGTGACTGTAAGTTATTAAACTAAGTCAAGAAAAAAGAATAACTAAATTTAATCACTATAACATATGTTTACCTGCCACGTGGAGATCATGGTGAAGTTATCTATTTCAACGCTTATTTATCAGCTTGCAATAATCCTTAGTGTTTACAATCACGTTTAATCAATACCTTTGCTTTGTTTATAGCCTTGTAAAGAAAGCTCATCGTCAACTTATCGTCACTTTCCGCTAGTCGAAGAACTTTAATTAAAACTTCCATTAATTTTCTCTATGACTTCTTCCAATACTTATTGTCTCTTATAATTGCACACATCTTCATAGGTATGCTACTCGCCTTTTGTCCATGCTTAGAGTTTATCCATTAACGATATGTAATCATTTTGCTAAGTGTCCCTCTATGATTATACAAACTCTTCATGGCTATAAAATTTGTGGCGAATCTAGTCGTCCTAGGCCTCAATAATTCTCGCCTGCTTGTGAATTTCTTCATAAGAGTAATTATCCAATTGTGATTGTAAATGGATGTCGTAATCAACTTGCCTTTTCAACCAGTATCGACATATTGCTCCTCTTCTCAATATCCTCGAGGATGATATAAATGCAGTGTGTTGCACAAGGCAACCAAAGTATATGAGGCATCTTTTCCATAAACATCTTTCCTGTTACCTTTTATGATGCCTCATTATCAGGGATAATTTGCATCACTTTACTTTCCCCAATTTCTTCCACCATTCTATCCATTAGGCTAAATATATAAGCAACATTCTTCACATGATCAGATGAATCAATGACTCTAATGAACACTGTACCTAGGTGGTAGTAGACCGTGAAATTTATCATGCTTAATCTGGTTGGGCCAGTCCAACCATCACATATGATCGTGCATCCTCTACTCACCCATATCCTTTTAAATATTATACATAATCTTACATTTTATTGTACACTTACATTTGAATACTTCGAGTTAATGTCATAAGAACTTGGCGTTTTAATCCCGGGTCTTGCATCCACTGCTAGCATCCACAAAGACCTAAAAATATGGGGAATAAGCAACATGTGGAGGAATACTATTGTGCAAAAATAATTTTGCATCTACCTTTTTAGGATTATCTACAATTTGCTTTGACCATATATGCTTCAATTTTTTTTGCGTGCTACTGGCCTTCTTAGATACCGTCTCATCACTAAGAGCTCTCTCTCCTCATAGAGATTGTGAATGGGGGGGAGGTTAGGCTGAGAAGGTTGTGGCTCTCGTCGTTGTGTGCTAAAGGCATGTCGACCCCCCTCCCCCAAATAATCCTCTGTTGCCACACCCACTATCAATACCGCTCCCCCCACCCACATCATGAACTGAACCGGTCCTCCCAAATATTTGATGCTGTTCCTGATCCCCACGTTGACTTTGTAAACTTTCCCTCCTCACAATCGTCATCTCCCTATCTAAATCCTTTCCCGACTTAATGTCCTCATCAACCAGTTGTGTAGGAACCACAAACATTTATTCTCTATATGCATCAAGTATAGCCTTTTTCTCATTCTCCCTCATCGCATTTTTACCTTTGATTTCTTTTAAGTTTTTCCTCGTCTCCTTCCTTACTTCGTGAGGGACATTTGCACCCCTTGAAACTTAACCCTTTTGATGGGCCGAGTGTTGTTTTAATCGGGTTATGCCTTTGCTCTCACTTCTGCTGCAAAATTTGCACATTATTTGTTGTCTACTCCAACATATCTTTACCTCATATTTCTACCCTACATCTTCGTTCTCATTTCCAGCCATCCCCAACAAATACAACAATGGTCAATATACAATAGCAGACAATGCCTCGGCACAAAGCTATGAACGCCAAAATAAAGAGAATGTGTTGTAAATTTGCATAATGAACTAAAAAACTAAACATATATTTAGCACAATAATTTTTATCATGCATCATTAGCTAATTACAAATTGCATTTGAAAGAATTTTTTTTCTTAAAAATCAAAACAAATTTTGATTTTCCCCAAATCGGGTCCCCAACAATTCCCCAAATCTATAATCAGACCTGGTGTAGATCTGATAGAAATACCTTGATATGCATTACATTCCAACAGATTCGATAAAAAGTGTGTGTGTATATATATATATATATATATATATATATATATATATATATATATATTTAAATTCTAGAAAAAGGAACATACAATTCTTAAAAAAAAAACTACAAAACCCTGATCAGGTCTGCACTAGATCTGATCGGAAATAACCCCCAAAGCATTTCATTAGATTTAAGAAAAGAAAAAAAGAAAAAAAAAACATTTCCAGAATTTCCAGAAATTTAGACAAATTTCAAAAAAAAAAAGAAGTTAAAATTTCCGTTTAAATCTGATGTAGATCTGATCGGAAATGCCCTCCCATGCAAGATCTGTGATTAGATTCAAAAGAAAAATGGGATTTCTGAAAAATATAGAAAAATCAGGCATAACTACAATTTTTTTTTTTTTTCCTCAAAATACAACAAATCAATCTCCAAAAGTATTGTTGGTAGATCTAGGCATAAAATGATGATTTAGATGGATTTGAACAAGAATAAAAAAAAGAGAAGATTTTTTAAACCTTTTTTCCGATTTTTTCAAAGCCGGCTCCAACCCCTTTGATTCTTCAAATCCACTGACAGATGCAATTTTGAGTAACTCAAAATTGCTGGAAATGTTGCCGAAAATCACTCTAATATGGTCTGTTGAAGTTATTTCAAACAAAGCAGAAGAGATGAAAGAGAGAGATCGAAAATGAGGAAAACCGGAGTCGGTTTGGAGCTTCTTATACCCTCATTGGTCTGACTGATAGGGGTACCAAATATCGGTACTGGTATGGCCCGATACAAACTGATACGGGGTCAAATTTTCGTATCAACCTGATATGACCCTGTATTGCGTATTGTATCAAGCTGATACGGATACGATACACCCGTATCCCCTGACATGGTATGGATATTCATATCCATGATGGCGACTGCAAGTATTCACTGATGGCATACTGGTGCACATTGTAAGGATGAATACTACGAAAATTTTAGAGAGTACATGGCCTGATATAATAGCCTCATGACTTGCGTATAGAACTGCAGAAGACGATCTTGTTAACATTGTAACTACATGTGGATTTGAGGTACCATTGTATATTTTTATTCCGTTTAGTACTTGGTTGCATCTTTTGTATTTTATTTCTTGTGTTGTATGCATTTGAATGATGAATTCATTTTGGAAACAATTGTATCACTTATGGCCTAATAATGCGTAGTTTTTTCCCATGAAAAATCGGAAATCACTCTGCATTTTAAGATATAATTGTTTCCTCATTTGCCTTTTAACATATCCTGAAGTTTCACAGAAAAATTCTATCTTCTTGAAGGTTCCCCAGTGTTTCCTTGGACTGCAATACATTATGTGATGCATACAATATTTTAGGATGTTTCATGATATTTTTCGTATCCCAAGAGGAGGACAACTGGTATTCCTGTCATGTCTTGTTTGAGGACTTCTACAGGTTAACCCTTACGAAAGGAGTTTGGTTGATCAATGCTTTAACCACAACATTGTTCCAATATTGTGGACTCCTCTACCATGGAGAAACCGAAGGATGGTGAGATTGGCTCCTTATTTGGCAGTGATGTGGTCAATTTGGAAGGACTCTCAAAATAAGTTGGACAATTTAAGGAAATCCGAAAACATGAGCATGAGAAGCAATTCATGAGCCTTATTTTTCTAGGGATTCTTGGTGTTGTGCGGAGTGACTTGCGAAGAGGTTGGCTTGAGGAAATAAAAATTTGAGAGGTAGTGTTAATATTGCTTTGGATAGGTTTCCATATTCCACATGGATGTGGAAGCTTAATTTTGATGGCAGCTTGTGGTTAATCCAGTCACAAGTGCCCAACAATGATTAGGGGTATCATTTGGCATTGGGTGTGGTACTTGTAGAGTACTTGGTAGTCCTATAGGAGAGAGGCTCCGATGAGGCCAAAATAAGGGCTGTTTAGATGCACCTTCAAAAGAGGCATTTGACACTTGACCGGCATTTTGAGCCAAACCCTTGTTCACACTGCTCTTTTGGATGCACTCTCACAAAACCCATCTCATCCTCACTCGGCAAAATAGGCTCTAAAAAACTGACTTGATAAAAACCAATCAAGTTGGTTTTCGTTGAGTTTAACTGAAAATGGATATCCAATTAGATTGGTTTTTGTCAAGTTGACTGAAAAGCATGCATGAAAACCCCTTTTCGAAAATCCCTTCTGCAGAAATGTGTCCAAACGAGCCTGAAGGACCTTATCAGTGGGATGAACTCATCCAACTGCAAGCCCTACCAACCAATTGTATGGAAATACTTAAATGACAACATGCAAGGGGATCTTGTATTGCTGAATAGTGCATCCGCCTTGCATAGATTAGGCATACAAGGTTTGTTTACATCCCTTTTTTAAGGATTTGATGAAGAACTTGGTGGGGATCAAGTGGCTGTTCATCTATCTTTATCTTTCGAATCTCAGCCAAAGGCTCGTTTGTGTATATTTCTCATATGAATCTTATGTCTCTACTCTCTAGCTTTCACAAAGCCTCTAATGGGATAAGATGAACACCTTTGGGGGATGAGTACTTGTGGAAATTGTCAAATTGGGTGAGGAAATTAGGGAGATGTAGGATTCCCGTTCTTTTCCTTTTCTCATATCCTTATGGAGAGATACTCAAGCCCATGCCTTGGGTAGGCAAGGGTTGTAGCTGCATTCTCTTTTTTTGTGGGAATTCCCCTTCTTTGCTCTAATCTCCTCTGTTTCCTAATAAAGTTTGTGTGTTATTTAAAAACTAAAATTCGGTTTCTCTGGTGTTCATTTTCTGCAGGCTTGTACTCGGCATACTCTCTTGTACTTTTGGTGAATGTGCTCAGTTATTGCTTGGATTTTTCAGCGATTGCTTCCACATCCTCACTTCACCATTGGCCTTTTCAAAATTTGCGAAGATACCACTGCCAAGTCAGGGACATGGTTAGATGTCTCCCCATAGCTTATCTTTAGTTGGCACCTATTGAACTAGGTGAACTCAACTTGTGGCAAGCCAAAGCCAACTCCTGTTTGCTTGGTTCCCATAGGAAGTTCCCGTACTTCAATTTGACACTACCATTTGACTGTGCATTTGTGGATGTTAATTACCATATGTGCTACTTAATCCCTATACTCTTCCAAAATGTCTTCCAAACTATGGCTCCGAAACTTCTGATCTTAATTAGTTATCTTCTGGACATCATGCAACTTCACAACTTACGTGTTTCTCATCATCACTGCATTGTCATCACCACCATCATCATCACTATCGTCATTGTGTTGTCCAAGCTATTTGGAATCGACTTACAGTATTGGACATTGGAAATCTCATGATTTCTTGGCAAAAGTTCAACAACCGGCTGCCTGCCTGACATTGACTGTGTTATAGGAAATCCTATGATTGCCTGGTGAGAAATCAACAAACCATGGTGTTGGCGCTTCATCCAGCCTTTGTGACATCAATCCTCCTTTACCTAGGCTGTGAACCAGTTGGTGCGTCATCCATGGCATTTATATATAATAAAAGATCCTTCTTTAAGAAAAGGATCAACAACCGCAGAAGTACAATCCAGACTATCTCGAGTTCATGGAAGACCCACACAAAGTCCCTGTTTCCATCTTCTGAAAGTCCCTTTAGTGCTGATGTTGAAGTGGAGAGTCCTGTGTTTTGACATTGCCCCCTCAAAATATAACGTATATGCCATCTTTCAACAAATCAAATTTCAGTCTGTTTCTAAAAAGAAAGAAAAAGGAAATAAAAACATCCATGTCACAACTTTCTGCGAAAAATATCCTCCAGGTCCACTACGATGAATCTTTATATTGATGTTTTTTCATAGACAGAATATGATATGCATAGATGTTCCTTTTAGTTAAAACTGTGACATTGATGATAGCCACCTAGAATGAATAGCCCCCCAATACAATTCCTTCAAAAAGTCAAAGCAATATCATATGTAGTTCCCAGTAAAACTCGTGCATACTAAGTGCATGGAGCTACTGGATCCACTTGGCATGCAGCCGCATGCTTTGTGTTGTTCCTATGATTTAATTCAAAGCCTCATGAATGAAGAACAAAAATAAATTCCTGTTAAAGTGCGAGTAGATCAGTTGGTTCCGAGGTATTCAATAACAATAACGGTGCCCGTAACGGGCATTGCTGTTACCGTTACGACCATAACGGGGGTGTAATGGTCAATTATTTTTTTCAAAAAATTCTGAAAAAATATGGAAAAAATTCCATTTAATTAGAGGATTGCCAATATGTATTCTTTTCTCATTTTTAACATGTTTATGATGGCATATAGTCCACTCTTTGGTAAAAATGTTGTCTCCTGACGATCTTCAATTGGTTATAAAATTCATATATTTGATTTTCTAAATATATTTTATCAGTGATTCTATAAAGATAAGATAATATTAGTATTAATTAGACAATTGCTCGTCATATTCATGGATGTAAATAGAAAAAATAAGAAATATTATTATTATAATGAGATGTGATAGTTTATAGTATACAATTTGTGTGAATCACACATAGTCACATACATAACACCAACAATACTCTAATCACCACTAGAAAGAAAACCTTGCTTGCTGTGGTTGATCGACTTGTGTTGTCGTCGTCGTCATCCTGATGTGGCTGTGGCTGTGAAGGAGCTGCATATCCACAGTAACCACCAAGACTAGATCCTGTGGGGAAGACCAAATCAAGGAATCCTGAGGATGATTGACCCCGATCCTTATTACCACTAGGTATTTGCTATGTGTAATCCAGGTAAGAATAAAATGAAGAATCGATAGATCACCTTTTCATTCACTGCAAGTTTGTAGTTGATTTGTGGTGGAGTGTTCTTTTGTTAGCGGGAGTCTCTTGGTCCATGCCTTCCTCCGTCAACGATTTGTTTTGTAGCTGGCATGTGGATTCAGGAGTGCTTTGGGGAAAAGGAAATGACGTATTATTCTTTTGGCTGTTCTATGGGTAGTTTGGGCAGAAAGAAACAATTGCTATTTTAGGAATCAATCTTCATATGCAGTTGCGGTTTTTTCTACGATCTTTATGCTATTTAGGGATTGGGCCCCTTGAGTTTGGGGCTGTCTGTATCTTGGTTTGGGGCGTCTGCTATAGCCTTCTCCTTTTTTCCCTTTTCTGTTTCTTTTCATTTTTTGGGCCTTGCACCCCCCCCCACCCCCCCCCCCCCCCCCCCTTTTTTTTCCTGTTTCGTCTATGTACTTTTGCCGTTTCAGCTTTTTAATAAATTTTCTTCTCTCTTAAAAAAAGTGTTAGATGACATCCCATATTCACCATAGCCATACCTATACCTCTACTCTTGGCCTTAGTACTGCTTGTACTGAGACTATGAGTGAGACTAGGACGATGTAGAGCTTGGAATTGGATCCGGATATTTGTATCCTGTATATTGATTGTATGCTCCAACAGGACTAGTCCAACATGAATGCTTGCAATAGGATATGTATAACCATATAACTCATCGTATCCATATCCATAGGTAGCAGCGGTTTGATGTCCTTCGGGCGCTCCATCACCTGCTGTGCCACTAGTGCTAGCCTCTTTCTGATGCTCTCCTTGTGCTCCTGGTTGGTCATACAGTGACTCAGTGCACTCATACATATGGCCTCTAGTCCGTCGATGTTGATCAACCTCATGATGTGCAGACGGTTGTGTGGTGGCAACACTAGTAGCAAGATCAGTATCATCATCATCATTGTTGCCACTGTCATTCGTGTCGATTTCTTCACTGTTGCTGCTGCTTATCTTCTCTTGAAGAGGGAGAGACCTCTCTAGATACAAGACAGATGCACGACTGTTGCTGTGCTATGCGTATTTCTGGATCATTGATCTCAATTTTTTCACTGTCTTCTTTTACATGTTTCTCTCTTACCTCTAACCAAAGTAGTACTGGGTCATCCTCATAGTAAATATGGTCCAAGTTTATTGGACAGAAGTCGCCCTCTTCAACTAAATTCATCATACACCATGAATTCCAAAATCACAGCTTCATGTTGTAATGCATATAAACGAGCCGGTCCAACATCCTAGTTTGTATTTTATTTCTATTCTTTGTATGAATGAGTGCAAAACAACTGCAGTTCTTCTCATAGCCAGTGTTCGAATTATTTCCGATATTATCGAAATATCCCTGATATTATCTCTATTTTTAGGTCAGCAATACCAATAACACTGGTAGCGATACCGATAACATTGACAATATAAAAAATTCTAGGTGTCAGTGATGTATCACTAAATATCGCCAATGTATCGATATCTTCAATATATTCAACTGTGTAAATTCCAGGTGTTGTTTGTATTGCCAATGCATTGATACTGCTACTGTATCGCCAATATTTTTTACTGTGTAAATTCCAGGTGTCACTTGTATTGTTAATGTATCTGCAATATTTCGATGATATTGCTAATGTATCAATATTGCCAAAAATTTGTATATTAAAAAATTCCCATTTCATATTTTTTATGGGCTCATGGTTGTATGCAACGTTCAATTTATCAACAATAATACTGATAATATCACAATAATATTGATAATATCACGATAGTATCATTATCGCAACATGGTAATAACAAGACCACAATTTTTAGTTTCTTTTTCAGTTATGTTGACAATTTGTTGGGAAATATCACCTGTTGACGGTATTATGAAATATCAGTGGATGTTTGGATGGAAGGTAAGATATTGGATAGATAGATGGGATGGGTGAGATGATTGGACTGATTTCTTACAGCAGCACATGCTTTTAGGCCCCCATTAAATAGAAACGTATTATGTATGCATTCTTTCTGCAAATTTTTTTATTCCTAAATATGCAAATATGTGTATTTTTATCATCTTCTGAGGTTTCGCTGAAAAATTCTACCATTTTTCCCATTTCCCCTCGTTTCCAGTTATCAGCGATATCGATATTGTTTCCGTATCCCTAACTAGCGAAACTTGTAGCGATACCGAAACTTCGAACACAGTCACAGCTAGAGGAATAAGTTCTCTGGCTCAGAACTTTGATTGCAATTGACTTGAGAGTTGGTGCACTCTCCCTATAATGCATCCACTAATCAGTTGTATAGGGAAAAAATAAAAAATACTTACATTGATTAGTTTGTAAACTATCGGGCTCTCTTATCTTAGATTGCACAATTTGTAGAATAATGCCAATATTAGTAATAACCAATGTTTTAAATAGTGGTAGCGTGTTACGTAGCATTCAACTCTCTGCTTGTACTGAGACTGTGAGTGAGACTAGGATGATGTAGAGCTTGGAATTGGATCTGGATATCTTTATCCCGTATATTGACTGTATGCTCAAACAGGACTAGTCCAACATGAATGCCCGCAATAGGATATGTATACCCATATGAGATATGACTCATCATATTCATATCCATAAGTAGCAGCGATTTGATGTCCTCTGGGTGCTCCATCTACTTATGTGCCACTAGTGCTAGCCTCTTTCTGATGCTCTCCCTATGCTCCTGGCTGGTCATATAGTGACTCAGTGTACTTGTACGTATGGCCTCTAGTAAGTCGATGCCGATCGACCTCATGATGTGCAGACAGTTGTGTGGTGGCAACACTAGTATCAGGATCAGTAGCATCATCATCATTGCTACCACTGTCATTCGTGTCGGTTTCTTCACTGTCGTTGCTGGTTATCTTCTCTTGAAGAGGTAAAGACCTCTCCGGATACAAGACAGATGCATGACTGTTGCTGTGCTACACGTATTTCTGGATCATTGATCTTGATTTCTTCATTGTCTTCTTCTACCCGTTTCTCTCTTACCTTTAACCAAACTAGTAGTGGGTCATCCTCATCGTAAATGTGGTCCAAGTTGATTGGACAAAAGTAGCCCTCTTCAACTAAATTTGTCATACGCCATGAATTCTGCAATCGCAACTTCATGTTGTAATGCATATAAATGAGCTGGTCTAACATCCTGGTCTGTATTCTATTTCTATTCTTTGTATGAATGAGCGCAAAACAACTGCAGTTCTTCTTACAGCTAGAGGAAGAAGTTCTCTGGCTCAGAACTTTGATTGCAATTAACTTAAGAGTTGGTGCACTCTCCCTATAATGCATCCACCAATCAGCTGTATAGAGAAAAAATAAAAAAATACTTGCATTGATTAATTTGTGAACTATCAGGCTCTCTAATATTAGATTGTACAATTTGTAGAATAATGCCAATATTAGTAATAACCAATGTTTTAAATAGCAGTAGCGTGTTACGTAGCGTTCAACCCTCTATAGCATGTAGCGTAAGCTACACGATACTTTTATTTTTTAATTTAAATATAGGAAAAATATGATAAATAGTAAGAAAAAAATAAAAAAAATATAAAAATGCCTAAAAGATGATTAATTTTTTCAAGTATGAGCATATTCAAATAAGTTATTTATTATCATTTATCAAAAGCCAATCCATATATAAAGTCATAAATCAAATTAAATAATTATTACATCAACAACTTTCTAAGCAAATCATTTTAATTTTTTTGAATCAAACCAATCCCATAGGTTAAGAGTATTAAGTACAATATATATGTCATCTATACAAAGAGGAACCCTCTATTGAAACCCTTTTTCTTTTAAGTTCCATTTTAAAGGTTTTTTAGTGTGTGAGTTTCACACCAACTTTAACAAAGGATCACCACCATTTTAAGTGAAAGTAAACAAAGAAAGGTTTAATTTTAACTTTACATTTAAGGCTTTTTTTTTTTTTAATTTTTTTTAATTTTTCATAATATGAGTTCTACACCATTTTTAACAAACAAAAGTAAAATAAGTAAATAAATGTTCTTGCCACTCTTTTAAAAATAATGAAAAAACAAACAATACATTGTAGCATACGCTACAAATGCTACACGCTATGTAGCTGTAGTGTTCACTATAAGGGATTTACGCTATTTAGCTATGCTACGTAGCGTACGGCATCGCTATGCTACGTAGCGTACACTATCACTATGCTACGGACGCTATTTGAAACACTGGTAATAACTATAACTAATAAAAATATAAAATGTTAGTTTATTACCTGGAGGAATTTGAAAGATTACCTTTTGTGCAATGGTGTTGGAGAAACTACCTAGGCGTAGTGTATATATTTCCAACCGTGGAGTGGACGATACATAATACATTACAAAGTTAAATACTTTAAACTTTAAAGCATGGACATAATAAAATTAAAGACTAAAGACTTTCACAATCACAAGTGTACTTACTTCATTTAACACCCTTATTTGCATATCTAAGTTGGGCTCTAATCTTTTTATAGCATTCTTAAGCCCGTTACGAACCTCCTCATCCTCAGTATATGATTGAGCATATCTGTATCTTAGATTTAAAATGTATCTTACATTACAAATTTGCAATAATGAATTAGTATCCATTAACTTATTTACTGGGTCAAAGACGAGAAGGATAAGTGCATAACAAAGAGTTTACCTACTGCATGAAGATGATGATATAGCTGCTTTGTCCAACGCTTGTCGATCATTTTCCAGTAAATCATATAGTGTTTACAATCCCGCTGGATAGCAAGCTTTGCCTTATCCATGGCGTCGTAGAGGAAGCCCATGGTAAGTACTTTGTCCGATTCGACAAAACAAAGGAGTCTTATTAATGGTTCCTTCACCTTCAGGATATTTGCAACTTTTTTCCTATATACGTTATCCCTTATAGTTGCCACAACATTGACCGGTCTCCCTAATGTCTTCTTCCTGTATTTTGTATTGAGCTAATCTCGTGAAGCAAACATCTTAGACAATTCTCTCCGATGCTCATATAAACTTTTAAGGGCTATAAAGTTTGTCGCAGTCCTATGAAGCTCTTCCCTCTTTGTGTACTTACTCATTATGGCAACAACGAGGTTGTGGTTGTAGATGAATGTTGTTACTTCCCTTACCCTTTCAACCAATATTATGACATTCGCCCTCTTTCCAATATCTTCTAATATGAGGTGAATGCAGTGCGCGACACATGGTGACCAGGACAAATTTGGTCTTCTTTCCATTAACTTTTTTCCCACTGCCTTGTATGTTGCTTCACTGTCGGTTATAATTTGCACTACATTTGCCTCTCCAACCTCATCCACCATCTTATCCATAAGTTGAATATATAATCTACATTCTTGATTTCCGCTAATGCATCAATTGAGTTATGGAATATTGTACCTAAGTGGCAATACATCATGAAATTGACCATGCTATGTTTGATTGGGCCAGTCCAACCATCACACGTATTAGTGCATCCTCTTATCTGCCATATGGGTTTAAAGGAGGTGACATACACTTTCACATCTTCATATTCTGCATCCATTCACTTCCCCTTAATTTCACGAGTTGTGGGAGCCTTAACTCCTTCGCCTGCCTCTACCGCTACATCAATCATCACTTGCCAGTATGGGGAGGTGACAATGTTTGGAGGTATGTTGCCATGTATAAATAGCTTTGCTGTTGCCCTCCCAAGTTTCTCAACTGCAGTTCTCGTCCACATTTGTTTGATTTTATTTTTTCCTGTTTTGTTGTTTCCTTTGAGAATTGGATCACATGACGGCCTCCCGGGCTCTACAACATTATCATCCACATCTTCCACAAGAACATGTCGTGATTCCCTTTAGCTAAAGGCATGCTGCAAACCACTAAACATATCCCCACTTCCACCACCACTTGCACTCCCACCGCCTCCCCTACATCACGTACAGACCCCCTATCACCAAACATACGTCAACGCTGCTCATCTTCACGGACGGATTGTATACCCTCTCTCCTTATTAATATGACCTCCTGATTAGAATCATCACCAGACTCAACAATATCATCTAGACCAACACCCGTGTAGTCAGGTCCAGGTCAGAACATTTCTTGTTGGGCCGCATCAAGAGCATCCCGTTTTCTCTTTTGGACCGCACTTTTTTTTTTTTTTATTTCACCTCTTGCAAATTCTGCTGCATCAATAACATTATTTTTTTAGAATGCTAGGGAACCCCGCAATTGGTCCTTTTTGATGTGCCAAATGTTGCTTCACTCGTGTGATTCCTCCAGTTATTAGTTTGCCATAGTAGTTGCACTTCATGGCGTGCCTACCCCTACCTACTCTCTCACAATATTGCTGCCCAATATCATTACTTTTGTGTTGGCCAATTGATGCGGACATCAAGCCCTTTAGGGTTTATTAGTGTAGGAGGCGAGCAACGCACGCATCTCTTTGGCTCGATGAAGGGCTTGGATCATTCGTGACGACATGAGCAACATTGAAGGCCCTACGCATGTGGTTTGACACATAGAAGACCCCACAATGGGAAGACACGTGTGTAGGATGATGAAGACCCGACTGGGTAGTTTTCATTGTCTTCGGGCGCCCGACCACTATTCATTGGCCGCCCGATCGGGCGCCCGAAAGTCATCCGTTTTTATGATTTGGTCGCTGGACATTTTTGGCCATCTTCAGGCGACCGATCGGCGCCTGACGTCCCGCCCAACGCCTGCGCAAGTTATTTTTTTGATATGTTTTTTTTTTTTACTTAAGTTCAATGATATCTTAATCTTTTCTTTTTTCATAGTGCTTATTTAAGAGAGTTAAGCCCTAAACTCGAATTTAGTTTTGATTATTGAATGAAAAACCTTTTGGTTGTCTCCTCATCTCTCTCTTTCTCTCTCTCTCTCTCTCTCTCTCTCTCTCTTTGTGGAACTTCATCCCTTCTTCTCCAATCTTCTTCTTTTTTCTTCTTCCTTCCCCCTCCAACATTCTTCTAAGGTAATTCCTTGTTCTTCCTCCTTACTCTTAATCTATTTTTCTCCATTCTCTACAACCTTAAGATTTGAGGTTTGATTCCAAAACCCTAATCCTTAAGTTTTGATTCCCTAACCCGTGAGATCCTTTGATTTATTGGGCTAGTGAATCCCATTACACGTTTGGATCTTAACCATGCAAGATTGGGATGTCCATCCCTCGCCGGATCCATTCCACGCAATACTTGAACTCCCAACTATATGGTTGTGATGATGGCCCGCATTATTGTATGTTTCTTTTCAATTCTCTTGGATTATGATGGTGAATGCTGAATTTTGAATTATTATTGCTGTTTATTTCCGTTGAATCATATATGATCATGTGCATGCATCCTAATTAGGGCATCCTGCATCACCAACCCCTCCCGCCATCTTCTAAAAAATTAAAAATTAAAAATTACAAGACTCGAACAAACGCTCAGCCTACAACTACAAGTTACTCTTACAAGTTAACTTACAAGTACAACTTACAACTTACAACTTACAACCGACAACCCCAAATCCCCAAACCCAACCTAAATTATAAATGAACAAGTTACAAATTTATAATTTAAAATACAATTCCAGATTTCTAGTCCTGCACAAGAAATTGAAATTACAAAACCAAAAAATTAAAGCATGCTGTAAATACTAAATACAAAAATTAAAAAAAAAAAAAATTGAAAGAAGCATACAAACCTCAAATCTAATATTGCATTCTAAATTTCTACTTTTCCATGCATTACTAATTAAACCCTTTCAAATTAGAAGAAAAAACCAACTTTCTCTAATTTTTTTTTTTCGTATTATTCATAAATCACCAATAAATGGTGTGAAAATAAAAAAATTGAAAAATGCATACAAACAACAGATCTAATATTGCATTCTAACATTCCAGGCATTTCTAACCATAACCCATTCAAATAAAAAAAAAACCCAACTTTTTCGTATTTTTTATAAATCACCAAAAAATGGTGCAAAAAAAAAAAAAAAAAAAAAAAACCATAGAAACATCGGATCTATTATTGCATTCTAACATTGCATGCATTTTTAGCCATAACCCTTTCGAATAAGAAAAAAACCCAACTTTTTTTTTTTTTTTTTGTATTTTTCATAAATCACCAAAAAGAGGTGCGAAAATACAAAAAAAATTAAAAAAATTGAAAAAAGCATACAAACATCAAATCTATTATTGCATTCTAACATTCCATGCATTTCTAACCATAACCCTTTCAAATCAGAAAAAAACTAACTTTTTCTAATTTTTTTCTTCGTATTTTTCATAAATCACCAAAAAATGGTACAAAAATACAAAAAATTTAAAAATTGAAAAATGCATAAATTTCAGCAACATCTTGTCGATTAGGTGTTTCATCACTTGTTTTCATCAATTTCAGCAAGAATTAGAAGAAAAAACATGTACTAACCTCTATTTCAAAAATCTCCAAAAGGGCTCACCGCTCACACGAGCTTCGATCCATCAAAAGTTATTTGATTTGAGGTTTTAATCTTCGAAAGTAAGTTGGAAACATCCGAAATCAATAAAGAATCAGCTTAGGAACAATGAAAATCAGAGAGAAGTAGAAAAAAATCAGCAAACTTACCCCCCTTAAAAAAAAAGAGTCGTTTTTTGACTGTTATGGGCCGTAACGTCCGTTATGGTAACAATTTTTTGGGTCTGCTTGTTTTAACCCCATAACGCGTTAACGGCTGGTGCTGTTACTGTTACGTAATGGCCGTTATGCCAGTAACGTAACTGTTTTTGAATACCTTGGCTGGTCCGCAGTAGTGTGAGAGAGCTGGAATGTCTCAATTGAAATGTGGTCATCAAGGTGAGTTTGGAAATCTCTGAAAGCTCACTTATGACGTTCCCACCCTCTGTGCAGCTCCCAAAGTCCATGGGTTATCTTTTGTTGACCGGTTTTGTTCTTGGCCTCTACCACACTAACCGAAGGGTCTGGATCAGTATGGGAAGCCACCTCATCTGAAGTTTTGTACTACTGTCCCACTTTCTCTAAAAGCTCGAGTTGTTAGAGGATGGCATATTAATGTATATCAAGGGACTCTAACACTCCCCCGCACGCGCGGGGTGGAACTTCACATGGGAACATATCGGGCAAGGGTGGAAGGACACTCACAACTAACACCCAGGTGAAGGGATACTCACAACTCACACCATAAATGCCCCCCCCCCCCCCCCATAGGAGAATATATTACCGGTGGTATATTTGCTACTTCCAGGATTCGAACACAGGACCTTCTGCTTCGATACCATGTCAAACAACCACTTTCTCTATTAATGTATATCAAGGGACTCTAACACATGGTATTTTTCATTGAAACACCTTTTACATTATGGGAGCAGTCCCTAATTACTTGGGGCCTAATGAAGTGCCATGGTCTCAATGCAATGCTTCGTCCCCCCATCCCTTTTGTTATAGTTGAGTCCATTCAAGCAATCCCAGCATGCAGTAGTTTTGTTTGTGTCATCATGAACACCTCCAGACTATTTTGGACTATGTTTACCTTTTGCTGCTCCTAATTCCTACAGAAGTGAAGTTTCACACGTTTCTCCTCACTGAAGGGCCCTGACAATTGGGATTAAAGCCGAAGTTCTCAGTCAATCTATAATTCTGTAATTCAGCAAAGTCAAGTTGAAATTGGGAAGAGAGGAATATATCAACTACCTGAATTTTCTTCCTCAGTAAGGAAATGATGTTGAAAGCCTCCCTTGTAAAATTCATTCCCACCACTTTCTCCATATAACTAAAGGAATTAAGCAGGTGATTGATTGCAGTTTTGTTTCTCCTTATGGCAACAAAAAATGATTAAAATGGAGAGTGGTGTACAATCTTACAGGCTAACCAGCAAGCTTGTGGTCCTCTCGTAGCTACACAAACATACTGGCGACACTGGAAAACTTGCAAAGAGGGGCACCAAGGCCCACGGGAAGAAAGAAACCAACTGGCTCCAACTAGTTTCTCCTATCATTGCCCCTCCCTGTCTAGTCATTCTGGATTTCCTAAAAGGAACAGCCGCAGAACTCTGTCCTAGCATGTGCCCATTCTGGTAATCTGTTGGAAATGATATTCATTCTCACTATCAGTTTCTCTGGCCTTCTTATCATTAAGTTGAATGATGGATTACAATGATGGCTCATCTGGGAGTGTTCTTTTTGTTGGGGAACTGATCCTCTGATGTGTTGTCTCCTTCTGTCACTAGTTTCAGCATGATAAGGCTTTAACTGGCACTCATGGGCTCTGGTGTTCAGTTGCTTCAACCTATCCTGGGTGCAACTGTCACTGGTAAGCCACATGACCTACCTTTCTTACAATTGGGAAAAGCCTGTCACTATGTAGGGCCTTGGAAAGAGCTTGCATGATCCTTCTAACCAAGAGATGCTCCTGCTTCAAATCAAACTTCGAGCTTATGCTCCCACTCCTGCTTCCTAGCCATTTGTTCTTGCGATCATTTTGAAACAGACCCTTCCCTACTGCTGCACCTGACTTTGTTGCCGCACAGGCATTTTTGTATAGTACTAAACACCCTTAAACATCAGTAGGTGCATTACGCCACCTCCAGTTGTAGACATTAATTTTGTGGAAGCAAACCAAAGAATGTATTCAGCTGATTTTCGGACAATGGAAGCAGGTGAGCTGGCAGCACTAGATTGTAAGGTGGGGCAGGCATAATTATTTTGACCATTCGGATAAGCAGCAGGTGGATTGGTTTGTGGTGGGATATGTTGGCTGGTCATCAGAGAGCCATACTGAAGGAGTGGCTTCACTTAATCAATGCTACAGCATTATAGTCGAGTCCATGAATGTAGTTTTCCCAATTGCTAACCTTGCAACTCCCTTACATTGTGAAGTGGGTTGATAATGCAGAGCCTTGCAACTGTTATACCTTCCTGTGTCCTAGTTCTTATATTTTGTTAACTTGTATGATTACGATGATGAATTCGCATGGAGGTCCATATTTTAATAAAATGATATCCTATGATATCAGAGATATAACTTTAAACTACTAATAGAAGTTTTGCAAGTGCTGAAAGATCTTGTCAATGCGAAGAATATTGTGTCACTCTTTCACTCTTTATACTATTCTCTGTTGTAGTCACATTTTCTTCTGCTGTAGTCCCATTCTCTGCTGGAAGATATTTTTTTGTATATAACTGTCTTTTTTTTCTCCTCGTCTCCCATGTGCTATTCATGTTTTTATTTCTACCTTTCTTCCTCTAGATACAAGAAACTCAGTTGGTGCATTATACTACATATTGGTGGCGGGTGGGGAGGGATCAAACACTGGATAGGTTTTACTGATATTCATTTATGCCCTTGGTTTAACACGTTGGTTTATCGTGACTTGGGTCAATTTTGGATAACTAAAGGTGCAGAATGAGAATGGGATGGCATTGGAAATTTCGCATTATCTTCTCGTTCCCTTTCTGGGAGACATTTTGCAAATAGACTGTTTACCGCATCCTATCCTGACATGCAGGTGGATAGATAGCTATTCGCAGGCATCCACATTATGGGGTTCATCCAAGCATTCACTTATATTTTAGATGCCACCATGAGCTTATTTGTTCTATATTGGTCCATCATATTCCAACTTTAGGGCTATTCTGTCAGTTGAACTTTAAGCGGGGCTATTCCTTTGAAACCAAGAGCCACTGATCGATGAACATGAAGCAAGAGCCCACCCTGCCTTGGGTGTTGTTCATGCCTTCCTCTTAGATAAGATACCCGCCGAGTGAAAAAAATCACACATGATGTTGGCTTTCCCTAGCATTAGTATAGTGTGTGACCCTTCCCCATAGAGCTTTCCTTCTTGGGGTATCTGCCCCAATACATAGTGCATTGGTGAGTCCACACTCCACAGTGTCCTTCATAAGCTCTGCAAGTGCACTTTTCAATCATGGTTTGTCTGCAATCAATTGGGTCTTTGCGATCTTAGGAACCTTAATCAATTACGAAAATAAAGACAACTCAAAAGAGTGGCTTTGCTAGCATTGGGGCATAAACTCTCTCCACACACATTTTATGTGCATTGCATGGTAGAATGTGTCATGTGTGGCACATGTGACCCTGTGCATAAGGTGACCACCACCTTGAAATGATCTTGTTTAAAGAACATGCCAGTCCTATCATCAGGCATGATGATGACATCATGGCCATCCAGGACAAGTTAAATTGCTCTGATCAAAGAAGGGCCTCACCAGCTTAGCCGATCAATAGCCAAGATTGATTCGACGGGACTTAATAAACAGTCGGTGCACCTCCCTGGGTGTGGACCGCTGAAACATCCAATACACAAACCCACGTTGTCTGATTGGGTGGAGCACGACATAAGAAATTCTAGTTGCGGGAGATGTTTCTCTGTGTTTTTTTTCCCCCCTTTAGATCACCTAATAGTCATACTGTTTCATGTATGATCATGATTGCTATAGTCATGATGGAAAGATCGAAGGTTAGATTTGTGTAATCTGACAAGGATAACTCATTGCAATAGCAATTCAATTATGTGGTCCATGTTGAGAACAAGTTGAAAATTAAGAGAAAATCCTTTGCTTTCAAAGCCCATCAACAAGAAGGGTTACGTCATCAACCTCCATTGAGGTCGAAGGAAGCATGCTATGAAGGTGCTTCACATAATTCAAACTTGAGGCCGAGTTTTCTCTCACCCTGGGAGAATGATGAGGGCATCATTGTCATCCACAACAAGTTAGACTGCTCTGATCAAAGAAGGCCCCCCCAGCACAGTTGGTCAATAGCCGAGATTGATCCGACAAACTGAATCACCTTCCTCCACATGATCGTTAGGTGCGGACAACTAAAACATCCAATATATAAACCCAAGTTGTTTGATTGCTCTGGGCCAAGGTATTCCATAAAGGTAAAGGTGGCGGTAATGGCCGCTGCCATTACCTTTATGATATGAGCTGTAAGGGCCATTATGGTTTTTTCTTTCTTTTCTTTTAAAAAGAAAAGCCTATTTCAACCCGATTGCAGATCGATATGGACTGTTACAAGCCGTTGTGGTCTTTATGGGTCAATTTTTCTGTAATGGCTGTTACGGCCATCACAACCTTGTAATGTGTAATGGTGACCACCGTTAAAGTTATGAAACAGCCATTATGGTCTTTATGTAACCATTTTGGAATACCATACTCAGGGCAGAGCGCAGCTCAAGAAACTCGGGATGTGGCAAATGTTTTTCCCTGTGCCAGTATCCAAACTCATGCACGGGTGGATGGACCAATGGAACTGGAATGCGGAAATGCTATTGTGGTGTTCCCCAATCCACGAAAGCATTCCCCACCATGTACACCACCTGAAATTCCCTCTCCTCATATTGGAACCAACTTGTGGACAGCCTTTCAGCGACTTTCTCTCCTTCACACATTTTTATCTTTTGTTTTTTTACTAGTTACTTTCTTCTTTCTCATTGGTCCGTAGTATAGATAAGGATTTTGATTGTGGGAAGATGTAGAACCTCTTGTTTTCAGATGAGAGACAAGGATACGTAGGAGAAGCGTAATTTACGTGATTGATAATAAATAGGCTCCCATGTGATTGGTTTTTTAATAAAAATTCTGAGCTTTTCTTATATTAGCTCGTGTGAGTGTGAGAGAGGGCTGATGCCCCTTGATCTTCCTGTGGGTCCCATCATTTGGTCCTTCTCCAGGTTCCCAGTGTGTATCTGCTTGGTGCTATTTGCTAGCCATTGTTCTCTGCTGTTTTTGTTGCCGATTGCCGTCAACTGGGCAGGCATCAAGGCAGACCACACATGTACCTGCTGGCATTTGTTTTTCAACTGCCTATTCCTTTTTATAGAGGTGGACCGCCTGATGGGTAGACTGCTTGATTTTTGCACAAAAATCATCTTAACAGTGGGAACACCTTCAATACTGCTTACGTCCCACAGTGGGGCCTGTCATGTGTGAAGGTTCCTCGTGGGGCTACCAAACCTCTAGTTTTATGAGACATCAGTTAATTGGTATTT
This sequence comes from Liriodendron chinense, assembly GCA_003013855.2. NCBI lineage: Eukaryota > Viridiplantae > Streptophyta > Magnoliopsida > Magnoliales > Magnoliaceae > Liriodendron > Liriodendron chinense. Next base: position 1,693,982 of record PVNU02002850.1, read on the forward strand.
TCTAATTTAACTCCCTGAAAAAAAAGGGAAGAATGAAGATTTACATTCAAGCTTCAATAGTACTTCAGATCATGGGACTAGAAGCCAGTAAACTTGGTTTTTGAGTATGGTGAATGAACCCAAATTCAGATGGTACTGTTGTAATGCTAATTAATTTCAAGCATCTGTTCAGCGTGATGCCTGACATGGTTGTACATTTTGCAGATTTTGCTAGGGTTATTATGATATGAATCTAATGCCAAAGTGGCTGATTCCTGTTGTTTAAATAATTTATTTTGTGACTGTGCAGATGAGTGTGCATGTTAGAGATGAGGCGGGCTATCAGGTTTTTAGAGTATGGAGAACATCCCTACAAATTTTGGTGAAGGATGATCGAGTTGAGTATGGAGGACCTCCTTCAGAGAATAAGTAGCTGCTGTCCTTTAGCCCCTTCAAATGGAGCTGTATCGATGGGAATTTGAAAACATGGAAGGGTCTAAAGCCATTGAGAATGTCAAGGAATTTTACATGTTATATATATAAGCTTAATCTTTCATTTTGAATTTAATGTATGACAACAACACCAAAATTTCTTGCAGCAGGGAAATATGATTTATTTTTATTTTTAGTTTTATTTTTGGCAAGGATGTTTTCGGCCTCTGGCTATCTTCTTGTTGTTCACTGTCTGACAGATGATTCAGGAGCGAGGTTCTCCAAGGAGTTGCTCTAGAAATTTCAAGAGTAGTTCAAATTGATTTTTTTTTGTTTTTGTTTTTGTTTCGCATTATGATAAAGGAAGAAGAATAATTTACAAAAAAAGAAAAAAGAAAAAAAAAAGAAGAACTATTCTTTGTGAATGTATGGCGAACATCAAAATGTAGCAAAGCTTTAGTGCCAAGCTGTCCAAGTGGAACTTTGGAAAATATTATCAGAACATACAAAGATCATTAGATAATTGACATGAATTATTTCTTGTTTTTCATAGGAAATGCCATATTTTCTCCCACATCTATTGTGGATTTGCAGCAAGTAAATGATATGAGAATCTGCAGTTGGGTTAATGAATGCATTGGAGGCACATTGTATTGGGCTAAACCTTTGAATCAATGACTCCCATACAACAAGGTGAACAACTGTTTTCCAAGCACGCTATATTGACATCTATCTCGCCCGAAGCTTAGTTTGGTCCCTGACAGAGTCTTTCAGACTCAAAATTCAGCGAGTTTGGATAAATGTTAAGAAAATGAATTTTTCAACTCTCTATCAACTTTTTTTTCTTTTTTTCCAAGCATTCTCTATTCACTTGGTTTCGAATGTCTTTAGGAAATTTGCTTTCCCCTTCCATCCTAGAGTATCTTTCCATGCATGTGTTTGGATGCACTATTAGATCAAATTGCAATTACTATTCAATCACCTGAGATTTCCCATTGAGGAATTGGGCTGTTAATTGCAATTACATTGCCTCCAAGTTCGATGTGAAAGAGGAAGCACAGTTTGACAATTAAACATCTTCGATATTTGTAATTTTCTCTTGACTGTTTGTTTGGTTGCGCCAAATATCATGAAATTTCCTCTTGACAAAGCGTGCGTTTGGTTGAAATTTCCCCCAAGCAAACTATTCTCAATTGATTTTTTTTTTTCTGCATCTAAACACAACCATAATATCTTAACACTAGGCAGTCTAAAACTTATGTTTATATAGATGGATGGTGGTATTTCAAGAAAGAAAACGCTTTGACAATTAGTAACCACCAAATGAGACATAATCAAGTTAGGATCTCAAAATCCCTTGTTGGGTTTTGTATTGAAGTGATAAGATGACATGGAAGTGCTACTCTCACCAGCCAAATCCATGTCGCTCTCATGTCCACATTCCTCATCAATCTCCTCCTTTGCCACCTTGTCCATGCCCATCAGTCCCAATGGTCTCTGAGAAGATGCAAACAGCGGAGCCTCGTAGTAGCTAGAAGATGACCCAGATGGGGCTGGCCCCACCGCAGGGAGCTTTGAGAGGAGAGCTTCGAGGCTACTCATCGACGGAGTTATCTTCATTGGCTGCTGGCTGAGGTGATCATAGTATTCTGCAGGCAGAGGGTGACCCGTATGGTAAGACCAGCTGTCTGATGGGTTGCCACCGTCGATCTTGAAGGGGAATCCTGATGATGAAGGGTGGGGTAGAAGGACGCCTGGAATACTTTCGAGGTAGCTGAACTTCTTACGCAGTAGAACCACATAGCTCAGGTCCTCCATCACCTTGAATGCAGTGATTGGAATATCATTCATGATCATGAAGAGTTGAATTATAGGTTATTTAATATAATATTACAAGGAGGAATATTAAGTATTATCGCACGCAGCCCACTTCCCAACATTGCAAGCGTGTCTAAGATCTAGGCCATTCATTGGAATTCATCAGGCATGCCACACATCTAAGTGGAATATTGAACGTGGGTCATTATTTCTAAGTACTGTCCATGCTTCTTTTACAAGCGTGGGCCTATTTGATTTTTGGGACAGAGGATGGTCACTGTGCTGATGGCCAGGATCTGATACACGCATACCATGTTCCAGTCAAGAACATTTGTTGTTCCTCTATCTACACAGAATCACTGTTACTGGTGATATGTTTGTGAGATGATCTTTGAATGTAAGCACATGTGGATGCATGTGCACATGTATAGCATTCCTGTGTGTTCACCATTCAAGAAATGGGAACCAATAATATCTTCAGGCAATGAACATCAATGCCGTATCTTCATAAGAGGGACAGAATCTTCACTGATATGAGCACTAAATACGACATCTGCCTCTTCAGATAAAACCTTCCATCAAATGGGCACCAAATCCCTCATTTTCACAGAGAGAGAGAGAGAGAGCACATCTCCCTGATAAAACCTTTCATCAAATGGGCACCAAATCCCACATTTTGAGAGAGAGAGAGAGAGAGAGAGAGAGAGAGAGCACATCTCCCTGATAAAACCTTTCATCAATCTCCTCATGAGAGAGAATCTTCCATGAAATGAACCCAATACAATCTCCTCATGAGACTCGTATCTCGAAACGAGAGAACATCTGTCCTTGGAATGGCCATCCAATATCATATATTCAATCTCCTCATGAGAGAGAATCTTCCATGAAATGGGTTATAGTCTTCAATGTCCTCGTAAGAGATAATGAGAATCTATCATGAAATGGCTACTAGATACAATGTATCTTTAATCTCTCACATTGACATCATAAAATAAGAGCATCATTTATGAAATATGCGTCATATGACAATCAAAACAGACAAGTAAAAAAAAAAATGCACCAAATTATATCTACGTCCTCTCTCTTCAGAGAGAGAGAGAGAGAGAGAGAGAGAGATCGAGATCTGACCTTGTTAGCAGAACCTAGCTGAACTACACCTTCTCTAACTGCAATTAAAGCAATAGTCTGCACGATTCAGTGACCAAATTAGAAGGAACAACACTAAGAGCCTTTGAAACTGAGACACAGATCTGATGTTGGTATGAACCTTAATACCCGACTGGAACTGAGCCTCCCATGTCCTTGGATGCTGAAATTAATTCATCAACCACTCATATTTTTCACAACCCAAGTTGAAAAAATAAAAATAAAAACGCATACAGGTTTGTATTTATTTATGTATTTATATCTATGTATGTATAAGGATTAAGTTCACTCACTGAATCAGCTGGATTATGCCACGCAGACAAGAAATTTATTTCATGTTCTTGAGGCTCTTTGAATACCCATTTATGACTGTGATCTGCAGCTACTTTCCCAATCAAACTGCACAAGAAACCATACCATCTTGAATAGATTATGCATGTAACTACCCTCCTTACACTATATACTTTTCTTTTTTCTTCTTGGCTAGTTACCCTTCTCCATAGTTGTAGATTTCATGGGACATCTTGAAGAAAACCTCAGGCTGAAGGCCTTTGAGGTGCTGAAATTCGCAACTGCTATAGACTAATGGACCACCAGCGCAGCTGCTTGAGTCGAATTCGGAGTGGTTGGCTGCGGTAGATGCAGCGAAATTGCAGAAGCCATCTTCCCATACCAATATCCTGAGGCAGATGTGGATCATGAAAGCATTGAGAGTAAAAGGAGTAAACTACTTTTATAGTGAAATTACAGTAAATACCAGTTCCTCCTGTTTCCTCTTGACCTGTCATAAGCTCCTCCTTGAACATCCCACCTGCTACAATAACATAACATGAGATTTAAAGAAACAGAAAGAAACCAACTGTTCTATGGATAAATTTGTGATTCCTATCTTTTTTTTTTTTTCCTCACTTGGGTGGTGGGTAGTTTCTAGGCAAAATCCTCCAAAAGACAGCGTAAACCCATTGAGAGCTCTCAGGAATACACAAGCTCCTCAAGGTGTGTTGAAGAAGATGGGTCACAGCTAATGGGTTGACGTGCTCTTCCATCTACCTTATTAGAACCCTCTCTCTCTCTCTCTCTCTCTCTCTCTATCTATCTATACTCTACTATCGTTAATGAAGAAAAAACCCACCATCTATTCTTCTCAGTGCAAGCCCACCAAGAAGGAAAACCCAAATTTATACCTCTCTCTCTCTCTCTCTCTCTCTCTCTCTCTGTGCAACAGTTTTAATCATGCTATAAATTTTACCAATGTGATCTCCTGAGGCCCACCTTTCGTCCCAGTCCCCAAAGGTCTCTTTTTCAATCCTTTCAACCATTCAAGACTGTTCACCATCCTTTTCTCATCCCTTATCCCTATTATAAGTATTAAATACCTCAGCAAGGCCAAGTCCTTTGTATTTCTACACCATCAAAGTGTGTATATCCTCCTTTCCTTAAAGACCACATCTCTGTCTCCAACCCCAAGGCCTTTCTTCTCCTTGCCTTTTCTGACACCAAGGTATTTGTACTCATTTCATTTCAGAAAAAAACATCAACATCTTACTCATTTTTTGCATCCAGCATTTGTTCTACATTTTGAAAAAAACAGCAATACGTAAAAATATATGTATAGAGATAGAGAGAGAGGTACACAGGAGATAGAGAGAGAGGTACACACAGGAGAGAGAGAGAGAGAGAGAGAGAGAGAGAGAGAGAGAGAGAGAGAGAGAGAGAGAGAGAGAGAGAGAGAGAGAGAGAGAGAGTATATACACGTATAAAGAACACCCACTTACTAAAATTAAGGGAATCTCTCTCTCCCTCTCTCCCCATACACACGTACTCTCTGCATTAGAATATGTAGAGATAGTAGTACATAGTAGAGAAACATGTAGAGTCTCCTTATATATATGCAAACGATTTGATGACAATTTTTTCACCTTAACTACGGCGAAAATTTGTTGGCCTTACCATGATATGTTGATATTCTCCACTTTGACCATCAGATGCATCACCCCTTGTTTGAGCATGGTCCCAAAAATCACGCTGATTCCTGATAAGGTGGGGCACATGAAAAGAAAAAATTGAGGTGCGCCCACCTTTGATTTTACAGAGGGCCCACCATGTTTTCTATATGCTATCCAGTCCATTCACTTGAAGCTGCCGCCCATATGAAGGGTTCCCACGTCCAGCAAGCCATCTTGACACTCTGGTCGGCCCTATTGGTTATCAATGGTGAGCGTTCCCAAACTGGTTCCTACCATGCATCCACCTCAATTTTGGACTGGACAATTAAGCGTCCTTTGCCAAACGAGCCAGTACGCTTACGAAGGACGGTTGGATGTCATCAACACATCACACTGACGATTGAATCATTTACACACACACACACATATATATATATAGATAGATAGAGAGAGAGAGAGTACGTAGTATATAGACACTTATACTGACCATCTATATATATATATATATATATTCTGTCCATATAAATACACAGAGAGAGCCACAGATACAAGGATACAAAAAAGAAAAGGTTTGTTCTGGTAAAAAGAGAAAGGGAAAATGGCATGTACAGGACAGAAGCCAAAGTATCCTTTTGTGTACTTCAACTTGTCGCTGAAGGGGTGAGTGCAAGGAAGATACCTATGAGAGGTCCTGTAAATGAGCAGTGTACTCTCTCTCTCTCTTCCACTACAACTACATGATGACCAAACGGAGCTTTCAGACGTTGCTTTCATTTCCTCTCCCCTGACACCCAAAATTTAAAGAAAAAGTAGAAAAAAAGAAATAAAAATAAAAATAAAAAGCTTCCCATGTCATTGATCTCTGAGCTCCACTCCAGATAGTTCACAACCATTTTGCAAATGGTGGTGATTCAGCCAGCTCCACACACTATCCAAAATTTTGTACAAAATGTGGACGGACCTTATGTTTAACATCACACCTATCAAGAAATCCTAACCATCAGATTATTTGATGGGTATGAAATGATTAATGCTTGAAAGTAAACTAATGGGTGATCCAATATCCAAGGATAAAATCGGTTTGTTATGCTATCATCTTCTCAGTGTGTATTTCTGTTTAGTCAGCAGTTTGGGCGGCCTGGATTGCCATACAGCATTGCCATGTGCATGGTCGACTAGTTTGTCACGATTCTAAATTGGTGTTGAACTATCATTGAAGCCCTCCGCTTGAAGTCTTTGACCGTACCCCACGGGAAAAAGAGAGCGACTATTACTGTAGTAAAGCATATTGGCGTCATCCTTGTGACTCAATCAGGACCGTGCAAGTTGTGGGTTATTATACATGCAGCACATCTTGAAAATCTCACTGAGCAGACGATCTTAGCTGCCTTCTATCAGCCATTGAATTTGCACTTTGAACACTTTCACCTCGAACTGTCCATTTCACTGCTGCCAATTGGACGTAGGACGTGTTCGTTTTTTGTTGAATAAAAAAGTGGACATGGAAAACGAATTTTTTTACAGGGAATGACTGTGAATTACCTAAAATAATTTATTATTTGGGTTACAATGCATTTTTCTTTGATTTTCATGAAAATATAAAAAGTTTAAGGTCCTTTAGTCGTCTTATTAATCCCACCACGGTGTGAGTGTGGGGTTATGTGTGTAAAATTAAAAACAATTCCTTTTTTTAATTTTTATGTTTTTTTACACACGCACTCACATACCCCATGCATCCCCGCACACCCACACCACAATGGGTGTTTGAACTCATGACCTCGTGTTGAAACTCTTGTGAGTCTACCACCACTGAGCCATAAGGTCAAGGCCTTCCTTGAATTAGGCAACAAAAAACATATTATATATGTGGAAATCTGCATTGAAGGTGGTTCACAGTCATGAACATACACTTTTATTATTTATTTTTTATTACACCCTCACACCAATACACACCACAATGGGTACTTGAACCCATGACCTTAGTGTTGAAACTCTTGGGAGTCTGCCATGAAGCCATGAGGAAGGACCAAGCATGAGCAAACCCTTGGCATCATCAAGCATGATATTAATGATATGCTAGGGCTCATGATTTGGACTCTCTTTACTAGCTTACAAATATATTATTAGAAATAATGATATGAAAAATATTCAAACAACAATAAATTAAGAAAGAAATAATGGTCTACCTGTTGAAGCAATAGTAAATGTAGTGACTTGACGGACCACAAATTTGATTTCTTGTTAAAACAAGGCACATATATAGTCACTGGCTTTGAAAATTTTTGTTTCCCTCAATAAATGCTATTAGCGCAGCAATCTCTTACCACCACTATCTTAAGGATACAGTTGCACAAGGTGTCGTTTCGACAAACTGCACAAGACGCCTAAAACCTAACATCAAAACCACCATTGCATTATGTGAAAAAGTGCTTGATTCGACGGTCCAGTATTGTAGATATACCTTATATTCGACGGTCTTCTGCGTCGAAAAATGCCATTGAAAGATTGACGCTTGAAAATGAAATGCAACTGTCTGTGATAGTCGGACAATATTCGACGGTCTACGACAGTCGATACATACTATCAGTTGAATCCCAACATTTGACCATTCCCAAGATGAGGGAAATGGTCCCAAAGAGAAGAATAAAAAAAGAAAAGATTTCAAAAAGGAAAAAAATTAAGGAAGAGACAATTTATTATCTTAAAATTCTAAGAGTACCCCTTTAATTCAGAGAGAGAGAGAGAGAGAGAGAGAGAGAGAGAGAGACTAACCCCGTTGCAATAAATTTAAAAAGGATCAAGTAGAACAACTTTTTTTTTAGCAAAGTCAAGCTCATCAAGACTTATGAAAAGGGATCTGCTCAAGTTTATTGTGGTGATATTTGTACCCCTTGTTCACATGCGAGTATTGGGCCTAAACGCCTGTTAATTGATTTTCTAGTTAGTTTACCCCATGGGCCAGCCTAATGTGCATGTAATGTTACACTTTGGCAAAATACTATTTTAAGGAAAGTTGGATAATTCCTTCACGAACCTTCTTGCCAACGGATATGGGAAAAAAGTCTTACTCTTGAAAATTGAGAAAATGACTTTGCTTGTAGCTCTTTTTAATAGAATTTTTATTTATTTTATTTTTATTTTTTAAATACTCTCACATGCATGTGATCAGATAGGATGGATGAACCACCACCATTTTAGAACACATCATAGCACCAAGTCTCTTGGAAGCTAGTTACAAGGCTGCTTGGTCGGGACTTCTCCCCATCTTAATTTCTCCCCACGGAGTCTTTATACGGGTCTCTCAATGAAGAGATAAAAACAAAACACTTGGGTGAACCTTACATGGTCCTTGGAGTGGGAAAATGACATTATCTTGGCTTTCAAAACTCTTTCACGCATGCTCTTTGAACTGACCATACACATGGCAAGCATGTTTACGGACTCAGATTGCCTGGTGGAGTCGGTACCGTGTGCTGCTGGAAAAGCTCTGTGGCCCACCATGATGTGTGTTTTATCCACGCCATCCATCTATTTTGCCAGCTCATTTTTAGGTCATGAGCCAAAAAATGATGCAGATCCAAAACTCAGTGGACCACACCAGAAGAAATAGTAGTGCTTAAACACCCACTATTAAAAACTTGCTAGGCCCACTGCAATGTTTTATTTGTTATCCAACCAGTCGATTAGGTAACACAGACCTGGATGAAGGGAAAGCATGCATATCAGCTTGATCCAAAACTTCTGTAGCCCTCAAGAAGATTTTAATGGTGGGCAGTCCAGCTGAGATTGCGATCTGAATCATTTTTTGGATGGATGGTGTGGATAAAACACACGCACACATATATCATGGTGGGGCCACAGGGCTTTTCCTGTAGCACACAGTACGGACGTGGATGCTGTTTGCTACACTAGGCGATCCGTGTCCAACCCATGCGGTGTTAATTGTAAGGCCCATTCCGGAAGGGGATTGCCCGAAATTGCACCGATCAAAAGATTCTCAGAACTAGTAAATGATCATTTGGTCATTGGATTTTCACCGCTGGCCATTTTCTTTATTATCCACTGGATGCTCCCTTTATCAGTGTGGGAGCGGATTAGGTGAGACCCCGATCCACCGAGGTGGGTGGGACCCCTGACTGTGGGGCTCACAGTGATGTATGTGCCTTAAATCCACGCCGTCCAACCATTTTGAAAGCTCATTTCCAAAAGTGAAGTTGACTCAAATCTTAGGTGGACCACACCAAAGGAAACAGTCGTGATTGGATCCCCACCATTAAAAACTTCATGGATTCCACTGGAATATTTATTTGCCATCCAACCTGTTGATATGGTCACGCCTAGATGAAGAGACACACAAATATCATCTTGATCCAAAGCTTTTGTGGCCCACGAGAAGTTTTTAACGGTCAATCACCACTGTTTTCTTTGTACTATGGTCCATCTGAGATTTGGAACTACTTCATTTTTTGGATCATGCCCTAAAATGAGCTTTCAATACAGATGGACGGCCTGGATGTATTCACATACATCACAGTGGGCCCCACAGTCAGGGTCCCACCCACCTTGGTGGATCCGGGGTCTCACCTTATCCGCTCCCCACGATCATAGACCACTGGACGGAAGCGGATTGCGTCGTGGAGGACTGAAATGGATCCAGGCAGGGGCTGTGTGGGCTCACCCTGCACGATGTATATGTTGAATTTATCCAGACTGTTCATCCATTTTAAGGTATGAGCAAAAAAATAAGGCAGATCCAAGCCTCAAATGGACCCCACGTCAGGAAGCAGTGGTTATAATAATGCCCACGGTTGAAATCTTCTTAGAACCCACCGTGATGCTTATTTGCCATCCAATTTGTTGATGAGGAAACACAAACCTTGATGAAGGGAAAACAAATATTCCATCTTGATCCAAATCTTATGTGGGCCCGAGAAGTTTTTAATGGTTGGCGTTCAATTCCCTCTGTGTGGTCTACTTAGGCCTTGGATTTAACCGCTGCCCAAGCATACTATTGCTACGGAAACCGAGTATTACACGTAGGGGAAAGTCACACGTGGGCGTGTTCCCAATGTCCACACACAATCAGACTCAATTCATCCATTCCAAATCAGAGCACTGCTCAATCAATGGCATCATAAGATAAATATGCTAGAAAATATCTGGGATACCATCAATATATAAAATCCTAAAGAAAGTCTACTCAGCTGGGGACTGTAGAAGCCATATATGAAAAAATGTGCACGATAAAACTAACAAAAGGAGAGAAAACCAGAAGTTCATTGGTTGAGCTGGCCATGCTAAGGTAGGGTTCCTCATCACTGGGCTCTTGACCAAACTCCTAGGAGCCTCCTCGTAGTCATCATCAGCCTGACCTACACTTCTATCACTTGGTTGGTGCAATTGCATATAACAAATAATGTGACTTGCTAGCTGATTGAGAAATTCCCTCACATAATATATTAATCAAGTATAGTTTCAAGTAGAGAGGCACACAACACAATAATAAGCTATCATGTAATTTTATTTAAATGAATGGATGTATGGTATGCACTCAGACCTAAGAATGCGCGTCTAGCTGGCAATTGGGGGTAAAACGTACCATGCAAAACAAAGGCTAGTCACCAACAAAAATACAAGTACGTGCTCTTAATGCCTAGCCATATCCAAAATGGACGTTTGTATAATGGTCTAGTCACTAGTGAAAGTACAACAAATACATGCTCTCAATGACTAGCCACCTAATAACGCCCATGTTGGGTGCGTTGCACAAAACGCCTTAGGATCTCGCCCTCAAACTCCGTGAACTATGCGATAAGATAATGTAATAATCAAAATCAAATCATCAACCATACGACACAAGATATTTTTACATGGAAAACCCCAAAAGAGATAAAAACCACAGGACCTCGTCCAGACAAATAATCCACTATCAAGAGAACCATTAACTACCTCGATCACAAGCATAACTTGCTTGGATCTAACCTTCTTCACCCATGCAGGGATGGATAAATAGTAGAAGGACTAGAAACTGATAGATCTTACCAAGCACGAGGACGTTGAAGAGCTGAGACGTCGATTGCACCATGAATCACCTTCACAAGCAAAACTTCTTCTTCCAACAAGCTTCCTCTCTCTCTTTTTTTCCTCTCTTCCTCTTTCTCTCTCTTACCTTGGATGTGTAGTACTCCGAATTAGCTACCTAAATCCTGGATTAGAGGCCCTTATAGTGTTTTGCAAGAGTTCTAACCTAATTAGGAAACTGCTTATAGTAGTCCACGCACACCACCGGTCGGCCGACCAAAGGCCTCCGGTTGGCCGGATGCACTAAAAATAGTCCAGAGAGTTGATGTGAAGAAAAACAACATATTCGACCTATCTGCCGACCGGACGGTCGGACTGGATAAAAACAGTATAGCGAGCATTGGTCTTTTCTAGTAGATTGACCGGCCGGTCGGCCTGGGGGCACCGGCCGGTCGGTGACTAAATATGCACTCTCTCTCCTCTGTCCACTGAGGAGGAAAACTCCAACAAATCTCCCCCTTTCCGACTCAGGAGGAGTTCACCATCTTTAAGCCAGCCCAGCTTCTACAAGCCTCAAATTTGCCCTTGAGCAAAGCCTTGGTCATCATGTCTGACCCGTTATCGTCCGTGTGGACTTTCTCAAGCTGTAACACCTTCTGTTCAAAAGTATCCCAGATCTAGTGATACCGAATCTTTATGTGCTTCGACTTGGAATGCTGACTTGTATTCTTGCTTAAGTGTATCGCACTCTGGCTATCTCAATAGACCACGTGCTTCTCCTGTTTCAGGTTAAGTTCCTGTAGGAACCTCTTCATCCAAAGCATCTCCTTGCATGCTTCTGTGACTGCAATGTACTCGGCCTCTGTTGTGGACAACGCTACGACCTTCTGTAGCTTGCTTTGCCAAGAGACCGCTCCCCCTGCAAACGTGAACATGAACCCCGATGTAGACTTCCTAGAGTCTATGTCACCTGCCATATCTGCATCTGTGTAACTTTCTAAAAAATGTTTTCCGTCACTATAGAATAGACTCAACCTGGATGAGCCCCTCAAATACTGTAGTATCCACTTCACTACTGCCCAATGTTCTTTATTAGGATTGGCAAGATATCGTCTGACAACCCCAACTGCATATGTTATGTCTGGGCGCGTGCATACCATAGCATACATTAAACTTCCTACCGCCGATGTGTAGGGTATCTTCTAGATCTCATCCACCTCTGCCTTCGTCTTGGGACACTGCTTGTCGCTCAACTTGAAGTGACCATCCAGTGGAGTACTGATCGGCTTTGCTACATTCATATTGAACCGCTCTAGGACTTATATCAATATATCGCTCCTGTGACAACCAAAGCTTTCTGCTGCTTCTGTCACGAGTTATCTCTATTCTTAGGATTTGTCTAACCGGGTCCAAGTCTTTCATCGCAAACGACTTGCCCAACTCCTGTTTCAGCCTGTTAATCTTCTTAATGTCTTTTCCTATGATGAGCATGTCATCAACCTACAATAGCAGAATTAAGAAATCACTATCTAAGAACCTACGAGTGAACATACAGTGGTTCGACTCCGTTTTATCATACCCATGTTTCAACATGAACGAATCGAACTTCTTGTACCATTGCCTCGGAGCTTGTTTCAGCCCATACAAGCTCTTCTTAAGCCTATACACCATATGCTCTTTGCCCTTGACTTCCAACCCCTCTAGTTGACGCATATAGATCTCTTCTTCCAGGTCACTATGGAGGAAAGCAGTTTTAACATCTAATTGCTCTATCTCCAGATCCATGCTAGCTGTTAAGTGTCTGATTTTGTATAATTAACCTTGGTTACTTAGAGCATTATCATGTATTTTTCGGTTAATTACTCCTCATTAAGTGGATTTTCCATGTTTAGATAATTAAGAGAGGTTGTGGATGATCTAAGCTAGTCAGGACGTTTTAAGGCCTAAAAGTGATCAAGATCAAGTGTGTGCGATCATGAAGGAAATTGAACAAAAAAGATCAAAGGATGGATCACAAGTTACCGTGGACAGCATAAGAACCACTCATTGGAAATCTAGGTTGTGCCTGTCGGATGGTCGTGATTAGGCAAGCACGCAAGTTTGAACAGTAAAGATTGGATGTCCACAGTTGGGACTAGTTGTGCATCAAGGCGAAATCTCAAATCCATTGCACATGTTAAACACAAGACATCAGGAATCCATCAATTCATGTCATCACACTCAACAAGGCAGGCCACACTTTCATGAGCATCATATCAATGGCCCTTATCATCACTGTGGACCTTACCATCATCAACCACCCCTGCTCCTCCGTCCAGATGATCCAGCAAGTGTAGCAGATGGAGAGAATTTCTGCATCTCTCTCACGTGCAGAGCATCCAAGGCCAGCAGCTGGAGTGTCTCCACTCACCTGTGCTATCATGTCCATGTCCAAATGGAGCATATCAACCGTCCAGACCGCCCATTGCTGATCGCCCATCCATGCCAAGGACGTCTCCAGATCTTCCCACCATCCAACCTTATGCACGTGCTAATAACTCAGCAAGTGTGGAGGAGATCTCCACCGTCCAAGCTGGGAACCACTTCCAACGTTCAACAGGAGGACCCCACCAGCGTCCACTACATCCATTCACGTCCTGCAATGGACGGTTGTCCAAATCTTCTCAACCATCCATCAGCATCCACCAGAATCTACAGCCGTCCATTTCTTCAACCATCAGTCCTTGCAACCATCATCCATCACCAAGCTCTAGCATCAAGTGCGTCTGTCCACCAGTAGCTGCCATCAGACACCATCCGAACAACAACTGCAACATCCATCGATCATGTCCACCTTGCAAATGTCTGGCCGTCCATTCTCCAGCCCCTGCATGCAACAGTCATGCATGTCCATCGTCCTCATCCAGACAGCTCCACCGCCCTTCATTTTCAAATCCAACCAGCAATGGAGAACCACTCCCTCTTACGTGCAAGCTCAAGAGACTCTCTCTCTCTCTCTCTCTCTCTCTCTCTCTCTCTCTTCTTTCCCCACGCATGTGTAATGCTAACATGCCACCTCACCCATCCCAAACCTTACTCCAAGCCCAAACCTAGAGAAAAATCACTTATATGCTTGGAGTACTTTCAACTTGACTCAGTGAAATTTCGAGCAGGGTCCTGTGAAAAATTACTTAGAGACACAAGTAATGTCTCCCAACTATCAAGTAACGAGCTAAGCAATAATAATGCCTGTAGTTCATCGTCCAGAACCATCTTCATAGTGGAGAGTTTGTTTAGAATGTTGCTGACTTCATTCATATGCTCAGCCACAGAACCATTATCCTTAAACTTGAGATTCACAAGTCTTCTAATTAGGAAGATCTTATTACCGGCCATCTTCCTCTCATACAGCCCTTGCAATTTCTGCCATAGGCTAGCGGCTGAGTTCTCTGTAGACACATGGTGGAACACCGAATCATCCAACCATTGTCTAATGAACCCCACTGCCTTCCGGTCCAACTTCTTCCAATCATCATCTGGCATATTTTTTATCTTCGCTGATATGCCTAAGGTTGGAGCATACAAGTCTTTGCAATAAAGCAATTCCTTCATCTTCACCTTCTATATGGGCCAATTAGACCCATTGAGGTTAATCATTCTTGATGAGCCACCTTCCATAATTCAGAATTGATCTCACTTCCGTTTAAACAACCTGAACTCTCTGATACCACTTTTGTTGGGTGCGTTGCACAAAACCTTAGGATCTCGCCCCCAAACTCTGTGAATTATGCGATAAGATAATGCAATAATCAAAATCAAATCATCAACCACACGACATAAGATAGTTTTACGTGGAAAACCCTCAAAGTGGTAAAAACCACGGGACCTCGTCCAAACAAAGAATCCACTATCAAGAGAACTGTTTACTACCTCGATCAAAACCAGAACCCACTTGGATCTAACCTTCTTCACCCACACAGGGATGGATAAATAGTAAAAGGACTAGAAACTGAGAGATCTCACCGAGCACGAGGACGTTGAAGAGCTGAGACGTCGATTGCACCGTGAATCGCCTTCAAAAGCAAACCTTCTTTTCCAACAAGCTTCCTCTCTTCCTCCTTCTCTCTCTCTCTCTCTCTCTCTCTCTCTCTCTCACCTTGGACATGTAGTACTTCGAATTAGTTACCTAAATCTCGGATTAAAGGCCCTCTTATAGTGTTTTGCAAGAGTTCTAACCCAATTAGGAAACTACTTATAGCAGTCCGCGCACACCACCGGCTGGCCGAATGCACCAAAAATAGTCCAGAGAGTTGCTGTGAAGAAAAACAACATATCCAACCTGTCTACCGACCGGCCGGCCGGCCAGCCCAGGACCTTTGGCCGGTCGGACAACCGGTCAGACTGGACAAAAACAGTCCAGCGAGCATTGGTCTTTTCTAGCAGATTGACTGGTCGGTCAGCCAGGGGCACTAGCCGATTGGTGACCAAAGATGCACTCTGTCTCCTCTGTTCACTGAGGAGGAAAACTCCAACAGTCCGCACTAAAGGGGATGATCACACAGTGGGTAATCACCAATGAAAATACAAGTAGTACGTGCTCTAAATGGTTAGGTACCCAATAAAATCCCACACAATAATGGACATTTGCACAATGTACTAGCCACTAGAGAAAATACAACAAGTACATGCTTACAATGGCTACACACCCGACAACGCCCATATGCCATATATGCATGATTAGTCTAACCATTTGCAAACCAATTATAACTAACCCCTTCAACTAGTGGTCTTTGTAAATTGATGGAAACATGAAAACCAAATAATCCTTTCATCACAAGTCCAATTATGGACACCACAAAGAATTCAATCCAACAAGTCACTTAGGGCAACCAAGTTCGTTCAAGGACACAACAATTGCTTCAATCCATCAAGCCGCATAGGGCAATAATCAAATCCATTCAAGGACACAACAAATATTTTAATCCATCAAGCTATATAAGGCAATTAAGTCTATTCAAGGCGCATCAAATATTTCAATCCATCAAGCCACATAGGGTAATCAAGTCCATTTAAGGACGTAACAAATATTTCAATCCATCAAGCCACTTTGAGCACAAATATCATGATTATTTAATCCAATTTATATATCCTCCACATGATAAGGCCACTAGTTCAAGGTGTGGTTTCATTGATTCATAGCATAAGCAATTCCAATCATATGAGTAAATCATGAAAATGGCAGTGTGACAATTCATGAAATAACAATCCCAATCACATAAACAATTTACAATGCCCCACAAGTTTCACAATTAGATTTTAATTTCCACATTTCCACAATTCTAAGTATAATAACAATCTCGCACACGTTGCTTATACGATAGCATGCCAGAAATCATGTTCATGTGAAACATGTAAGGCAAAGGTTATATTTAAGCAATTGCAGACAATGAAGAGAGTGCGCAAGAGTTAAATAGGTGATGTGTATATGTACAAAGTTCTAAAGTTTAAGAAATCTATCAGTCATGCTTGTAGACACCCCACTCAGGCTAGCAACCTGATAATGCATATACCGCACCTAAACCCAAAATTGTACCTAAACCCTAAACCATACCTAAACCCTAAACCATACCTAAGCCTTAGCCATAAGCCACTACTTAAACCTTAGCCAAACCTTAGCAATTTTCGAGCCCGATCCAAACCAAATCCATTTCCAAGCTAGCGCCATCTTCGATCCGTTCTTTAAGCAAAAAAGTTAGATCCAAGCTTTAAAATACTAACTAAGCCAATTGGCCAAAGTATAGGAAAAAAGCAACAGGTAGAGGTAATTAGATTATCACCGGTGGTAATTCGATTACCGTTTCACCTTGAAAATTGCGCCCTGATCTACAGTTGTTGCTCTCTTGGAGATAAAACTGTTTTGGGACCCCCTTTACTCCTGGACTTTGTTGAGGCATGGGAAAATGCAAATAAGAAATATGATTAGGAGGCATCTTATTACCACAAGATTCAACACAAGATCACGTATTGCCAACATGATAGTATTAAGTTATATATATTCTCTTTGGAAAGGTGCAAGACGGATATTAATAAGGAAGTTCACTTATAGTCAGAAGATGATTGGGCAAGCAATGTCCATTCAAAGAAAATGATATTTCATGGGCAAACTTATCAAGTGATGATTCTAACAAACTAAAGAGCATCCTATTTTGAGATGTAACGAAGGAGATAAAAGCTATTCATCGAAGACCGCATGTTGTTGATGACATCAGACACTTGGGGCCCACTTTTAAAAATATAAGATGTTTTTAAATGGGATCATGATAGGCCCATTTCATAGGTATCTAAATAGCTTTCCAACGAGTATAAGAACGTCCAAATCGGAGTTGTGATGAAGAAGTTATGGTCGTTTTCGTGAAGAAGCACAAACCTTTGCACCTTTTATGCGAACCGCGTAAAAGGTATAACTTTTACATGAGAATGACCCCCTTTTGCCTATAAATACCCCCTGGGGTCCTCATTTGTGCATTCACTTCTGAAGTTCAGAGTTGTAGAGCTCCTTCAGAAGACTCCATAGGTATGGAGAGTAGCCTTGTGCATCTCCTTGTTCTCGGGTTGAACGCACAATGAGCGGACCCCGAGAATCGAAGAAGAAAGACAAGGAAAGTTTGTCGAAATGAAGAATTAAAGGGTGAAAGAGGAGAGCGCAGAGTAAAGTGTTTACGCGGCCCACGTAAGCACTAAGGCTTTTACGCGAGTCACGTAAAAGGTCCTAGAGTGCAATTTCGCCATGAAGTTTTGTCAAGTTCTGTTTTTTTGTAAAAGATGTCGGGAGCATGTTTTCATGACTGTGCTCCCATTTCCCTTTCAAAATCTAAGATGTTGAACCTCCAATTTATACATTGCATTGCCTAGTACATCACATTATATGTACGGTTTTCATACTTAAAAGGCCCATCTAATGCATGTTTTGTGATTTCAGGAATGAGAGCGGAATTCACCCAATTGGAGACTAAAAAGAGCCATTTGAAGCCATTGGATGAAGAAGAAAGAAGGACCAAAGAAAGTAGAAAGAGAGGAGAAGAAAGGAAGAAAGAAGCAAAAGGAGAAAGCAGAAACAGAGGTCAAGACCGGTCGTGCGACCGGTTGTCCAGCGCCAGGACCGGTCGTGCGACCGGTCCGATTATGCACAGAAGAAGAAATCTCTTAGAAGGTCACTGGACCATTCACGACCGGTCGTTCGATGCCCAGACCAGTCGTGCGACCGGTCCTTCAATTAAATTTTAAAGGTGGAATTTTGTCAAAACTCGCTGGACTATTTTTGGACGTTTTGCGACCGGTCGTGCGACCACTCGTCAGGGAGCTCAGACTGGTCGTGCGACCGGTCGTCTGCGTAATAAAGCTTCTCCGTGAAGCTCCGAGATTTTCTGCGCAGTGCGTAACCTTGTGCAATTTCTGGATGTTTCCGACGCAAGGGGCTTCCACACTATAAAAGGACACCTAGGGGCTCTTCCTAGATGATCATAGAAGCTAAGCAAGGTCGTGGGAGAGGACGGAAGTCGTCGTGGAGCGTCAGTAACTCTCCAATTTCCAGTTTTTCTAGTTTTTTATGCTTTCTATTATGAGTTCTAGTTGTAGTATGACAATGCTCGGCTAGAATCTCTCAGCTAAGGCTGAGAGGTGAAGCTTGTAGCTAATTTCATGTTTGATTCAAGTTAATTCAAGTAGTTTTCAATTCAAGTTTGAATTTTTCATATTCTAGTTCTTAAGTTGGTAGTTTGAGATGTTTTATGAGAGTTCATGTGCTCCGGACATGAATTCCTTGCAATTCTCTGAGATTATCATATGGTGCTTGTTTAGATTCGAATTATAGTAATCCTTGAGCAGGCCATAGTCCATAGGCATGGCTGTTACTCCGAAGGCTATGATTTTGAATTCTACATTGATTAAATGGGACTAGAACTTGGAAGTTCAACTTGAATGGGATTGAATGTGTGTGAATGCTTTATTTTCCACTAGATGAGAGATAGGACTTCAAATCTAGTTGTGCTTTTTACTTGGATTGATTGGATTGACATGGGATTGCTACAAGTGGATCCTTGAATGCCTTAATACTTTAAATTACTGATTTTCCATTAAGTTTCTGTTTAAGTTTAATTACTCAATTGAATCTTATTTCTTGCAAAACTGAGTTGCTGGAATAGTTTGAAAGTTGTTTCTAATTCCCTGTGGATCGACCTCGGTCTTACCGAGATTTATTACTACATCGCAGCCTTACACTTGAGGCGAGTGAACAAGTTTTTGACGCCGTTGCCGGGGAACTTAGATAACGGTTTTCAAATTGTTTTAGAAGCTATAGAAGTAGAAGTAGATAGGTTTTCTGATTTTTTCTAGAACTAACAAATTGTTTTGTTTTGTAGGATTTCTTCTCTAGTTAAAAGCGCATCAGGTGATACCTTTCTAACTTAGCTTTTTACAGATTTTCTATTTTCATATTAATTTCAGATTTCTAGGATTTAGGACTAGTTTAGTTTTTGTTGAGTGGTTTATGTCCCGTTGGGAACGTAACCACTCAAATCGTCTCCAATCTGAAGGTGGTTTAGTTGGACCATTAACAGTCCATAGACGAGTTCGAAATTATCAAGAGCATTGTGAAAGTTTGGGGAGTATGGATCAAACACCTTTAAGGATTCCTCCCCCCTACTCCAACTACAAATGCAAATCAAGGAGTAAGAGAGAATGAGGTACATAATGTTCATCCACTGAGATCATTGCGGGATTACCTACAACCAGCCCGTGCAATCACACCCTCTTGTGTGGTTCTACCACCAAACTGGGGAAACATTGACATAAAGCCGGGTCTAATTCAACTCTTACCAAAGTTCCATGGGCTAGACTCTGACCGCCCATATCTACACTTGAAAGAATTTGAAGAAGTGGTGGCTACCTTGCAGTATGCCAATGTTTTAGAAGATACCATTAGACTTAAACTTTTTCCCTTTTCATTGAAAGAAAGAGCCAAAGATTGGCTTCACTCTCTTAGACCACATTCGATTGGGTCATGGGTTGAGATGACCCGGGAATTCTTGAAAAAGTTCTTCCCGGCTCATAAAACGAACACCCTTCGAAGAGCCATAATGAATTTCTCGGCTAAAGAGGGTGAATCTTGTTTTTCAACGTTGGGAGAGATTTAAGGACCTCCTACTTGCTTGCCCACATCATGGCTATGAGAGTTGGCGAATTATAAATTTTTCCAATGATGGATTAAGTTCCAATATGCGCCAATTTGTAGAGATGATGTGCAATGGCGAGTTTATGAGTAAAAATCCAGATGAGGCTTGGAGTTACTTGGACATGTTGGCTGAAAATGCCCAATCTTGGGATACCTCGGATAAACCCAATAACCCCAAGCCTATTCAAGAGAAAGGAGGGATCCATATCCTTAAGGAGGAAGACGACGTGAATGCAAGGATAGCCAACCTCACAAGGAAGGTTGAGGCCATGGAACTCAGTAAAAGTGGAGTTCCAAAGTCCAATGAAGCTATTGAAACCATATGTGGGATTTGTCTCACCGATTTACATGCTATGCAAGATTGTCCCACAATTCCTGCATTTCAAGAGGTATTACATGAACATGGAAATGCCACATATGGGTATTAACGACCCTTCAATGGACCGGTGGGTAATACGTACAATGACAATTGGAAGAACCACCCAAATTTTAGTTGGAAGAATGCTCCTACGGGCAATCCTACCAACTCTCAAAGAGGGCCACCCATGCAAAATATGGCCCCACCTCAGTTCTCAATGGAGGATACCTTGAAAGCGTTTATACAAGGGCAAACGCAAATCAATCAAACAAATCAGCAAATGTTCCAAGAGCTTAAAGTCTCATTTGATGAGATTAAGGGATGCTTGAATACTAGGGAAGGGACCTTTCCGGCCCAACCTCAGCCCAATCCAAAGCAAGTACATGAAGTGAGCATTCTTAATCCTTCCAACCAACACATGGAGCAAGCCAAATCCATCACCACTCTTAGAAGTGGTAAACAAATTGACAAATCTATTCCGGTGAAGGCCGATGAGCCTAATGATTCGGTAAATTCTGAGGATGAGGATGGATCTAACTTATCCCCACAAGAACCGGAACGCATTTACAAGCCCGTAGCACCATTCCCTTCAAGATTGGTTGCCCCAAAATCTCTTCCAAACTCTCATGATTTTTTAGAGATTTTCAGACAAGTCAAGATTAATATCCCTTTGCTTGATGCCATCAAACAAATCCCCTTTTATGCCAAGTTTCCAAAGGACCTATGCACAACAAAACGAAAATATAATGTGCAGCAAAAGGCCTTCTTAACTGAGCAGGTGAGTGCCATTCTCACTCAAAAGACCCCCCCCCCCCCCCCCCCCCAAATTCAAAGATCCCGGTAGTCCCACAGTCTCATGTATCATTGAAGACTACCAAATTGAGCGTGCGTTGATAGATTTGGGGGCAAGTGTGAACTTGATCCCATACTCGGTATATGAGCAATTGGGTCTTGGTGAATTAAAACCCACCAAAACCACGTTGCAACTCGCTAATAGATCTATCCGTGTACCGAGGGGGATAGTTGAGGATGTTCTAGTTCAAGTTGACAAATTCTACTACCCGGTAGATTTTATCATCTTGGACACACAATCGGTTTTGAATGCTAGCACTCAAATACCGGTGATATTAGGCCGCCCATTCCTTGCCACATCAAACGCAATCATCAATTGTCGGAATGGGGTGATGCAACTAATCCTTTGAAAACATGACATTAGAGGTGAATGTGTTTCACTTGGGCAAAAGGCATAGGGATGATGATGATATCCACGAGGTTGATTTGATTGATTCAATTGTGGAAGAGGAGTTCGCTTTAAGGCAAAATTTTGATCCTCTAGATGTTGTTAGTTTTGATCCCTTTGAGGATTGGGACGACAATGATGGTCCCCATGAGGTAAACATGATAGAATCCATGGATGATGGGGGGTTTTCCCAACATGATCTACCTGAAAGTTTGGAGACATATTTGACACATTCTAAGGATAAATCTAATTCTCATTTTCTTAAGACCTTGGAAGTATTAATTTCTGAAAATTCAATTGACAAGTCACCAATTTCTGATTTACACAAGTTTGTTGTGCAGGATTTGGAAGAGTTGGTGCTTGATTTGCCTACAGAGAGGCCAATTTCTGAAAGTGTAGAGGTTGAGGACCCACTCCAACCTATACAAAATTCTGAGAAGGAGGAAGACATAAAGGGTCCAAATCTAAAAATTACTTCCGATGAGGTCTCTTATACACTTGAGGAGTGCCTAATGTACTTTGAGGATTGGGATGATCCCATGATTCAGGACATTGTATATGCTTTGAGAGAGACCTCCCCGATGCCTAAAAAGGTTCCTTCCACAGAACACCAAACTGAAAAGTCAATTGTGGAAGCACCAGTGATATCTGATTTTGTGGAGATCATATCGACTTGTGAAAAAGAAATACAAGTCTTCACATCTCTTTGGTTTGTTCAAACCGAAGAACACTTCTGGGATGATCCATATTCGAATAATTTTTGCCCAGACAAGAAGGAAAGGAGACCCATATTCAATGATTTCCAACCAATGCAATTCTCCTTTCCTAGTACATGTGACAATTTTGAACCCGCTGAAATTTTTCAGCTGGATTTTCAATGGGTTAGAATGATCAATGTCACCAATGTACTTTTCAAAGCAGGATGGTGGTTAGTTCTATTGAAAAATTTGTTACACCACTTGATGATCCTGCTCAACTTTGTCCTTTTGGCTGTTATACTGATAATCGATCTCCTAATCTGATGGAGATCCTCTTTTTAAAAAGGGATGGGTTAGTTATCTTTATTGCTTTCCGTAGATTAGGTTTAGTTTATCTAGTTTTACTGTTTTAGTAGGATTTAGTTATTGGAGTTGCAGACTTCCATGATCGCTCTCTCAGGTACTATTGTTCTCACTCTCTCATATTTTACCATTGCTCTCATGTTCATGCTCATTGCATATCTTTTTACATTGAGGACAATGCAAGAATTGGTTGGGGGGTGAGATGTGATTCCTCATCTAGCATGATGCAACATTTCGAGCCTCATATGCGCAAATTTTTTCGAATCTTCTAAAAGTTCAAAACTCTTTTAGAAATCCTTATTTCTATGCATTCGAGATGATAGGAGTATAAGAAGAGGATATACGAAGTGTGTGATGTTGTAAGTCTTGAATTTCTCCCAACATAATGATTTTATATGTTAGTTCCCCTATTGTTGTGATTGATAGAAAATTTGAACACTTTTTACACCTAGTTCACATTACATGATTTTCCTGAGTTGAATGGTTTATGTGATTTGTGGATTAGCTAGACTTTGATTTAAAGGTGTTGAGAAACCAAGCCGGGGTATTTTGTCCATCCTTGTCCATGGGAAAATAACGGAAGATATGGATTTTTAAAAATCCTATCTAAATCAAAAGAAAAAGAAAAAGAAAGGATGAAATCAGGAATGAAGGAAAAATGGTGGAAAATTCCGAAAAGGGCTACCTATTACCAACCGGGGGATGGTCGAACCGTAACCAAAGCCGGAAATGGGACGTAGTGTGAAAGCCGTCGGAAGGACGGTAAGGCAAATTCCTGTCATAGACTTGTTGTTGCTCTGTGCACCTTAAAATCCTTGGTTTACTTAATCTATGAAGAAGGTAATCCCAGAGACTCATGAGATGAATGTTCACTCCCCAAGTGTAGGGTTGCGAAGTAGTAATAATTCGGAAAGACCGAGTATCGTTCCCACAGAGATTTATGTATGGGTATTCTTAGGATTTAACTAAAGCAACTAGTAATTAAGATCCTATTGAGAACTAAAGCTGGAAAACAATGAATTGAGTTTAAACAGTGAATTGTTAAGGTAATTTCAATCTAAAAAGGCACTAGAGCGCCAATGATTCACTTTTGATAAGTTTCAATGCATCAACACAACTAGGTCTCTCATAACTCAATCCGAATCAAATTCCTTTCTCTATCCAATTGGAATATAGAGCGGTTCAATCACAATTATCTAAAACAAGTGCTTATTAACTGATTTGATTCCCACAACCATGCTCAGGCCTTGGGCACACTCAATTGTATAGGCCAAGCCTCTTTCCAATCTAGTTGAGATTCATAACTATAGCTTTCACCAAGTCCTGTCACTAGACCTGATTACGACTCATGATTTGAACTCGGATTAAATCAAAATCAATCACTAAGCAACTATTCTAGATTATACATAAAAGATAAGAACTTTAGTTGAATGAGTTCCCACATGAAAATCAGGCCATTGCATACAAGGCAATCAAAGCGTCTACCATGCCCGGAGTCGATGGTAGATCAATGCATTACACAAGCATAAACAATACTCAAAAGCTAAGATACTAAGTTAGGATCACTAAGAATCACATGAGCCCGGAGTCATCAAGAGATCAAAGTAAAAACCAACATAGTACTTGATTCAAACTCATATAGATCTAAAATTCATCAATTAAAGCATAAAAGGAAACCTAGGTTGCGTTAATCCATAAAAAATGAATCAAAAGCTTCACCTCTTAGCCCTAGCTAAGAGGTTTTGGTTCATCTCTAACATCCTTGAACTAGAAGCCTCTAAAAACATGAAAAACTACTAAAACAGGAAGAAAACTAGAAATCCGAAGTAGAATCCGTCTCCTGAGCAATCTCCACGTTGTAGCCTCCTTTGGTATGAAGGGAAGACATCCTTTTATAGCTTGGAGGAGTCCAATACGCAAGAGAACTCCAAATTTTGCGTAAAACTACGCACTTGCGCAGAAGAATCCGGAGCCCGATTTAGAAACAACTTGTTTTGCGCATGGCCGACCGGTCTGGACCGGTCGGACTGGGCTGGCCGACCGGTCATGACCGGTCGGACCTCATTTGGAATGTGTCCAGCAGCAATGGCCGACCGGTCATGACCGGTCGGGCCTCCTCTCTGATCAGTCCGTGAACTCCAATGGAGTGGCCGACCGGTCTTGACCGGTCGGGCTTGCTTGGCCGACCGGTCAGCCGACCTGTCTGGCTTGCTTTCTTCTTTATTTCTTCCTTTCTTTCTTCTTTTCTCTTCTCTCCTTGCCTTGGCTTTCTTTGGTCCTTCTTCAACCTTCATCCTATGGTCTTCAATGCTTGTAAGGAGCCTCATTTAGCCTTGAATCAGTGAAATCTCCATCTTGTTCCTATAATTACAAATCATGCATTAGAATGGTCCTTTAAACGTGTAAACCAGTGCATAATGAGTGATGCATTGGGGTTAGAATATGCACAATTAAGAGCTCAACACACCCCCCAACCAGCATTTTGCTAGTCCCGAGCAAAACATGCGTGAAACACGTTTCAATTTCCAAAACCCAACCCTTCTCTAGAAACTATTCTTCTATACATTCTAAGACACATAAGCATAAAAATCAGAGAAATTAGGTGATAGAGGTTGAAACCTTAAACTCGCAGAACATAATAAGTGTTTATATGAAATCCCCGCTGATTGATTGATAGATAGAAGAACTTGAACAAATTCAACCTAGTGTGCATGGTGAAAGTTCATCTCATGAGTTTCCGGGATTATCTTCTTCATAAATCAACTAAACTACCAATCTCAAGGTATATAGAGCAACAACAAGCCTATGACAGGAATTTGCCTTACCGTCCTTCCGACGACTTTCACACTACGTCCCATTTCCGGCTTTGGTTACGGGTAGACCATCCCCCGGTTGGTAGTAGGTAGCCCTAATCGGAATTTTCCACCATTTTCCATCATTCCCAATTTCATCCTTCCTTTCCTTTTTCTTTTATATTAGATAGGATTTTTAGAAATCCATATCTTTCGTTATTTTCTCATGGACAAGGATGGACAAAGTACCCCGGCTTGGTTTCTCAATACCTCAAATCAGAGTCTAATTAATCCACGAATCACATAC
Organism: Liriodendron chinense; assembly: GCA_003013855.2. Lineage (NCBI taxonomy): Eukaryota > Viridiplantae > Streptophyta > Magnoliopsida > Magnoliales > Magnoliaceae > Liriodendron > Liriodendron chinense. Next base: position 1,720,290 of record PVNU02002850.1, read on the forward strand.
TCCTTTCAAATCATGAAAATCATGTAATGTGAACTAGGTGCAAAAGGTGTTCAAATTTTCTATCAATCATAAAAATAGGTGAATTCACATATAAAACCATTATATTAAGAGAAATTCACAGCTTGCAACATTCCTCACTTCGTATCTCATCTTCTTATACTTATGCTATCTCAAATGCATAGAATCAAAGCTTTCCAAAAGTGTTTCGAATTTCAGAAAAATCGAAAAATTTCTACATCTTTGCTCGACATGTCACAAAAGCTAGCAGATTCATCAATTAAGGAATCTCTCACCCCCCAACCAAAACTCTGCATTGTCCTCAATGTAATAAGATATGCAATATGTATGACATGAGAGCAATGGCATAAAATAAAGGAGAGTGAGAAAGAGAGATATCACCTGAAGCATACAGTCCATGGCAAGATTAGCTTTTGGAGATGGATTACTTCACAACTAAATCAACTATCAAATCAAATCCTAATGGGTAAACATTCTAGCAAATTATCCTCCGTCAGACTAGGAGGTTAATGTTGAGCTCTTAATTGTGCATATTCTAACCCCAATTCATCACTCATTGTGCAAGGTTTGTATGGTTTGTAAGCTAATTCAATGCATGTTTTGTGACTACAGGATTGAGGGTGGACTCTACTCAATTGAAGACATAAAGAGCTCACTTGGGATCATTCTGATGAAGAATGTTTGAGGACCAAAGAAGAAAAGAAAGAAAGAACTAAAGAAGAGAAGAAAGCAGATGAAAGAAAGGAAGAAAATAAGAAGAAAATGAAGCTGACCGGTCGTGACCGGTCGGCCAAGGAAGCCAGACCGGTTAGTGACCGGTCAGCCATGTATGTTGGGCACTACTGAAGAGGACCGACCGGTCATGACCGGTCGGTCATTGTTGCTGGAAAATTGCTGAAGGCGTCCGACCGGTCATGACCAGTCAGACATGCTTGCTGGACCAAGGATGAATAGGCCCGACCGGTCTTGACCGGTCGAGCATACTTGATGGAATGACTCTCTATTGAGGCCGACCGGTCTTGACCGGTCGGCCATGCGTACTGACTTAGAAGCTTCTAATTTCTTCCCAATTTTCTCTGCGCTGCGTAAGAGTTTCGCAAATTCCCGATTATTCCGACGTTGTGGAGCCTCCAGACTATAAGAGGACACCTAGGGATCGTTCCTAGGGTATCCTAGAAGGGTTCAAGCGAGGGATCGTTTCACAACTCCTTTTGGTTTGCTTTGCTGTTTTCATGCTTTTTGTAGTTGTTTCATGTTTCCTTGGATCATGAGCAGCTAAACCTCTTAGCTAGGGCTAAGAGGTGAAGCTTGTAGTGAATCCAAGATGTTTTAATTCGTAGTTAAGTGGTTTTAGTTTGGAATTCATGATTATGAACTAAGGTTTGAAGTTTATACAAGTTTTTAAGTAATTTTTCTTAGTCTTGTGATGACTCATGGATGTTTGGATGAATTACTTATCTTCTTAATTTGTTTGCAACGGTATAGACCTGTATGATCCGAGGAATCAGAGTGCGCTCTAGAACTAAGCTCTTCATAAAGGGACTTCAGGCCAAAGTTCTATTTTAGTTGATTTTCTGGAATATGTAAGGACTGTGCTGGTGATTTGAATCTAGTTCAAATCCTAATCTATCTTTGTCTTGTGAGAGGACTTGGGGATGATTATGATTGAGAACTGGACCTATAGGAAAGGGGAATGACCTATGCAATTGAGCATGCTCAGCTCAGCCTAGATTGAGTGAATCTTATGCATAGAACTTACATATTACAGACTGTTTGGTTTAACAGTTCTATCATCCGACTAGACAGACAGGAATGTCGATTCTAGTTGAGAGAATAAGAAACCACAGCGGATTGAACATCAAGGATTGCTACAAGTAGATCCTTGAAACCCTAGTACCTTCTTATAATTACTTACTCTCGATTTAATTCAGCTTTTGTTACTCATATCAACTTTATACATCAATCGGATTAGTAGACTTCAATAGACACTTGTGGATGAATTTGTGAGATCCTACATAGTCCCTGTGGATCGACCTCGGTCTTACCGAGTTTATTACTACATCGCAACCCTACACTTGGGGAAGCGAACAGTTAATCCCAACAACTCATCCAAAAGCATAAAGTCAAGCAGAATCATTAGATGGATCAAAAGGTTTTGCAGTAACGTCATCCAATATCCTACTTTACAATGAACATGTGTGTGAGTAAATGAGATAAGCCACTCAAAATCTCAAAAAGGAATTTCAGCGGGTTCCTTAATGTTTTCACCACATGTATAAGAGGAGACATCATCATATTTATCAGAAAAAATATGTCTCAAATCCGATTTTCCTGGGCATTGATATTGCAAGTAAGGATCATCCCAGGGTTGGTGGAGTTCGGTATGCATGATCCACAAAGGTGTGAAAATATGAATTGATTTCTCAGCACAAAAAGGTTTTGTTTCCACATCCTTCTCTCGGCTAGTGTCATATGCCGATACCGACTCAAAAAGTGTGACCATGTCCCTTATCATATTTTCGTTCTCATCAAGGGAGTGAGTCACTTCTTCGTCTAAGGGACCGGAGTAAAAAGGTGAGAGGGACTCATTTTCCACAATAGAATTGATCATGTTTATTTCGTGGACCTCCTCATCCTCATCCTCTTGTTGGTTGTCAATATTAAAAGCATTCAACTCAATCGTCATATTGCCAAAAGACATTTGTATGCCCCCACTCTTACAATTTATGATAGCGTTTGATGTAGCTAGGAATGGGCGGCCAAGTATGACAGGAATTTGAGGGCCAATATTAACCATGGGTCGTGTGTCCAAGACAAGAAAGTCCACCGGGTAGTAGACTTTGTCAACTTGGACAAGGACATCCTCAACCACCCCTCTAGGAATACGAATCGATCGATCAGCAAGTTGTAATGTGGTTTTGGTGGGTTTTAATTCACCTAAACCCAATTGTTCATAGACCGAAAAGGAAATTAAGTTCACACTTGCCCCTAGATCAAGTAAAGCATGTTTCACCTGGTGATCTCCAATCATACATGATATGGTCGGACAACAGGGATCTTTGTATTTCTTGGGCATCCCGTGGTTGATAATGGCACTCACATTCTCTGTCAAAAATGCCTTCTTTTGCACATGTATTTTTCTTTTAACCGTGCAAAGGTCTTTTAAAATTTTTGCATATGACGGTATTTGTTTAATGGCATCCAACAATGGAATGTTGATTTTAACTTGCTTGAAAACCTCCAAAAATTCCTGATATTTATCCTGAGGTTTGGCTGGAATCAAGCGTTGAGGGAATGGAGCAACGGGCCTATATTCTTTTAATGGCTCTTTTTCATTCATGGTGATGCTAGGTCCATCATCCTCTTTGGAAGATACCGGATCATTAGGCGGTGAAACCTTCACCGGATCAGATTTTTCAATAATTTTACCACTTCTAAGAGTGGTGATGGCCTTAGCATGTTCCATATGTTGGTTAGAAGAACTAGGCACGCTTATTTCGCATTGTTGTTTTGCATTTGGTACGGGTTGGGCTGGAAGCATCCCTTCCCTTGCGTTTAAGCGAGCTTTAATTTCCTCCACCGAACTTTTAAGCTCAAGCATTATCGTATGGTTGGATTGATTAATTTGAGCTTGTCCTTCCATGAATGCTTTCAAAGTATCCTCTATAGGCATTTGAGGTGGGGCCATTTGCATTGGGGGCCCCCTTTGAGGATTATTTTGATTAGCCGTGTTTCCATTCACCCAATTGAAGTTTGGGTTGTTTCTCCAACTAGAATTATTCGTGTTTGAATTTGGAGTACTAAAAGGTCGTTGATAACTATTCAAGGCATTCGATTGTTCAAATAAAAGTTCTCGAAACGCATAGATTGTTGGACAATCCGGCGTTTGATGCACATTGGAAGCACAAATACCACAAATAGTTTCAACAGCCCCCTTTTGTTGGGTTGTGTCCACTTTCTTTAGTTCCATCTCCTCGACCTTTCGTGTGAGCTTAGCCACTCTAGAACCTAGATCATCTTGCCCATCTAAAACATAAATTTCTCCCTTTTCCTTGGCTTGGGCTTGTTTTGAACCTGTTGGCTTAGATGTATCCCATGCTTGTGTATTTTCAGCCAACATGTCGAAATAATCCCAAGCTTCCTCCGTTTCCTTGTTCATGAACTCCCCATTGCACATCATCTCAACAAATTGGCGCATGGTTGAGTTTAATCCATCATAGAAGAAACTAATCAACCTCCACCTTTCATAGCCATGATGTGGACATGCGTTTAAAAGCTCATTATACCTTTCCCAACATTGGAAAAAGGTTTCTTCTTCTTTTTGGGCGAAGTTCATTATGGCCCTTCTTAGTGCATTGGTTCGATGAGTAGGGAAGAATTTTTTAAGAAACTCCCTAGTCATCTCAGCCCACGTCCCAATAGACCTCGGCCTTAAGGAATGTAGCCATGATTTGGCCTTCTCTTTCAAGGAAAAAGGGAACAATTTAAGTTTTATTGTATCCTTGGTCACATTGTCATAGTTTATTGTGGCAATGACTTCTTCAAATTCCTTAATATGCAGATACGCACTCTCAGAGTCGAGTCCATGGAATCTAGGAAGAAGTTGGATCAACCCCGGTTTAAAATCAATATTTCCCACATTGTGAGGGAAAATTATGCAAGAGGGAGTACTCGTCCTAGCTCGTTGTAAATAGTCACGTAAAGTTCTAGGTTGAGGTACATCCCCCACTTCATTCTCATCCAATTCAGTAAGGTTTGGGGCTGGATTTTGATTAACCCTTTGATTTGGTTGATTTTCAGCCATCTCTCTAGTAATTTCAGGAAAATTTTGACGTTTCCTAGCACGAGGCTCTCTATCAATCCCTTCAACGATTACTCCGTCCCTTACAAGTCGGTTATTATAAGTCCTAGCCCAATGTGGCATGCAAAACAAAAAAGAATGAGTGAAAAGGAAAAAGAATTCTTCCTTCCTTCCTTTACTCCTCTCTAAAACTTAAGCACAGGGTGTCTTGCAATGGCTGAGCCAGAAGCAAGGATAGAGACCGATTTCTCCTGGTCAATAGGGGTTCAAAGAACTCCCCACCCACTCTTTGAGTCTTTTGAGAGAAAGTACAGGAAAAGAAGAAAGAGGAATAGGTTGAGAAGAGAAATCTCTGAGCACAAGGTGATCCAAGGCGGCAGAGCCGACCAATAGGAATCCAGGTGGCACAAGGCCTACCTTTCAGAGATCCAAAAGGAGTCTCTACCCACTCTACAAGAGATGAATATGATAGGAATGAGTAGGAGAAGAAGAAGAGTAAGGTTAGAACAATAAAACCTGATTTGTAACTTAAGATGCCTTTTTCTTCTTCAACTTCCTAAAAATCCCTAGATTAGACCTATGTTAGAATCCTGCAAAAATCAAAACACAGTAAGTTAGTAATTAGAAGAAAACCTATTCTAGAAAGCAAAACAAATCCTAAACCTATCTTAACACAATCTTAACTAAAAGTTATTTCAGAAAATTCTAAAAATACCGCATAGAAATCCCCAGCAACGGCGCCAAAAACTTGTTCACTCCCCAAGTGTAGGGTTGCGAAGTACTAATAATTCGGAAAGACCGAGTATCGTTCCCACAGAGATTTATGTATGGGTATTCTTAGGATTTAACTAAAACAACTAGTAATTAAGATCCTATTGAGAACTAAAGCTGGAAAACAATGAATTGAGTTTAAACAGTGAATTTTTAAGGTAATTTCAATCTAAAAAGGCACTAGAGCGCCAAGGATCCACTTTTGATAAGTTTCAATGCATCAACACAACTAGGTCTCTCATAACTCAATCCGAATCAAATTCCTTTCTCTATCCGATTGGAATATAGAGCGGTTCAATCACAATTATCTAAAACAAGTGCTTATTAACTGATTTGATTCCCACAACCATGCTCAGGCCTTGGGCACACTCAATTGTATAGGCTAAGCCTCTTTCCAATCTAGTTGAGATTCATAACCATAGCTTTCACCAAGTCCTGTCACTAGACCTGATTACGACTCATGATTTGAACTCGAATTAAATCAAAATCAATCACTAAGCAACTATTCCAGATTATACACAAAAGATAAGAACTTTAGTTGAATGAGTTCCCACATGAAAATCAGGCCATTGCATACAAGGCAATCAAAGCGTCTACCATGCCCGGAGTCGATGGTAGATCAATGCATTACACAAGCATAAACAATACTCAAAAGCTAAGATACTAAGTTAGGATCACTAAGAATCACATGAGCCCGGAGTCATCAAGAGATCAAAGTAAAAACCAACATAGTACTTGATTTAAACTCATATAGAACTAAAATTCATCAATTAAAGCATAAAAGGAAGCCTATGTTGCGTTAATCCATCAAAAACGAATCAAAAGCTTCACCTCTTAGCCCTAGCTAAGAGGTTTTAGTTCATCTCTAGCATCCTTGAACTAGAAGCCTCTAAAAACATGAAAAACTACTAAAACAGGAAGAAAACTAGAAATCCGAAGTAGAATCCGTCTCCTGAGCAATCTCCACGTTGTAGCCTCCTTTGGTATGAAGGGAAGACATCCTTTTATAGCTTGGAGGAGTCCAATACGCAAGAGAACTCCAAATTTTGCGTAAAACTACGCACTTGCGCAGAAGAATCCGGAGCCCGATTTAGAAACAGCTTGTTTTGCGCATGGCCGACCGGTCATGACCGGTCGGACCTCATTTGGAATGTGTCCAGAAGCAATGGCCGACCGGTCATGACCGTTCGGGCCTCCTCTCTGATCAGTTCGTGAACTCCAATGGAGTGGCCGACCGGTCTTGACCGGTCGGGCTTGCTTGGCCGACCGGTCAGCTGACCGGTCTGGCTTGCTTTCTTCTTTATTTCTTCCTTTCTTTCTTCTTTTCTCTTCTCTCCTTGCCTTGGCTTTCTTTGGTCCTTCTTCAATCTTCATCCTATGGTCTTCAATGCTTGTAAGGAGCCTCATTTAGCCTTGAATCAGTGAAATCTCCATCTTGTTCCTATAATTACAAATCATGCATTAGAATGGTCCTTTAAACTGAAATTGCGGTTTTACCGCTTGTAGAGACACTTGGAGATATGTCTAAGGACCTAGAAGGGGTGATATGGACCTTTTTCAAATTCTTTTCGCCTACTTATGCAATTCAATAAAATAAGCTTTGTAAGCAAGAACACCTCGGCTTCCAAGCCTTGGTGGGTCCAATCAAAAGACTAGCAAGAGGATAAGCAATAAACAAACCTAGTCTAAGCATGCATAGGAAGTAAATTATACAACTAATCAAGCTCCTAACCTATGCATCTTGTGTAGACTTATGAGAGTGGATCAATGAGCTCAAGTCTACACAAGTAGTGAAGGTACATCTTGTGTGGGGATGCCTATAAAATGCCTAGCATGCATTCATATCAATCATTCATAATTAAGCAATTAAACTAACAATGCAAAGATATCAATGTGCTCAATAACAATCACAAACACAAGAATGTATAGTGGTTCGACTACGTGTCTACTCCACTCCCGGTTCAAGTACTCAACCCCTTTGAGCACACCGGCATTCACTATCGGAGGTTTTAAATGAGGTTCACCTCTCAACCTTTACACGGAGGTTTTATCGGTTCACCTCTCAACCGTATCCGGAGTTTTAGACATAGGCTAACTCTCAACCTTATCGCACGTTTACTCCCGTGTCGGAGGCTCCCCCTTGGAGACTTAATTTAGGCCCGGTTGACGGGCCAAGGAACGGCTAACGTCCCTAAGGCGAGTTGACAAACAAACTCTAAAATGGACTCTCAAATAAGACAACTTACTTGTCGGATGAGCCCCTTGTTTAGCGCCGTATTGGGTTGCTTGATCTCCGCTCTCCCGTGCTTCAATCAGCTTCCCTTTGCTCCCTCGATCGTGCCGCCGTTGCGTTGCCAATGCCTCAGCCACATTCGATCAAACACCTTACATGCGATGCCTTGAAATGCCCAAGGTGCTAGGAGGATGGGTGAATCTCATACATGGGATGTGTAGGATGTTTCAACTAGGAGATTCACCTAGAGAGTCTTCTAAAGGTTTTGGACAAAGGATATACCTATGTGGATTAGTGTCACACCTCTAGATTTGAGAGAGGAATCAAGTCATCTCTTGATAGCATTTGAATGCCCATGCTTGTGTTTGAAACACAAGGGATATGACTTGAAAAACCTCCTCTTTGAGGCCCCAAATGATGTACAAGTTAAGTGTGGAATGGGCTCTCAAAAACTTCTCTCATGTTGCCCAAGAATGGAGCACCATATATATAGAAAAGAGGGCTCCAACGGCTCTAAAACGGGCAGAAAACGGTCATAAACGACCTGACCCGACCGGTCATGACCGGTCGGAGTCCCCTGCTGCATGAAGACACAAGCACAGGCCATATACACTGGCCGACCGGTCATGACCGGTCGGCCTCCTTTGCTGGATGGGCAGAAAAACTCTGGCCGACCGGTCATGACCGGTCGGACCCCTCTGCTGTCCAAATGAAGCCTCCAGGCCGACCGGTCATGACCGGTCGGCCATACCTGCTGGCCATATTGAAATGTAAAGGGCCGACCGGTCATGACCGGTCGGCTGGCCATTGCAAAGTAGCAAGGCTGCTGGCCTACCGGTCATGACCGGTCGGACCAGCCTGGTTCTCCCCTCCATAAAGCTGAACACTTCTTTCTTCAGCTAGATGTTTTAGTCCAAGGTTAGGGTGATCAAAAGGGACACCTAGGGCCTATCAAAGATGCCTAAAGGGTTCTAAATATGGTCAAGGTCATCAAGGATACAAAGGGGATAGGTTTTGGTCGAGGTTAAGGCACCAAGGCATCTCATATACCTGAATCTTCTTCCTCGATGCAGCTGGACGTCTTGAGTCTTCGGTCTTCGTCTTCTTTGGGCTCAACCGACACACGACTCACAGCTGTAAGTGATTGACAAACAAGGTGCACTAGAATGCCACGAAAAAGTGCACTAACATAAACGTGTAAACCGTGCATAATGAGTGATGAATTGGGGTTAGAATATACACAATTAAGAGCTCAACAATGAACTTTCGCTATGCACACTGGGTTGAAATTGTTCGAGTCCTTCTATTTATCAATCAATCAGCAGGAATTTCATTTAGACACTTCTTATGCTTTGAGAGTTTAAGTTTGCAATTTCTATCACCTAGTTTCTCCAAATTTTATACTTATATGTCTTGGAATGGATAGAAACATGGTTTCTGAAAGAGAGTTGCGTTTGGAGGTTTGAAATTGTTTCACGCATGTTTTGCTCGGGACTAGCAAAAAGCTGGTTGGGGGGTGTGTTGAACCTCCAATTTATACATTGCATTGCCCAGTACATCACATTATATGCACGATTTTCATATTTAAAAGGCCCATCTAATGCATGTTTTGTGATTTCAGGAATGAGAGCGGAATTCACCCAATTAGGAGACTAAAAAGAGCCATTTGAAGCCATTGGATGAAGAAGAAAGAAGGACCAAAGAAAGTAGAAAGAGAGGAGAAGAAAGGAAGAAAGAAGCAAAAGGAGAAAGCAGAAACAAAGGTCAAGACCGGTCGTGCGACCGGTCGTCCATCGCCAGGACCGGTCGTCCGACCGGTCTGATTATGCAAAGAAGAAGAAATCTCTTAGAAGGTCACTGGACCATTCACGACCGGTCGTCCGATGCCCAGACCGGTCGTGTGACCGGTCCTTCAATTAAATTTTAAAGGTGGAATTTTGGCAAAACTCGCTGGACTATTTTTGGACGTTTTGCGACCGGTCGTGCGACCACTCGTCAGGGAGCTCAGACTGGTCGTGCGACCGGTCGTCTGCGTAATAAAGCTTCTCCGTGAAGCTCCGAGATTTTCTGCGCAGTGCGTAACCTTGTGCAATTTCTGGATGTTTCCGACGCAAGGGGCTTCCACACTATAAAAGGACACCTAGGGGCTCTTCTTAGATGATCATAGAAGCTAAGCAAGGTCGTGGGAGAGGATGGAAGTCGTCGTGGAGCGTCAGTAACTCTCCAATTTCCAGTTTTTCTAGTTTTTTATGCTTTCTATTATGAGTTCTAGTTGTAGTATGACAATGCTCGGCTAGAATCTCTCAGCTAAGGCTGAGAGGTGAAGCTTGTAGCTAATTTCATGTTTGATTCAAGTTAATTCAAGTAGTTTTCAATTCAAGTTTGGATTTTTCATATTCTAGTTCTTAAGTTGGTAGTTTGAGATGTTTTATGAGAGTTCATGTGCTCCGGACATGAATTCCTTGCAATTCTCTGAGATTATCATATGGTGCTTGTTTAGATTCGAATTATAGTAATCCTTGAGCAGGCCATAGTCCATAGGCATGGCTGTTACTCCGAAGGCTATGATTTTGAATTCTACATTGATTGAATGGGACTAGAACTTGGAAGTTCAACTTGAATGGGATTGAATGTGTGTGAATGCTTTATTTTCCACTAGATGAGAGATAGGACTTCAAATCTAGTTGTGCTCTTTACTTGGATTGATTGGATTGACATGGGATTGCTACAAGTGGATCCTTGAATGCCTTAGTACTTTAAATTACTGATTTTCCATTAAGTTTCTGTTTAAGTTTAATTACTCAATTGAATCTTATTTCTTGCAAAACTGAGTTGCTGGAATAGTTTGAAAGTTGTTTCTAATTCCCTGTGGATCGACCTCGGTCTTACCAAGATTTATTACTACATTGCAGCCTTACACTTGAGGCGAGTGAACATAAGACACTTGAAGGTTTAAGCTGGATCAAAGCAATAGTGTGAAAGAAGAAAGAGAGCAGCTCCAGTCTGACTCTCCAACTCCCATTCTTCTGTCCTTTAGACAGAATGAAAGAAGAAAGAAGGGGCGAAGCTTTGTCGATATCAATAAGTAAAGAAGAACATGTATTCATATTTGGAATGTCTTGTTCTAAAATCAAGGGATGTATTGATGGAATGTAAAAGAACCCGATTATAATGAATGGAATGCTGAATGTCTTTCTCTTTGTCTTATGGAATGTTGGAATATTCTCTTGTTTCCCCTATCTATACAAACACAATTTTGTTGTGTAAACAAACTATCATCTATTTACAATTTTACATAACCCTATTAACCAATGAGGTTGTGCCATGTGGCATCTCCTTCCTTTCAACCAATCATAAGCCTCCACTAACTTTTACCCTCCATCATCTCAAAGATTACCATAAAACTAGCTGGTGGGCTATAAATACCCCCTCCTCTCTTCATTCCACATCAATAAAGATCAAGAGAAGGAGAGAAGGAGAGAGAGAGAGAGAGAGAGAGAGAGAGAGAGAGAGAGAGAGAGAGAGAGTGCTTGAGTGCTCAAGCTCCCATCTTCTTCAGTCCCCTTAGCCTCCTCTAGCCCTCTCTTAGGCACTTAGCCCACTTGGGTTGATCCTTCCAAACCCTAATGCACCCAAACCTCCCAGCCATTTCAAGTGTAAGCCAAAGATTGTGCCATCATTAGTAGCATGCATATTCCATCATTCGCAACATGACTTCCCTTCTCAACCCCCCTGCTTCTCTAGGTCACTATTGAGTATGCTCTGTGACTTACCAGAACTTTTGGATTCTGTTGCATTAGAAACTTATGGTAGTCTAGTCCTCATACATATTATTTTGGCATCATCATATCTCCTTTTAATCCCCATTCTTTTCTAGACATTTTTTAGACGAATGCTATTAAGCCTTGAATTGTGCATATTTATCCCCAATTTCATGCTTTAATTACATAAAACAATGAGCTTAAAGACGGAATTTAATGTATTTTTGTGATTACAAGAGCAAATGAGAGATGTGAAAAAAATGAGCTTAACGAGGAACAAATGGACCACTTTTCTCTTAGCCGTCCAATCCATAGGGAAATCCTTTCTCAGCCGTTCTTCCATCCAGGCCAGTAATAAGTATAATCCAGCACATGGTGGACTCTAGCATCATCGCTACTCTCAGCCTTTCACAGCTCGTCCAACTCAAGTGGACCACGATCATTAGCCGCACGTGCATTAGATGGACACCATCCATCATGTAATTTCAACAATTGAAGGAACTGGTGGAGATCTCCAGCCTCACACATGTAGCTGCACCAAGAGCATCTACAACCATCTCACATCAACATGCAACCCTTAAAATCGTCCAGCCCTTAAAAACCATCTCATGTCTTTCAATCCAACCATCCAATCCTTAAAGCCATCTCATGTCTTCCAAACCCACACATGTATTGCCCATCATCACCAATCCAATGGTCCAGCAGTCCTCAATGTTCTAGCCTCACTGTGCAAATCCATCATCCTCATCGTCCTTCAGTTCCAGCAGCTGCTGGACTTCCCAGTTCTTACACGTACATACATCCACAACAATACATGTGCAAGGCTGGACGTTCTAAGTTGCATCCAACGGCCACAAGGTGGTCCCCACATGTACTTTCAATAAGAAAGAAAGAAAAAGAAATCAGAGAGTTGTTTCCAGTTTGGAGTTTTAAAGAGAGAAGGAAATAAGGGGCTTCTGTTTTGGGTGTTTTGGAACAGAAATTAAAAATTAAAACTACTAATCCCATTTTGCACTTTTCAGCCCAGTTCGTGGGGCCCACTTTAACGAGTCTATAAAATCTAGTCCATTCATGTTGAAGATCAGCTCGACGAAGAAACCAAATAAGTTTCATGTTGATTCGAGCTACGGATTGATCGTGGCGGCCAAAACAATACGAATTGTCCAGAAGTTTCCTGATTTTCACTGACTTAACTCTGGGATAGTCCATGTGGCCTACCAATACTTATATGAAGAATCTAAGCTGACCATCTTCTAGAAAATATCAATATTTGCAAAACCATAAAGTTTTATGTCAAAAGGATATGTGGTTTGATCGTATCAGTTGAAGAAAGATGGACCATCCTGAAAGATTTCAACTACATAAATTTTATAAAAAGCCCTAAATGTTTTGACTTTTACACCCAATTCTGGAATATTTTTAGACAACGTAAGTAGTTTATCATGTAGAGGAAAATTTTTCTACCAATATGCAAAATTTGAGACCAATCTGACCTCTGTACACTCCGTACCATCGATCACAACATGACTGGTTCTGAAAGTGTCTAAATTATATGATTTAGAGAGGTGGTCATTGTTCTGATTCTTAGACCCACTCAGAAGGTAATTAGAGATAACTAAACCATCCATGAGGAAGTTCATACACCAAGGAAGCTACGACTTAAATTTCAAGGCAATCCGACCATTGGCTATTCCGTACCAAGCGAAACAAAATCACATATGTTGCTGTCCTCTTGTCTGTCATTATAAATAGGAGAGCTCCTTTCTCTTCTAGGTATCAAGGATGTGGAGAAGGGCTTGTAGGCTTGGAGGAGTTCTAATTCAAGTTTTAATAGTTTTCTTATAGTTCTAATTTCTTTTTTATATTTTTCTCCGAGATTTTAGTTTATTGATATTAGAGATGAACTAAAACCTCTTAGTTAGAGCTAAGAGATGAAGCTTACAGCTTATTTTTGATGAGTTGATTCCATCTAGGTTTTCTTTTTATGCTTTAATGACGAACATGGTTTGATTTTTAGTTTGAATGAAGTTCTAATTCTAGTTCTTTTTTGATTTTTAGATGACTCTGAGCTCTTTTGATACTTAGAGGTTCTAAAACTAGTTTCTTAATTATTTAGACCTATAAAGTTCATTGATCTACCATAGACTACGGGCATGATAGATGTTTTAAATTCCTTATGCTCTATAACATGGATCTTAATGTAGGAACTATTTCAAGCCTAAGTTCATATATTTAAGAATTATGAGTTGAATGAAATTGTTTATCAATTGTAGTTTGATTAAAATTAAATTATGGTTCTACTTCTAGTTTAGTGATAGGATTAGACGTAGGCTATGGTTATTAATTTACATGTTTTGAAAGAAGGATTGACTTGTATAATTCAAGGATTTGAATTCCCTATGCCCAATACCTAAGCTTGGAAAGAGGGAACTATCATTGATGAATGTTCTAATTATCTCACATTGATTGTGATTTAACCGCTTTATATTTTGGATAGATAGGATTGAACTCTAATTCTAGTTGAGATAAGATGGAACTTAGTTGAACTAATTCATTGAAAATAGGTGCAAGGGGATTGCTCTAGTGTCTATTTTTTCATTAGTTTTCTTTTAAATTAGAATGTATTCATCTTTAAACCAATTCTACTTTATTTTAGTTTAGCTAGTTTTCAATCCTATTTGCCTTTGAGTGTTTGAACCTAATTTCTTTCCTCGTGGATTTGATCTCGGTCTTATCGAGATTCTTACTACATCGCGACCTTGCACTTGGGGTTGTGAACAAGTTTTTTGTGCCAGTTGCCGGGGAAGGTGTCTGTTTTGAACACTCTTAAGTTTAGGGTTATTTTTTTTCTAGTTAGGATAGCTTTTAATTTCTTATTATTTTCTATATTAGGATTTTATTTTTATTTCAAGATTATTAACATTCTTTGTTTTGTTTTTGTAGGAATTCTTTAACCTAGGGATTTTTCTCGGGTGCCATCTTTCTCTCTCTCCTCTATTTTTATTTCTAGATTTTCTATTTTTTTTATTATGGTTAGATCCATTGATTAAAATTTCATCATGCCAATGCTCGAGTTGACATGTGAATATTCTAAGTTTCTTCTAGAGAACGAGTGATTGAATCAAGGGCCTCAAAACAACTATGTTCAGAAACGTTCTATGTGTGACTATATCGTTGAGAATCAATCAGATACTCCCCCATGTAAGACATTGTGAGATTACTAGAATGAGAACAATGTGCATAACTTTTCACCAGGTAAGACATTGAGTGAGTATCGGAATAAGAGTAAATGACATGATGCTTTATCAGTTAGGACGATGTGTGAACACTTGTATGATTATGCCTACCAACAAACATACAATGCTCCATCATACAACACGTATGATCCTAATTGAGGGAACTATCAAAATTTCAGTTGGAGGAATGAATCAATTATGGATGCTACCAGTTACCCTTAAGAGTCATTATCTCATTCGCTCAAACCGACATAAATCCTTAAGGATACACTGCAAGAGTTTATAAAAATAACTGAGCAATGCATACAACACCTCTCGCCAACTTCTGAAAATCCTGAATCAGATGTTAAGAGCACTGAAACACTCCTTACTAATATGGAGGAAGGGACTTCCTAATCCCAACTTTCACCCAATCTAATTGATCAACAACTAGAGGAGGTTGATTTTAGTGATCTCGATATCATCATCGATCATGATGAATCAACCATCTCTTTTAGATACAATGAGTAGAACGATGAAGAGATTCCAATGAATGTTAACGAACTAGAGGAATCTATCAAATCTGAAGGTGATGATTGGACTCATCATTATAATGGTTCAGAAAGTGATTGTGCATCCATACTTTCATCCCCCCATGAACCTATTGTGTATGGGTCTCTAGTTGATATTCATGCTAGGGAGTTTCCCAAAATAGATGATTTTGAGTTACTCCACCAACTTGACATGCCTAAATTTAATGTGGATGAAGAGCTCTCCCTGATCGAATGTTTTGACTCTTTGGAAGATTGCTTGGTTCACTTTGAACACTCAAACGATTCAATGATTCAGGACATTATGAATGCTTTGCAAAATTTCAATCTAGAGTCTCATACTAATCGAGAGTAAATTTATTTTGAGAAGCATCCCTCCACTGAATTTGAATTTTTACTATTTAATGTGGAGAAGTCCATTGTGGAGGAAGAAACCCCCTTGACTGAATACACCATCCCTTGAGAAGATAGCTTGACCCACTCCCTTGACTTTGACAATGATATGATTAGGGAGTTGGATGCCTTGCTTGATACGGTGCCAGTGCTTGAAAAGCCCCATTCCACTAATTTAAATTCATCACCATTAATTGTGGAGGCATCAAATTTTTTGATTTTGTGGAGAAGACACCCTTGATTGAAGAAAATATTTTTGAAATCTCTTCACCACTTTGGGTTTTTCAACCTATAAATAATTCTAACTAGGAGGACCCATATCTGTATAATTTTTAGCCAGTCCAGAATTTAAGGAGACACATTTTCAGTGATCCTCTCCTCTTCTCATACATGTGGTGTGTGTTTCTTTTAGCTTTTTATGATGAAGAAAACCCATATATATGTCAAGCAGGACTATGGATGGTCCCAATGAACAGCTTTTTACAATTCATGATGATCCTGCTCCAATCCAACCATGTGCTACATCTGATCAGATTAAAGTAGAGTAAGTTAGAATATTTTGCTGCATTAGGTTTGCTTTTGCTTAAGATTGAATAAGTCTCTTCGTCTGATGGAGACATTGAAAGAAGTTGCTCTTGAATAACTTGCTCTCTTAGGTACTTTCTCCCACTCATTCCTCTTTATTTTATCATTACTCTCATATTGCATGCATTGTATATCTTTCTTACATTGAGGACAATGTAGATTTTAAGTTGATGGTGAGATTCCTGTTGAATCTACTAGTGTTTTTACAACATTTCGAGTAATTTTTTTTTAAATTCTTTGATTTTTCTAGTTTTAAAACTCTCTTAAAAAATAAATTCTATAAATTCAAAGTTATGAGAATATGAGATAATAAGATATGAAGTAGTCTGATTTTGAAAGCTTAAACTCTGTTGATTTAGTAGTTTTCTATATGAGTTCCTTCCATTTGACCGATAAGAAAGTTTAAACATCATTGAAGTCTAATTCACATTACACATCACTCTCATTCGTAAGGATTAAGAAAGATGTTTTGATTTATTGATTGGATTATAGTTTGAAAGCGTTGAGGAACCAAGCCAGGGAGTTTTGTCCATCATGTTTAAATGTAATTTAGGGTAAGGATTTTTATCATGTGTCGTTACCATTACGTGATTATTTCTTTAGTTCGAAGTGAGCCTTTTGGATTCTTTTCGGCTTTTGATCTTTAAAAAAAAAGAAGAAAAAAGAGTTGAATTGAAAATCAATAAAAAAATAGGGTATTGAAAAAGGGCTACCTATGACCAACCAGGGGAGGGCTGTTTACCCAAGCTGGCAATGGGATTAGTGTGAAAGCCATTGATAGAACAGTAAGGCATTCTCTTGTCATAGGCTTATTGTTGATCTGTGCGCTCGCTAAACTTATAATCTAATTGATCCATGGAAAGAAGGATAATCCTGAAAATTGAAGAGTTGGGTATTCACTGAGTACACTAGGTCATGATTGTTTGAATTGCTCTATTTGTCAATTAAATAGTTGAAACTCAGTTTAAACACTCATTAAGTCATTAGAAGATGGTGTTTCATTGTCTTGCTACTAAGTGTCTTCGAATTTCACTCTCAAATGACTTGAGTTTTATTGTAACGCCCTGGAAATTTCTATCCTCGAGTCTAGAGAGTACTCGAGTACCTTTAATTTTTTTCAGATGTAAGTGCTCAATTGAGAGTGCATACGCCTGATTTAGAACCAAGCCTCTAGGAGATTTGTATAGGAAACCCTAGTTTGAACGTTTCGATTCGATCAAACCCTTGTAAGACATTGAAACACATCAATCTAACAGTACATTCTTCGTCAAATATCATGGATAGCCACAGATTCATTTCTAATCGTTAAATCCTACATTTGATTTGTTGATTTATGAACCTCAATCTACTATTTATTAAAATGACAATTGATTAACCTATATAACCGATTCCCAGTGTAGATCCACCTTAGACTACCCTGATTAACGAGTATCAGAGTCGGTTTGACCTAATTGATGACCTAATCCCCATTCGGACCCAACTGACGACCTAATCCGATTCGTAATGCCTAAAACCCCAAATAAATCCACGTTATCATTATAATTCGATACCCGTGAGTGTATGCTACGGTCCAGTAAAAGGATTCACCGAACTTTGTTCCCCAAATCAGTTAAATGATGTCTTGAAAACCTAGAATAGCTATAGACCGTTCGTTAGTGGGCCGTTGATCATGAAACTAAGTGGAATCGATCGCCTTAGTGGACTTGACCTTTCCCATACATCAGATGTCCAACACCCTATCTTGAACCGCACAACTTAGATTGAGACCAGAGATGGCGAGTTGTGTGACTCACCTTCATTTTGGGCCATCTGGAACTATAAATACCAAGCCCATTTGAGAATTCCATTTGAGATGGAATTTAGGGGATTTCTAGGGTTTTACTTAGGGATTTGCTTGGGGCTTCGAATCCGGTTGTCGTCGCTTCTAATCGATCGATGCCGGCCGTCCATCGTAGGTGATACTCCGTCCAATGTCCCAAATTTGAGATTAAAATCAAATCTTTCTTGCTCTAATCCATCTATATTCGAATTCATGTAGAATTTTGGAGTTTTCTTTCGAATATTTCGCTCTAGATGTTGTTAGCGCGTGGATTCACCAACACAGGTGATGACTATTCTCCTAAGTTAGCAAGTATCAGCCCCTGATAGTTACAGTTTGCGAATTTAGGGCTTTTATTGTGATTTGATGTATTTAAATGATAGGATGAATCCATGTTTATGATGATTATGCTATATGTTCTTGACTGATGTTAATTTAGAATCCATTTAGGATAGATTGTTGTGAAATGGGTAAAACCTTAGTTGTGCCCATCAAGTGTTTGATGAAATTCTTAAGTGAACCGAAGTTCACATATGTTTGAGTTGAGTAGATTAACATCCACCCAGGTTAGTGCTTGATTGTGAATTTGATGAGTTGGCCTGCAATAGCACGCCAAGTGTTTGATTTTACGCCCATATATGAAATAAAGTATATCGCATATCAACTGTTTTGTTTTCTGCCTGATTGAGACAATGAATGCTATGATGTTCCATTCCTCTCACAACATGCTTAGTATATTATTTAATTGACGTGATTGAGATTAATCTCCGAAAATCACAATTTATGGATTGCCTACTTGTGTTTGGCCGTCACAGACTTGTTTGGTCGACTTGGGAGTAACATGATCGACCGACCCTAGCTACGCCAGTTTGGTTGATGTTTCTCTCGGCCTACCAAATCAGTTAATTTCAGGGTTAATAATATTTATTTGATCATTGTTACATATTTTGTAGAATCTTGAATACCACAATTACAATTGTTTTGCTGTCACTTATAACTGTACATATCAAGTCTCATGAACCAGACATGAAATATGGGTAACTGTGTTTGTACTGTTTTTAGCTGGTGTGGGTGATGAGCCCTCCAATAACCTTGAGCATTGAATCCTACATACTGAAGCTCATGGGCCAGGTATGGTATAATGGGTAACTGTGCTTGTGCTGTCTTTGACCTGTATGATTTAGATAGTCTTACAGAGAGTCTTGAGCTCTGATGCTAGGTGACGAGCCTACCATCATTGATCTTGGGTGACGACTCATTACCATGTGTTTACGTCGAATTTTGTAACTGGATCCACCGGACGTTCATCTTCCCTTCAAGCTTTTGGATTTCCTCTTCGGACCTGAAAAGGGACAGAAAGCAACTAAGGGTGGTCGGTATCCAGCCGTTAGTCCTCCGATGCTTAAGTCAGATAGGGTGAAGAAATAGAACAGCCAATCACCAAAGGTAAAGATTGAATATTGTGTACCTCTATCTTAATGGAGTCATCTCTTTATATAGATCTGAAGTGATCCAATCTGTTACGTGAGATATCGAGATCCCGCTGATTTCGTGGGATAAGATTCTTATCCTTAGATAGAGGAGTGATCTAATCCAATGACTCATCCGACAGTTACGTTCCTTGATAGCAATCCCTTGAGACTTGGAACCATTGAAGAAGATAAGCCCAAAATCGGCCTATATGGGCTGCTGGTACTGAAGGCTAAGGGATGTCACCGCAGACTTATCAGAAAAAGCTGTTCGCATGTAGGAAGAAGCTCGCAAGTCCAAGCGCTTGCTCATTGAGATGTGACACCTTTCAACGACTCGCGATAAGGACTGCTCGCAAGTAAAAAACAACTTCTCTTCGCCTTCCAATATTCGACTATCGACCACAACGTCTCGAAGACTTGGTAACCGTGCGTCGTTTTTCCTAATATGCGAGCCGCGAGTAGACGTTCTCGGTAGTCGAATAAAGGTGCTCGCGGGATCGGAACATCGTCAGAATATGCGAGTCGCGAACATACGTTCTCGATAGTCAAATAAAGGTGCTCGCGGGATCTGGACATCATGAAGATAATAGGAAGCCTCGAGCAGACAATCTCCGCTATTTTGGCTATAACAGATGCCCCCCAAGTCCTTTCCGTCAAGAATTCTAAGGGAAGGACTTATTCACTGTCTTACGTAACCGTCCATTGCCTTTATCGAGAATGAAACCGTACATGATTGGGTTGGAATTAATGAGCGCCAGCTTTTCGCAGCCTTTCTGCAGTCAGGAAGTGAAGAGACGCTCGCCACGTGTCCAGGGAGTTAATGGGCGTGCCTGCTCGACTGCCGCGCCGAATGAAAGGCTGCCACGTATCACCATATGCGGCGGAATGATTGCCTATAAATATACGGAGTTCGCCATATCTTCTGGTTTTCTACAGAAGCTTTTCGAACGAAAGAACTTTCCCGTCTTCTTCCTCTCAAACTCCTTCCTCCGGTGTTCCCTTTTCTTCCTTTCTTTCTTATCTGGGTACATTCCTTTTTCCCTCTTTTCTTCTTTAACCACCTTATGGCTGGGGACTCTGACGAGACCACTGTCCCACTGGGAGATGCTACACCGGAATCCTCTGCTTCTAGTAATGCGAGGGTTCCGGCAAGCAGATACACGGCATCCGGATATCCTTCTATTTTATTAGAGGACCGGCTGGTTGAGTTACAGGAGAGATGTTTGATCCCCGACTCAATCATTCTCCGGTTGCCCGGAGATGGAGAGACACCAGACTCTCCTCCCCTAGGATGCGTGGCTTTTTATAAGTATCAGCTCATCCTGGGGGTACGCCTTCCTCTCCATCCCTTCATACGTGACATTCTCCGATGTTACAAGATTGCCCCCTGGCAACTCATCGTGAACGGATGGAGGGTAGTTCTAAGCTCCTTTGCCCTCTAGGCTCAGGCCGGCAACGGGGAGCTCACAGCTGAAGAGTTCCTCCGTATGTTCCGTCTGAAGAAGGCGCCCTCCAACGAAGGCTGGTACTACCTGTGCTACTGGCACCGGGATAACTTCGTGCTGGGGAAACCCTCCTTGAACTATCCCGGCTGGAGGAAACGGTGGTTCTATGCTTCCGGTAACTGGGAGTCTGCTTCCTCCAGGGGTCCAGGGGTGACCCATTTTTTCTGTGAAGGTAGGCACAATCCCACATTGTGCTGTTTCTCCAGTCAAGATTTTAGGGTTTTATTCATTTTTTTGACCTCTGTTTGTGCTCGCAGGTATCCCGGCCTTGAACAAACCAAATTTAAAGGGAGGGATTAACGAGAAGATAGTAAGAGTATACAAGTTGCCTGTTGGTGATAGGCACATCGAGGCCTGCTTGTCCTCCTCGCAACTCGCAAGCAGCAGGATTAATATTCAGTGAAGAAGTCGTGATGACAAAGGCTGGAGAAAAGAGGGGTTTGTTGCCTCGACTCAAAGGCACAAGCTCGAAAAGGCAGAAGAAGTCTGCCGGGCCTTCTCAACCATCCACCTGCAAGGGTGGCGACCAACCTACCCTGCTCACGAGAGCGGTGGGGGCACCAGCAGCGCCCATTGTTCCCCCACTGGTGGTCGCAGCTGGACCGCCTAGTGATTAACATTACTGACAACTCCCCTGATGGGGCGGGGTCTAGCTGCCCCCCAGCTGAAGCGGCTCGCGAGCACGTAGAACCTCGGGAGATGGCTCCTGCTCGCGAGTTGGCCTTTGCTGGCGAGCTGGGTCCTGTTCGCGAGTCGGTGGCCCCACTTATTGCGAGCACGGCTGGGTTGGTCGTTGCCCAGCCATCTAGAGGTGGAATATTCTTTATTCCTCGCCACCTCCATCCTATATGTAAATTCTTGTTTGACAAAATCTCCCCCCAAACTTTTGGAACTCTCCCCGAACCGAGCCCTGAAAACCTCTTTCTTGAGGCGAGGAGTGAGGATGGTTCAGGTAAGATCTCGCAGATTTGTTTAACCTGCTAATTTGGTATTTTCAAGTATTTTATCTCACGTTCTCTCGTCCAATTTGCAGGGCTTGGATCTCATCCTTCGGACGAGGCGTGATATCGCCGCCGCCCGCCGCGTGATCGATGAGGCGGAGGGGAAGAGGATTGCCTTGGAGAAGGCGGTCTAGGGAAGGGATCAACTCCTCAAGTCCCGCGAGGCAGTGATCTCGAAGAGATGAGGAGAAGAAAATCCTCATCGAAAAAATCCAAGTCCTGACCGATAGGTATCAGGCTCTGGATTCTAACTTCGCGAAGCTCTCGGAGTTGAAGGAGAAAGCGGAGAGAGAGAGGGAGATCTTCCGTCAAGACAAGATCTCGGTGAAGGAGCGGCTCACAGAGGCCAAGTCGCAGCTCAAAGAAGTCAGCGAAAGCTTGGAGAAAGAGCGCTCCACTCTCGCACAGCTCAAGGATGACTCGATCCACTGGGACGAGGAGAGAGTCGCCTTGGTAATTTCCGAAGGGCCTCGGGCAATTTCCGAGTTTCGAAACTCGTAGCTATATGACGATGAGAGATATGAGTCATATGATGCTGGTCGCGACTTCGCGCTACGAGTAGTGCAACGGATGTCCCCATCTTTTGATATGGGGGAATTCGGACGAGTCGCGACCATCATAGCTGCAGAGGAGCAAGCTGCTGCTGAGAATGAGGTGACCGAAGCCACTCAGGCTGGAGGGGCTCCAGAAATGGGCCCTGAAGTCGAGAGCGCGGCTCCTCCTCCTCAAGATTGATTTTTTCCTTTTTGTTCTCTCCTGTACTTGCGAGCAGACTTTTTGTAAACAATTGATTCATTAATGAAAAGATACCTTTGAGAATGTTCTTATGTACTTCTTGTTTACCTTCTCTTTTTTCCCTTCATGCAATGAATGCTTTCTCGTTTCAAATAGTAGTGAGTTATGCTCAACCCGGGGGGTCGTAGTGACCATGCCCTCGTGGAGATAGACTGATCTATCGATTGAGAAATGAATTATGCTCAATCCGGGGGGTCGTGGTGACCATGCCCTCGTGGAGATAGACTGATCTATCGATTGAGAAATGAATTATGCTTAATCCGGGGGGTCGTGGTGACCATGCCCTTGTGGAGATAGACTGATCTATCGATTGAGAAATGAATTATGCTCAATCCGGGGGGTCGTGGTGACCATGCCCTCGTGGAGATAGACTGATCTATCGATTGAGAAATTCTTAGTTCTACCAAGAGTAGATTTGGCCAAGAGAATGTGTGTTCTCTTCAGGGCTGTGTAGGTCCAAGTGAATGGATTAGCGACCATAAAAGTTGAGCGTTATCCCTACTAAGGGTAGGCAATTGGCCAAGAGAATGTATGTATTCTCTTCGGGGCTATTCGAGTCCAAGTAAATGGATCAGTGGCCAAAAGACGTCTTTAGTTTTTATTCATCCGAGAGTTGTTATAAGAATTACATCGAATCAAGGGAAATATTTTAGTAAATGTTCCACGTGCCAAGGGCGACGTACGGATCTTCCTTGCATATCTTCAAGATAATAGGTACCGGGTCGCACAATTTTGATAACCCGATACGGGCCTTCCCAACTTGGGTCCAACGAACGAGCGGGAACTTCGAGATTCTGCCTAAGGACCAAATCACCGAGTTGGAAAGCTCTAGGTCGAACTTTAGCGTTTCGATAGCGAGTGATGCGTTGTTGATATGCAGTTGCTCGCATCTGGGAGGCATTTCTGTGCTCTTCCAAGAGATCAAGATGAAGTCGCAGACCTTCCTGATTACCTGCGGGGTCATACTGCTCGATTCGATACGAGGGCACTTGGATTTCCACTGGTACTACTGCGTCGACACCAAATGCTAAGGAGAAAGGGGTTTCGCCTGTTGATGTACGAGTCGTGGTTCTATATGCCCATAGTACTTCTGGCAAAAGTTCCGGCCACATACCTTTACATTCACCTAGCTTGGTCTTTAAGTGGTGCTTGATGATTTTATTCACTGCCTCAACTTGCCCATTTGCCTGGGGATGATATGGAGAGGTGCGGACGTTACGTATCTTCCACTTTGCACAAAATTCATCGAAAGCTGCATTGTCGAACTGCATTCCGTTGTCAGGTAATTATAGTGTGGGGGAGTCCATAACGGCATATGATATTTCTCCATATGAACTTAGTAGTTTGTTTCTCAGTGATTTTGGCTAATGGTTCTACCTCGGCCCACTTGGTGAAATAATCGACCCCTACTATTGCGAACCTATTTTGTCCTTTTCCGGTAGGTAAGGGCCCGATAATATCGACCCCCCATTGAGAGAAAGGCCAAGGGCTATCGACTGGAGTCATCTGTTCGGACGGTACATGAGGTATAGGAGAGTATCGCTGGCACTTGTCACATTTTTTGGAGTATTCAATTGCATCTGCTTTCATAGTGGGCAAAAAATATCCTTGCCTCATTACCTTATATGCTAGGGATCGCCCCCTTGGGTGGTTACCACATGCCCCTTGGTGTATTTCATCGAGAACACGAAGTGCGTCTTCTGGATGAAGACACCTTAAATAAGGCAAGGAAAAACTCCTACGCAACAATATTCCATCCTGTAAGGTATACTTGGCGGCTCGATGACGAATTTGTTGTGCGACTTTCTTATCGTCTGGAAGGTAACCATCTCTGAGGTAAAGGAGTATGGGATCCATCCAACACGGAGATAGTCGTACCGAAGTTACCTGCTCGAGAGTTGCCTGATCGATACTCGGATTCTGAAGATGCTCGATGGGGATTGAATGTGATAACTCAGATTCTGGTGCAGAGGCGAGCTTTGCCAGGGAATCTGCGAGTTGGTTCTTCTCATGAGGAATATGAATTATTTCATAAGTCTTCAGTTTTGCGAGCAGGATGAGGACACGAGATTTGTATAAGGCCATCCTTTCTTCTTTGGCCTCGAATTCACCGAGAACTTGGTTGATAATAAGCTGGGAGTCACTGTGAATGAGCAGATTTTGTATTGAAAGGAAAATTGCTAGTTCGAGGCCAACGATCAGGGCCTCATATTCTGCTTCATTATTTGAGATGCGAATATTAAAACGTAAAGCGTATCGGAAATGCGACTCGTCTGGAGCGACTAGAATTAGGCCCGCTCCACTACTGGTGGCCCGCTACGACCAGTCCACGAAGAGTGACCAGGAAGGTTGGTCGCTTGTCGCGGAGTTGTCATCGGAAGAGGAGTATGTGAATTCGGCGATAAAGTCAGCCACGGCCTGGCCCTTGACTGCGGGCCTGGGGCAGAACGAGATATCATGCTCGCTAATCTCGACCGCCCATTTAGTTAATCGTCCGAAAGCCTAAGGTTTTTGAAGGACTTGTCGCAACGGATGATTTGTTGGTACTAGAATAGAGTGGGCTTGAAAGTATGGTCGCAGTTTTCGAGCTGTCGTGACTAAAGCCAGGGCCAACTTCTCCATATCAGAATAACGAGTTTCAGCATCCACCATTGCCTGACTGATATAATAAACGGGCCTTTGTATCCCGAAATCTTCTCTTATTAAAGCGGCGCTAACGGCCGTGGAAGACACAGATAAATAAAGGATGAGTTGCTCGTGCGCTACAGGTTTAGATAAAACAGGGGGTGTGCTCATATATCGCTTCAGTTGTTGAAAAGCTTTTTCGCACTGTGATGTCCATTCCCAATCAGATTTTGCTGTAGCACGGAGGAGCTTAAAGAAGGGTAAGCATTTGTCAGACGCTCGCGAGATGAACCTGTTCAATGATGCGATGCGACCAGCCAAACGCTGGACGTCCTTAAGAGTGGTCGGGGATTTCATCTCTATCAATGCTTTTATTTTTTCGGGATTTGCCTCAATCCCTCGCTGGCCGACCATGAATCCGAGAAACTTTCCAGCAGATACTCCGAATGCACACTTTTCTGATTCAACTTCATCTGATATTTCCACATCAGATCGAAGGCTTCTTGAAGATCAGAAAGATGATCATCTTCTACGATGCTTTTCACGAGCATGTCATCAACGTAAGCTTCCATATTTCTGCCGATTTGGGCAGTGACTATTTTGTTGACGAGGCGCTGATAGGTGGCCCCTGCATTTTTAAGACCAAACGGCATTACCTGGTAGCAATATAATCCCCGATCTGTGATGAAGTCGTTATGCTGGCTATCAGGTGGATGCATCATGATCTGGTTGTAACCAGAATATGCGTCCATAAAACTAAGCAGGACGTGTCCAGCTGTTGAATCGACCAGCTGGTCGATTCACGGCGTCGGGAAGCTATCTTTGGGACACGCTTTGTTCAAATCTGAATAATCGATACACATTCTCCATTTGCCATTAGCTTTTCGGACGAGAACTACGTTCGCGACCCATTCTGGGTAGTCAACTTCTTTTATGAAATTGACTATTAGCAGCTTCTCGACTTCAGTTTTTATTACCATTTGCCTTTTTGCAGTGAAGGCACGTCGACGCTGGTGTACGGGTTTATGCTTCGGGTCGATATTCAGACGATGTGCGATGACGTTGGGGTCGATGCCTGGCATATCTTTGTGAGACCAAGCGAACATGTCTTGATATTCGGTGAGGAAACGGACCAGATCTTCACGATAGACACCGGTTAAAGAGGATCCAATGTATACGACTTTGGACGGGTCGTCTTTAGTCAAGTGAATCGTCACTGTTTCTTCCCCAGGAGTTCCTGATTGGAGGACGTTCTCTCTCGGATCTAACGAGGTATCTGTCGAGGAGTTGGGTGAATCTTGTGCTATCACCATAACGGGCGTCGCTTGCGCTTTCTTTCGATCTTGTAGGGCTATCTCATAACAAGACCGGGCCTCTTTTTGATTTCCTCGTACAACCCCAACACCATTTGGGGTAGGAAACTTGATGCACAAATATAAAGGATGTAGAGCTGCCCCAACCTTATTAAGAGATGGCCGGCCCAAAATGGCGTTGTATGCTGATCTTCGGTCCACCACAAGGAAATTTATGAAGACAGTTGTCTTCGCTGGACTCTCCCCAAAGGTAACGGGAAGGTCAATGCTTCCTTCAGGCGTCACCACTTCGCCCCCGAAGCCAACGAGGGGAGTTGAGACTGGCTTGAGTAGGCTTCTGGCGAGTGGCATTTTGTTGAAAGCTTCCAGGTACAGGATATCAGCGGAGCTACCTGTATCCACCATAATACGATGGGTTAAATAGTTTGATACCTTTAGAGCGACCACGATAGAATCTTCGTGAGGGAAGTGAATTCCCTCTGCATCTTCGAGAGAGAAGGAAATCGGAGGATGACTGGTTTTCGATGCGTTGGGTGTATGTTCCAGCCAGTAGATGTGCTGGGGCTTCTTGGACGCTTTACGAGTGTATGCTTTTCTTGAAGCTTGAGAATCGCCACCGCATGCTGGTCCCCCGATGATGGTGCGGATTTCGCCGGTAGGTTCAGCGTCTTCATGTGCAGTATGATGGTGAGGCGACTTCTTCTGGCGGGGTGAGGCTTTTACCCTTTCTGGTGATCGACCTTGACGAGCAACATAATCTTGGAGATGGCCCTTTCGAATGAGAGCTTCGATATGATCTCGCAGAGTTATGCAGTCTTGGGTTCTATGCCCATGATCTTTGTGGAAGTAACAAAACTTGCCCTTATCTCTCTTTTCAGGATCAGATTTGATCTTGCCCGGCCATTTTACATATGGTTTATGTTTGATCTCCATTAACACCTTTTTATGGGATTGGTTGAGAGGAGTGTAGTTATGATATTTACCAGAATAAGGCTTCTTGGGAGAACGGTCTCGTCGATCATGCCGATATTTCTTATCTGAGGATGAGATTTCCTCCAGTTTGCGCTTTTTAATTGGTATACCATGACGTGATAGAGCAACCTTTTCTGCATTGATATACTTCTGAGCCTTTGCTTGGAACTCTGCCATGGTTTTTGGAGGGCTTTTATCTAAGGCGAATCTGAACTTCTCGCTTGTAATTCCGACTATGAGGGCGGTGAGGCCCTTTTCTTCTGTGTAGCTTTCCGTTTGGACGGCCTCAGCGGTAAATCGTACCGTGAACTCTTTGATCGTCTCCCCCGGTTGCTGTTTCAACTCCATTAAATGGGACGCTGGCTTCTTGGTGCGGATGCTTCCCATAAATTGAGAAAGGAAAAGCTCCGACAGTTGTGAAAATGAGGCGATAGATCGAGGCCTCAAACCCCGGAACCACGTACGAGCTGCTTCTTTTAAAGTTAGGGAAAAAGCTCTACACATGATTTCTGACCCATGTCCCTCTAGTTCCATGAGAGACCTATAAGTTTCCAAGTGTTCGAGCGGATCGCCAATACCTGTATATGGAGTGATGACAGGTGTACGATATTTTCTAGGTAGAGGTGCTCCCATGACCTCACTGGTGAAAGGAGATTCAGATTGATGTATCGAGGCTACCACAGCTGATGGTCGATTTGCCTGATATCGCTGCTCCATGACATCAAAACGATCATGGATTCTCTTGAGATCTCCTTCCCATGGTAAAGTATAACCTGGCGTTTCAACTGTGGACCCATGGGATTGATGTAGACGAGAAGCACTAGAATGCACGGAATGTGGAGGTTGCACAGGGGGTTGGTTATCCAGCGGCGCTCGATTTGATGGAGGATGATTTAACCGAACCTGTGGCTCGTCCACAGAATGCCTAAAGGCCACCGGTATGGGTTGTGGTGGCAAACCTTTGGAAGATCGTCTCCGCGGCTCTGGGAAATGATGATCAAGCCGATTAGAGAGGGATTCAACCCTGGCATTGAGGGCCAAGAGTGTATTTGCGAGGGAACGCATGACGTCGTCTTGACTTCCTGGAGCCTCAAATAACGGGTTTGCCGATGGCACGTTCGGAACTCCTTGAAGGTTATTTATTGATGTGGTTTGAGGGACAGGTACAGATTCCATCTCATCGGGCGGAGGTGGTGCCTGCCTTGAAGAGGAAGGATGAACCGTCTTCTTAGGAGGCATAGTAGAAGGATCTTGATCAGTGGTAAGAACGATTGACTTTAACGATCAAGTCATTCCCACAGACGGCGCCAAACTGTTTACGTCGAATTTTGTAACTGGATCCACCGGACGTTCATCTTGTTAGTGCACTTTTCTGTGGCATACTAGTGCACCTTGTTTGTCAATCACTTACGTCAGTGAGTCTAGTGTCGGTTGAGCCCAATGAAGACGAAGACCGAAGACTCAAGACGGACCGGCCGCATCAAGGAAGAAGTTTCAGGTAAAAGCGATGCCTTGGTGCCTTAACCTTGACCAAAACCCATCCCCTTTGTATCTTTGATGACCTTGACCATATTGGAGTACATTTACTCATCATAGATCGGCCCTAGGTGTCCCATTTGATCACCCTATCCTTGGCCTAAAAGGACAGGCTGAAACATGAGGAGTTCAGCTTTATGGAGGGAAGAACCAAGCTGGTCCGACCGGTCATGACCGGTCGGCCAGCAGCCCTGCTGCATTTGCATAAACCCAGCCGACCGGTCATGACCGGTCGGCCTTCACAAATGAAGGAGATCAGCAAGGGGGGCCGACCGGTCATGACCGGTCGGCCTGATGTGTTCAGCTTGTACAGCAAGGTGCGCCGACCGGTCATGACCGGTCGGCCTGATGTGTTTTGGCTGTCCAGTGAGGGGGTCTGACCGGTCATGACCGGTCGGCCCATATATTTGGCCTATGCTATTGATGTCCTCCAGCAGAGGGGTCTGACCGGTCATGACCGGTCGGGACAGGTCGGCATATAGCCGTTTTTTGACCGTTGGGGCTCTATTTCCCTACAAATAGAGCTCCGGTTTTGGGCATTTTGAGAGGGATTCTTGAGGGAGAAAAGCCACCATTGAAGGAGATCATTTGAGGCTTAATCCTTGACCTATGCAAGGCATCTTCCTTGTGCTTTAACACAAGATTAGAGCATTCCAAGCTCATGAAGAAGATGACCTTCATCCCCTCTTGATCTCTAGAGTTAGGAAGCTTCTTGATTGGCATATCCTTGTCCTAAACTCGAAGATGAGATCGTTGTAGGTAAGAGACTCTAGGAAACCCATTCCCACTAAGTTGTAGAGTTCTCAAACCCATCCTCCTAGCACCTTGGGCATTTCAAGGCATCGCATGCAAGGTGTTTGATCGAATGTGGCTGAGGCATTGGTGACGCAACGACGACACGATCGAGGGAGTAAGGGAAGCTGATTGAAGCACGGGAGAGCGGAGATCAAGCAACCCAATCCGGCGCTAAACAAGGGGCTCATCCGACAAGTAGGTTGCCGTATTTGAGAGTCCATTTTAGAGTTTGTTTTTCGAACTCAACCTAGGGACGTTAGTCGTTCCTTGGCCCGTCAGCCGGGCCTAAACTTAGTCTCCAAGGGGGAGCCTCCGACACGGGAGTAAACGTGCGATTGGGTTGAGAGTTAGCCTATGTCTAAAACTCCGGATACGGTTGAGAGGTGAACCGATAAAACCTCTGTGTAAAGGTTGAGAGGTGAACCTCATTTAAAACCTCCGATAGTGAATGCCGGTGTGCTCAAAGGGGTTGAGTACTTGAACCGGGAGTGGAGTAGACACGTAGTCGAACCACTATACATCCTTGTGTTTGCGATTGTTCTTGAGCACATTTATATCTTTGCATTGTTAGTTTAATTGCTTATTTTGAATGCTTGATAGGAATGCATGCTAGGCACTTTTTAGGCATCCACACACAAGATGTACCTTCACTACTTGTGTAGACTTGAGCTCATTGATCCACTCTCATAAGTCTACACAAGATGCATAGGTTAGAAGCTTAATTCGTTGAATCTTTCATTTTCCTATGCATGCTTAGACTAGGATTATTTATTGCTTATACTTTTGCTAGTCTTGTGATTGGACCCACCTAGGCTTGGAAGCCAAAGTGTTCTTGCTTACATAGCTTAATTTGTTGAATTGTGCAAGTAGGCGAAAAGAATTTTAAAAAGGTCCATATCACCCCCCTCTAGGTCCTTAGACATATCTCCGAGTATCTCTACAAGCGGTAAAACCGCAATTTCACATCTTCCCTTCAAGCTTTTGGATTTCCTCTTCGGACCTGAAAAGGGACAGAAAGCAACTAAGGGTGGCCGGTATCCAGCCGTTAGCCCTCCGATGCTTAAGTCAGATAGGGTGAAGAAATAGAACAGCCAATCACCGGAGGTAAAGATTGAATATTGTGTACCTCTATCTTAATGGAGTCATCTCTTTATATAGATCTGAAGTGATCCAATCTGTTACGTAAGATATCGAGATCCCGCTGATTTCGTGGGATAAGATTCTTATCCTTAGATAGAGGAGTGATCTAATCCAATGACTCATCCGACAGTTACGTTCCTTGATAGCAATCCCTTGAGACTCGGAACCATTGAAGAAGATAAGCCCAAAATCGGCTTATATGGGCTGCTGGTACTGAAGGTTAAGGGATGTCACCGCAGACTTATCAGAAAAAGCTGTTCGCATGTAGGAAGAAGCTCGCAAGTCCAAGCGCTCGCTCATTGAGATGTGACACCTTTCAATGACTCGCGATAAGGACTGCTCGCAAGTAAAAAACAACTTCTCTCGCCTTCCAATATTCGACTATCGACCACAACGTCTCAAAGACTTGGTAACCGTGCGTCGTTTTTCCTAATATGTGAGCCGCGAGTAGACGTTCTCGGTAGTCGAATAAAGGTGCTCACGGGATCGGAACATCGTCAGAATATGCGAGTCGTGAACATACGTTCTCGATAGTCAAATAAAGGTGCTCGCGGGATCTGGACATCATGAAGATAATAGGAAGCCTCGAGCAGACAATCTCCGCTATTTTGGCTATAACACCATGTATATGTTATTATAGGGCATTGAGACCTTTACCATTTGATCTATATTGAGCTATGTTGGGCGATGGACCTAAACTAGGATTTCAGGGTGCATGTGCGGTTTGAAAAGGTGCACTGGGGGGTTGGAACCGTCATGAGGTGCCTGTGAGGTTCATTCTGTGCAGTGTTTTCCAGTTCAGTGCCTATGCATTCCTGTTTATTAAACTCTTGATAAAATTGAGGTATTCTGGCTTCGTCAATACGACTGATTGAATATGAAATTAAATAAATACCTGGCAAACATGCATGTATCACATTTTCATGTGCATGGGTCCGATGCTGCTGCTGGGTGGTAACCTCACCGTTTATTTTTTCGGAACATAACATTTGCATATCATGACTGCATGCATTATTCAACTAGAATAGAAACTTGATGGTGAGGTTATGCTATCTGTTGATGCTGGGGTGGTAGGTGTGAGAGCCCCACCATTTGTTATGCTTCATTATCTGTACTTGATTGTGTTGATAACATGTTTAACTTAGGGAATGGCAACACTGAGTATTATTAATCACTCTCACCTGAGAGAGGGGGGGGGGGGGGGGGGGGTTGTTTTAAAATACTAACCAATTATCTTTAATGCAGCAGCTTCCACTGCTTGATGAATGAAATGTAGGATTTGCTGGCTTGCCTATCAGAGTGGTTTTGGATTCTTATTGTATCCTTTTTTTGTCATGTATATTTTAAGCCCTAGCTGAGCATATTCCGTGATTGTGACATGATCGCATATATTTACACTTTAACTTCAAACTGAATTATACACTATATAGTTTAAATCTTCACTACTAAGATGATTGATGAGTGTCTAATATTGCATATTTGGACCCTCCAAGTACAACGATTTTGCAAGGTTTTCAAGATAAAACACATGTTTTAAGTCCGTTTGCATGCATAGAGTCATATGGTACATTTGTGATAAATATGCATTAATTAATAAATTTTGATACATGAATTAGATGGTCAGCACTCATGCATGGACTGAACACTAATTCAAGGAAGTGACGGACCCAAAATATGAAAGGAATAGAAGAAAAATGACTCAAACGGTCAAAGTGCAAGATTGGACTCAGGGAGCCGAATAGAGTGCCACAAATGAAACTGAGGGCCAAATTGCATTTCTATGAATGAAATATTGGGTGAAAAATAACAGGTGGTCCGAATTGAGAAGAAACGCAGTGTGTGGGTTAGAGTGCAGTTGTGTAGAGAAAAAGCTAGGAAAATCGACCCTGAAAAATTGACTTTTTATTAGAGTGGAATTTGGAGCTAATTTTTGTACCATTGGTAGAGCATGTCAAATAATGGCAGCACGTCAAATAACGGTAGCACGTCAAATTTGGTGAGAATTTGAAGTCTGTGGAAGGAGAAATCAATGAAATAGAGATTCAAGCAAGTTATGAAAATCAATATGTGTGAATAGTGTTCACATGTGTGAACAGCATGAACGCGGCCATGGTCATTCATCTAGGCATTGCACATCAGTTTTTAGTGACTTGTTTTGGATGATTAATAATGTTTACATTGTAGAGGACATGATTTTAGGGTACGAGACCAAATTTTACTAGAAATGGATATTCTGGTGGGCCGCGAGAAAGGAAAAGGTGCAGACACATTTGGAATCATTTCAAGAGCTGTGATCACTCATGGTTCACACCAACAGTCTATTTAGGCATGTTTGAGATGGGAAACAAGATGGAAGGCTTAGATCTCATGCAAGGTTGCTGAAAATTGAAGAAAAGAAAGAAATTTCATAAATAAAAATTTTTAAATATTTTTTTTACGTGAATAGCAAGTGATGTGACTTGCTGAATTTTTCTTTTATGCTTTCTTTTTCTCTATTTTTTTCTTCTTTTATGAATAATTAGTTTTAATGGTGATGTGATTTAGCCTAATCCATTGAATGTAATGCATTAGATCTCATGTGTTTAAATCAAATTTTGAACTATGTTGCATGAGATTCATGAATTGGAACTAGGGTTTTATCTAGTATGTCAAGCATCTTAGATTTTTACCTATAGATCTAATCCAGGGGTTACCTAGATAGGCCAATCTATTAGCCGATTACATTGATGTATGAGTTATCTCATGGATCACTCATGCACAATTACTTATGCCTAGTAGTATGTTTATAATGATGCATGGTTGATTTAATATCTCACATTTATTAGATTCTTTCATAAGTTTGATTGATTTATCTTCCGATTGAGTGGAATAAAGAATCCAACTCAATCGTGTTTATTGTAGTCGCATTCAATGGACGGTTAAATTACATAGCTTTGTTTTATTGATTGATTTATTTTTCATAAAAATCTTAAAAATAAAAACCCTTTTGAGCATTGTTAGAGTCAGCTTCTTTTGGATCTTATATCACTGCCTAAGTAGAAGATTGTCTTTTGCTTAGATCAACGCTTTCCGGTGGATTCAACTCCGGTCTCACCGAATTATTACTTTGCGATCTCCTACACTTAGAAGCACATCCTTGTGGATAGGATAACACTTTTAAAGCAAAGGTAAGTATTCAACAGTCAGGTAACTTCTATCCTTAACCCTCTCTTTTCTGTAATTATTATTTCTTTTCTTTTAGATTTTGATGAAGTTGAGGATCCTTTCATGGTCGGTTTACCGCCTTGGGTCTCTTAATACTTCACTATTCTTTTGTCTCATTTTGTCTCTTAAAGATCTAGAAATGAGGAAGTCTCACATTGGTCGGCTTGCTGTCGAGACTACCTCTTCATCTTCATGGTCCTATGAGAAAAGAGACTACATTTTTTGAACTCTTTTTCTAGGTTCTAGGGTTAGAATCCTCATTGGTCAGTTTACCGCCTTAGGTCTCTTAATACTTCACCCTTCTTTTGTCTCATTTTGTCTCTTAAAGATCTAGAAGTGAGGAAGTCTCACATTGGTCGGCTTGCCGCCGAGACTACCTCTTCATCGTCATGGTCTTATGAGAAAAGAGACTATATTTTTTAAACTTTTTTTTAGGTTCTAGGGTTAGAATCCAATTTCGGTTTGTCGCCTTGGATTTCTTCCTTATTTAGTTTATTTTTCTGTTTAATTTTAGCATTAGAAGCATTCTTTTTCTTTCCTTTTTGCACTTGCTTTCTCATATTGTGCATTACATTGTAAGGGATCTAATTGGTTGTCTTGCCGCCTTGATTCCCTCTTTTACTTTTTTTATCATTGTGAGAAATGGTGTGTGCATTTTTCTTTTTCTTTTTGTGGTTAGTTTTTGAAAAGAATTCTAATTGGACGGCTTGCTGCCTTGGATTTCCTTGTGTGAGTATGTAGAGTTTCTATTTTTGTTCTTTCCTTTTGTGGAATTGTGTGGTTTTCTTGCAGATACAACATTTAAAAAAAAAATTTGGATACCCATAATTGGCCGGCCTAGCCTTCTTGGGTTCTTTCATATCTCATTTCTCACATTGGTCGGCCTAGCCGCCGGGATAGTGAGAACAAAACATCGTGCTAAAACAGTAGCACCCGCTTGAAAAGCAACGCATTTCCTTTCCTAGCTTGTGTGGTTGTTTTCTTTTATTTTTGGTTAGTTGTGATTGTTTAGGTTAGTTGTGGTTTATTTTTATTTTATTGCACATTGAGAGTTTGAGTTATGGTTTCAATCAAATCTCTGAGTGGTTAAGCAATCTATGCCCTATTGGACAAGGGACAAACATAACCGTCTCTTGAGCCCAGGAGGATTAGTTGCCGGACTCCCCAATACGCCTCATAGAGTTCAAGTGCCCTAACCTAACTTGGTATACATGGTGGCCAATATTAATCCATACATCAATCTTAATGCCAATTTAAATGCCACACAAGGGAACAATGCCAATAGGGATAATGAGAATCCTAATCCAAATGTAAATCCAAACTTGCCCAACAAGGGAGAAAACGTTGTTAATGGGCCATCAATGCCTAGAACACTACGGGACCACTTACAACCGGCTAGAATAACCACACCATCATGCATCATACTCCTAGCTAATGCTAGGAATATTGATTTTAAGACGGGCATCATACAACTAATTCCTAAGTTCCATGGACAAGAAAATGAAAGTCCATACTTCCACCTTAAAGAGTTTGAGGAGGTGGTGGCCACCATACAGCTGCAAAACGTGGAAAATGATTTCATACGATTAAAGATATTTCCTTTCTCTCTCAATGACCGGGCTAAAGCATGGTTACATTCATTTAGACTTGGTACCATTAACTCTTGGCAAGCCATGAGCCAAGAATTTAAAAAAAAATTATTCTCTACGCATAAAACCACCACGCTAAGGAGTAATATAATCACATTCTCCTAAAAGGAGAATGAAATATTCTTTCAAGCGTGGGAAAGGTTCAAGGAGTTATTATTAGCCTGCCCGCATCATGGATATGAAATCTGGCGGATCATAAGCTTCTTCTATGAAGGAGTTCATTTTGATACTCGTCAATTCATTGAGATGATGTGTGGTGGGAGATTTTTAAAGTATGAACCCAATGAAGCGTGCGACTTTTTGGATATACTAGTAGAGAGTACCCAATCTTGGGATACTACTCGATGGGCTGACAATGTTAAACTTGTCCAAAAGGAGAGAGGAGGGATATATCAAATTAATCTTGAAAATGATTTGCATGCTATGGTGGCTAACTTAACCAGAAAGATAGAGGCCATGGAATTGGAAAAGGTTAACATGATTAAAGCAAGTAGTTCCCAATCTAGCTTTTGTAGTATTTGTGGTGGAGGTGACCATGAACTAAAAAGTTGTCCCACCATCTCTGATTTTAGCGACATGGTTACTGACCACGTGTTAGAACTAGAAAAGTGCCCAATCGCAGTTTTCTGGTGTATTGTTGTTCTGGGGTTCTGAATAATAGAAACATTCACAGACAATTACAAGCATTCACAAAAGTACACAAGGGAAGAGATATCGCAAGGCAAATTTTATTCCAGAGATCCTAAGATCTTGTACATTCCAGGCCGTGATCTGGCACGAGCCCTTAATTACATCGAATGATCGATGACCCTTGATTAAAAGGCAGAAGACTAGTCAGCGGGGACTATGGTCTCAAAGTTCATGGTCGTAGAGACCTGTATTTTGTGTGGTCGAAGAGACCTGTATTTTGTATGGTTGTGGAGACCTGTATTTGTTGTGTTTTGCTATGGACTGATCCATCTTTGTACGAGTTAAATGTCTATGTCCCATGTTTTGATCGGAGATCCAGGCTGAGACTGTCAGGGTTTTTAACCGAGGGGTGCGACTCTGGACCTGCTCCCGTCATTTGTGACGAGTGACCGTGGGAAGACCGATCTGCAATTATATGTACCTGAGCAGCTCAACCAGCAGATGCCGTTTGGATGGGTAGGGCATCGACTGTTCTTGAAGTGTCAGTCTTTAACAAATTCCGTGTAATAGTTCAGAACTCTTTCTATATGGTTTATCGTGTTAACCATAGTCCCCTTTACTTAGTCCGGACCTGAATCCGGGTCATATTGTGATAGTACATATAATGATGATACATCAGTATGATTCTGGGCACTGGCAGCCTCTTTTGAGAAGTTACTTCATTCATCTCGTTGGACTGGATCAGACTCTGAAGGCTTGTATTCTGCTCATTGGGTGGCCCGGATGAATTATTTGACTACTCCGTTACGTCTGGAACGCTCGAAATATCCAAAATAGGCCCAAACGGGGCTCGAAAACATTATAAAATGAAGATAAAAAGGTGCTGAAATGGACGTTTAGAGTGCTGATTTTTCTGATCCGCTAGCCTGATTTTACTGATGCGCTGGGGCCAGCACGTCCAAAAATGAATGTTAAAATGTTTGATTTTCTTGATCCGCTGGCCTATTTTTGCGATGCGCTAGGGCCAGTGCGTAAAAAAATAACTTGTTTTAAGATATGTATTTTTCTGATCCGCTGGCCTATTTTTGTGATGCGCTGGGGCCTAGTGCGTCAAAAAATAACTTGTTTTATAAACGACTGATTTTCCTGATGCGCTAGGCTATTTTTCTGATGTGCTAGGCTATTTTTCTAATGCGGCGAGGGTCAGTGCATCGATAAAACAGGCTAAGTTTAATTCAACGTATTTTTGCGATGCGCCACTATACTTGTATAATTTTATGTTATTTCTTCACCGGACCTGCTGTGGTCGGAAGGGGGATTTTCGGTGGTCGGAAAAGGATTTCGGGGGTTTCTCAAAAACCCAAAGGATGAAACTCTCTCCCTCTCTCTGGATCCGTCCAAATGAACCGTAAAGGGGGGTATTTATATCCAAAAATACCGAGAGTCGGCCAATAGGAGTCCGCCACGTGTAGCGCGTCGAGAAAATAGGTTGGCGCGTCGAGAAAATCACTCGACACATCTCAAAATGCCTTAGTTTAAATGCTAATTTTCAGGGCGCACTGGCTGTCAGTGCGTCCTGAAATTCCTGATTTATTGGATGCGCTGAGGGTCAGTGCGTCCTGAAATTCCTGAATTATTGGATGCGCTGGACGAATTTCTTGATGCGCTGAGGGCAGTGTGTCCTGAAATTCACTTTGTAAATCTATCTGAATTTCTTGATGTACTGGGTGAATTTCTTGATGCGCTGAGGGCAGTGCGTCCTGAAATTCACTTTATAAAACTGTCTGAATTTCATGATGCGCTGGCAATGAATTTTCTGATGCGCCGACGTACTTATTTGTGATTATCTTGCAAAAATGATGGTTTATGGGGCCCGCTTTGTGATGGATGCTGATGCATTGGCTCTATATGTTCATGATTGAACTTACCCTCCCAATTTTGGAGGGTTCTGATCATGATGAATGGTGGGGCCCACCGCTGCTCAATTTTCCATTTTTGGTTAAGTCTGATGTGTGTTGTGATTTTTGCCGAGATTTCTGATGCACTGACCTTAAATTCAGTGATGGGGCAAATTGTGCACTTGTACCTTGTCTTCAGGATCCTAACTTTTGGGACCCCAACAGATGCCCCTCCGATGCGTTGGGATGGACGCGCGACGGTTCATTGCGATGCATCGGATTTTTCGGGTCCTGCTATAAATAGAGAGACTTGGGTCATTTCGGTCATTTCCCATTTATTGGCGCACGAGAGAGCTCTCGTCAGCGCATTCGTTTATTCGCCAGCGCGTCGAAAAATATCACCAGCACATCGAATTATTAGCGCGCGCATAGGAAAATCCTAAGGTTGGTATTTTTTTGACGCGCTACTGTCCGCGCATCCCGAAATAGGACTTAGTGGTTTTTTCATTTTCTTAACGCGCTATCAACCTGCGCGTACATTCGCTGGACGCGCTAACATCAGCACGTTGTGAAATTTTGAAGTTTGGCAACATTGCCTAATTTATCGACGTGCTGGTGCCAGCGCGTACTCGTGTGTTTTGTGGGGATGGGTTTGTGAATTTTCTGATTTATATGACGCGTTGGAGCTAGATCGCACGTAAATTTCGGACTTGTGGATTTTGTCCAATTATTGGAAGCGCTGAGTCCAGCGCATACCATTTCTCGCACTTAAAAATTTGCATGATTTATTTGACGCGCTGTGGTCCTGCGCGTGCAATTTTTCATCAGCGCGTGCACTTTTTTGGTTTACTCTACGCGCTGGCCCCAGCACGTACTCGCGTGATTGGGAAAACCCACTTGGAACTTGGGGTTGTATTTTCATGACGCGCTAGGGTTAGCGCGTGTAAAATTTTGAACTTGGTGAAATTGCCATATTTTCTGGACACGTTGGGGTCAGCGCGCGATGTTTTTAGACTTGTAAAATTACATGAATTTTTACATTTGCTGGACCCTATGCGCATGTTCTTTCGAACTTGTTAATTTGGCCTAATCGTTGGACGTGCCAGGGCTAACGCTTACTGTTTCTGGACCTGGAAACTTCGTTTAATTGTTGAACGTGCCAGGGCTGATGCGCACTGATTTCTGGGGTTTGAGAAGTTGCCCAATTTTGTGTCCTGATTAAGTATGCTTAGCATGGCTCATCACGCTCAAACTCTGGTTCAACTGACCATCGCCCGTGATATTGGGTTTGTTATTCCGAAGTGTTCGGGGTTTGACACTCCTCTTTTGAATCGATCATGATACTTATAGTTTCGAGGATTTGTTGGATCCCGCACGTCTGAAACTCTTAGATCACGTTGAACCAGATGTAATGCCCCTATTTAACTTAAGTTGTTCAAAGTTTGAGCATACATGAATGTATCTTTTCTGATTCTCGTACTTGCACTTTGCCTGATGTTTTGACGTGCTTGTGCAGATCTTCATGGCTAGTGGCGCTTCCAACGCTGGTCCTTCAGGTTCTAAGGCGACTATTCGTAAACGTAAGAGACATTCGTCCAAGAAGGTGACACGGCCATCTGATCAGAACCCACAGTGGTTCCGTTCTCCGAAAAAGTTCAACTTCAACGAGCACATTTTAACACTTATGAAGAACGTGCAACGGAAGATACTTTGCAACAAAGCCCTACCGACCCCTCCTAATGAGGGCACTCAAGAAGAATGGGATGCGTGGTACGCTCCCCTGCAAGGTTTCCGGACTGACGAAGTTGTCGGGTCCGAAGAGGGTGAGGCGAGCCCAATTGTGCCCATTCAGTCTGCTAAACGCGGTCGCCCTAAGACGGCTGGTAAGAGTGCCAAGCAAGTGTATATGGAGAATCAAGCTAAGTCAAAGTCTGATAGGATGGAGGTTGTCTGGTCTTTCGTGAAGCTGGCGGTGTCATCTCTTATGATCCGCAACCTGTATACGAAGCAGTACATCCAATTTCCGAAGAGCTTCCAGCGATACCGTTCTCTTCCAAGCATCGAGCTCTCAGATGTGTGCCGCGCCAACTCCTTCTACAACATCAATTCTTGGACGTCCATCCCGGAGACATTTTTCAACTGCGCTGTATCTAAGAATGACACACTGCAGTCTGTCCTTGGGGAGAAGGACATGATATTCTCGGAGCCCAACCACGATCCCCACCAACCATTTCTGACCCACTACTACGAGACCTTATGCCAGAGATTCCGCCCTTTATCTGATGCAGAAATTTGGTCGACAGGGGGTTTCCGGACCCGAGGTCATTTGAGCCCTCATCCAGGTTATGAGGCTTGGGCCAACCAGATAGTTGAACAGCATGAAGATATCCTGAAGCAGGTGGGTCTTTTGAGGGCCATTCAAGCGACGTCAAGCTATTTTTATAGGGAGCCTTGCGTCTACAAGGGGTTTTTGAGCCATTGGAGTTCCATCACCAACTCCTTCCATCTGCCTTGCGGAGAAATGAGTATCTCCCTTTGGGATCTGTACCGGATAGCAGGGCTCCCTATCCGTGGCAGAATTTACGATGAATGGATTCCTAGTGATGAGGAGCTGTCCAAGAAGAAGAAGGGTGTTGATGAAGGCTTTTATTCCGAAGCCTATTACGAATTATTTGCGGAGCTGCCGCAGTTCTTGGGTTCTAAGGACAAGGTGCCCTTTGAGGATTGGCTGATTTACTTAAGTCATGGCTTGAAGTGAGTTCCTTAACTCGAGTGGTGTATTTCATTTCATTCTATCTTCTTTCCTTTACTGATGATTTCTCTTTCTTTTTCAGCTTGAATTACACGTCGTATGATGAAGGCCGCAGGGATACATTGGTCTTGGAGGCTAAGATGAAGAAGAAGTTCCCGCAGCCGAACAAGCTGTCTCCCACCTGTGAGCTTGCCGGATTTTTAGCTTATTGGCTATGTTGTGTGGCCCTCCCAAGTTCTAAGCAGGTAGATAGTGTGAGAGTCTCCTGTTTTGCCGTAGCAGGGAGTCTGGCTAACGGCCATCGTTATGCATTGGCCCCAGTAGTATTGTGCTCCATCTATAGGGCCTTCGGCGGTGTCATCAGCAACAAGGGTTCTGCCTCCTTCGGACTGAATTCTTCCTTTTGCGGGTGGCATTTCTTCTCGGTCTGGCTCGGGGTTTACTTCTCATGGGTCTATTGCATGGAGCTCAAAGACTTCATTCGAAGAGGATCGGTCCCACTGCATGCCTTTCAGAAACAGAAGATGAACAGCGGAAACTTAGCGACTATTAAGACAAAGATAGCTCACCAGGATGACGTCAACTTCTTTCTCTTCTCAGGCACTAACAGTGAAGACCCGATTTTGCTCGACGACGATGAAAGTCTTGGCTCCTACGGGCGTTGCTTTTTGATATCAATCCGCCTGGGCTCACTGCCCCTGAGGGAGGGAGCTGAATTTTGGAGAGAGCCCTACTACCCAAATAGATTCGCCAGATAATTTGGTTATGACCAAGGGGTACCGGAGATGCTCGAACCGGTGACACGAGAACAACGAGCTTATGGTATGGGGCCGATACACTGGAAATGGATATGGCGACAGCTCTTGCTCACCAGATCGAGTTGCTCTTTCATTGTTCCGGGCACAGAGTATACCCCTGGTGCTACATATGGATGGATGAGGTGGTGGGCTCACCAATATTCCTTGATCCGAAACAATCGACATGTAGCTGATCCTGTCTTCGTCTCTCCCTCGACCGTCG
The DNA here is from genome assembly GCA_003013855.2 of Liriodendron chinense. Taxonomy (NCBI): domain Eukaryota; kingdom Viridiplantae; phylum Streptophyta; class Magnoliopsida; order Magnoliales; family Magnoliaceae; genus Liriodendron; species Liriodendron chinense. The sequence goes on from PVNU02002850.1 coordinate 1,762,744, forward strand.
ACCCTACTCCTGCTGACGGCTTGGGCTACGTGTCAGAGCCACTTCGTCAATTAGCCACCCCGGGCGTGCAGAAGTTTATGACATCTCTAAATGTGATAATAGACCATGAGAAACCCGAGCATACACTTGAAGGGTGGATCGCTTATGGGCAGAGGGTCACACTACAAGGGAATCCGGATTCCCCACTCGTTGGTCCCATGACCGAGGGACAGAGAGAGCGTTATGATATCGGGGATGACGATGATGACGAGGCTGACGAGGCAGGTGATGGTGGTGAGGATGAGAATGTTGGTGGGGATGATGGCGGGAATGACGATGACGATGATGTTGGCAATGGCAATGATGGAGGGGGTGACAATGGTGATGAGATTTCAGAGAGGGTGAAGAGGGTGATGGTCAGGGTGGAGGAGTTGCAGTAGGGACCCCGTCGACTGGCGGTTGGGGAGGTCATGATCAGAGCCCGGCTAGTCGGACGAGTCTATCCAGACGCTCTGTTCTCGGAGATAGTGATTCTGAACCGTCTCCTGAGTGTTCTGGGCCTCGAGTGAAGACTACCCCTCGTGTTCCTATAGTCGACGGAGGGAAGAAGATCAAGGACATGTGAAAGCTGTATAGGGCAAAAAAAGCACGGAGTCGACTCTCCAAGACTGCCGGCAGCGTCCCGATCAACGACGTTAGTGGACCAAGGGAGGAAGGGAAGCTGAGTTCTCAAGCCAGCCTGAGTGAGAATCGACCCACAGAGGAGGGTGACGGTAATGAGCCAACGTACTGATAGATCTGTTCCTGAGGCAGACACAGAACCCGTCCCCATGGACCTTGACAGTGGGGCACAAGCTGAAGCTCCTCCCCTTGCTGACCCTGTCATCACTGCGGCTGCGAGCGACCCTAGCCCTATGCCTGAGGCAAGGCCTGCTACTATTACGGAAGAGGCAGCACCTCCCGCTCAAGAATCCATGCCCTCTGATATTGTTAGTGCACCGGAGCCTGTCACGAAAATAACTCTTGTTGTTGAATCGATTCTAGCCACCACTGCCCCTGAGATCGTCATACTTTCTCCTCCTGAATTGCCTGAACCAGCAACGGAGATTGCAACTGAAAGTGTCCCAGCACCATTAATGTCCGTTGCTTCCACCAGTGCACTGGTCGATGAAGTTCCTGCTGGTAAACTACTTGCCTTATTACTTTATTTGTTTCTTTTCTTCTTTGGTCTCTGTATGTTGATGTTTTATCATTTTCTTTGCCAGCCACTGCTCCCGCCAGCGTCCCAGTTCCTGTGGTCTTGCCTGAGGCATTCCTTTCATCCCTCCGGGGCTTATCAAGGACCAAAGAGAATCTTCTGAAGAGCTTACTGTCCGATATCATTGACTCGTTGAAGAATGGGGATGAATGGTCTATCTTGGACGAGGCACTGTAGGCATTAGAGCTTAATGCCACGTGGCTCGAGATCGACATCTCTTCGATAGACATCTACGTGTCCCAATTCAAGGACGAAATGACTCAAGTGAACGAGGCGAGGCACCTCAAGGTTGACCCTTTCATCGAGGAAAAATGCGGTCACTTACAGTCCCTCCTTCCGAAACTTGAGTTACATGAGGCGGACGTGGCTGCAGTACGGAAGGATTGGCAGGCTGTTGACGCTGAATACCAAGAGGCCACTGGACGTCTCGCTGAGATTGAAAATGAGATGGCCCGATTACAAGCTGTACATTCTGTCGTCCATCTCAAACTTTTGAAGTTCGGTGGTCAGAAGGCACGCCTGCAGTCCTCCATCGATCAGCATGAGGCGAAGTGTAAAGCCGTGAGGGCACAAGTTACAGAGCTGAAGCAGTCTCTTCAGGACACTCCTAACCCTGCCCAAGTCTTGGCTGAGGCTAAGGCAAGACAGAAGGTGATCGAAGTGTCTGCAGTTAACCTATTAGAACAATGTTTAAGAACTTTAGACGGTTAAGCTGTTATGATTTTTATTTGTAATTTGGAACATGTTGTAATGGATGTTGTAACAATATGTATATTATTGTAGTTCTGAATTTATGTTGCGTTTTTTAGCCTACTTGTCGTTTCATTTGAGTTTGAATGCGAATAAATTAAGCCATTTGGAAAGAAATGTCCCCCTGTCAGGACTCAAACCTATACTCATGTGAACGAAGATGTAACTGAGCCTTGGTTTGGGGTTTATCCCGATTCTTGATGTTCTCGAAAAAGGTGCAGGTTGCCATACCCGACGTGTTCTGAGTCTTAACGACCTTTCCGATACCTGTGCAAGCACAAAGTAGATGATTAGTCTTTTGATTTAATCATTGTATGGTATCCTTTCTTTTGGTGTCTACTTTATTACACTTTTCCTCTAATGGGGTGTTTACAACTCGCAACGATAAGCCTATGTTAAGTATAACATCTTTTTAAAAATCTGCCATTCACCAGCGAGCTGATGCCCTGCCCCTTGCAATCTATTACCCGATAGGCTCCATTAGAATATACTTCATCGACGATACAGACGGGATCCCATTTCGGGTTGAATTTACTTTTCGGTCCTTGGGTCAGTGCAGATCGCCTCATCATTAGCACGAGATCACCCTTCTTGAATGATCTGCCCTTGACACGCTTATCGTATGCGGATAAAATTTGGTTCTAATACATTTCGAACGTTTGTTGGGCTGCGAGTCTCTTTTCATCTGCCCCTGCATTGTGCTCGGTTGTCAGGGAGTGCCGGAGCGTGACCCGTAGTGACTCAACTTGTATTTCCATCGGGATCACAGCTTCCGTACCGTACACTAGTGAGTAGGGCGTAGCTCGGGTAGCTGTGCGGTGCGTAGTTCGATATGCCCATAATGCTTCGGGTAATCGTCTGTCCCAGTCCTTCTTATTTTCTGCCACTGTCTTTTTCAGAATTTTCACGATAGTCTTATTGAATGCCTCGGCCAATCCATTCACACGAGGGTAATAAGGCGATGAATAGCAATGCTTGATCTTGAATTTCACGCACAGCTTGTCGATAGTAGCATTTTTGAAAGGTGTTCCATTGTCCGTGGTAATTCTCTCAGGGATACCATGCCGGTAAAATATGGTGTCACGAATAAAACCTTCAACATGTCTGGCTTTCACATTTCTCAGGGCGACTGCTTCAGCCCATTTGGAGAAATAATCAGTCGCCGCAAGGATGTACTGATGCCCTTGGGAGGATGGTGGACTAATCGGCCCAATCACATCCATGCCCCATGCTGCAAAAGGTCAGGACATCATTGACTGATGTAATTCTTCCGGTGGTGAATGTATGATATCTGCGTGAATTTGACACTGGTGACACTTCTTGATGTATTCTATCGCGTCCCTCGTCATTGCGGGCCAGTAGTAACCCATGTGTCGTACATGGTGATGTAAATTCTTCCCTCCCTGGTGAGCACCACATTCTCCTCCGTGAGCTTCTTTCAGTGTATCATGTGCTTCGTCTTGGCTTAGACATCGCAGTAGTACTCCCTCGTATGATCGTTTGTAAAGTATGTCATTCTGGAGTATAAATGAATTGGCATGTCTTCTGACTTGTGTGCGCATTTTGGGATCCTCCGGCAGAAATCGTACTTCAGATAATCTATGAATGATTTTCTCCAATCATCTTCCTCTGTAATCTCGAAGCAACAAATGGGATTGGCACTCAATTCTCCACTACACAATGTGGTTGTCAACAGAATTATTCTTTCTTCAATTATTACCTGAAGCGGGCTGCCCCCAGGGTTAGCCAAAGCAGTGGCTAAATTAGTGAGTGCATCTGCTTGTACATTCTCCTGTCTCGGTATGTGTGAGATACTGCTGTTCCGAAACTGGTCAAACATTGACTGCGCTTGATGGCAATAGGGTGGTAACTCCGGTTTGCGGACTTCGTATTCTATTGTTAGTTGTCTGATAACAAGCTTAGAGTCTCCATAGATATGTATTTCCTTGATCTGCATTTCCAAGGCCAACTATAACCGAATGATAAGAGCCTAGTACTCTGCTTCGTTGTTAGTGCATGCCGGGACTATTGTGAATGAGTAGGGTAACAAGTCTCCTTGTGGATTGATGAATATAACTCCTGCCCCTGACCCTATCGCTCTGGCCGCACCATCGAAATACATCTCCCAATGGCGTGCTTCATTAACTACCATAACTTGATCATCTGGAAGGTTATATTCTATTTCTTCATCACTTGGTACTGGATGTGCGGCAAGGAAGTCTGCAATTGCTTGTCCTTTGATAGCCCGAGCCGGCGTGTATGTCATGTCGAATTCTGATAAGAGAAGGGCCCACATGGCCAACCACCCAGACAACATGGGCCTGTTCATGAGAAACTTGAGGGGATCCGCTTTGGATATCAATGTTATCTGGTGAGAGAGACAGTAATGTCTGAGTTTCTTGATGGCAAAAATCAATGCCAGACAGATCTTTTCAATCGTTGAGTAATTAAACTCGGCTCCCACTAGAGTGCGCTTTCCTTTCCTTCTTCGTTCTTCTGGGCTAAGAGGGCTCCCAGTGAATTTTCGCCAACTGCGATATAAAGAATTAGTGGCTCCTCCTTGATCGGTGCTGTTAGGACTGGAGATTTTTCAAGCATGTCTTTCAGAGAGTCGAACGCTTTTTGACAAGCGTCATCCCACTCAAACTGGACTTCTTTCTTGTTAAGGCGTGAAAATGGCTGACAACGGCCTGATAAGTTTGAGATGAATCTTCTCAAGTAAGCGACCCTGCCTTGGAAGCTTTTCAGTTCTTTGAGGTTCTTCGGAGGTAGCATCTCCCTGATTGCCTTAATCTTCGTCGGATCGATTTCTATGCCTCGGTGTCTGATAACAAACCCCAAGAACTTACCAGAGGAAACGCCGAACGTGCATTTCAACGGGTTCATACGGAGGCTCTTCTTTCTCGGTCTTTGAAACACTTGCCGTAGATGCTCTCTATGCTGTTCATGCTTGGCCGACCTCACTACTAGATCGTCTACGTAGCATTCGACGTGCTTATGCACATGTCCTGCAAGATTACTTGCATCGCGTACTGATATGTTGCCCCTGCATTCTTTAACCCAAACGGCATCACACAGTAGCAGTATATGCCCAATGTCGTATAGAAGGCCGTCGATTCTTCATCCTCTAGGGCCATACGAATCTGATTATACCCCGAGTAACCATCCATAAAGGATATCACTACGTATCCTGTCGTGCTGTCAATCAGTAATTCTAGGATAGGAGTGGGAAATCATCTTTAGGGCATGCTTCGTTGAGGTTTCGAAAGTCTACGCAGACTCGGATTTGACCGCTCTTTTTCTTAACTAGCACAATATTTGAAATCCATCGCGGGCATTTGACTTCTCGGATGAACCTAGCTTGGATTAATTTCTCAACCTCTTCTTCAATCTTGGGTACTATGTCTGGATGGAATCGTCGCTGAGGTTGCTTGACTGCTTTTTTCCCTTTCATGATGCCCAGCTTGTGCATCGTAATTGTCGGACTGAGCCCTGGCATTTCTGAGTAGGTCCAAGCGAACACGTCCTTGTTCTCTTTCAATAGTTGAATGTATTTCTCCCTCTCTTCTTCTGGGACATTCTTGCTCAGATACGTATTTTTAGGGTCCTCTAGGGTTCCCAGATTTATTTCTTCAAGCTCATCTATCGTGGGCTGTCCCCCATCCTCTATCTGTGCGGGTGCGGCATTGGGTTGAATGATGTCGACTACCTCTTGTGGCTGTACCTCTTCTATGGGACTGATTGTCACCATGTTGACGTGTCTAATCTTCATCTTTGCCCCTAGACCTTCTTTGCCTTGGTAAGCTTCGGTGTTTTCTTTGAACGGTGCTAGCATGCTTTCATTCGAGACTGATTCTGAGTAATAGAAGCCCATATTCTTCATGATGTTGCGGCTGGCTTCACTGTATCTTTCTTCTTCTATCGGTTGAGGTAAACATAATGATTTCTCGACCTCACCCTTAGACTGCACAGTCTCATCTGGTACTGAATAAAATTTGATTTCTTTCTTCGCATTGGCACTTGGTGGTACCACGAACTGGCATTGGGAAAGGTTTAACTCTTCCTATTTTCGGTACTGGCATGTTGAAGCTAGATTTGAGCACACTCATGTGCTGATTCGATATCATCTTTAGGACGGATTGCCCTGGTTGTCGTAAGTGATTCGGGATTATATAAAATTTCTTGGTAGTCCCTTAAGGTTCTTCGGTTGACTGACTTGCGGTTTCTTTCTGAGTGATAGACTGAGGCTTGCTTCTCTGTTCAAACTTTTTGACTCTAGGTTTTATCCCTTGCCCTTTCTGCGTTACGTTGGGCTTCTTTGTGACTTCTCTTTTGTCGACCAAGTCATAGTATCGGGCATCGGCCAGGAATGATTCTGCAATCGTATACGGCTTCGAATCAGCTGCTACTCTGTACTGAACCCCCTCTCTGTTGTACTTGAAGCACTGATAATAGGTTGAGGGAATAACGCGGTTCTGATGGAGCCACGGCCTCCCTAGCAGAAGATTATACATTGTTACTGCGTCGATTACTTGTCATGTTACTTTCGTCTTTAGTTCTTCAATTTCTAGCACCACGGTGATTGACCCCAGAGTGCGCTGGCTATTTTGATTAAACCCTTGAATGACCATGGTGCTGGGACGCAGGGCTGACGGTCTATAACCCAACCTCTATAGTGTCTTTAATGACATGATGTTTACTACGGATCCATCGTCAAGCATGCATCGCTTAATTTTCGTGTCTCTGATCGTTCCTGTGACCATCAACGGGTGATTATGGTCTGTTGCCTCAATCAAGCGGTCTTCTTTAGAGAATGTGATTACAGAGGGGTGATCTATCTGCATTGCTTGCTGAATCGGTGCATTTTCTTCCCAGAATTTATCGGGATTGTTCATTTCCGCTTCGATCTTTGTCATCATCACTTCTCTGACTTCATTGTCTAACAATACATTGATCAACATCTCCCTATATACCTCTGAGAGACACAAGGCATCATATATGCTCAAGCGAGTCGGGACCTTTCGCAGGTGTGACATGACATCATATACTACTGGTGATGCCCCTTTCCTTAGCTTCGACCGACTGGACGTGGCTTCGACAACCTTCTCTTTCAACTTCTGCCCCTGGGGCCTTATTGATGGTATATCCGGGTTTCCATCTTCTTGCATCGGATCGACCGGTTCTGGCAGAACACGTTTCGGCATTTGCTTTCCGGATCGGAGGATGACGGCATTGACTTCTTCTTCGCTTGCCCGTGATGTTTCTCCTGCTGATGGCTGTTCTGTGAACGATACCATCGTGTAATGTACCTGAGCCTCGACGAGTCGGCTCTTCTCCTGGCTACTCTTCTTTCTCGTCCCTTGCTTCTGGCGGCTAAGGAGTCTCCGTCTATTCTCGAGCCTCTTCTTGTTACTGACCAAGGTCCAGGGTTCTTTGGGTTCAGGGAACGGGATATGCAATTGGATGCTTTCTTCTGAGGGGAACACTGAAATTACCCCAGATGTTTATTTCCTTGTTGTTTTTGGTGATTTCATACTGATCACCCCTTGGTTGATCAATCCTTGTATCCTCCCTTTTAGACTAAAACAGTCTTCTGTCTTGTGGCTCAGACATCGATGGTATTTACAATACCGGGGATCATTCACCCTCCCAACTTCGTGTGGACGAATTGGTTCTGGTAAGCGGATTACATTTTGTTCCACTAGTTGCTTCATGATGGGGTTTAGGTCAGCCATGTCGAATGTGTACGGGCCATTGGCTCTTTCTCTCTCAGCTATTGTTATCCCTCGAGAAACGTAAGGCCTCTTGCCTCTATCTTGGGTAGGCGCTGCTTTCATGTCTGTTTTGAAATCCGCGACCGGCCGCTTCCGATCCATTATGCCTTTGCCTTTGTTTATATTGTGCGTTTCCGTAATCTTTACTCCTCTTCTTTGCCTTTCGGGCCTGAAATTTACCCAGGTCGCGGCTTCTTCCACCAAGTGTGCTTTGGTGGCTAACTCTCGAAAAGAGTGAAAACTATTCCCCGATAACCCGTACGATATCATTGGGTCTAGGGCTCGCATACACATCTTTATCTGTTCTTTCTCACTGGGTAACTCTTGGCATTGAGCGGCTATCGTCCCCATCAGTCCATGAACCTTTCCACAGGTTCGCCCCGTCTCTGTCTGATCAAAGCTAGATCTGTTACTGATGTTTCTCTTTCTGTAGAGAAGAATTTTGAGATAAAACTGTCTCTCATCTATTCCCACGACCTCACTGATCCGGCTGGTAGTGACATGTACTATTGAAAAGCTTTCCCTGTCAGTGTTGACCTAAATAACCGTATACAGTACTGTGGGACGCCGACCAATTTCCTAATGCTATGAGAAAGTGAGTAATATGCTCCTTCGGTGATCCTCTACCTTCAAATTTCCCGAAATCTGGACATCTGAAGTTGACCGGAAACGGTATTTCTTCTATCTCCAGTGGGTATGAAACTTGATACTTATACCCGGTTCCTCTTTCCTTCTCTTTTTCTTGTCGCATGAGGCTTGTAATCGTTTGCGACAGTTCCTTTCTCGACATTTGTGCAGTCGGGACTGTCATTCACTCCGCTGGAACTCTCCTGGCCTGGGTAAGCTGTTCGGCGTCAGCTAGCCCTTCCGCTGCCCCTTGAGATTCTTCAGCTGACTGACGCATAGGGGGTACAGGACTTCTGGTAGCGTTTTGAGCTATCAGAGTGGTCAGTACTTCCTGAATGATCCTCATTCGTTCATTCGTCTCGCAATTAGCTTGAACTAACCTGTCGATTTGATCTTGGACTATCGACGATTCTTCCTTATACGGTCCCTCTTCTTCTTCTGCTACTTGAACCATTGCGATCAGCACCGGTCGTACCTTCTGACCCTGCCCCTATCTTGGCTCAAGAACTGTCATGGGCTTACAGCTCTTCACATGTGCGGTCTTGGTCGACTTTCGTGTAATGCAGGTAGCCATTGACAATGGTGAAAACTGCTCGATTGTCATCATAGGCACTGAGGGCCTGGTTGATGTGACCTGACTGCTGACAGGGATCTTCTACCCCTATTTCGGTTGCCATTGTCTCCTGATCGCAGGGCGAGGTCTTGCAATGTTCACCTTCTTGCGTGCTACTAAGACGGCTGCTTTCTTCTGCTCTTGCTTCTGTCGGCGTGTTTCAACCAACTGCCTTCTTGAGTTGGAAATAGTTGTCGTGGCTGGGATGAAGCGGGGGAAGCTAAAGCCTCCAGTGGTAAGGAAGGTGCATGAATTGGTCATTGAGTATGCCATTTCTTCTGCTGTTTTAGTATTTTACTAATTTTGCTGTGTCATAAAAATCATTAGAACAGTTCACAAATGCGTCGGGAGAATGAACCCATCGATCGCGGTGCATAAACTGACGAAAATGGACAAGAAGGAGACAAATACGTGTAGTCATGGAAATTCATGGGTTCGAAAACCTTTTAAAGCGTCTATTGCCTTAGAGATGAAGGGAAGAACGTTCCAGTTGAGAGTCGTCGGTTTGGTGCCCGAGGGGAACCGAAACATTACGCATCGCGGTAACTTTCTTATACGCAGATTCATGTTTGTAAGTAATTGATCTTGGAGTGTTTCTCTATTCAGATATAACCAGAGATCCTGGTATAGTTCGATCCCTAGCAGAGTCGCCAGTTTGTTAGAACTAGAAAAGTGCTCAATCGCAGTTTTCTGGTGTATTGTTGTTCTGGGGTTCTGAATAATAGAAACATTCACAGACAATCACAAGCATTCACAAAAGTACATAAGAGAAGAGATATCGCAAGGCAAATTTTATCCCAGAGATCCTGAGATCTTGTACATTCCAGGCTGTGATCTGGCACGAGCCCTTAATTACATCGAATGATCGATGACCCTTGATTAAAAGGCAGAAGACTAGTCAGCGGGGACTATGGTCTCAGAGTTCATGGTCGTAAAGACCTGTATTTTGTGTGGTTGAAGAGACCTGTATTTTGTATGGTCGTGGAGACTTGTATTTGTTGTGTTTTGCTATGGACTGATCCATCTTTGTACGAGTCAAATGTCTATATATGTCTCATGTTTTAACCGGAGATCCAGGCTTAGACTGTCAGGGTTTTTAACCGAGGGGTGTGACTTTGGGCCTGCGCCCGTCATTTGTGACGGTTGACCATGGGAAGACCGATCTGCAGTTGTATGTACCTAAGCAGCTCAACCAGCGGATGCCGTTTGGATGGGTAGGGCATCGACTGTTCTTGAAGTGTTAGTCTTTAACAAATTCCATGTAATAGTTCAAAACTCTTTCTATATGGTTTATCGTGTTAACCATAGTCCCCTTTGCTTAGTCCGGACCTGAATCCGGGTCATATTGTGATAGTACATATAATGATGATACATCAGTATAATTCTGGGCACTGCAGCCTCTTTTGAGAAGTTACTTCATTCATCTCGTTGGACTGGATCGGACTCCGAAGGCTTGTATTCTACTCATTGGGTGGCCCGGATGAATTATTTGACTGCTTCGTTGCGTTTGGAACTCTCGAAATACCCAAAATAGGGCCAAACGAGGCTCGAAAACATCATAAAATGAAGATTTAAAGGTGCTGAAATGGACGTTTAGAGCTGATTTTTCTGATCCGCTGGCCTGATTTTACTGATGCGCTAGGGCCAGCGCGTCCAAAAATGAATGTTAAAATGTTTGATTTTCTTGATTCACTGGTCTATTTTTGCGATGCGCTAGGGCAAGTGCGTCAAAAGATAACTTATTTTAAGATATGTATTTTTCTGATCCGCTGGCCTATTTTTGTGATGCGTTGGGGCCAGTGCGTCAAAAAATAACTTATTTTATAAACGACTGATTTTCCTAATGCGCTAGGCTATTTTTTTGATGCACCAGGCTATTTTTCTGATGCGCCGAGGGTCAGTGCGTCGATAAAACAGGCTAAGTTTGATTAAACATATTTTTGCGATGCGCCACTATACTTGTATAATTTTATGTTATTTCTTCACCGGACCTGCTGTGGTCGGAAGGGGGATTTTCGGTGGTCGGAAAAGGATTCCGGCGGTTTCTCAAAAACTCAAAGGATGAAACTCTCTCCCTCTCTTTGGATCCGTCTAAATGAACCGTAAAGGGGGGTATTTATACCCAAAAATACCGAAAGTTGGCCAATAGGAGTCTGCCACGTGCAGCGTGTCGAGAAAATAGGTTGGCGCGTCGAGAAAATCACTCGGCGCGTCCAAAATGCCTTAGTTTAAATGCTGATTTTCAGGGTGCACTGGCTGTCAGTGCGTCCTGAAATTCCTGATTTATTGGACGTGCTGAGGGTCAGTGCGTCCTGAAATTCCTGAATTATTGGATGCGCTGGACGAATTTCTTGTTGTGCTGAGGGCAGTGCGTCCTGAAATTCACTTTGTAAATTTGTCTGAATTTCTTGATGCACTGGGTGAATTTCTTGATGCGCTGAGGGCAGTGCGTCCTGAAATTCACTTTGTAAAACTGTCTGAATTTCATGATGCGCTGACAATGAATTTTCTGATGCGCCGACGTACTTATTTGTGATTATCTTACAAAAATGATGGTTTGTGGGGCCCGTTTTGCGATGGATGTGTTCGCTCGCCTCAAGTGTAAGGCTGCGATGTAGTAATAATCTCGGTAAGACCGAGGTCGATCCACATGGACTTATGTAGGATTTCACAAACACATCCAAAAGTGTCTATTGAAAGCTAGTAATCAGATTTTGAATAGAATTGATGTGAGTAACAAAGTTTAATTAAATTAAAGTGACTAATGATAAAAAGGCACTAGGGTTTCAAGGATCCACTTGTAGCAATCCTTGATGTTCAATCCGCTGTGGTTTCTCATTCTCTCAACTAGAATCGATATTAAGATCTATCTAGTCGGATGATAGAGCTGTTAAATTAAACAATCTGTCATATGTAAGTTCTATGCATAAGATTCACTCAATGTAGGCTGATCTGAGCATGCTCAATTGCATAGGTCATTCCCCTTTCCTAAAGGTCCAGTTCACAATCATAACCATCCTCAAGTCCTGTCACAAGACAAGGCTAGATCAGGATTTGAACTTGATTCAAATCACATGCACAGTCCATACATATTCCAGAAAAACAGAAAAATAGAACTTTGGTAGGAAGTCCCTTTATGAAGATCATAGTACTAGAGAGCACTCCGATTCCTCGGATCATACAGGTCTAGACGGATACAAACCAATTAAGAAGTTAAGTAATTCTCCCAAACATCCATGAGTCATCATAAGACTAAGAAAAACAACTTAAAAACTTGTATAAACTTCAAACCATAGTTCATAATCATGAATTCCATACTTAAAACCACTTAACTACGAATTAGAACATCTTGGATCCACTACAAGCTTCACCTCTTAGCCCTAGCTAAGAGGTTTAGCTGCTCATGATCCAAGGAAACATGAAACAACTATAAAAAGCATGAAAACAGCAAAGCAAACTAGAAGGAGTTGTGAAACTCCGAAATCCATTTCCACAGCCTCCAACCTCGCTTAAACCCTTCTAGGATACCCTAGGAACGATCCCTAGGTGTCCTTTTATAGTCTGGAGGCTCCACAACTTCGGGAGAGTCGAGAAACTGCGTAAAACTTACGCAGCGCAGAGAAAATCGGACTATATCTGGAAGTTTCTAAATTCTTACGCACAGTCGACCGGTCGGCCTCAATGGACAGCCACTCCAGCAAGCATGACCGACCGGTCATGACCGGTCGGGCTTGTCCAGCCTTGGTCCAGCAACCATGTCCGACCGGTCATGACCGGTCGGACGTCTTCAACATCATTCCAGTAGCCATGGCCGACCGGTCAAGACTGGTCGGTCCTCTTCATTGAAGCTCCAGCGTGCATGGCTGACCGGTCTTGACCGGTCTGGCCCTCTTGGCCAACCGGTCATTGTTGAGCTCTTAATTGTGCATATTCTAACCTCAATTCATCACTCATTGTGTAAGGTTTGTATGGTTTGTAAGCTAATCCAATGCATGTTTTGTGACTACAGGATTGAGGGTGGACTCTACTCAATTGAAGACATAAAGAGCTCATTTGGGACTATTCTAATGGAGATTATTTAAAGACCAAAGAAGAAAAGGAAGAAGGAAGCAAAGAAAGAAGAAAGCAGAAGAAAGAAAGCAAGAAAAAAAGAAGAGACAAAGGGCTGACCGGTCGTGACCGGTCGGCCAAGGAAGCCAGACCGGTCAGTGACCGGTCAGCCATGCATGTTGGACACTACTGAAGAGGACCGACCGGTCATGACCGGTCGGTCATTGTTGCTGGAAAATTGTTGAGGGCGTCCGACCAGTCATGACCGGTCGGACATGCTTGCTGGACCAAGGATGAATAGGCCCGACCGGTCATGACCGGTCGGCCATGCGTACGAACTTAGAAACTTCTAATTGCATCCCGATTTTCTCTACGCTGCGTAAGTGTTACGCACTTTCTCGATTCTTCCGAAGTTGGGGAGCCTCCAGACTATAAAAAGACACCTAGGGATTGTTCCTAGGGCATCCTAGAAGGGTTCAAGTGAGGTTGGAGACTGTGGAAGTGAAGATTGGAGTTTCACAACTCCTTTTGGTTTGCTTTGCTGTTTTCATGCTTTTTGTAGTTGTTTCATGTTTCCTTGGATCATGAGCAGCTAAACCTCTTAGCTAGGGCTAAGAGGTGAAGCTTGTAGTGAATCCAAGATGTTTTAATTCGTAGTTAAGTGGGTTTAGTTTGGAATTCATGATTATGAACTAAGGTTTGAAGTTTATACAAGTTTTTAAGTAATTTTTCTTAGTCTTGTGATGACTCATGGATGTTTGGATGAATTACTTATCTTCTTAATTTGTTTGCAACGGTATAGACCTGTATGATCCGAGGAATCGGAGTGCGCTCTAGTACTAAGTTCTTCATAAAGGGACTTCAGGCCAAAGTTCTATTTTAGTTGATTTTCTGGAATATGTAAGGACTGTGCTGGTGATTTAAATCTAGTTCAAATCCTAATCTAGCCTTGTCTTGTGAGAGGACTTGGGGATGGTTATGATTGAGAACTGGACCTATAGAAAAGGGGAATGACCTATGCAAGTGAGCATACTCAGCTCAGCCTAGATTGAGTGAATCTTATGCATAGAACTTACATATTACAGACTGTTTGGTTTAACAGTTCTATCATCCGACTAGACAGACAGGAATGTCGGTTCTAGTTGAGAGAATAAGAAACCACAGCGGATTGAACATTAAGGATTGCTACAAGTGGATCCTTGAAACCCTAGTATCCTCTTATAATTACTTACTCTCGATTTAATTCAGCTTTTGTTACTCATATCAACTTTATACATCAATCAGATTAGTAGACTTTAATAGACACTTGTGGATGAATTTGTGAGATCCTACATAGTCCCTGTGGATCGACCTCGGTCTTACCGAGATTATTACTACATCGCAACCCTACACTTGGGGAAGCGAACAAGTTTTTGGTGCCGCTGCCGGGGATCTTGACGGTTTTTTTTACAAATTTCTGAAATTAGTATCTATTTAGGATTTTTTTTAAGATTTTTAGACTAACTTAGTTTATTTATTTGATTTTTTTTCTTTTCAGGGATTTCTAGGAAGCTGAAGAAGATACAAGAGTTTCAAGTGCGAATCAGGTTCTATCTTTCTAAACCTTACTCTTCTCCTTCTCCTATTCATTCCTATTCATCTCTTGTAGAGTGGGTGGAGATTCCTTTTGGATCTCTAAAAGGTCGGCCTTTTTGCCACCTGGATTCCTATTGGTCGGCTCAGCCGCCTTGGATCACCTTGTGCTCAGAGATTTCTTTTCTCATCTCTACTCCTCTTTTTCCTTTTTCTGCACTTTTTCTCAAAAGATTCAAAGAGTGGGTGGGGAGTTCTCTGAACCCCTATTGACCAGGAGAAATCGGTCTCTATTCTTGCTTCTGGCCTAGCCATTGCAAGACACCTTGTGCTTCGGTCTTAGAGAAGAGTAAAGAAAAGGGAGGAAGAATTCTCCTTTCTTTTTGTTTCTTATTTTTGGTTTTGCATGCCACATTGGGCTCGGGATTCCAATAACCGACTCATAAGTGAAGGGGGGATAGTAGAAGGAATTGATAGAGAGCCACGTGCTAGGAGACAGCTAGATTCTCCAATTTTATCTGAAAATATGGCTGCAAATCAACCTAACCCGAACCAAAATCAAACTGAAACTGGGGAGAATGTGGTTGAGGATGTTCCCCGACCAAGGACTTTACGTGATTTCTTGCAACCTGCAAGAACGAGCACTCCCTCATGCATAGTATTTCCACTAAATGCAGGGAACGTGGATTTGAAACCGGGAGTGATCAATCTTCTCCCTAAATTTCATGGTCTAGACAGTGAAAGTGCCTATCAACACCTTAGGGAGTTTGATGAAGTAATCACCACCATGCACTTTGCAAATGTGACTGAAGATGTAGTAAGACTTAAATTCTTCCCTTTCACTCTTAAGGATAAAGCCAAGGGTTGGCTTTATGCATTGAGGCCAAGATCAATTGGGCATGGAATGATATGCACAGAGAATTTATAAAAAATTCTACCCAGTTTAATAGAGCAAATTCAATTTCAATAGGATGTTTAATTAAAACAGTAACTTAATGAAAAATCAGAGATATAATGTACTAAGGCTTTCAAGGATCCACTTGTAGCAATTCTATGTCAATTCAGTCAATCCAAGTAGAGAACACAACTAGATTTGAAGTCCTATCTCTCGTCTAGTTGGATAATAAAGCATTCACACACATTCATCCAATTCAAGTTGAACTTCCAAGTTCAAGTCCATTCAATCAATGTAGAATTCAAATTCATAGCCTGCGGAGTAACAGCCATGCCTATGGACTATGGCCTGCTCAAGGATTACTACAATTCGAATCTAAACAAGCAACCTGTGATAATCTCAGAGAATTAAAAGGAATTCATGTCCGGAGCACATGAACTCAGATAAGACATCTCAAACTACCACCTATTGGACTGAAACATAAGAAAAATCCAACTTTAAATTAAAAGTACTTGAATCAAACTGAAATTAACATAGAACTGGCTACAAGCTTCACCTCTCAGCCTTAGCTGAGAGGTTTTAGCCGAGCATAGTCATGCTTCAACTAAAAACTCGAAAATAAAGCATAAAACTAGAAAAACCCGAAGATAGATGTTGCAGACGCTCCACAGTCGCCTTCAGCCTCCAAACTCACGTTCCTCCTCTTCTCTGATACCTTAGGGAGAGCCCCTAGGTGTCCTTTTATAGCAACAAACCCCCCTTGCGTCGGATTCTGCGAAAGCCTTCGCATTGCGCAGCAAATTTCGGAGTCCCGAATTAGAAAGGACTCCTATTACGCAGAGCCGACCGGTCGTGACCGGTCGGGCTGATTTCCAAACACTCCAGTGCACATGCCCGACCGGTCATGACCGGTCGGGCTGATCTCCCTCTCATCCAGCGTGCATGGCCGACCGGTCATGACCGGTCGGCCTCTCTTCTTCTTGTGGCTGACCGGTCGGACTTTGTTCCCACCTTGTCCAATGTATATAGCCGACCGGTCATGACCGGTACTCACAAAACAAACATGCTTAAGCGCCTTATCATGAACTTTGCCCAAATGGAAGATGAAACCTTTTCCCAATGTTGGGAGAGGTTCAAGGACCTATTAAACGCATGCCCACATCATGGCTATGAAATTTGGCGGATTATAAGTTTTTTCTATGAAGGACTGATTCCATCCATGCGCCAATTTATAAAGATGATGTGTAATGGGGAGTTCATGAATAAGGAAGCTGATGAAGCATGGGATTATCTGGAAGAATTGGCTGAAAGTGCACAATCTTGGGACACATCTAAACCAACAAATTCCAAGACTGGCCAACAAAAAGAAAAGGGAGGAATGTATGTCTTATTAGAAGAAGATAGCATAAGTGCACGGTTGGCTAGCCTTACAAGAAAGGTCGAAGCCATGGAATTAAGGAAAGGAGAAACAATCAACTCCACTGAGGTTGAAACTGTTTGTGGAATTTGTGCTGGAAATCAACATGCTACACCAGATTGTCCCACAATTTCAGCAGTCCAAGGCATCTTACAAGAACAAACAAATGCCATAAACAGTTATCAACAGCAATATGGTGCTCCAAACTCAAACACGTATAATCCTAATTGGAAGAACCATCCCAACTTCAGTTGGAGGAATGGACCCACTGCAAATGCAAACAACACTCCAAAAGTATCACTAGAAGAGATGTTGGGTGCACTCGTATCGGTCCAGAATGAGTATAACAAGACAAATTCTCTAAAAATAGATGGGTTCATGCAAGAGCAATTGAAATTCAATCAAAATTCAAATCAAGCCATTAATGAATTGAAAACATCTCTGGCTAGAGTTGAAGCTCACCTTAGTGGTAGAGAGAAGGGCACACTTCCTGCTCAACCTCTTCCTAATCCAAGGACCCAGTATGAGATACAAGATGCAAGCTCATCCTCCCACCATACGGAACATGTCCAGGCTATCACCACTTTGAGAAGTGGGAAAGAAATTGACAAATCTAATCCGGTGAAGGCCCCAAAGCCTAAGGATCCGGAAATTCCAAAGAGGATGATAGCCCAAACAATATTCCACAAGAGAAAGAACCGGAAAGGCAATACAAGCCGGTTGCCCCATTTCCACAAAGGTTGATTTCACCTAAACCTTTAGATAAAAATCTGGAGATTCTGGAAGTTTTTAAGCAGGTAAAGATCAACATCCCGCTGTTGGATGCAATAAAACAAATACCATCTTATGCTAAATTTTTAAAGGAATTGTGTACAATCAAAAGGAAACATAACGTTCACAACAAAGTGCTTTTGGCTGAGAATTTGAGCGCCATCATCAAACAAGAGGTGCCCCAAAAATACAAGGATCCAGGTAGTCCAACCATCTCATGCATCATAGGAGACTACCAGATTAAACAAGCCCTACTCGACTTGGGGGCAAGTGTGAACCTCATTCCATACTCGGTCTACGAACAACTTGGGTTAGGTGAATTGAAACCCACCAAAACCACACTCCAACTTGCTGATAGATCCATCCGGATACCGAGAGGAATGGTAGAGGATGTTCTAGTCCAAGTTGATAAATTCTACTACCCAGTAGATTTTATTGTCTTGGACACACATCCCGTGATAGGCACCGGTACTCAAATTCCCGTCATACTTGGATGACCGTTTCTAGCTACTTCAAACGCCATTATCAATTGTAAAAACGGACTTGTACAAATGTCCTTTGGAAATATGACCCTTGAGCTTAACATATTTGAGTTATGCGAACAACCGCGGGAAGTTGATGATGATGTCCACGAATTAAACATGATCGAATCATTCGTGGAGGATACAGTCCCCTTATCACTATTTTCCAACCCTTTGGAGGCATGTATGGCCCACTCTCATGAGACAAATGATTACACAATACAAGAGAGGGATGCCATTCTAGATGTGATGCTGGTGCTTGAGAATAAAAGATGGAGGGCCCCAATTGAACCTTTGCCTATAAATGAGAACAAGGCCCTCCCATCCAACATCAAGGCACCAAAACTCGACCTAAAACCATTGCCAAGTGAGCTAAAGTATGTTTATTTAGGTCGAGATGAGACATATCCAGTGGTGATTTCTTTCCACTTGGATGAGGAACAAGAGAGTAGGCTAATAGCCACTCTATTAGAGCACAAGAGTGCCATTGGATGGTCAATTGCGGATCTCAAAGGCATAGACCCTCTGATTTGTACTCACCGCATACACCTTGAGGAAAATGCAAAATCATCCCGGCAACCACAAAGACGACTAAATCCAAACATGAAGGATGTGGTTAAGGCCGAAGTGGTGAAACTATTGGATGTAGGTATCATTTACCCAATATCTGATAGCCAATGGGTGAGCCCAACTCAAGTGGTGCCTAAGAAATCCGGAATAACCATCGTAGCCAATGCCAATAACGAACTCGTGCCAACTAGAGTTACTACTGGTTGGGGAATGTGCATTGACTACAGGAAGCTAAACACTGTCACAAGGAAAGACCACTTCCCCCTACCATTTGTTGATCAGATTTTAGAACGGTTGGCGGGTCATTCCCACTTTTGCTTCCTTGATGGCTATTCAGGGTACAACCAAATAGAAATTGCCCGTGAAGACCAAGAAAAGACTACATTCACATGTCCATTCGGCACTTTCGCCTATCGACGGATGCCGTTTGGACTATGTAATGCCCCTGCCACCTTTCAGCGTTGTATGATGAGAATCTTTTTTGACATGGTGGGGACCATTCTCGAAGTCTTCATGGATGATTTTTCCATATTCGGTTGTAGCTTTGATGAGTGCCTTGAGCACTTGAAATCTGTGCTAAAAAGATGTGAAGAGAAGAACCTAGTGCTCAATTGGGAAAAGTGTCACTTCATGGTTCAAAAGGGAATTGTACTTGGTCACATCGTTTCACAAAATGGAATTGAGGTGGACAAAGCGAAAATTGATCTTATCTCTACCCTTCCACCACCCAAAAGCATACGAGATGTGCGGTCCTTTTTAGGACACGCAGGATTCTACAGAAGGTTCATAAAGGACTTCAGTTCACTCTCTCGCCCTTTATGTAACCTACTTCAAAAGGAAAATTCATTCGAGTGGAATGAAGAATGTCAAAAGGCCTTTAACACCCTTAAAGGTATGTTGACATGTGCTCCAATAATGCAACCACCTGATTGGAGCCTTCCTTTTGAGATTATGTGCGATGCTAGCGACTATGCTATTGGGGCCGTGTTAGGCCAAAGAAAAGATAAAAAGCCATGTGTCATCCACTATGCAAGTAGAACCCTAAACTCAGCCCAGGCAAACTACACTACCACTGAAAAGGAACTTTTAGCCGTAGTTTTTGCTTTGGAGAAGTTTAGATCCTACTTGATTGGATCCAAGATCATTATATTCACTGACCATGCCGCGCTTAAGTATCTGCTTTCTAAGAAGGATGCTAAACCACGGTTATTAAGATGGATCCTCCTACTCCAAGAATTCGACATAGAAATACGTGATAAGAAAGGAGTAGAAAATGTAGTAGCCGACCACCTCTCTCGACTTGTCCTCACTGATTCCCCTGAAACGACTGCAATCAATGACATGTTCCCTGATGAACAACTTTTTGCTGTTTCCCAATTGCCATGGTATGCAGACATTGCTAACTATCTTGCTACAGGTGCAATTCCTACATATTGGAAAAAACAAGATAAGGATAGATTCTTCACGGAGGTGCGGAAATTTCTATGGGACGACCCATATTTATTCAAGTACTGTCCCGATCAAATCATAAGGAGATGTGTCCCAGATAATGAGCAACAAAGTATCATCTCCTTCTGTCATTCTCAAGCATGTGGTGGTCACTTTTCGGCCAAAAAGACCACAGCGAAAATTCTGCAATGTGGGTTTTATTGGCCCACCATGTTCAAAGACACACATGAGTTTTGCAAAGCATGTGAACCTTGTCAGAAACTAGGAGGAATCTCCCGTAGAAATATGATGCCACTCAATCCCATCTTAATTATCGAAATTTTTGATTGTTGGGGCATTGATTTCATGGGCCCATTCCCATCTTCTTTTGGAAATTTATACATCTTACTTGCCGTTGATTATGTTTCCAAATGGGTCGAGGCCATTCCTTGCCGGAATAATGACCATAAAACGGTCATTCGATTTTTAAAAGAAAATATTCTTTCCCGGTTTGGAACGCCTCGAGTCATCATAAGTGATGGAGGGTCTCACTTTTGCAATCGCCCTTTTGCAGCCTTAATGAAGAAATATGGTGTTACACACAAAGTGAGCACTCCCTATCACCCACAAACTAGTGGACAAGCTGAGATATCCAATAGGGAGATTAAACACATTTTGGAGAAAACGGTGAATCCCGATCGCAAGGATTGGTCACTTCGACTTACCGATGCGCTTTGGGCTTATCGTACTGCCTTTAAAACCCCTATTGGAATGTCTCCCTATAGACTTGTCTATGGGAAGGCTTGTCACTTACCTGTGGAGTTGGAACATAAGGCATATTGGGCTATTAAGAAGATGAATTTCAATTCTGACAAGGCAAGCTCGCTACGCAAACTTCAATTAAATGAACTTGCAGAAATCCGGAATGACGCTTATGAGAATGCGAGAATTTACAAGGACAAGACGAAGATATTCTATGATAAGAATATTCTTCGCAAAACATTCACGATAAATAAAAAAGTCCTCATGTATAATTCTCGCTTACATCTATTTCCGGGAAAATTGAAATCTCGATGGACCGGTCCCTACATTGTGCAAACTGTCTATCCATATGGGACCGTCGAGCTGTTGAATCCGAGGAACGGCAACATTTTTAAAGTGAATGGGCAGCGATTAAAGCCGTTCTTTGAGAAATTCCCGTCAGAAGGTATGTCCATACCCCTGAATGATCCTGTGTATCAGGATGATTGATCTCCTAGTTTGATGGAGGTATAGAGTAGTTAGGATTAGGATTTCGCTGCTTCTGTTTTTCTTTTTCATAGGTTTGTTAGAAGGAGGAAGAATTCCACTTTTCACTCTTACAGGTACTATCTTTCCTCACTCCCTTTTATTTTTAAATTGCTCTCATGTTTTGCTCATTGCACATCTTTTACATTGAGGACAATGCAAGATTTGGTTGGGGGGTGTAGGACCGCTTGGATGAATCCAGCACTTTGCAACATTTCAAGCAATTATGTGGAAATTTTTTGATTTTTTAAAAAAATTCGAAACTCTTTTGGAAAACATTGGTTCTATGCATTCCAGATGATATGAGCATAAGAGGAAGAGATATGAAGTGAATAGGGCTGGATGTCTGGAATCCCTCATAGCATAATGGTTTTATATGTGAACTCCCCTATTTTTGTGATTGATAGAAAACCTGAACACTTTTACACCTAGTTCACATTACACGATTTTCATGAGTTGAAGGGGTTATATGATTTATGGATTAGCTAGACTTTGAATGAAGGTATTGAGAAATCAGGTCGGGGTACTTTGTCCATCCTTGTCCATGGGAAAATAATGAAAGATATAGATTTTTAAAAAAATCCTATCTAATTTAAAAAGAAAAAGGAAAAGGAAGGATGAAATTGGGAATGTGGAAAAACGGTGGAAAATTCCGATTAGGGCTACTTACTACCAACCGGGGGATGGTCTACCCGTAACCAAAGCCGGAAATGGGACGTAGTGTGAAAGTCGTCGGAAGGACGGTAAGGAAAATTTCTGTCATTGGCTTGATGTGGCTCTATGTACCTTGAGTTCAATAGTCTAGTTGATCTATGAAGAAGATAATCCTAGAAACTCGTGGAATGAATTGTCACTACCCACACTAGGATGAATTTGTTCAAGTCCCTCTATTTATCAACCAATCAGTGGGAATCTCATATGAATGCCTATTATGCCTTGAGGATTTACGGTTCCAACCTTTGACGCCTAATCTTTCTGAATCTTACACTTATGAACCTTGAAATGTATAGAAGGATGGTTTCTGAAAGAGAGTTGAGTTTTGAAGAATGAGATTAGCTTCACGCATGTTTTGCTCGGGACTAGCAAAATGCTGGTTGGGGGGTGTGTTGAGCTCTTAATTGTGCATATTCTAACCTCAATTCATCACTCATTGTGTAAGGTTTGTATGGTTTGTAAGCTAATCCAATGCATGTTTTGTGACTACAGGATTGAGGGTGGACTCTACTCAATTGAAGACATAAAGAGCTCATTTGGGACTATTCTAATGGAGTTTATTTAAAGACCAAAGAAGAAAAGGAAGAAGGAAGCAAAGAAAGAAGAAAGCAGAAGAAAGAAAGCAAGAAAAAAAGAAGAGACAAAGGGCTGACCGGTCGTGACCGGTCGGCCAAGGAAGCCAGACCGGTCAGTGACCGGTCAGCCATGCATGTTGGACACTATTGAAGAGGACCGACCGGTCATGACCGGTCGGTCATTGTTGCTGGAAAATTGTTGAGGGCGTCTGACCGGTCATGACCGGTCGGACATGCTTGCTGGACCAAGGATGAATAGGCCCGACCGGTCTTGACCGGTCGGGCATACTTGCTGGAATGACTCTCTATTGAGGCCGACCGGTCATGACCGGTCGGCCATGCGTACGAACTTAGAAACTTCTAATTGCATCCCGATTTTCTCTGCGCTGCGTAAGTGTTACGCACTTTCTCGATTCTTCCGAAGTTGGGGAGCCTCCAGACTATAAAAAGACACCTAGGGATTGTTCCTAGGGCATCCTAGAAGGGTTCAAGTGAGGTTGGAGACTGTGGAAGTGAAGATTGGAGTTTCACAACTCCTTTTGGTTTGCTTTGCTGTTTTCATGCTTTTTGTAGTTGTTTCATGTTTCCTTGGATCATGAGCAGCTAAACCTCTTAGCTAGGGCTAAGAGGTGAAGCTTGTAGTGAATCCAAGATGTTTTAATTCGTAGTTAAGTGGTTTTAGTTTGGAATTCATGATTATGAACTAAGGTTTGAAGTTTATACAAGTTTTTAAGTAATTTTTCTTAGTCTTGTGATGACTCATGGATGTTTGGATGAATTACTTATCTTCTTAATTTGTTTGCAACGGTATAGACCTGTATGATCCGAGGAATCGGAGTGCGCTCTAGTACTAAGTTCTTCATAAAGGGACTTCAGGCCAAAGTTCTATTTTAGTTGATTTTCTGGAATATGTAAGGACTGTGCTGGTGATTTGAATCTAGTTCAAATCCTAATCTAGCCTTGTCTTGTGAGAGGACTTGGGGATGGTTATGATTGAGAACTGGACCTATAGAAAAGGGGAATGACCTATGCAAGTGAGCATGCTCAGCTCAGCCT
This sequence comes from Liriodendron chinense, assembly GCA_003013855.2. Classification (NCBI taxonomy): domain Eukaryota; kingdom Viridiplantae; phylum Streptophyta; class Magnoliopsida; order Magnoliales; family Magnoliaceae; genus Liriodendron; species Liriodendron chinense. The sequence continues at coordinate 1,786,601 of PVNU02002850.1, forward strand.
AGATTGAGTGAATCTTATGCATAGAACTTACATATTACAGACTGTTTGGTTTAACAGTTCTATCATCCGACTAGACAGACAGGAATGTCGGTTCTAGTTGAGAGAATAAGAAACCACAGCGGATTGAACATTAAGGATTGCTACAAGTGGATCCTTGAAACCCTAGTATCCTCTTATAATTACTTACTCTCGATTTAATTCAGCTTTTGTTACTCATATCAACTTTATACATCAATCAGATTAGTAGACTTCAATAGACACTTGTGGATGAATTTGTGAGATCCTACATAGTCCCTGTGGATCGACCTCGGTCTTACCGAGATTATTACTACATCGCAACCCTACACTTGGGGAAGCGAACAGTCCTGACCGGTCGGCAGTCTTCCTTCTTCTTTTTCTTCTTTTTCTTTTCTTTCCTTGCTTCTTTCTTTTACTTTCTTTCTTCTTTTCTTCTTTGGTCCTCAAATGATCTTCATCAAAGTAGTCCCAAATGAGCCCTTTTTCTCTTCAATTAGGCGGAACCACTTTCAGTCCTGTAGTCACAAAACATGCATTGGATTAGCCTACAAACCATACAAACCTTGCACAATGAGTGATGAATTTGGGTTAGAATTTGCACAATTAAGAGCTCAACAGGATGCTGATGCACTGGCTCTATATGTTCATGATTGAACTTACCCTCCCAATTTTGGAGGGTTCTGATCATGATGAATGGTGGGGCCCACCGCTAGCTCAATTTTCCATTTTTGGTTAAGTCTGATGTGTGTTGTGATTTTTACCGAGATTTTTGATGCACTAACCCTAAATCCAGTGATGGGGCAAATTGTGCACTTGTAACCCTTGTTTTCTGGATCCTGAATTTTGGGACCCCAACACCAGGCAAATGCTATAAATAACTACTAAAGGCAAGCTGTCCCTCCATTGGGAAACTCATACAACCCTAATTGGCGTAATCATCCCAACTTTGGTTGGAGAAACGAACCACAAGTCAATGCACCTTAAGGGCCACCCCAAAACAATTTCTTTGAAGCACAAAGTACACCTTATGTGCCTCCACCAAAAAAGTCGACCGTTGAGGATGCATTGACTGCATTCATGAATAGCCAGGCCCAAACAAATCAGCAATTGCTCCAACAAAATCAAGAGTTAAAGGCGGCCATGGCTAGAATGGAATCCCAATTGAATACTAGGGAAAAGGGCACGCTTCCATCTCAACCTCAGCCCAACCCTAGAAATGTGCACTATGTGGGGGAATCCAGTTCTTCTAGGCCACACTATGAGCAAGCTAAGGCCATCATAACACTGAGAAGTGGAAAAATAGTTGAAAGAGATATTCCCTAACCGGTAGAGATACTGGATGATGAGCCCCCTTCTAATTGTAATGATAAACCCATACTTGCCCCTGAGCCACCCACTAAAGAGATTGCTAAGTTGTATGATCCTCTAGTGCCTTTCCCATCTAGGTTGCGTGCCCCCATCTCCCTCATGAAATACCATGGTATTTTGGAGGCACTTCAAAAAGTAACTGTAAACATTTCTCTCTTGGATGCAATCAAAAGATTCCATCATATGCCAAATATTTGAAAGGCATGTGCATTGTGAAAAGTAAACTTAATGTGCACAAGAAAGCTTTCCTGACTGAGCACGTTAGTGCTATCGTCCAACAACGGGCCACACCAAAGTACAAGGACCCAGGAAGTCCCACTATCCCTTGTGTTATTGAGAATTTTCAAGTTGAGCATGCACTATTAGATTTAGGTGCAAGTGTCAATTTGGAACCCTTCTCGGTTTACCAATAATTGGGGTTGGGAGAGTTGGAACCAACTACTATCACATTGCAACTTGCTGACCATTCAATTAAGGTTTCAAGGGGTATAGTGGAGGATGTTTTAGTGCAAGTGGAGAAGTTTTACTTCCCCGTAGATTTCATAGTCCTCGACACTGAACCCATTGTTTATGCTAGCACTCAAGTGCCCATCATTCTTGGTAGACCATTCCTAGTAACATCAAATCCTATCATCAATTGTAGGAATGGTATGATGAAGCTTTTATTTGGCAATTTGACCTTGGAGTTAAACATCTTTAATTTGTGCAAGCAACCAAGAGAGAATAATGAGATCCATGAATTAAACTTTGTTGATATGTTTCTTGATGATGAAGAGTGTCTTGCTAGTCAAACTGAGTCTCTTGATAATGTGTTAGTTGATGTGGGGAGTTGTGAATTCGAAAGTGTAAAATCTAATTTGTGTGATTTTGATGATGTAACCACCACTTCATTCACCGGTATATACCGATGGAGGCTGTAGAATCAAGTCCTAACCATTAGTGACTTGTGATCTCTCCCGTCAGTGACTGGTGGAATGAAGATTGAATTGAAACCATTGCCCAAGGAACTCAAGTATGCATTTTTGGGGTAAAATGAAACGTATCCAGTGGTGATCTCTTCTTACTTGAATGAAGAGCAAGTTATTAAATGTTCTAAAACCATAAAGGTGCCTTAGTGTTCGCTCACCTCAAGTGCAAGGCTTGCGATGTAGTAATAATCTCGGTAAGACAGATGTCGAGCCACAGGGAATTAGGTAAACCAATTCAAACTATTTTAGCAAATCAAGTCTTAGCAATTATAGGATTCAAATTTGAAAACTAACTTAAAACAATAACTTGTAAAAAATGTAATTTAAATGGAACTAAGGCCTTAAGGATCCACTTGTGGTAGCCCCCATGTGAATTCATTCATTCAAGCATAACACAACTAGAATTGAAGTTCTATCTCTCTTCTAGTTGGAAGATAAAACATTTAAACATAAACAATCGCCACTTAAGTTGAAGAATAAGATTCTAGTTCTAATGAAGCACGTAGAAGTCGAATATGTAGCTTTCGAAGTAATGACCATGCCAATGGACTATGGTATGCTAAGGGATTACTACAATTTGAATCTAATCAATCCAAATATGATAATCTTAGAGAATTGCAAGGAACCCATGTCCGAAGCACATGAAATCTCATAAAACATCCAAAAATACCAACTTTTATACAAACTAGAACTAAAAGTACAACTTAAAGTAAAGTACTTGAATTAAAATGAATTCAACATGATTACTACTCACAAGCTTCACCTCTTAGCCTTAGCTAAGAGGTTCTAGCAGAGCATTATCATGCCTCAACTAAAAGCAATGGAAAATTAATAAAAAGCATAAGAAAACTAGAAAAACCCTAATTGGAGGGATTACGTACGCTCCACGATGCACTCCTTCAATTCCCACGAACTTAGAATTCTTCTAAGATGCCTTAGGAAGGATGTAAAGGTGCCCTTTTATAGCAAAAGACGTGTAAGACCCGTACCCTGAATTGCCCTCCGTACGTTTAGTTTCCGGTACCGGTACGTCCCGGACGGACCAGATTAGCGAGCCTTGATCGCGACCCTGATTTAGTACCGCAACGACCTAAGACTTGTACCCTTGCGACCGCGCGGGTGCCACGATTCCAACGCCGTGCGGCACGCCCCATTGCGATACCCGGTGTGTGAGAAGAGTACTTTTGTGCAATCTGAGGTGGGCCGCGTAACGAGGGTGTGGCGTGGGCCCCACTTGCACAAATCCCAACAACATGTCAAATCAATCACCATCACCCTCACCATATCCCTATCATTACCCTAGCCTACACACACCAACTCCAACCCATACCTCTCTCACCAAAGTCAACTCCAACCCATTCCTCCCATGTCCTCTCCCATCATCATCATCATTACATCATTCACCCCCCTCTTCCCATACAAGAGCCATACGTAGGGGGGGGGGGTGGCCTTCTCATATTCCAAGATTTGAGAGAGAGAGAGAGAGAGAGAGAGAGAGAGAGAGAGATTTGAGAGAGAGAGAGAAGAAAGAGATTTGAGAGATTGAGTGAGTTTAGAGAGAGATCTAGAGGGAGATCAAGAGAGAAAGAGAGAGGTTGAAGGAGGGAGATCAAGCTTGGAGGACCTCGATCATCATCCGGACCGTCCGATCGGCAATCCAACCGTCCAACCATCGTTGTGAGTGCAATCTTTCCCCCCTTTTTTCTCGTTTACCTTTCATTTTCTTTCCCTGGGCCCATCTTGTGATGGGCAATGAGATGGATGGGCTGGATCATCCATGTATAGGCCCCACATAATTGTAATAATAATAATAATTAAAAAAAAGAAAAGAAAAAAGAAGAAGAAGAATCGGCTGCTGGACAGTCAGTGTCCAGAGAACGCTGCTGCCCAGCAGGCCTAGCCACTTTGGGGGTTGAACGTGGGTCCCCACTCGTAGGACCCACCTTGATGCATGTATGTAATCCACGCTGTCCATCTGTTTCTCCAGCCCATTTTAGAGCCGGACACCAAAAATGAAGTAAATCCAGATCTCAGGTGGACCACACCACAAGAAACAGTGGAGGCAAGGATGCCGACTGTCAAAACTTCTTGGGCCCACCGTGACATTTGTAGACTGTTCCACCTGCCCAATATTGGGCTTATTAGGTCCCCAACGAGCTGGGAAACCTGATGAATGGATTGGATCCTCCCTAAGTGGGCCCCACCTGAAATAAACTAAAAAAAAAAGAGAAAAAGAAAAACAAAAGAAAAAAGAAAGGGGTTGTGGACGCTGGACGATCCCAGCGTGAGAACGCTGAAATAGTCCAGCGTCACCTGGACGTTTGACTGGGTCTCCACTCGTGGGACCCACCTTGATGTTTTGTTGTATCCACACCGTCTATCTGTTTTCCCATATCATTTTAGGGCTATGGCCCAAACATAAAACCGATCCAAATCTTAAGCGGACCGCACCACAGGAAACAGTGGAAATAATGATGTCTACTGTCGAGCTTTCCTCAGCCCATTTTGGTATTTGTACCCCACTTAATACACCCAATATTGGGCTCGTTGGGTACCCCATGAGCGGGGGAAGCTGATAGACGGGGTGGATTATCCTTTTGTGGGCCCCACTGGAGGAAAACCACAGAAAAACAAAAAAAAAGAAAAAGAAAAAGATAAGAAGAAGAAGAAGTCGCTGACGCTGGGCGTACCAGCGTCCTTGGACGCTAGCTCGTGCCAGCTGGTGGCCCAGTCGTGGGTCCCACCATGATGCATGTGCTGTATCCACACCGTCCATTCTTTTGGGGAGATCATTTTAGGGCATGACCCCAAGAATGAGTCAGATCCAAGTCTTGAGGGGGCCCCACCACAGAAAACAGTAGGGACAATGGCCCTACCGTTGAAACCTTCTTATGGCCCATCATGATGTTTATTTGAGATCCAACCTGTTCATAAGTTCACACATGCACGGAGGAAGGGAGGGCAAAAGTATCGGCTTGATCGGAAACTCCTCTGGGCCCCACTTGTTAAGAGTAAAAATATATAAAATAAATAAATAAATAAATAAAAAATGCTGGCTGCTGGACAGACAGCGTCCAGGGGACGCTGCTACCCAGCAGCATAGTCTTTTGGGCATTGTAAATGGGCCCCACTCGTTGGGCCCTCCTGGAATGTACGTGCCTTCCTATTCCATCCATATGTTTTTCCAGCTCATTTTAGTGGCTGAGCCCAAAATTTAAGCATACCCAATTGTCAAGTGGACCATGCCACGGGAAACAGTGGGAATAATGATTTCCACCGTTGAGACCTTCCCAGGCCCTACAGTGATGTTTATTTGTCATTCAACCTGTTCATCAGATCACATGGATATGGATATAAGAGAAAACAAAAAATATCAGTTTGATTCAAAACTCTGGGGGCCATTTGGGTGCCGCGCTCTAAGCAGCGCGCAGGTGGCCCACCTTGTGGGTCCCACCACGATGCATCTGTTTTATCTATGCTGACCATCTATTTTTCCATATTATTTTAGGGCCGTGGGCCAGCTCATAATGAGGTAAATACAAACCTCAGGTGGACCACATTGTAGGAAATAGTGGTCATTGATGCCCACCTTTGAAACCTTCCTTGGGGCCATTGTAATGTTTATTTATCCATCTGACCAAAGGTGATGGGGTTCAACTTTGGGCCCCACCTTGATGAATGTTGGGTATACCTTGTCTTTCTTCTTGGCAGAGGTGTGGGCCCAGTTTTGAGTGGGCCACATGTAGAAATAAGGGTGATTGAATGCCTACCATTGGAAACTTTACAGGACCCATCTGTTATGTTTATTTGTCATTCTCCTTAATCTTAAGTCACTCAACCATGGGTAGGGTTCCACACATGTGGTGTGCGGGCCCCACCATGGTGTTTGGTTGCCATCTCACTTGATTAGTGGTAAAGCATAAATATCGGGTTAATCCCAAACTGTTGGGGCCCATTGATGTATGTGGCTTCCCCACTCCTTTGTTCGGTTATACCCAATCATGGGTCCACCTTGTTATGCATGTGTTCTATCCACGTTAGCCATTGGCTAACTATGGTGCGATATGTATGTTCGCCATCCATTAGGACCGCCTTAAATTTGTGCTTGATCCAAACCATCCAAATGAATGGACCCTAGCATGTTATGTACAGGATGGCCTTAGGACCACCTTAGTGTGCGTGTTCGAATGACCGCATTGTCCATCCCATGGATTCACCTTGATGATTAGTTGTGTAAACCCTTATTGAAAGGTCATCCTTAGAGTTTGCTTGATCCAAGTCACAGGGCTACCTTCTTAAACTCACCCTGTTGAACCGTCTTGTCAATTCACCTTGTCAACTCACCATGTTGACCCGCCTTGTCAACCTGCCTTATTGACTCACCTTGTTGACTCACCATGTTGATTGATCTTGGTAACTCAGCTTGTATACTCATATGACTCACCCCTCCTACCCTTGTACCCAACTATTAAAGACCACCATATCATGTATATCCCATCCACACCGTCCGTTTACCTTTAGGACGAGTGTGGGGCTCATCCTCGACGTTCGTATGTCATCTAGGCCATCCATTATATGGAGCATATCTTGTAGTATGAGGTTAGACCTGTTGTCCCTTTTTGGACCTCATCGTATTGACCATCTATCGCAGATTACCCTACCATTTATAATCCTCTGTCATGACATGTCTATCTTGCAACCCCTTCTATGACATTCCTTTTACGGACCATTATTGTGTTCATCTCTACTGTACTACGGGATTATGGGTCTCGGCATGATTTTGAGTATTCCACTCTTGCCGCTCAAGTAGGTTCTACCTTTGATGTGTCGGTAGTGTATTCAATCATTTTCTTTCCATTTAGGTTATTTGAATGTAGAAGGTTAATCCACACTGTTCAGTTGTTGGACAATCTGTGTTGTTGTACCATCCATTTAGAGTCTTATCTCTTTATTTTTACTTGTATTATAAGTGAATTATCTTTTTTTGCTATTTTTAGTATGTCTGTTGCCACACGTAGTGTTGTTGGAATACTCATATGTGATCTTTATACTATATGCTTCGACGACCATTATGCATGTGTAATGAGTATGCATCCCAAATCACCATTGTTAGTTGGGGACCACTAGGGCATAAACGCATTCATAAAGCATTCGAGATGTAGTCGCACAAGTGTAATTCACGTGCTCTCTATCGCAAACCCCTCCAATAGGTATGGGACTATTCGAGGACAGGAATCTATCATCCTGACTTACACTGTATGGTAGGCATAACTTAGCATACCTTGTAGCCCTTGGTGCGAGATTCCCTGGCTAGCGACATCCCGCACTATGACTCGATCATTCATATGTGTCCCCTCATCTTAATCATATCTCAAATAAGTTGGACTAGATTGATTTATAGCCATCGTGGTAGATGGACTACTTGTTGGCACTCATACTGTATACTTGACTCATGCATCATGAATGCTTGGCTCATCTGATTGTCTTGTATCAACCGGCCATATCGGTTGTGATTGTCGTGCAGTTCATTACCAGCTGACGGTGACATTGTGTTTGAGACCTTATAGTTTTATGGTACTCTTTGGAGACTTGCACGGGCATGTCGTCCCACGTTTGTATGCATGGTTGCATTTCGCACCGTCTGCTTGTGCCGCATATAGCATGGTTACTACGTTGCAACCACAGCTCCATCGTGGTTTGCAGAACATCGAAAATATGTGATCTTTAAACTGGATGCCAAAGATGTCCCTGGGTGAAAGTCCCTGATCCCGTTGGTACCAAGGTGTGTGCTCCATTCAAGGACCGGGTGGTTTAATCATACACCAGTATGTCGAATACCAAACGGCGGTGTTTTCCACTGCACGTGGTCAGTTTGGAAGGAGGTCTGACCTAACCTGCCGGAAGAGTGTTGGCAAAGGGGGTTGAGTTTGACCAGCTGTGAGTAGGTCCGCTATTGCACCAGATAGGCTTTGCCATTCTACTGGTGAGTAGTGAGGTCTGTGAGACCCCGGTGATGTTCTGTTTCAGAGATGGTATTGGTATCACTGTATGGTGTTGGACGGTCCTGATGTGGGCGGGTGTGATGTGGGCGGGGCTGTAAGCCTGGGCGAGCTACCACACTGGGCGAGCTACCAGTTTCGAGTCCTGCATTGCTTGGGCGATTGCGTTATGACTGTTCGTATCTGGACCACTGTACTTAGAGGTGGTGATTTGCATACATGCATTGGATCATTATATGCGACATTAGGCCCTGTAGGCCATTGCATAGTATGAGTATATAGCCTTGGTAGGCTGGTTACCTGTATTGCATGCTTGCATAGCCATGGCAGGTTAGTTATCTGTATTGCATGCTTGCATAGCCATTGTAGGCTGGTTATTCATATCATATTATCGTGTAGCCTAATTAGGCTAAGTTTTGGTTTAGATTTCTCATCATGCTTTACTGCTTACTCTGATACTTAGCATGTTTGTCATACGCATTGCGCACGGACACACGCACTCATAAAGCTTCGTTCGAAGCTTATGCGCGTTTGTTACGCTGCAGGTTCTACCAGAGTATATCAGCAACGTTGAGTTGGAGTTGGGAGTGCAGTAGCAGGAGGTGCCGGATTGTGCACAGTTTTTATATTTACGCATTGTGTATTTACTTTTCAGTACTGTATGTAAACGATATGATTTAGTGGAAATATTGTGTTTGTCTTTGATGGTACTCATATGGTGATGCTCATGTTTTAAAAAAAAAATTCAGACCCTAAAATCCTCCTTGTGGTATCCCAGGATCGGAACCTGACGTGTAGGGTTAGGATCCGAGATCGGGGTACTACGGAGGCTGCCACCTCTGAATTCGGGTTACAATGAATGGACGTCGAGAACCGAATTTGGGGCGTGACAGGAGTTGGTATCAGAGCATGACTTGGGAGCTACCTGTGAACAACACAATGTTTCTACTTAGTATTTTAGGATTAGATCACCCCTCACTTCTTGATATTTGCGAACTTAGAATCACTAGAATTCCCAATAGTATAGTTCTTTAATCGTAATATGTTTGCAATTTTTTGAGGCTAAGGGTTTCTTGTCCCTTCTTTTTTTAAAGATGAACGCGACACCAGTAGCTGAAGTTGAGGCTGGTACGTCCCAGCCAGAGTTAGCACCTGTCACCCTAGTAAGCGCAGAGCAATTCAAGGGGATGCTCCGATTGATGACCACTTTGTTCGAGCAACAACAAGCACCCCCGAGGGATAGCAAGAAGATGAAGTTGTCCCCTAGCAGTTCCCAAACGACACAGTTTTTAGAGAAGACCCCATCGTGGATCTCAGGTCACTGTTTCGAGTGTAGTGAAGCTGGCCATCGAAGGAAGGAATGCCCTCAGCGATCAAGAGCACCTAAACAACAACCATGGCGCAGACCACCGATTGCACCAATCCCTCCGATCGTAGGTCCTCGAAGAACTAGGCGTCAAAGGAAGGTTCATCCGCAGAAGCCGCCTACGACACCAGGAGCACCCGACCTCCAAAAGCCGTTCAAGGGCACTTGTTTCGAGTGTGGCGAGATTGGACACCGAATTAGGGACTGCCCATCCCGTCAGCAGCAATACTAGAGCGTTGTTCCCTCGACCCCGACATTTTGCGGCAGACACCAGAGAAGATTGACACCATCAAGAGGTGTACGCATGCTATGTGGACTTAGCAATGTTCGCGAACTTTAATTAATTTTCGTATGCTTTTTAGCTTCTATCTATATATATGTGTGGTTTGCTTTGACTTCGTTTGGTTGTGAATTTCGAGGACGAAATTTTTATAAGGAGGGGAGAGTTGTAAGACCCGTACCCTGAATTGCCCTCCGTACGTTTAGTTTCCGGTACCGGTACGTCCCAGACGGACCAGATTAGCGAGCCTTGATCGCGACCCTGATTTAGTACCGCAACGACCTAAGACTTGTACCCTTGCGACCGCGCGGGCGCCACGATTCCAACGCCGCGCGGCACGCCCCATTGCGATACCCGGTGTGTGAGATGAGTACTTTTGTGCAATCCGAGGTGGGCCGCGTAACGCGCGTGTGGTGTGGGCCCCACTTGCACAAATCCCAACAACATGTCAAATCAATCACCATCACCCTCACCATATCCCTATCATTACCCTAGCCTACACACACCAACTCCAACCCATACCTCTCTCACCAAAGTCAACTCCAACCCATTCCTCCCATGTCCTCTCCCATCATCATCATCATTACATCATTCACCCCCCTCTTCCCATACAAGAGCCATACGTAGGGGGGGGGTGGCCTTCTCATATTCCAAGATTTGAGAGAGAGAGAGAGAGAGAGAGAGAGAGAGAGAGAGAGAGAGAGAGATTTGAGAGAGAGAGAGAAGAAAGAGATTTGAGAGATTGAGTGAGTTTAGAGAGAGATCTAGAGGGAGATCAAGAGAGAAAGAGAGAGGTTGAAGGAGGAGATCAAGCTTGGAGGACCTCGATCATCATCTGGACCGTCCGATCGGCAATCCAACCGTCCAACCATCGTTGTGAGTGCAATCTTTCCCCCATTTTTTCTCGTTTACCTTTCATTTTCTTTCCTTGGGCCCATCTTGTGATGGGCAATGAGATGGATGGGCTGGATCATCCATGTATAGGCCCCACATAATTGTAATAATAATAATAATTAAAAAAAAAGAAAAGAAAAAAGAAGAAGAAGAATCGGCTGCTGGACAGTCAGCGTCCAGAGAACGCTGCTGCCCAGCAGGCCTAGCCACTTTGGGGGTTGAACGTGGGTCCCCACTTGTAGGACCCACCTTGATGCATGTATGTAATCCAAGCTGTCCATCTGTTTCTCCAACCCATTTTAGAGCCGGACACCAAAAATGAAGTAAATCCAGATCTCAGGTGGACCACACCACAAGAAATAGTGGAGGTAAGGATGCCCACTGTCAAAACTTCTTGGGCCCACCGTGACATTTGTAGACTGTTCCACCTGCCCAATATTGGGCTTATTAGGTCCCCAACGAGCTGGGAAACCTGATGAATGGATTGGATCCTCCCTAAGTGGGCCCCACCTGAAATAAACTAAAAAAAAAGAGAAAAAGAAAAACAAAAGAAAAAAGAAAGGGGTTGTGGACGCTGGACGTTCCCAGCGTGAGAACGCTGGAACAGTCCAGCGTCACCTGGACGTTTGACTGGGTCTCCACTCGTGGGACCCACCTTTATGTTTTGTTGTATCCACACCGTCTATCTGTTTTCCCATATCATTTTAGGGCTATGGCCCAAACATGAAACCGATCCAAATCTTAAGCGGACCGCACCACAGGAAACAGTGGAGATAATGATGTCTACTGTCGAGCTTTCCTCAGCCCATTTTGGTATTTGTACCCCACTTAATACACCCAATATTGGGCTCGTTGGGTACCCCATGAGCTGGGGAAGCTGATAGACGGGGTGGATCATCCTTTTATGGGCCCCACTGGAGGAAAACCACAGAAAAACAAAAAAAAAGAAAAAGAAAAAGATAAGAAGAAGAAGAAGTCGTTGACGCTGGGCGTACCAGCGTCCTTGGACGCTGGCTCATGCCAGCTGGTGGCCCATTCGTGGGTCCCACCATGATGCATGTGCTGTATCCACACCGTCCATTCTTTTGGGGAGATCATTTTAGGGCATGACCCCAAGAATGAGTCAGATCCAAGTCTTGAGGGGGCCCCACCACAGAAAACAGTAGGGACAGCGGCCCTACAGTTGAAACCTTCTTATGGCCCATCATGATGTTTATTTGAGATCCAACCTGTTCATAAGTTCACACATGCACGGAGGAAGGGAGGGCAAAAGTATCGGCTTGATCGGAAACTCCTATGGGCCCCACTTGTTAAGAGTAAAAATATATAAAATAAATAAATAAATAAATAAAAAATGCTGGCTGCTGGACAGACAGCGTCCAGGGGACGCTGCTGCCCAGCAGCGTAGTCTTTTGGGCATTGTAAATGGACCCCACTCGTTGGGCCCACCTGGAATGTACGTGCCTACCTATTCCATCCATATGTTTTTCCAGCTCATTTTAGTGGCTGAGCCCAAAATTTAAGCATACCCAATTGTCAAGTGGACCATGCCACGGGAAACAGTGGGAATAATGATTTCCACCGTTAAGACCTTCCCAGGGCCTACAGTGATGTTTATTTGTCATTCAACCTGTTCATCAGATCACATGGATATGGATATAAGAGAAAACAAAAAATATCAGTTTGATTCAAAACTCTGGGGGCCATTTGGGTGCCGCGCTCTAAGCAGCGCGCAGGTGGCCCACCTTGTGGGTCCCACCACGATGCATCTGTTTTATCTATGCTGACCATCTATTTTTCCATATTATTTTAGGGCCGTGGGCCAGCTCATAATGAGGTAAATACAAACCTCAGGTGGACCACATTGTAGGAAATAGTGGTCATTGATGCCCACCTTTGAAACCTTCCTTGGGGCCATTGTAATGTTTATTTATCCATCTGACCAAAGGTGATGGGGTTCAACTTTGGGCCCCACCTTGATGAATGTTGGGTATACCTTGTCTTTCTTCTTGGCAGAGGTGTGGGCCCAGTTTTGAGTGGGCCACATGTAGAAATAAGGGTGATTGAATGCCTACCATTGGAAACTTTACAGGACCCATCTGTTATGTTTATTTGTCATTCTCCTTATTCTTAAGTCACTCAACCATGGGTAGGGTTCCACACATGTGGTGTGCGGGCCCCACCATGGTGTTTGGTTGCCATCTCACTTGATTAGTGGTAAAGCACAAATATCGGGTTAATCCCAAACTGTTGGGGCCCATTGATGTATGTGGCTTCCCCACTCCTTTGTTCGGTTATACCCAACCACGGGTCCACCTTGTTCTGCATGTGTTCTATCCACGTTAGCCATTGGCTAACTATGGTGCGATATGTATGTTCGCCATCCATTAGGACCGCCTTAAATTTGTGCTTGATCCAAACCATCCAAATGAATGGACCCTAGCATGTTATGTACAGGATGGCCTTGGGACCACCTTAGTGTGCGTGTTCGAATGACCGCATTGTCCATCCCATGGATTCACCTTGATGATTAGTTGTGTAAACCCTTATTGAAAGGTCATCCTTAGAGTTTGCTTGATCCAAGTCACAGGGCTACCTTCTTAAACTCACCCTGTTGAACCGTCTTGTCAATTCACCTTGTCAACTCACCATGTTGATTGATCTTGGTAACTCAGCTTGTATACTCATATGACTCACCCCTCCTACCCTTGTACCCAACTATTAAAGACCACCATATCATGTATATCCCATCCACACCGTCCGTTTACCTTTAGGACGAGTGTGGGGCTCATCCTTGACGTTCGTATGTCATCTAGGCCATCCATTATATGGAGCATATCTTGTAGTATGAGGTTAGACCTGTTGTCCCTTTTTGGACCTCATCGTATTGACCATCTATCGCAGATTACCCTACCATTTATAATCCTCTGTCATGACATGTCTATCTTGCAACCCCTTCTATGACATTCCTTTTACGGACCATTATTGTGTTCATCTCTACTGTACTACAGGATTATGGGTCTCGGCATGATTTTGAGTATTCCACTCTTGTCGCTCAAGTAGGTTCTACCTTTGATGTGTCGGTAGTGTATTCAATCATTTTCTTTCCATTTAGGTTATTTGAATGTTGAAGGTTAATCCACACTGTTCAGTTGTTGGACCATCTGTGTTGTTGTATACCATCCATTTAGAGTCTTATCTCTTTATGTTTACTTGTATTATAAGTGAATTATCTTTTTTTGCTATTTTTAGTATGTCTGTTGCCACACGTAGTGTTGTTGGAATACTCATATGTGATCTTTATACTATATGCTTCGACGACCACTATGCATGTGTAATGAGTATGCATCCCGAATCACCATTGTTAGTTGGGGACCACTAGGGCATAAACGCATTCATAAAGCATTCGAGATGTAGTCGCGTAAGTGTAATTCACGTGCTCTCTATCGCAAACCCCTCCAATAGGTATGGGAGTATTCGAGGACAGGAATCTATCATCCTGACTTACACTGTATGGTAGGCATAACTTAGCATACCTTGTAGCCCTTGGTGCGAGATTCCCTGGCTAGCGACATCCCGCACTATGACTCGATCATTCATATGTGTCCCCTCATCTTAATCATATCTCAAATAAGTTGGACTAGATTGATTTATAGCCATCGTGGTAGATGGACTACTTGTTGGCACTCATACTGTATACTTGACTCATGCATCATGAATGCTTGGCTCATCTGATTGTCTTGTATCAACCGGCCATATCGGTTGTGATTGTCGTGCAGTTCATTACCAGCTGACGGTGACATTGTGTTTGAGACCTTATAGTTTTATGGTACTCTTTGGAGACTTGCACGGGCATGTCGTCCCACGTTTGTATGCATGGTTGCATTTCGCACCGTCTGCTTGTGCCGCATATAGCATGGTTACTACGTTGCAACCACAGCTCCATCGTGGTTTGCAGAACACCGGAAATATGTGATCTTTAAACTGGATGCTAAAGATGTCCCTGGGTGAAAGTCCCTGATCCCGTTGGTACTAAGGTGGGTGCTCCATTCAAGGACCGGGTGGTTTAATCATACACCAGTATGCCGAATACCAAACGGCGGTGTTTTCCACTGCACGTGGTCAGTTTGGAAGGAGGTCTGACCTAACCTGCCGGAAGAGTGTTGGTAAAGGGGGTTGAGTTTGACCAGCTGTGAGTAGGTCCGCTATTGCACCAGATAGGCTTTGGCATTCTACTGGTGAGTAGTGAGGTCTGTGAGACCCCGGTGATGTTCTGTTTCAGAGATGGTATTGGTATCACTGTATGGTGTTGGACGGTCCTGATGTGGGCGGGTGTGATGTGGGCGGGGCTGTAAGCCTGGGCGAGCACCACACTGGGCGAGCTACCAGTTCCGAGTCCTGCATTGCTTGGGCGATTGCGTTATGACTGTTCGTATCTGGACCACTGTACTTAGAGGTGGTGATTTGCATACATGCATTGGATCATTATATGCGACATTAGGCCCTGTAGGCCATTGCATAGTATGAGTATATAGCCTTGGTAGGCTGGTTACCTGTATTGCATGCTTGCATAGCCATGGCAGGTTAGTTATCTGTATTGCATGCTTGCATAGCCATTGTAGGCTGGTTATTCATATCATATTATCGTGTAGCCTAATTAGGCTAAGTTTTGGTTTAGATTTCTCATCATGCTTTACTGCTTACTCTGATACTTAGCATGTTTGTCATACGCATTGCGCACGGACACACGCACTCACAAAGCTTCGTTCGAAGCTTATGCGCGTTTGTTACGCTGCAGGTTCTACCAGAGTATATCAGCAACGTTGAGTTGGAGTTGGGAGTGCAGTAGCAGGAGGTGCCGGATTGTGCACAGTTTTTATATTTACGCATTGTGTATTTACTTTTCAGTACTGTATGTAAACGATATGATTTAGTGGAAATATTGTGTTTGTCTTTGATGGTACTCATATGGTGATGCTCATGTTTTAAAAAAAAAAATTCAGACCCTAAAATCCTCCTTGTGGTATCCTAGGATCGGAACCTGACGTGTAGGGTTAAGATCCGAGATCGGGGTACTACGGAGGCTGCCACCTCTGAATTCGGGTTACAACGAATGGACGTCGAGAACCGAATTTGGGGCGTGACAAGACGGCCATCGACTTGGAATCTTTTAGAATTGCATAACTCCTTACGCAGCTGCGCGATAGGTCCGATTGATCAGAGATCCCTTCGATTGATCGGAATATGGTCTCCGATTGATCGGATGATGATTAGATTGATCGTAAATGTGTCCAAAGAGTTGCTAGTTCTGTTGCTCTTTTTGATTGATCGGACAAGTCTCTGATTGATAAGAAATATGTCTAGAGAAACCTGGTATTTCTGGTATGTCCGATGGTTGGTCCGATCGATCGAGTACCCATCGGAACCTCCATCGATTGATCGGACACCTATCGATGATCCATCGGAGCTTGCTTATTCTTCATTCTTTTTGCATTCTTTTTAGACTTTATTTGTCATTTTTTAGCCCACCTTTGATCACCAACAAAAGGCTTCGAAGTGAGTCTTTTAAGTATTAATTGAGTCAAGTCTCTCTCTCATTCTTACATTCACAAAACATGCATTAGACTGGTCTTTTAAGCATGCAAACTGTTATAGGAAGTCGCGACCACTTTATCCGATCGCGAGCTCTCTCCATTTATACTTCATCTCAGTATACGAGCAGCTCGGCTCGTGGTCGTCGAAAGGGGTCGCATCTCGACAAACGAGAGGTTATCTTTGAGCCCGAGCATTCCCCTCTTTTCTAGTATCAGCAGCTTATATAGGCTGATTTTGGGTTTGTTTCCATTCTTAGCTCCGAATCTCTTCATTAAGAGGCGTAATCAGCTAAATGTCTAGAGTGGTTAGGCCTTCCCCTTATCTAAGGATTAACAAGATAAGTGCATTATCCCTTGAAATCAGCAGTGATCTTAACGGCTTGCGTAATAGACTGGATCACCTGGATATCTGCATAAATAGATGACTTCATAGATGATGAAGGTACACAATCTTTGAGCTCATATCCACCTTTTCACTTTATAATCATGTCTCGTCTGACTTAAGCTTCGAAGGGCCAACAGTTGAACGCCGGCCACCCTTAGTTTTCTCCTTTATTCTTTCAGGTTTGGAGGGAAGCTTGCTCGAAGGAAGGTGAATGTCTGGAGGATCCTGTTACCAAATCCAACGTAAACAGATTGGCGCCGTCTGTGGGAAATCAGGTTGTTAGAATTAGCTATTCTCATCATTGATCGTTATCTCCCACTATGCCTCCCAAAAAGACGGTTCATCCTTCCACTTCAAGACAGACGTTACCTCCGCCTGACATTACTGAACTAGCTTCTAATCTCCCTCAGACTGCATCGATGGGCATACTCCCTGGAGAGTCCAATTTGCCGTCACAGAACCTGTTTCACGATGTATTCGGCAGTCAAGACGACATCATGTGTTTCGTTGGGAACACACTTCTTACTCTCAAAGCTGGGCTTCAAACCTTATCTAATCGGTTTGATCAGCACTTTCTTGAACAACAACTACAACCTCCAGAAGGGCCGCCAGTGCGACCTGTACCATTAGCTTCCAGATATTCTGTAGGCGAGCCACGAACCCAAAGAAATCCTCCTTCAAACCAAATGCCGCTCGGCAATTAAATTACAGTACATCCTCCACAATCTATACACTCCAGCAACTCCCGGCAACAACAATCTCAGGGGTTTGCCGTCGAGACTTCGAGTTATACCTTACCATGGGAAAGAGATCTCAAGAGAATCGAGGATCGCTTCGACGATATGGAGTAATGATATCGATCTAACCTCCCACTTATTGCTCTTGCATAAATCCATCGATCTGAATCTCCCTTCACCCGTGAAATTATAGAAGCTCCCTTGCCTAAGAAATACCGAACGCCTATCATCGTCCCGTATATGGGCACCGACGATCCTCTCGAACATCTGGAGACGTATAGCTCTCTTATGGAGCTAGAAGGATATGGTTAAGAAATTATGTGTAGGGCTTTCTCCTTAACTCTAAAGGATGCATCGTGTACATGGTTTCGAGGCCTAAAACCTCGATTTATCGGATCCTTCTCCCAATTGTCGGAGGTCTTCCTTTCTCAGTTCATGGGAAGCATCTGCACTAAAAAACCAGCATCTCATTTAATGGATCTGAAGCAACAGCATGGGGAGACAATAAGGAGTTCACGGTTTGGCTCACTGCATAAGCCGTCCAAACTGAAGGTTATACCGAAGACAAAGGCCTCACTGCCCTTATATCCGGAATTACAAGCGAAAAATTTTGGTTCGCCCGGGACAAAAACCCTCCTAAAACTATGACGAAATTTCAAGCCAAGGCTAAAAAATACATCAATGCGGAAGAAGTCGCTTTGGCACGTCACAGTATGCAGGGCAAGAAGTGTAAGTCTGAGGAGATCTCTCCTCTGGATAAAAAATACCGGCGCGATCGACGGGACCGTTCCCCAAAGAAGCCCTACTTTGATAAATATCATAATTACACACCTCTTAACCAATCTCCTGAAAAAGTATTAGTGGAGATCAAGAACAAACCGTACGTGAAGTGGCCTTCAAGGATTAAGTCCGATCCTGAAAAAAGAGACAACAGGAAGTTCTTTTATTTCCATAAAGATCATGGACATAACACCCAAGATTGTATATCATTAAAAGATCAAGCCTTGATTCGAAAGAGTCATCTCTGGGATTACGTGGCGCGACAGGGTCGGTCACCTAAAAGAACGGAAGCCCCATCAGAAAGGAAAAAGTCACCTCAACATCACCCTTCGCAAGAAGATACTGAACCCACTGGTGAGATCCGAACCATTGCTGGAGGTCCAACTTGTGGAATAATGACCATAAAACGGTCATTCACTTCTTAAAAGAGAATATTCTTTCCTGGTTTGGTACACCTCGAGTCATCATCAGTGATGGAGGGTCTCACTTTTGTAATCGCCCATTTGAAACCTTAATGAAGAAATATGGTGTAACACACAAAGTGAGCACTCCCTATCACCCACAAACTAGTGGGCAAGCTGAGATATCCAATAGGGAGATTAAACACGTTTTAGAGAAAACGGTGAACCCCGATCGCAAGGATTGGTCGCTTCGGCTTACTGATGCGCTTTGGGCCTACCGTATTGCTTTTAAGACCCCTATTGTAATGTCTCCCTATAGACTTGTCTATGGGAAGGCTTGTCACTTGCCCGTGGAGTTAGAACATAGGGCATATTGGGCCATTAAGAAGATGAATTTTGATTCTGACAAGGCAAGCTCATTGCGCAAATTACAATTGAATGAACTTGCAGAAATCCGGAACGAAGCATACGAGAATGCGAGAATTTACAAGGACAAGACGAAGATATTCCATGATAAGAATATTCTCCGCAAGACATTCACGATCAATAAAAAAGTCCTCCTGTATAATTCTCACCTACATTTATTTCTGGGAAAATTGAGATCACGATGGATCGGTCCCTACATTGTGCAAACTGTCTATCCATATGGGACTGTCGAGTTGTTAAATCCAAGGAACGGCAACATTTTTAAGGTGAACGGGCAGCGATTAAAGCCGTTCTTTGAGAAATTTTCTTCAGAAGTTATGTCCATACCTCTGACTGATCCTGTCTACCAGGATGATTGATCTCCTAGTCTGATGGAGGTATAGAGTAGTTAGGATTAGGATTTTGTTTCTTTTGTTTGCTTCTGCTTAGGTTTGTTAGAAGGAGGAAGAATTTCACTTTTCACTTTTTCAGGTACTCTCATTCCTCACTCCCTTTTATTTTCAAATTGCTCTCATGTTTTGTTCATTGCGCATCTTTTACATTGAGGACAATGCAAGATTTGGTTGGGGGGTGTAGGATCACTTGGATGAATCCAGCGTTTTGTAACATTTCGAGCAATTATGTAGAAAATTTTCAATTTTTTGAAAATTCAAAACTCTTTTGGAAAACTTTGTTTCTATGCATTCAAGATGATATGAGCATAAGAGGAGGAGATATGAAGTATATGAGGTTGTATGTCTGGAACTTCTCATAGCATAATAGTTTTATATATGAATTCCCCTAGCTATGTGATTGATAGAAAATTTGAACACTTTTACACCTAGTTCACATTACACGATTTTCATGAGTTGAAAGAATTATGTGATTTGTGGGTTAGCTAGACTTTGATTTAAGGTGCTGAGAAACCAGGCCGGGGTACTTTGTCCATCCTTGTCCATGGGAAAATAACGAAAGATATGGATTTCTAAAAATCCTATCTAATTTAAAAGAAAAAGGAAAAGGAAGGATGAAATTGGGAAAGATGGAAAAATGGTGGAAATTCCGATTATGGCTACCTATTACCAACTGGGGGATGGTCTGCCCGTAACCAAAGCCGGAAATGGGACGTAGTGTGAAAGTCGTCGGAAGGACAGTAAGGCAAATTCCCGTCATTGGCTTGTTGTTGCTTTATATACCTTGAGATCTTTAGTCTGGTTGATCTATGAAGAAGATAATCCTAGAAACTCATGAGATGAATTTTCACTATGCACATTAGGTTGGGTTTGTTCAAGTTCTTCTATTTATCAACCAACCAGCGGGAACCTTACATGAATGCTTGTCGTGTTTTGAGGGTTTACAGTTTCAACCTCTGTCACCTAATATTTTTGAATTTTACACTTGTATGTCTTGGGATGTATAGAAGAATGGTTTCTAAGGGAGAGTTGAGTTTTGGAGAATGGAATTGATTTCACGCATGTTTTGCTAGGGACTAGCAAAATGCTGGTTGGGGGGTGTGTTGAGCTCTCAATTGTGCATATTCTAGCCCCAATTCATCACTCATTATGCAAGGTTTTCATGATTTAAAGACTAATTTAATGCATGTGTTGTGATTGCAGGAATGAGAGTGGACTTCACTCAATTGAAGATGAAAAGGGTCCATTTAGAACCATGGAATGAAGATCGAAGGAGGACCAAGAGGAAGAAGGAAGCAAGGAGTAAAAGAGAGAAGTCATCAAATGAGGGCTAAGATAGGTCATTTATGCATATTGAAGATCAAAGGAATGAAGGACCAAAGGTGGAGCAAAAGCACATTGAAGATGAAGGAGGAGAAGCTGACGATTTCAGCCAAGTTCATGTCCATCGGCCGGCCAGTCACAGCCATCGACCGGCCGGCCAAACCCTCCAGAAAGAGAAAAATCTCTTGACATATTTTTATGAAGGCCGACCCACTGACCGACCGGTCGGACAGACTGGCCAACCGGCCGGCTGAAGGGTCGGCCTATCCATTGCAATGTTCAGAAAACTCAGCAGATTAAAGGCCGACCCACTGACCAACCGGCCGGACAGACTGGCCGACCGGTCGGCTGGTGGGTCGAACTGTGAAAAAACACTCTAGTGAAAATTTCAATTGCAAGCACTTTGTCCGACCGATCGGATAAGGGGTCCGACCGGTCGGTCAGCCACTCAGACCGATCGTGCGACCGGTCGGTAAGCTGCGGACTTTCTGTTTCTTGCGCCGAAAATCTCTGCGCACTGCTTAAGCTTACGCAGATTCTGGAATATTCTGATGTTGCGGAGCCTTCCCACTATAAAAGGACACCTAGGGATCGTTCCTAGGGTATCTAAGAAGAGTTTGAGCAAGGTGGGAGGCGGCGGAAGTGGATTTCGGAGTTCCACAACTCCTTCTAGTTTGTTTTTGCTGTTTTTATGATTTTTCTAGTTGTTTCATGTTTCCTTGGATATGAGCAGCTAAACCTCTTAGCTAGGGCTAAGAGGTGAAGCTTGTAGTGGATCTAAGATGTTTCAATTCGTTTTTAGTTGGTTTTCATAGTTATGAACAATGGTTTGAAGTTAATACAAGTTCCAAGTAGTTTTTCTTAGTCTTATGATGACTCATAGATGTTTGGGAGAATTGCTTGAGTTCTTAATGGTTGAATGTTAGTCTAGACCTGTATGATCCGAGGAATTGGAGTACGCTCTAGTACTATGATCTTCATGTAGGAACTTCCTACCAAAGTTCTTCTTTTCTGGTTTTTTGAATTATGTATGGGATTGTGCATGTGATTTGATTCAAGTTCAAATCATGATCTAGCTTTGTCTGGTGATAGGACTTAATGATGATCATGATTATGAACTTAGTTTATTGGAATTGGGACTGACCTGTGCAATTGAGCATGCTCATCCTAGCTTGCCTTGAGTGAATCATATACATTGGCCTTACATATGACAGATTGTTTGGTTTAACAGCTCTATCATCCGGCTAGACATATCTTAATTTCGATTCTAGTTGAGAGAATGAGAAACCACAGCGAATTGAGCATCAAGGATTGCTACAAGTGGATCCTTGAACCCCAAGTGCCTTTTTTATAATTGTTTACCTTCAATTTAGTTCAAAGTTGTTACTTACATCAATCTCATACAAAATCTGATTGTTATCTTCTCAATAGAAACTATTGGATGTGTTTGTGAATTCCTACATAAGTCCCTGTGGATCGACCTCGGTTTTACCGAGTCTATTACTACATTGCAACCCTACACTTGGGGAAGCGAACAAGTTTTTGGCGCCGTTGCCGAGGACTTTGACGGTTTTTCACAAATTTATGAAAATAGTATCTATTTAGGATTTTTAGGATTTTAGGACTAACTTAGTCTGTTTTGTTTGATTTTCCTTTTGCAGGGATTTCTAGGAAGCTGCAGAAGATATAAGGATGTCAAGTGCCGAATCAGGTTCTATCTTTCTAAACCTTACTCTTCTCCTTCTCCTATTTGTTCCTATTGCATTCATCTCTTGTAGAGTGGGTGGAGATTCCTTTTTGGATCTCTGAAAGGTAGGCCTTGTGCCACCTGGATTCCTATTGGTCGGCTCTGCTGTCTTGGATCACCTTGTGCTAAGAGATTTCTCTTCTCACCTCTACTCCTCTTTCTTCTTTCTGCACTTTTTCTCAAAAGATTCAAAGAGTGGGTGGGGAGTTCTTTGAACCCGTATTGACCAGGAGAAATCGATCTCTATCCTTGCTTCTGGCATAGCCATTGCAAGACACCTTGTGCTTCAGTCCTAGAGAAGAGTAAAGAAGGGAAGGAAGAATTCGTTTCTCTTTTCGTTTCATATTTTTTTGAATTTGCATGCCACATTGGGCTCGAGATTCCAATAACCGACTCATTAGTGAAGGGGGAATAGTTGAAGGAATTGACAGAGAGCCACGTGCTAGGAGACATCTAAACTCTCCAATTTTGTCTGAAAACGTGGCTGCAAATCAACCTAATCCGATGGCCAATCCTAATTTGGGCCAAAACCAAACTGAAACGGGGGAGAATGTGGTTGAGAATGTTCCCCGACCAAGAACTTTACGTGATTTCTTGCAACCGGCAAGAGCGAGCACTCCCTCATTCATAGTTTTTCCACAAAATGCAGGGAATGTGGATTTGAAGCCGGGAGTGATCCAACTTCTCCCTAAATTCCATGGATTAGACAGTGAAAGTGCCTATGAACACCTTAAGGAGTTTGATGAGGTAATAACCACCATGCACTTTGCTAATGTGACTGATGATGTGGTGAGACTCAAATTCTTCCCTTTTACTCTTAAAGATAAAGCTAAAGGTTGGCTTCATGCATTAAGGCCAAGATCAATTGGTGCGTGGACTGATATGCATAGGGAATTAATAAAAAAATTCTTCCCTACTCACAAAACAAACATGTTGAAGCGCCTTATCATGAACTTTGCCCAAAAGGAAGATGGAACCTTCTTCCAATGTTGGGAGAGGTTTAAGGACTTATTAAACGCATGCCCACATCATGGCTATGAAATTTAGCGGGTTATAAGCTTTTTCTATGAAGGACTGACTTCACCCATGCTCCAATTTGTAGAGATGATGTGTAATGGGGAGTTCATGAATAAGGAAGCTGATGAAGCATGTGATTATTTGGAAGAATTGGCTGAGAATGCACAGTCTTGGGATACATCGAAACCAACAAATTCCAAGACTGGCCAACAAAAGGAAAGAGGGAGAATGTATGTCTTATCGGAAGAGGATAGCATAAGTGCACGGGTGGCTAGCCTCACAAGAAAGGTCGAAGCCATGGAATTGAGGAAAGGAGAGACGATCAACTCTAATGACGTTGAAACTGTCTGTGGAATTTGTCCCGGAAATCAACATACAACATAAGATTGTCCCACAATTTCAGCAGTTCAGGACATCTTACAAGAACAATCAAACGCCATAAACAGTTATCAACGACAATTTGGTGCTCCTAACTCAAACACGTTTAATGCTAGTTGGAAGAACCATCCCAACTTCAGTTGGAGGAATGGACCCACTGCGAATGCAACCAATATCCCTCGAGCTCAACCTATACTAGGTCCATCTCTAGTCATTACTCCAAAAGTTACGCTAGAGGAGATGTTGGGTGCATTTGTATCGGTTCAAGCTGAGTATAACAAGACAAATTCTCTGAAAATAGATGGGTTCATGGAAGAGCAATTGAAATTCAATCAAAATTCAACTCAAGCCATCAATGAATTGAAAACCTCAATGGCTAGAGTTGAATCTCATCTCAGTGTTAGGGAGAAAAACACACTTCCTGCCCAACCTCTTCCTAACCCAAGAACCCAATTTGAGATACAAGATGCAAGCTCATCCTCCCAACATACGGAGCATGTTCAAGCTATCACCACTTTGAGAAGTGGAAAAGTTATTGACAAATCTAATCCGATGAAGGCCCCAAAGCCTAAGGATCCGAAAAATTCCAAATAGGATGATAGCTCAAACAACACTCTACAAGAGCAAGAACCGGAAAGACAATACAAACCGGTTGCCCCGTTTCCACAAAGGTTGATTTCACCTAAACCTTTAGACAAAAATCTGGAAATTTTAGAAGTTTTCAAGCAGGTGAAGATCAACATCCCGTTGTTGGATGCCATAAAATAAATACCATCTTATGCCAAATTTCTAAAGGAATTGTGTACGGTCAAAAGGAAACACAATGTTCACAACAAAGTACTTTTGACTGAGAATTTGAGCGCTATCATCAAACAAGAGGTGCCCCAAAAATACAAGGATCCGGGTAGTCCAACCATCTCATGCATCATAGGAGACTACCGGATTAAACAAGCCTTACTCGATTTGGGGGCAAGTGTGAATCTCATTCCATACTCGGTCTACGAACAACTTGGGTTAGGTGAATTGAAATCGACCAAAACCACACTCCAACTTGCTGATAGATCCATTCGTATATCGAGAGGAATGATTGAGGATATTCTAGTCCAAGTGGATAAATTCTACTATCCAGTAGACTTTATTATCGTGGATACACATCCCGTGATAGGTACCGGTGCTCAAATTCCCGTCATACTTGGCCGCCCTTTTCTAGCTACTTCCAATGCGATTATCAATTGTAGAAATGGGCTGGTACAAATGTCTTTTGAAAATATGACACTTGAGCTGAATATATTTGATTTATGCAAGTAACCATGGGAGGTTGATGATGAGATCCACGAGATAAATATGATTGAATCAATCGTGGATGATACATTCCCCTTATCATTATATTCCGATCCTTTGGAGGCATGTGTGGCCCATTCTCATGAGATAAATGATGACACAATACGAGAGATGAATGTCATTTTAGATGCAATGCCGGTGCTTGATAACAAAAGGTGGAGGGCCCTATTTGAGCCTTTGCCCGTAAACGAGAACAAAGCCCTCCCATCCAATATCAAGGCACCAACACTCGACCTAAAACCATTACCAAGTGAGCTGAAATATGTCAATTTAGGTCGAGATGAGACATATCCAGTGGTGATTTCTTCCCACTTGGATGAGGAACAGGAGAGTAGGCTAATGGCCACTCTATTAGAGCACAAGAGTGCCATTGGATGGTCGATTGCGGATCTCAAAGGCATAGACCCACTGATTTGTACTCATCGCATACACCTTGCGGAGAATGCGAAAACATCTAGGCAACCACAAAGATGACTTAATCCAAACATGAAGGATGTGGTTAAGGCTGAAGTGGTAAAACTATTGGATGTGGGTATTATCTACCCAATATCAGATAGTCAATGGGTGAGTCCAACTCAAGTGGTGCCTAAGAAATCCGGGATCACCATTGTAGCCAATGCCAATAATGAACTCATACAAACCAGAGTCACTACCGGTTGGAGAATGTGCATTGACTACCAGAAGCTAAACACTGTAACGAGGAAAGACCACTTCCCCCTACCGTTTGTTGATCAAATTTTAGAACGGTTGGCGGGTCATTCCCATTTTTGCTTCCTTGATGGCTATTCAGGGTACAACCAAATAGAGATTGCCCGTGAAGACCAAGAAAAGACTACATTCACATGTCCGACGAATGCCGTTTGGACTATGCAATGCCCCTGGCACCTTTCAGCGTTGTATGATGAGTATATTTTCTGATATGGTGGGGACAATTCTCGAAGTCTTCATGGATGATTTTTCAGTATTTGGTTGTAGCTTTGATGAGTGCCTTATGCACTTGAAGGCTATGCTGGAAAGATATGAAGAGAAGAACCTTACGCTGAATTAGGAGAAGTGTCACTTTATGGTTCAAAAGGGAATTGTACTTGGTCACATTGTTTCACAAAATGGAATCGAGGGGGACAAAGCGAAAATTGATCTTATCTCTAACCTTCCACCAACCAAGAGCATACGAGATGTGCAGTCCTTCTTGGGACACGCAAGATTTTATAGAAGGTTCATAAAGGACTTCAGTTCACTTTCTCGTCCATTATGTAACCTACTTCAAAAGGAAACTTCATTCGAGTGGAATGAAGAATGTCAAAACGCCTTTACCACTTAAAGGTATGTTGACATGTGCTCCCATAATGCAACCACCTGATTGGAGCCTTCCTTTTGAAATTATGTGTGATGCTAGTGACTGTTAACGTCAGATTTTGTAACAGGATCCTCCGGACGTTCACCTTCTCTCCAATAGAGACTTCCTCCATCAGACCTGAAAGAAGACAGAAAGCAACTAAGGGTGGCCGACGTCCAGCCGTTAGCCCTCCGATGCTTAAGTCAGATAAGGCAGGAAGGAAAATAGCCAAGCAACCGAGGCTAGAGATTGAATATTGTGTACCTGTATCTTAATGGAGTCTTCTCCTTATATAGATCTGAAATGATCCAATCTGTTACGTAAGATATCGAGATCCCGCTGATTTCGTGGGATAAGATTCTTATCCTCAGATAAAAGGGGAATCTAATCCAATGACTCATCCGATAGTTTCGTTCCTTGATAGCGATTCCTTGAGACTCGGAACCACTGAAGAAGATAAGCCCAATCTCGGCCTATACGGGCTGCTGGTACTGAGGGCTAAGAGATATCACCACAGAAAAAGCTGTTCGCATGTTGGAAGATGGTCGCGAGTCCAAGTGCTCGCTCATTCAGATGTAACACCTTTCAACGACTTGTGAGAAGGTCTGCTCGCAGGAAAAACACAACTTTTTCGAAGCTTCGGTAGTCGAGCATCATTTTTCCTAATATGGGAGCTGCGAACAGACGTTCTCGATAGTCGAATAAAGGTGCTCGCGAGATAGGAGTATCTTCAGAATATGTGAGTCGCGAACAGACGTTCTCGATAGTTGAATAAAGGTGTTCGCGAGATCGGGGTATAATAAGAAGCCTCGAGCAGATGATCTCCGCTATTTTTGACTATAACAGTGCCCCCCAAGTCCTTACCGCCAGGAATTCTAAGGGAAGGACTTATTCACTATCACACGTAACCGCCTGCTGCCTTCATCGAGAATGAAACTGTACATGATTAGGCTGGAATTAATAAGCGCCAGCTTTCCGCAGCCTTTCCACAGTCAGGAAGTGAAGAGACGCTCGCCACGTGTCCGGAGAGTTAATGGGCGTGCCTGCTCGACTGCCGCGCCGAAGGAAGGGCTGCCACGTATCACCAGATGCGGCGGAATGATTGCCTATAAATATACGGAGTCCGCCATTTCTCTGGTTTTCTACAGGAGCTTTTCGAACGAAAGGAATTTCCAATCATCCTTCTTTCATACTCCTTCCTCCGGTGCTCCCTTTCCTCCTTTCTTTCTTATCTGGGTACAGTCCTTTTCTTTTTTCTTTTTTATCTTCTTTAACCTCCTTATGGCTGGGGACTCTGATAAGACCACCGTCCCGCTGGGAGATGCTACACCGGAATCCTTTGCTTCTAGTAATGCGAGGGTTTCGGTAGGCAGATATACGGCGACCGGATATCCCTCCATTTTATCGGAGGACCGGTTGGTTGAATTACGGGAGAGATATCGGATCCCTGACTCCGTCACTCTCCGGTTGCCCGGAGATGGAGAAACACCGGACTCTCCTCCCCCAGGGTGTGTGGCCTTCTATGAGTACCAGCTCATCCTGGGGATACGCCTTCCTCTCCATCCTTTCGTTCGAAATGTGCTTCGAAGCTATAAGATTGCCCCCGGGCAACTTATTGTGAATGGATGGAGGGTGGTCCTGGGCTCCTTCGCCCTTTGGGCTCAGGCCGGCAACGGGGAGCTCACAGCTGAAGAATTCCTCCGTATGTTTCGCTTGAAGAAGGCGCCCTCCAGCGAAGGCTGGTACTACCTGTGTTACTGGCACCGGGATAACTTCGTGCTAGGGAAGCCCTCTTAGAACTATCCCGGCTGGAGGAAACAGTGGTTCTATGCTTCCGGAAACTGG
Source organism: Liriodendron chinense (assembly GCA_003013855.2). Taxonomy (NCBI): domain Eukaryota; kingdom Viridiplantae; phylum Streptophyta; class Magnoliopsida; order Magnoliales; family Magnoliaceae; genus Liriodendron; species Liriodendron chinense. Next base: position 1,815,196 of record PVNU02002850.1, read on the forward strand.
GAATCTGCCTCCTCCAGGGGTCCAGGAGTGACCCGTTTTTTCTGTGAAGGTAGGCACAATTCTACATTGTGCTATTTCTCCAGTTAAAATTCTAGGGTTTATATATATTTTGACCGCTACTTGTGCTCGCAGGTATCCCGGCCCTGAACAAGCCAAACTTGAAGGGAGGGATTAACGAGAAGATAGTAAAAGTATACAAGGTGCCTGTTGGTGATAGGCACATCGAAGCCTGCTTGTCCTACTCGCAACTCGCGGCAGCGGGATTGATATCCGGCGAAGAAGTCACGATGACCAAAGCTGGAGAAAAGAGGGGTCTGTTACCTCGATTAAAAGGCATAAACTCGAAAAGGCAGAAGAAGTCTGCCGGACCTTCTCAACCATCCGCCCGCAAGGGTAGCGACCAACCTGCCCTTCTCGCGAGCACGGTGGGGGCACCAGCAGTGCCCAACATCCCCTCACTAGTGGTGGCACCTGGACCGCCAGTGATTAACATTACTGACAACTCCCCTGATGGGGCAAGGGCCAGCTACCCCCCAGCTGATGAGGCTCGCGAGCAAACAGAACCTCGCGAGCCGGTTCCTGCTCGCGAGTTGACCCCTGTTGGCGAGCCGGGACCTGCTCGCGAGTCGGTGGCCCCACCTGTCGCGAGCACGACTGGGTTGGTCGTCGCCTAGCCGTCTGGAGGTGGAACATTCTCTATTCCTCGCCACCTCCATCCGATTTGTAAATTTTTGTTCGACAACGTTACCCCTTAAACTTTTGGCTCTCTTCCCGAGCCAAGCCCTGAGAACCTCTTCCTTATGGCGGGGGTAAGGATGGTTCGGGTAAGACCTTGGAGATTTTGTTTAACTTCATTATTTTTGGACTCTCAAGTATTTTTTCTCACGTTTTTCTTTTTCATTTTGCAGGGCTTAGATCTTATCTTACGGACGAAGCGAGATATCGTCGCCGCTCGTCGCGTGATCGATGAGGCAGAAGGGAAGAGGATCGCCTTGAAGAAGGCGGTTCAGGGACGAGATCAACTCCTCAAGGCCCGCGAGGCAGTGATCTCGAAGAGAGATGAGGAGAAGAAGATCCTCATCGAGAAAGTCCAAGTCCTGACCGATAGGTATCAGGCTTTGGATTCTAACTTCGCGAAGCTCGCAGGATTGAAGGAGAAAGCGGAGAGAGAGAGAGGGAGATCTTTCGTCAAGATAAGATCTCGCTGGAGGAGCGACTTGCGGAGGCCAAGTTGCAGCTTAAAGAAGTCAGCGAGAACTTGGAGAAGGAGCGTTCCGATCTCGCACAGCTCAAGGACGACTCGATCCACTGGGACGAGGAGAAAGTCGCCTTGGTAAAAATGCTCTCGAAGGAAGGGCCTCGGGCAATTTCTGAGTTCTGAAATTCGCAGCTATATGACGATGAAAGATATGAGTCATATGATGCTGGTCGCGACTTTGCGCTAAGAGTAGTGCAACGAATGTCCCCATCCTTTGATATGGGGTAATTTGGACGAGTCGCGACCATCATAGCTGCAGAGGAGCAAGCTGCTGCTGAGAATGAGGTGACTGAAGCCACGCAGGTTGGAGGGGCTCCAGAAATGGGCCCTGAAGTCGAGAGCACGGCTCCTCCTCCGAGAGATTGATTTTCCTTTTTGTTTTCCTTTCTCCTGTACTTGCGAGCAGATATTTGTAAACATTTGACATTAATGAAAAGATATTTTTGGAAGTGTTCTTGTTCTTCTTGTTTCTTTCTCTTTCCCCTTCATGCAATGAATGCCTTCTCGTTTCAATGAGTTTATGCTCAACCCGGGGGGTCGTAGTGACCATACCTTCGTGGAGATAGACTGATCCATCGATTGAGAAATGAATTGTGCTCAATCCGGGGGGTCGTGATGACCATACCCTCGTGTAGACTGATCTATTGATTGAGAAATGAATTGTGCTCAATCCGGGGGGTTGTGATGACCATACCCTCGTGGAGATAGACTGATCTATCGATTGAGAAATGTATTGTGCTCAATCCGGGGGGTCGTGATGACCATACCCTCGTGGAGATAGACTGATCTATCGATTGAGAAATGAATTGTGCTCAATCCGGGGGGTCGTGATGACCATACCCTCGTGGAGATAGACTGATCTATCGATTGAGAAATGTATTGTGCTCAATCCGGGGGGTCGTGATGACCATACCCTCGTGGAGATAGACTGATCTATCGATTGAGACTCCAAGTTTACCAAGGGTAGAAGGATGGTCGAGAGTACAAACAGGCTCTTCTGCAGTGTTGTTTTTGATCCATAAAATGGAAATGTGACCATCCTAGGTGAATTTAACCCTACCAAAGGTAGGCAATTGGCCAAGAGATTGTATGCATCTTCTTCAGGGCTATTCAGGTCCAAGTGAATGGAATAGCGACCAAAAGATATCTTTGACTTTTTATTCAAAAAATCTCGTTGTGAACTACATCGAATCTAGGAGAAGTATTGCAGCAAATGCTCCACGTGTCAAGGGCGACGTACGGGTTTTCCCTGCATGTCTTCGAGGTAATAAGTACCAGGTCGCACAATCTTAATAACCCGATACGGGCCTTCCCAATTTGGATCCAGCGAACGAGCTGGAACTCTGAGTTTTTGCTTCAGGACCAAATCTCCGAGCTTGAAGGATCTAGGCCGAACCTTAGCATTCCGATAGCGAGCAATACGTTGTTGATATGTGGCCGCTCGTACTTGGGAGGTATTTCTTCGTTCTTCCAAGAGATCGAGATGAAGTCGAAGATCTTCCTGATTACCCATGGGGTCATACTGCCCGATCCGATACGAGGGCACTTGAATTTCCACTGGTACTACTGCGTCGACACCAAATGCTAAGGAGAAAGGGGTTTCACCTGTTGATGTACAAGTCGTGGTTCTATATGCCCATAGTACTTCTGGCAGAAGTTCTGGCCATATACCTTTACATTCATCTAGCTTGGTCTTTAAGTGGTGCTTGATGATCTTATTCACTGCCTCAACTTGCCCATTTGCCTGAGGATGATATGGAGAGGTGCGGAGGTTACGTATCTTCCATTTTTCACAAAATTCATCAAAGGCTGCGTTGTCGAACTGTGTTCCGTTGTCGGTAATTATAGTGTGAGGGAGTCCGAAACGGCATATGATATTTCTCCATATGAACTTAGTAGTTTGTTTCTCAATAATCTTGGCTAATGGTTCTGTTTCGGCCCATTTGGTGAAGTAATCGACTCCTACTATCGCGAATCTATTTTGTCCTTTTCCAGTAGGCAAGGGACCGATGATATCAACCCCCCATAGCGCGAAAGGCCAAGGACTATCTACTGGAGTCATTCGCTCGGATGGTACATGAGGTATAGGAGAATATCGCTGGCACTTATCACATTTTTTGGAGAATGCAATTGCATCTGCTTTCATAGTGGGCCAATAATATCCTTGCCTCATCGCCTTATATGCTAGGGATCGCCCCCTGGGGTGGTTACCGCATGCCCCCTGGTGTATTTCATCGAGAACACGAAGTTCTTCTTCTGGATGAAGACACCTTAAATAAGGCAGGGAAAAACTTTTGCGTAACAATATTCCGTCTTGTAAGGTATACCTAGCGGCTCGATGACGAATTTATCTTGCAACTTTCTTGTCGTCTGGGAGGTATCCGTCTCTGAGATAAAGGATAATGGGGTCCATCCAACATGGAGATGATTGTACCGATATTACTTGCTCAAGAGTTGCTTGGTCGATACTCGGGTTCTGAAGATGCTCGATGGGGATTGAATGTGATAACTCAGATTCTGGTGCAGAGGCGAGCTTTGCCAGGGAATCTGCGAGTTGGTTCTTCTCGCGAGGAATATGAATTATTTCATAAGTCTTCAGTTTCGCGAGCAAGATGAGGACACGAGACTTGTATAAGGCCATCCTTTCTTCTTTGCCATCGAATTCACCGAGTACTTGGTTGACAATGAGCTGAGAGTCGCTATGAATTAGCAGATTCTGAATTGAAAGGACAATTGCTAGTTCGAGGCCAACGATCAGGGCCTCATATTCTGCTTCATTATTTGAGATGCGAGAATCGAAACGTAGAGCATATTGGAAATGCGACCCATCGGGAGCCACTAAAATTAGGCCCGCTCCGCTACCAGTGGCCCGCGACGACCCGTCCATGAAGAGTGACTAAGAAGGCTGGTCGTTGATCGCGGCATTATCATCCGAAGAGTATGTGAATTCGGCGATAAAGTCAGCCACGGCGTGGCCCTTGACTGCAGTCCTGGGGCAGAATGAGATATCGTGCTCACTGATCTCGACCGCCCATTTAGTTAAGCGTCCAGAAGCCTCAGGTTTTTGAAGGACTTGCCGTAGCGGATGATTTGTTGGTACTAGAATAGCGTGGGCTTGAAAGTATGGTCGCAGTTTTCGAGCTGCTGTGACTAAGGCCAGGGCCAGCTTTTCCATATCAGAATACCGAGTTTCTGCATCAACCATTGCTCGACTGATATAATAAATGGGCCTTTGCACTCCGGAATCTTCTCTTATTAAATCGGCGCTAACGGCCGTAGAGGACACAGATAAATAAAGAATGAGTTGCTCATGTGCTACAGGTTTAGATAAAATGGGGGGTGTGCTTAGGTATTGCTTCAGTTGTTGAAAGGCTTCTTCACACCGTGGTGTCCATTTCCAATCAGACTTGGCCGTTGCACGAAGGAGTTTGAAGAATGGTAAGCATTTGTCAGACGCTCGCGAGATGAACCTATTCAACGATGCGATGCGACCAGCCAAACGCTGGACGTCCTTAAGAGTGGTCGGGGATTTCATCTCCATCAATGCTTTTATTTTTTCGAGATTTGCCTCAATTCCTCGCTGACCGACCATGAATCCGAGGAACTTTCCAGCAGATACCCCGAATGCACACTTTTCTGGATTCAACTTCATCTGATATTTCCTCATCAGATCGAAGACTTCTTGAAGGTCAGAAAGATGGTCATCTTCTACGATGCTCTTCACGAGCATGTCATCGACGTAAACTTTCATATTTCTGCCGATTTGGGCAGTGAATATTTTGTTGACGAGGCGCTGATAGGTGGCCCCTGCATTTTTAAGACCAAACGGCATTACCTGGTAGCAATATAATCACCAATCTGTGATAAAGGTAGTATGCTGGCTATCAGGTGGATGCATCATGATCTGGTTGTAACCAGAATAAACATCCATAAAACTAAGCAGAGCGTGTCCTGCTGTTGAATCGACCAGCTGGTCGATCCGCGGCGTCGGGAAGCTATCTTTAGGACAGGCTTTGTTCAAATCTGAATAGTCGACGCACATTCTCCATTTACCATTAGCTTTGCGGACGAGAACTACGTTAGCGACCCACTCTGGGTAGTCAACTTCTTTTATGAAATTAACCGTAAGCAGCTTCTCGACTTCAGCTTTGATCGCCTTTTGCCTTTCTGCAGTGAAGGCACGTCGACGCTGGTGTACGGGTTTATGCTTCGGGTCGATATTCAGACGATGTGCGATGACATTGGGGTCGATCCCTGGCATATCTTTATGAGACCAAGCAAACACTTCTTGGTATTCGGTGAGAAAACGGACCAGATCTTCACGATAGACACCATTTAAAGAGGATCCAATGTATACGACCTTGGACGGGTCGTCTTTGGTTAAGTGAATCGCTACTGTCTCTTCCCCAGAAGTTCCTGATTGAAGGGCGTTTTCTCTCGGATCTAACGAGGTGTTTGTTGAAGAGTTGGGTGAATCTTGTGCTATCACCATAACGGGTGTCGCTTGAGCTTTCTTTCAATCTTGTAGGGCTATCTCGTAGCAAGACCGAGCCTCCTTTTAATTTCCTCGCACAACCCCAACACCATTTGGGGTAGGGAACTTGACGCATAAATAGGATGGGTGTAAGGCTGCCCCAACTTTATTAAGCGATGGCCGCCCCAAAATGGCGTTATATGCTGATTTACGATCCACCACGAGGAAGTTTACGAAGACGGTAGTCTTCGCTGGACTTTCTCCAAAAGTAATTGGGAGATCAATGCTTCCTTCAAGTGTTACCACCTCACCTCCGAAGCCGACGAGAGGAGTCGAAACTGGTTTGAGTAGGCTTTTGGCAAGTGCCATTTTGTTGAAAGCCTCCAGATACAGAATATCAGCTGAACTACCTGTATCCACCATAATTCGATGAGTCAGATAATTCAATACCTTTAATGCGACTACGATGGAGTCTTCGTGTGGGAAGTGAATTCCTGCTGCATCTTCGAGGGAGAAGGAAATTGGAAGATGGCTGGCTTTTGACGCGCTGGATGCCTGTTCCAGCCAATAAATATGCTGGGGTTCTTTAGACGCCTTCCGAGTGTATGCTTTCCTTGAAGCTTGAGAGTCGCCCCCGCAAGCTGGTCCTCCGACGATGGTGCGGATTTCTCCAGTTGGCTCAGCGTCCTCTTGGGCAGTATGATGATGAGATGGTTCCTTTTGGCGTGGTGAGGCTTTCGCCCTTTCTAGTGATCGATTTTTACGAGCGACAAAATCCTGGAGATGGCCCTTTCGAATAAGGGCTTTAATATGATCTCGTAGAGAGATGCAGTCCTGGGTTCTATGCCCGTGATCTTTGTGGAAGTAACAGAACTTGCTCTTGTCTCTCTTCTCGGGATCGGATTTGATCTTTGCAGGCCACTTTACATATGGCTTGTGTTTAATTTCCATTAGAACCTTTTCATGAGACCGATTGAGAGGAGTGTAGTTATGATATTTACCAGAATAAGGCTTCTTGGGAGAACGATCGCGCTGATCACGACGATATTTTTTATCTGCAGAAGAGGTTCCCTCTGGCTTGCGTTTCTTACCCTGTACTTCATGGCGTGTCAATGCGACTTCTTCTGCATTGATATATTTCTAAGCTTTGGTTTGGAATTCTGCCATAGTTTTCGGAGGGCTCTTATTTAAGGCAAACCTGAATTTCTCGCTCGTTATTCCGGCTATGAGGGCTGTAAGACCTTTTTCTTCAATATAACCCTCAGTTTGAACGGCTTCGGCAGTGAACCTTACTGTGAACTCCTTTATTGTCTCCCCATGCTGCTGTTTCAGATCCATTAGATGGGAGGTTGGCTTCTTAATGCGAATGCTTCCTATGAATTGAGAAAGGAATAACTCCGATAACTGTGAAAAGGAGCTGATGGAACAAGGTTTTAGTCCCAGGAACCACGTACGAGCTGCTTCCTTCAATGTTAGGGAAAAAGCCCTACACTTGATTTCTGAGCCATGTCCCTCCAACTCCATAAGAGACCTATATGTTTCCAGGTGTTCAAGGGGGTCGCCAATACCTGTGTACGGGGTGATGACAGGCGTTCGATATTTTCTAGGTAACGGTGCCTCCATAACCTCGCTGGTGAAGGGGGACTCGGATTGATGTATCGCCGCCATGACGGTAGATGGTCGATTTGCCTGGTATCGCTGCTCTATAACGTCAAAACGATCATGGATTCTTTTGAGATCTCCTTCCCATGGTAAGGTATAGCCTAATGTTTCGATGGTGGAGTCCTGAGGTTGAGGTTGGTGAGACGCACTAGAATGTACGGAATGTGGAGGTAGCACAGGGGGGTGGTTGCCGAGTGGTGTTCGGTTTAACGGAGGATGATTTGGTTGAACCCGTGGTTCGTCCACAGAATGTCTGGAAGCCACCGGAATGGGTTGCGGTGGTAACCCCTCAGAGGGTTGTCTCTGTGGTTCGGGGAAAATGCTGATCAAGCCGATTTGACAGGGCCTGAACTCCGGCATTTAGAGTTAGAAGAGTAGTTCTGAGGAAACGTAGAACGTTGTCTTGATTTCCAGAGGCCTCCAATAATGGATTCGCTGACGGCATATTTGGGGCTCCTTGAGGGATATTCGTCGAAGTGGGGAGAGGGACATGTACGGATTCCATCTCATCGGGCGGAGGTGGTGCCTGCCTTGAAGTCGAAGGATGAACAGCCTTTTTAGGAGGCATATCAGAAGGATTTTGATCAGTGGTTAGGACGATTGACTTTGACGATCAAGTCGTTCCCACAGACAGCGCCAAACTGTTAACGTCAGATTTTGTAACAGGATCCTCCGGACGTTCACCTTCTCTCCAATAGAGACTTCCTCCGTCAGACCTGAAAGAAGACAGAAAGCAACTAAGGGTGGCCGGCGTCCAGCCGTTAGCCCTCCGATGCTTAAGTCAGATAAGGCAGGAAGGAAAATAGCCAAGCAACCGAGGCTAGAGATTGAATATTGTGTACCTGTATCTTAATGGAGCCTTCTCCTTATATAGATCTGAAATGATCCAATCTGTTACGTAAGATATCGAGATCCTGCTGATTTCGTGGGATAAGATTCTTATCCTCAGATAAAAGGGGAATCTAATCCAATGACTCATCTGATAGTTTCGTTCCTTGATAGCGATCCCTTGAGACTCGGAACCACTGAAGAAGATAAGCCCAATCTCGGCCTATACGGGCTGCTGGTACTGAGGGCTAAGAGATATCACCACAGAAAAAGCTGTTCGCATGTTGGAAGATGGTCGCGAGTCCAAGTGCTCGCTCATTGAGATGTAACACCTTTCAACAACTTGTGAGAAGGTCTGCTCGCAGGAAAAACACAACTTTTTCGAAGCTTCGGTAGTCGAGCATCGTTTTTCCTAATATGCGAGCTGCGAACAGACGTTCTCGATAGTCGAATAAAGGTGCTCGCAAGATCGGGGTATAATAAGAAGCCTCGAGCAGATGATCTCCGCTATTTTTTACTATAACAGCGACTATGCTATTGGGGTCGTGCTAGGCCAAAGAAAAGAGAAAAAGCCATGTGTCATCTACTATGCAAGTAGAACCCTAAACTCAGCCCAAGCAAACTACACTACTACTGAAAAAGAACTTTTAGCCGTAGTTTTTGCCTTGGACAAGTTTAGGTCCTACTTGATTGGATCCAAGATCATCATATTCACTGACCATGCCGCACTTAAGTACCTTCTCTCTAAGAAGGATGTTAAACCACGGTTGTTAAGATGGATCCTTCTACTCCAGGAATTTGACATAGAAATACGTGATAAGAAAGGAGTAGAAAATGTCGTGGTTGACCATCTCTCTCGACTTGTCCTCACCGATTCCCCTGAAACGACCGCGATCAATGACATGTTCCCTGATGAACAACTTTTTGCTGTTTCCCAATTGCCATGGTATGCGGACATTGCTAACTATCTTACTACAGGTACAATTCCTACACATTGGAAAAAGCAAGATAAGGATAAATTCTTCACTGAGGTGCGAAAATTCCTATGGGACGACCCATACTTATTCAAGTATTGCCCCGATCAAATCATAAGGAGATGTGTCCCAGATGATGAACAACAAAGTATCATCTCCTTCTATCATTCTCAGGCATGTGGTGGCCACTTTTCGGCTAAAAAGACCACAGCAAAAATTCTGCAATGTGGGTTATATTGGCCCACTATGTTCAAAGACACACATGAGTTTTACAAAACATGTGAACCTTGTCAGAAATTGGGAGGAATCTCCCGTAGAAATATGATGCCACTCAATCCCATCTTAATAATCGAAATTTTTTATTATTGGGACATCGATTTCATGGGTCCATTCCCATCTTCTTTTCGAAACGCACACATCTTGCTTGCTGTTGACTATGTATCCAAATGGGTCGAGGCCATCCCTTGCCGGAATAATGACCATAAAACGGTCATTCGCTTATTAAAGAGAATATTCTTTCCCGGTTTGGTACACCTCGAGTCATCATCAGTGATGGAGGGTCTCACTTTTGTAATCGCCCATTTGAAACCTTAATGAAGAAATATGGCGTAACACACAAAGTGAGCACTCCCTATCACCCACAAACTAGTGGGCAAGCTGAGATATCCAATAGGGAGATTAAACACATTTTAGAGAAAACGGCGAACCCCGATCGCAAGGATTGGTTGCTTCGGCTTACTGATGCACTTTAGGCCTACCGTACTGCTTTTAAGACCCCTATTGGAATGTCTCCCTATAGACTTGTCTATGGGAAGGCTTGTCACTTGCCCGTGGAGTTGGAACATAGGGCATATTGGGCCATTAAGAAGATGAATTTTGATTCTGACAAGGCAAGCTCGTTGCACAAATTACAATTGAATGAACTTGCAGAAATCCGGAACAAAGCATACGAGAATGAGAGAATTTACAAGGACAAGACGAAGATATTCCATGATAAGAATATTCTCCGCAAGAAATTCACTATCAATCAAAAAGTCCTCCTGTATAATTCTCGCCTACATTTATTTTCGGGAAAATTGAGATCTCGATGGACCGGTCCCTACATTGTGCAAACTGTCTATCCATATGGGACTATCGAGTTGTTAAATCCAAGGAACGGCAACATTTTTAAGGCGAATGGGCAGCGATTAAAGCCGTTCTTTGAGAAATTTCCTTCAGAAGGTATGTCCATACCTCTGACTGATCCTGTCTACCAGGATGATTGATCTCCTAGTCTGATGGAGGTATAGAGTAGTTAGGATTAGGATTTTGTTGCTTTTATTTGCTTCTGCTTAGGTTTATTAGAAGGAGGAGAAATTCCACTTTTCACTTTTTCAGGTACTCTCATTCCTCACTCCCTTTTATGTTCAAATTGCTCTCATTTTTGTTCATTGCGCATCTTTTACATTGAGGACAATGCAAGATTTGGTTGGGGGTGTAGGATCACTTGGATGAATCCAGCGTTTTGTAACATTTCGAGCAATTATGTAGAAAATTTTCAATTTTCCTAAAATTCAAAACTCTTTTGGAAAACTTTGTTTCTATACATTCAAGATGATATGAGCATAAGAGGAGGAGATATGAAGTATATGAGGTTGTATGTCTGGAACTTCTCATAGCATAATAGTTTTATATGTGAATTCCCCCAGTTATGTGATTGATAGAAAATTTGAACACTTTTACACCTAGTTCACATTACACGATTTTCATGAGTTGAAAGAATTATGTGATTTGTGGGTTAGCTAGACTTTGATTTAAGGTGCTGAGAAACCAGGCCGGGGTACTTTGTCCATCCTTGTCCATGGGAAAATAACGAAAGATATGGATTTCTAAAAATCCTATCTAATTTAAAAGAAAAAGGAAAAGGAAGGATGAAATTGGGAAAGATGGAAAAATGGTGGAAATTTCGATTAGGGCTACCTATTACCAACCGGGGGATGGTCTGCCCGTAACCAAAGACGGAAATGGGACGTAGTGTGAAAGTCGTCGGAAGGACAGTAAGGCAAATTCCCGTCATTGGCTTGTTGTTGCTCTATATACCTTGAGATCTTTAGTCTGGTTGATCTATGAAGAAGATAATCCTAGAAACTCATGAGATGAATTTTCACTATGCACACTAGGTTGGGTTTGTTCAAGTTCTTCTATTTGTCAACCAACCAGCGGGAATTTCACATGAATGCTTGTCGTGTTTTGAGGGTTTACAGTTTCAACCTCTGTCACCTAATATTTCTGAATTTTACACTTGTATGTCTTGGGATGTATAGAAGAATGGTTTCTAAGGGAGAGTTGAGTTTTGGAGAATGGAATTGATTTCACGCATGTTTTGCTCGGGACTAGCAAAATGCTGGTTGGGGGGTGTGTTGAGCTCTCAATTGTGCATATTCTAGCCCCAGTTCATCACTCATTATGCAAGGTTTTCATGATTTAAAGACTAATTTAATGCATGTGTTGTGATTGCAGGAATGAGAGTGGACTTCACTCAATTGAAGATGAAAAGGGTCCATTTAGAACCATGGAATGAAGATCGAAGGAGGACCAAGAGGAAGAAGGAAGCAAGGAGTAAAAGAGAGAAGTCATCAAATGAGGGCTAAGATAGGTCATTTATGCATCTTGAAGATCAAAGGAATGAAGGACCAAAGGTGGAGCAAAAGCACATTGAAGATGAAGGAGGAGAAGCTGAAGATTTCAGCCAAGTTCATGTCCATCGGCCGGCCGGTCACAGCCATTGACCGGCCGACCAAACCCTCCAGAAAGAGAAAAGTCTCTGGACATATTTTTATGAAGGCCGACCCACTGACCGATTGGCCGACCGGCCGGCCGAAGGGTCGGCCTATCCATTGCAATGTCCAGAAAACTCAGCAGATTGAAGGCCGACCCACTGACCAATCGGCCGGACAGACTGGCCGACCGGTCGGTTGGTGGGTCGGACTGTGAAAAAAACTGTAATAACCCGGATCCTTACAATAATAAATTTATTATCTTTAAATTTCTAGAATGATTTAATTAGTAGTTTAGTTTAGTAGTTAAGTAATTAAATAACTTAAATATTGAATAAATTAATATTAAACGATCCGTAAGGATTATAGTATGATCCCTTTATTAGAAGTGCTCAACATGAACACTAAAAGAATGTAGAAGTGTCAGGTTTCACATAAATTTACAATAAATAAGAAATATATGTCATTAATTAAACTTAAGTTACATGACATTTTCAAGTATCATGATTTTTGGAGATTATTTTCGTACAAAACTCTATATATAAGTTCTAGGAAACGATCTAACCATACACGTCAAATTTCAACCCTCCGATCATCCTATAAGTACCCTAATCAGAAATCGGGCTATAAGTGGGCCATCTTACTTCGGAACTGTCTCATTTTTGGTGTCATAACCTAAAATCATGTGGCCTACCTGATGATTGGAGTGGATTTTGCATATACATCATGGTGGGACCCACGTGCATAGCGTGCACGTCGCAAGTCCAGTCAACCCGCGTTGACCGCAATTATAGAGGTAGCTTCCGTCTTCTTCTCGAAACGTGCTGCGACAGCGCTGCCGCTGCCGCTGTGCACGATTCGAACCGTCCATCATAGTGGCCCCATCAGGAAATCTAAACCATCAATAATGTTGTTACGCCACGCGTACATCGTCCGGTGAAGATCTTTTGATCGTCCGTTGACCGTACGGACCTCCTCAGATCACCGTTTAAAGTTCGAGGAATCAAGATCTACCGATCCGTTCTGCATTGACGGACTGTATTCCTCCCGAACCTTCGTGTGGACCCCACTTAGGACGCCAACGGTCCATTTTGTTCAAGAACAGCGGGAAGGAAGTTTCCTTCTTCAACTCGGATACGCATCCGAGAATCCGTCCGCAAAACATCGATCTTCCATCCGTCATTGAGTTGTATATATAGGCCATGGTAGAATTCTCTTTTCACTCCATGAAAACGCCAGAGATAAAGAGAGAGAGAGAGGGAGAAGCTGCAAGAGAGGGAGAGAGAGAGGAGTGTGAGTCGTTAAAGAGAGAAAAGGAGAGAGAAAGAGAGAGAGTGATAGAAGGTGGTGGTGCCGTTGCACTGCTGCTCCTACACCGTGCACGGCTGAACCGTCTCCAGCCAAGGAGAAAGGAGGAAGAAAGAAAGGAAGAAGGAAAAAGAAGAAGAAGAGAGAGAGAGTCAAAATCGTTGGATAGAGAGAGGAGAGAAGGGCAGCCGTGTGGCTTCTCATCAGTGGGGTACCCACCCACTGTTGCTATCCCTATTGCTGGAAGAATCCTCCAGCAAGGAAGAAGAAGAAAGAAAGAAAGAAGAAAGAAGAAAGAAGAAGGAAAGGAGAAAGAAAGAAATAAGAGGAAGGATCATCAACCGAGTCGACTCAGTGAGCCGACTCCGACTCGATTTGGGCTTAGGACCTACCAGGTGAGTGATTCATCTCAGAATTCCTAGTTGATTCCTCTTTTCATGTGTGTGTATTATTCTCCTTGTTCAAGTTCTATCTCCCTTTGCTATGGATCTTAGGTGTAGGTCCATCTCCCCAAACCTTTTTCCTGATCTGAATTAAGACTTCACTTTCTTATCATACATAGACCTGATCCTAGGTAAGGGATCCATCTTGCTTTACATTCTAAATATTCTTCTTGCAAAATTTCTTTTCTTAACTTTCTTTCTCATTACGTAAATTACAATATTAGCATACACTTGAAGTAGGTTACACACTTATGATGTTAAACAAGGTACGACCCTAGGTATTTGCGATGTTAACAAAATTCTACGTAACACAGACCCTACACTTCCTTACTGATAATAACTTAGGAAAAGAAACTTTTTAAATAACGTAAACGTATCCATGGTGTGATTGGGATTGAGCTTGACATGCATTGTATGCTTGAAGATGTGTTTTCATAATTCATGACCTTCATATACATCTTTTACACATAACGACAGAACAAGAGCATGGTTGATTTGACTCCTAGCGTGCATGGTTGATTTGCCGCCTTGCTGTACCGGTTAGGTGAGCATGGTTGATTTGCGACAGGTTCCTAATGTTCAGTGGTAGCGAGTTCTGGTCATTTCATTGAGCATGGTTGATTTGCTTGGTTGGATCAGTGGTGCACGGTTGATTTGCCCACTGGCGTGCATGGTTGATTTGCCGCCTCGCTGTACCGGTTAGGTGAGCATGGTTGATTTACGACAGGTTCCTAATGTTCAGTGGCAGCGAGTTCCTAGACGTTGTTGCTCTCACACGTATCATAACATACATGACATCATGATAATCATGTCCCATTCATAATGAAACATAAAGTGTGTAAATCATCACCTTATCCTCGTATATTCATACAATTCTAGCTGTTGATATTTTACATTTAATATCTTATTAACTGGAATATTACCTGTGATGGAAATGACCTCATTGGGCTTGAGCTCACTAAAATCACCACAGTTCCTGCAGGATATCAGGAGGAAGGAGGAGCAGCTGAAGTAGAATATCTGGACGACTATTTTTATTAGAAGACTCATTCTAGATTAGGTGTTTAATTTATTTCTTTTGAAGATGATTGGAACAGACTTTAGTAGATTTAACTGTTTTACAGACTAGATATAGTTGTTTGATTTAAATTTCGATTTGAGACTTGAGTTATGATTAATGAAATACTTTAGTTTGGTAGTATTGTGATTTGTGGAATGGAATTTCTCTAAAGGTTATATTTGGATCAAATTCGCATTCTGAAACTCGGGCCTTGAGTTGTTGTACTCGAGTCTCGGATTTCAGGGCGTGACAAAAATACTCCAGTGAAAATTTCAATTGCAAGCACTTTGTCTGACCAGCCGGACAAGGGGTCCGATCGGTCGGTCAGCCACTCAGACCGGTCGTGCGACCGGTCGGCCATGCGTAAGCTGCGGACTTTCTGTTTCTGGCGCCGAAAATCTCTGCGCATTGCGTAAGCTTACGCAGATTCTGGAATATTCTGATGTTGCAGAGCCTTCCCACTATAAAAGGACACTTAGGGATCGTTCCTAGGGTATCTAAGAAGAGTTTGAGCAAGGTGGGAGGCGGCGGAAGTGGATTTCGGAGTTCCACAACTCCTTCTAGTTTGTTTTTGTTGTTTTTATGATTTTTCTAGTTGTTTCATGTTTCCTTGGATCATGAGCAGCTAAACCTCTTAGCTAGGGCTAAGAGGTGAAGCTTGTAGTGGATCTAAGATGTTTTAATTCGTTTTTAGTTGGTTTTCATGATTATGAACAATGGTTTGAAGTTAATACAAGTTCCAAGTAGTTTTTCTTAGTCTTATGATGACTCATGGATGTTTGGGAGAATTGCTTGAGTTTTAATGGTTGAATGTTAGTCTAGACCTGTATGATCCGAGGAATTGGAGTACGCTCTAGTACTATGATCTTCATGTAGGAACTTCCTACCAAAGTTCTTCTTTTCTGGTTTTCTGAATTATGTATGGGACTGTGCATGTGATTTGATTCAAGTTCAAATCATGATCTAGCTTTGTCTGGTGACAGGACTTAATGATGATCATGATTATGAACTTAGTTTATTGGAATTGGGACTGACCTAAGCAATTGAGCATGCTCATCCTAGCTTGCATTGAGTGAATCATATACATTGGCCTTACATATGACAGATTGTTTGGTTTAACAGCTCTATCATTCGGCTAGACAGATCTTAATTTTGATTCTAGTTAAGAGAATGAGAAACCACAGCACATTGAGCATCAAGGATTGCTACAAGTGGATCCTTGAACCCATAGTGCGTTTTTATAATTGTTTACCTTCAATTTAGTTCAAAGTTGTTACTTACATCAATCTCATACAAAATCTGATTGTTATCTTCTCAATAGAAACTATTAGATGTGTTTGTGAATTCCTACATAAGTCCCTTTGGATTGACCTCGGTCTTACCGAGTTTATTACTACATAGCAACCCTACACTTGGGGAAGCGAACACTACCCAGAATGGGTCGCGAACGTGGTCTTTGTTCGAAAAACTAATGGTAAGTGGAGAATGTGCGTGGACTACTCCGATTTGAACAAAGCATGCCCGAAGGATAGTTTCCCGACTCCTCGCATCGACAGTTGGTTGATTCAACAGCGGGGCATGCCCTGCTCAGTTTTATGGATGCCTACTCTGGTTATAACCAAATCATGATGCATCCGCCCGATAGTCAACACACTGCCTTTATCACTGATCGAGACTTGTATTGTTACAAGGTAATGCCCTTTGGTCTCAAGAATGCAGGAGCCACCTATCAACGTCTGGTTAAGAAAATGTTCGCTACACAAATCGGTAAGAATATGAAAGTTTATGTCGACGACATGCTCGTGAAAAGCGTCGCAGCCAACGACCATCTCGCAGATCTCCGAGGAGCCTTCGACCTAATGAGGAAGTATTGAATGAAGCTAAATCCAGAGAAATGTGCTTTCGGGGTTTCCGTCGGAAAATTTCTTGGGTTTATGGTTGGCCAATGAGGAATCAAGGCGAATTCCAAGAAAATCAAAGCCTTGATCGAAATAAAGTCTCCGTCCGCTCTCAAAGATGTCCAACGATTGGCTAGTCGCATTGCATCATTGAACAGGTTTATTTCTGTTCGCTCGCCTCAAGTGCAAGGCTGCGATGTAGTAATAATCTCGGTAAGATCGAGGTTGATCCACAAGGAAGGAGGTAAACAATTCAAATTATCCTAATAACTAGAATCTAAAGAGGTTTGTGAAATTGGTTTTGAATATAAAGTAGAAAATCTGATAATGAAAAGATAACTAGAGCATCAAGGATCCACTTATAGCTCTCCTTTGATGCATAATTCGCTATGGTTTCTCACTTTCTCAACTAGAATCGAATTAAGTCCTATCTAGCCGGATGATAGAGCGGTTATATTATCAAATCAATCTGTCATATGTGTTGTTCATCAACATGATTCCCTCAATTCAAGTTAGGACTTGAGCACACTCAATTTCATAGGTCAATCCTAATTCCAATAGATTAAGATCATAACCATAAAAATCATCAAACCTTGTCACAAGACTTGACTATATTATGATTTGAACTTCATCCAAATCATATGAACAATCAACATAATATTCAGATTTTAGAACAAAAAGGTAAAACTTTGGTTTAAGTTCCCACATGGAAATCCAAGTCTAGAGCGTATTGAATCCGATTCCTCGGAGTATACAGGTCTAGAACCATTCAAAATAATTAAGAACTAAAGTAATCCTTCCAAACATCCATGAGCCATTAGAAGATTAAGAAAAACTACTTAAAACTTTATTCAAACTTCTAAAAATCATTATTCTTCATTCAATCCAACTTTCAAACCAATAAAATGAATTAAACAATCTAAGAAAACTATAAGGTTCATCTCTTAGCTCTAGCTAAGAGATTAGCTAATGAAAAACATATTAAAAACTAGAACTAGAACTAAGAAAAGGAAGAAAAACTAGCTGGAGGAGGCTAGGAAGCCTCCTATGACTTGAACTCCTTGTTCCCCACATCCTCGCTTGATTTAAAATAGAAGAGAGCACCTCCTTTTATAATGCAGCAATAGTACATCAACATAACAGATTTTGTTTCACTTAGTGCAGCTTAACCAATGATCGGATTGTCTTCAAATTTGATTTGTAGCTTCCTTGTAATGTGAGCTTCCTCATAGATGATTTAGATTTCTAAAATTATCTTCTGAATGGGCCCATCAATCAGATCAGCGACCGCCTCTCAAAATCGCGCAATTCGGGTACCTTCAGAACCAGTCATCTTGCTTTCAACGCTCCGGAGTGTACAGAGATCGGATTAATCTCAAATTTTGAACATTGGTAGAAAACTTCCTCCTCTACATGATAGATGGATTAGATTGTCCAAAAAAAATTTCAGAATTAGGTGTAAAAATTAGAACACTCAGGCCTTTTATAAAATCTGCGCAGTTGGATCTTTTTGGATGGTCCATCTTTCTTCAACCGGTACGATCAAGCCGCACATCCTTTTGATCTGAAACTTTGTACTTATTCATATATGGATGTGGTCTAGAAGATGATCAAAGTAAATTCTTCATATCATCAATGATGGGTCACCTGGAACGGCCAGAGTGGAGTAGGTGGAATTTGGAACTTTCTGGACAGTTCATATTGTTTTGGCCACCACGGTCAATCCGTAGCTCCGATCGACACGAACTACTTGAGTTATGTCGGCTTCGAGCTACTCTTCGATATGGACGTGTTGGATTTCTAAATAGCATCAAGATGGCCCCCATAAACTAGGCTGAAAATCCAAAAATGGGAATAGCCTGCTGTCTGAAATCTGAAAATCTGAAATTGCATGGCCAACCGGTCTTGACTGGTCTAGCCTGTGTATTAGGTGTCCAGGGAGTGCAGCTGGCCGGTATTGACCTGTTTGTTTTGGTCTAGTAACTTCTGTAGAAGGCAGCAGAATTGGCTGACTAGTCTTGACCGGTCGGACCACCTTGTGGGGCTCCTTTTCATTCTTTCCTTCTTTCTTTTCTTTCCTTCTTTCTTCATGATTCTTTGGCCCACCTTGGGTCTTCATCTAAGGTTCCTAAATATGTTTCTTTTAGCTATTGATCGAGTGAACTCTCTCTTATTCCTGCAATCACAAAACCATGTATTATAATAGTCTTTAAACATAAAATCCATGCATAATGAGTGATGAATCGGGGTTAGAATATGCACAATTAAGAGCTCAACAATTTCGCGTGCCTCTGATAAGTGCCTTCCTTTCTTTAAGCTTCTTCGAGCTACTGCAAAAACCGACTGGGTGTGGGCTCCACAATGAGAAGAAGCATTTTAATAACTGAAGCAATATATGAGCACACCTCCTATTTTATCAAAACCTATTCTACACAAGCAACTCCTTTATTTATTTGTGTCTTTTATGGCCGTTAGTGCCGCATTAATAAGAGAAGATTCCAGGGGTACAAAGGCCCGTTTATTATATTAGTCGAGCGATGGTGGATGCCGAAACTCGATATTCTGATATGGAGAAATTAGCTCTTGCCTTAGTGACTGTTGTTCGAAAACTGCGACCATATTTCCAAGCCCATTCTATATTGATACCTACGAATCATCCATTAAGACAGGTCCTTCAAAAACCTGAGGTTTCAAGGCGATTGACTAAATGGGCAATTGAGATCAGTGAGCACGATATATCGTTCTGCCCAAGAACTGCAATTAAGGGTCAAGCCATGGCTGATTTCATTGCTGAATTCACATATTCTTCCTCCAACAATGACCCTGCGACCAGCGACCAGACCCCTTGGTCGCTCTTTGTGGATGGGTCTTTACGCGCCACCGGTAGCGGAGCCAGGTTATTCTTAATTGCTCCTGACAGGTCACATTTTCAATATGCTTTATGATTTGACACTCATGTCTCTAATAATGAAGCAGAATATGAGGCTTTTGATCATCGGCCTCGAACTAGCGAATGTGCTCACGATACAGAGTTTACTTATTCATAGCGACTCTCAACTTATAGTCAATCAAGTGCTCGGCGAATTCGAGGCGAAAGAAGAGCGAATGACTTTATACAAATACAGAGTACTTATCTTGCTCGCAAATCTAAACAAATATGAAATAATTCACATCCCTCGTGAGAAGAACAAGCTCACAGATTCCTTGGCAAAGCTAGCCTTTGCACCAGAGTCTGAATTAACGCAATCTGTTCCCGTCGAGCATCTCCATGCTCTGAGTATTAGTCAAACGACCCCAAAACAAGTAGTCATAGTACATTCCTCCCCATGTTGGATGGACCCCATCATCCTTTTACCTCAAAGATGGACAACTCCTAGATGATAAAAAATCTGCGCGACAAATTTGTCATCGTGTTGCCAGGTATACCTTACAAAATGGAATTTTACTACGTCAAAGCTTTACTTTACCATACTTAAGGTGTCTTCATCTAGAAGAGGCGCATCGCGTTCTTGATGAAATACACCAGGGGGCATGCGGTAACCATCCTAAGGGACGCTCTTTAGCATATAAAGCAATGAGGCAAGGGTACTACTGGTCCACCATGAAGGCGGACGCGATCAAATTTTTCAAAAAATGTGACAAATGCTAGCAATACTCTCCAATACCCCGTGTACCATCTGAGCAGATGAAGCTGATGGACTGCCCTTGGCCTTTCACCCAATGGGGAGTCGATATTATCGGACCATTGCCCACCGGGAAAGGTTAGAACAGGTTTGCAATTGTAGCAGTCGATTACTTCACTAAATGGGTCAAGGCAGAACCGTTAGCCACAATCACTGAAAAGCAGACCACTAGGTTCATGTGGAGAAATATCATATGCCGTTATGGGCTCCCCACACTATAATCACCGACAACAGAAAGTAGTTTAACAACACCGCGTTCTCGGAGTTTTGTGAAAAATGGAAGATACGAAGTGTTCGAACCTCCCCGTATCACCCCCAGGCTAATGGAAAGTTGAAGCAGTCAATAAGATCATCAAACATCATATGAAGACTAAGCTCGATGAATGTAAGGGCATGTGGCCAGAGCTCCTACCTGAAGTCTTATGGGCCTATAGAACTACAACTCGCACGTCAACCGGAGAAACCCCTTTCTCTTTGGCATTTGGCACTGACGCAGTTGTCCCCGTCGAAGTCCAAGTACCCTCATATCGAATCGAGCAGTTCGACCCCACGAGCAATCAAGAAGGTCTGAGGCTCTATCTCGACCTCCTGAAAGAAAGAAGGGACGCATCCCGACTTCAAGTAGCAGCTTACCAACAACGCATTTCTCATTATCGTAACGCCAAAGTCTGACCCAGAGCTTTCCAGCTTGGCGATTTGGTCCTTAGACAGAATTTTGGTATTCCTGCTCGCTCATTGGATCTGAATTGGGAAGGTCCTTACCGAGTTATTAAAATTGTGCGACCAGGTACATACTATCTCGAAGATATGCAAGGAAGGCCCCTACGTCGCCCTTGACACGTAGAGCACCTACTCCGATATTTTCCTTAACTTGATGTAAAATAAAATGACATCCGAATTAACATGGATTCTTCTTCTCTCAATTGTTCGATAGATTCCAAAGTTTGGTCACTACTCCATTAGTTGGACCTGAATAGCCTTGAAGGGAATATATACATTCCCTTGGCCAGATCTTCTGCTCTCGGTAGAGTTAAAGTCTCAATTGATAAGTCAACTTATCTTTAAGTGGATGTGGTCGCTCGGACCCCCCTAATTGAGCCTAATTCATTTTCATGAATTAAGTAGAGCATCTGGACGATTAATTTCTCTCGTATGACAAAGAGGTAAACAAACGCCCATTTTGATTGATATCCTTTCAAATTACATAAGAGAAAAGGAGAAAAGATACACTTGTGTTAAAAAAGAAAAAGAGGAGAAGGAGAGCAACTAAAAAATTATTCATTCCTCATCCGGAGGAGCTTCTCGACTATCCGCCTTGGGGCCCGCTTCGGGGCACGTGCAGCGTCTGTATCTCCCGTGACCTCATTCTCGGCTGCAGCTCGCTCTTTATCTGCGACCTCAAAAGCAACTTTGTCGAACTCCTCCACGTTGAAGGATGGAGCGATTTGTTGCATGACCCTAACCACGAAATCGTGACTAGCGATGTATGTCTCATAACGCTCTTCGTTGTAGAGTTGAGAGGTTCGAAACTCCAAAACAACGCGTGGACCTTCTTCGACCACCATTTTAACATAGGCTGTCCTCTCCTCGTCCCAATAGATGGAGTCATCCTTCAATTGAGCGAGGGTCTTTTCAGCATCCTCGAGGCGAGCTTTACATTCCCTGAGCCGCTCCTCGAGAGAGATCTTGTCCTGATGAAAGATCTCCCTCTCCTTCTCGCTCTTGGAATGCATTTCTTGAAGCCTTGCAAAATTAAGGTCCAATGACTGATAACGATTAGTTAGAGCTTGAACCTTGGCAATGAGGATTTGCTTTTACTTATGTAACTTGGTGACTAGGGCTTCTTGAGACTTTATTATGCGATCCCTTCCCTGGATCTCGCCCTCCATCGCCTTTCTCTTCTTCTCCCCCTCATCGATGATGCGGCGGGCATCATCGATGTCACACCTTGTTCGCAGCGTGAGGTCCAGACTCTGTTTAAGAACCGAAAGTGGTCAAAAGGGAATATGGCGCTGACTTGTCACCTGAACTAATCTCACTCCAATATCCGTGGAGAGAGCTTCTGGACTAGGTTCTGGGAGGGCCCCAAAGGAGTTGGGGGCAATGTTTTCAAAAATAAACTTGCATATCGGATGCAAGTGTGATGGGATGACGTATACTCCCGACCCCGAAGGTTGGGCTACGACCATCTCAGTGGAGGCCCCCCTCGCGATCAGCCGTAGGCTCCAAGGCAGGTGTAGCCGACTCACGAGCAGTATTGGGCTCGCATGCCATCTCTCTTGAGGGAAGACTCGGCTCCGCCCGATCTCTCTTTGGCGAGTTATCGATAATATCGATTATTGGTTGATCGCGGGAGCCAGCCGGAGGGGTCGCAGTAGCAGGAGGGGTCGTAGAAGCTCCCTCTTGAGGAGCACTATGCGGTTGTAAGCTGCGAGCAGACCCCTCTAGTTGAGCAGATGCGGCGAAAGGACCAGCCGCTGACTTCTTTTGCCTCTTCGAGGTCGTGCCCTTCAGACGGAGAAGTACCCCCAGCGCGCCCCTTTTATCTCCAACATTCATCATCTACTCTTGGGGAATGAGACCAGCAGCAGAGAGATAGCGAGGGTCTAAAGTAGCGTTGACGTTGCGGGCGGCCACCAAAAGTTTGTAAATCTTGGTAAGCTTCTCGTTAAGCCCTCCTCGCAAGTTCGGCCTCTTCCCAATGGGAATACCTGGGAGACGCAGAGGAGAGCGGGTTAGTTGAAATAACAAAAATCAAAATTTACTTGTCTTCGAGCAAAGGGGTAAAAATCAACCCACCTTCGTCGAAGAAGCGGTTAACAGTTGTGGCCTTTGGGGTCGAAGCCTACATCAGACTCCCAGTTGCTGGAGGCGTAGAACCACCTTTTCCTCCATCCGGGATAATTGGAGGTGGGGTTCCCCAGAATAAAGTTATCCCATGCCAGAAGCAGAGGTAGTACCAGCCCTTGCTGGATGGGGCCTTTTTTAATTGGTACATCCTCAAAAATTCCTCAGTAGTTAGGTCCTCATTACTCGCTTACTTCCAGAGGACAAATGCGCTTATAAGCACACTCCAGCCGTTTACGATAAGTTGGTCGAGGGGCGATCTTATAGTTACAGAGGAAGTTCCGGATGAAGGGATGAAGGGGAAGACGCACATCGAGCCAGAAAAAACATTCGTAACAACAACACAGCCTGGCGGCAGGGAATTGACGGTCTCTCCTCTTCCTGGTAGCTTAAGGATAACAGAGTCCGGAATTCGATACCTCTCCCGTAAGTCCAAGAGTTGTTCCTCCATCATTATCGACGGATAACCGGCGGCAGAATATCTCCCCGCCAGCACTCTAGCGTTATTTGATTAAGAAGAATCAGGACTATCATCTCCTAGAGGAACGATTTCTTCATCGGAATCCCCCGCCATTGTAAAGGAAAAGGATAGGAAGAAAGAAAAAAGAAAGGAAAGGGGAAGAAATACCTTTGTGAAGAGGTTACACCAATGACAGAAGGAGAGAAGAAGAAGGGTTTCTGAAACTCTTTAGCAGAATTACGAAAATGGAGTAACCTCACGCAAGATCCGATATTTATAAGCAATCATTCCGTTTGATTTGGGTGACATGCGGCGGCCTCTCATCCGGCACAACAGTCGAACGGGCACGAGCATTAAATTCAGAGACACGTGGCGAGCGTCGCTTCACCTCTCTCGGCTGAAAAGCTGCGGAAAGCTGGCGCCCATAAATGCAAGGTCACTCCGGATAAGTCACGTACGATTTCTCCTCCAATATGCGGTTACATATACAAACAAAGTCCTTGGCGTAGCTTCTCAACGCTAAGGACTTGGGGGCATCTATTATAGGATAAAGTTAGGTCGTCGGATATGGACAGAAAATGATCAACAGAAGTCGCGACCACTTTGTCCAATCGCGAGCTCTCTCCATTTATACTTCATCTTAGTATACAAGCAGCTCGGCTCGTGGTCGTCGAAAGGGGTTGCATCTCAGTATACAAGCAGCTCGGCTCGTGGTCGTCGAAAGGGGTCGTATCTCGACAAACAAGAGGTTATCTTCGAGCCCGAGCATTCCACGGTTTTCTAGTATCGGTAGCCTGTATAGGCCGATTTTGGGTTTGTTTCCATTCTTAGCTCTGAATCTCTTCATCAAGAGGCGCAATCAGCTAGATGTCTAGAGTGGTTAGGCCTTCCCCTTATCTAAGGATTAACAAGACAAGTGCATTATCCCTTGAAATCAGCAGTGATCTTAACGGCTTGCGTAATAGACTGGATCACCCGGATATCTGCATAAATAGATGACTTCATAGATGATAAAGGTACACAATCTCTAAGCTCATATCCAGCTTTTCACTTTATAACAGTGTCTGGTCTGACTTAAGCTTTGGAGGGCCAACGGCTGAACGTCGGCCACCCTTAGTTTTCTCCTTTATTCTTTCAGGTTTTGAGGGAAGCTTGCTCGAAGGAAGGTGAACGTCTGGAGGATCCTGTTACCAAATCCGACGTAAACACAAACCATGCATATAATGTGATGTCATGGCTTATAAAATGTATAAATTAAAGGCTCAACACACCCCCAAACCAGTATTTGCTAGTTTAGAGCAAAACATGTGTGAAATAAGTTCAATTCTCCAAAATCCAACTCTCCTTTAGAAATTATGCTTCTCTACATTCCAAGTTATACAAGTGTAAAAATCTAAAAAAGATTAAGTGATAGAAGTTGAAACCTTAAACTCTTAAAATAGGTGTTCATATAGAATCCCCGCTGATTGATTGATAGCTAGAAAAACTTTGAACAAATTCAACCTAGTGTGCATAATGAATGTTCATCTCATGAGTTTTCGGGGCTATCATCGTTATAGATCAACTAAAATATGGGTTTAAAGGTGTACAGATTAACAACAACCCCATGACAAGAATTTGCCTTACCGTCCTTCCGACGGCTTTCACACTACGTCCCATTTTCGACTTTGGTTATGGGTAGACCATCCCCTGGTTGGTAATAGGTAGCCCTTTTTGAAATCCACCATATTTTCAATCATACCCATATTTTCTTTCCTTCTTTCCACATTAGATAGGATTTTTAGAAATCCATATCTTTCATTATTTTCCCATGGACAAGGATGGACAAAGTACCCAGGCTTGGTTCCTCAACACCTTAAATTTAAGTCTAGCCAATCCACAAATCTACATAATCCTTTCAAACCATGAAAATCGTGTAATGTGAACTAGGTGTAAAAGTGCTCAAATTTTCTATCAATCATATAAATAGGGAAATTCACATATAAAACCATTATATTAAAGGTAGTTTAAGACTTGCAACATCACTTACTTCTTGTCTCCATTTCTTATACTTGTATCATCCTCAATGCATAGAAACAAAGTTTTCTAAAAAAGTTTTGAATTTTCAGAAAATTCGAAAAAAATTTCAACATATAATGCTCGAAATGTCCACAAACTGCTAGATGAGGAATCTCATCTCACCCCCCAACCAAATCTTGCATTGTCCTCAATGTAAAAAGATATGCAATGAGCATGAATATGAGAGCAGTGGTAAAATAAAATAGTGTGAGAACGATAGTATCTGAGAGAGTCGATCATGGAAGTCTACCTCCGGTATTAAAATCTAGTAAAGCACTTAAAAACAAAAAAATAAACTAAACCTAATCTACTCTATACCTCCGTCAGACTAGGAGATCAATCATCTTGATACATAGGATCATTAAGAGGGATGGACATGTCCTTTGAATCAAACTTTTTGACAAATGAATTAAGGCGTTGTCGATTCACTTTAAAATGGTTACCATTCGCCGCATTCTCTATTTCAACAGCCCATGAGAAAAAACTTCTTTAACAATATATGGGCCGGTTCATCGAGATCTCAATTTTTTCGAAAAAAGATGAAGTCGAGAATTGTACAAGAGCACTTTCTGACCTTCCTGGAAAGATTTCCTGAAGATGTGTTTATCATTGAAGGCCTTCATCTTGCTCTTTTAAATCCTCGAGTTCTCATAAGCATCATTCCGGATCTCGTCAAGCTCATTCAATTGGAGTTTGCGAAGCGAGCTAGCCTTCTCAACATCAAACTTCAATGCTCGAATTGCCCAATAGGCTTTGTGTTTAAGTTCCATAGGCAAGTGACAAGCTTTCCCATAGACAAATCTATAGGGGGACATTCCAATGGGGTCTTGTAAGTAGTACCGTGAGCCTAAAGAGCATCGTTTAATCTCAGCGACCAATCTTTGCGATCTGGTCTCACCGTCTTTTCTAAAATTTGTTTGATTTCTTGATTGAAAATTTTAGCTTGCCCACTTGTCTGTGGGTGGTATGGGGTACTCACTTTATGCGTAATGCCATATTTTTTCATTAAGGCTTCGAAGGGCTTATTGTAAAAGTGAGAACCGCCATTACTTATGATGGCTCGAGGCGTTCCAAATCTAGATAATATGTTTTCTTTAAGGAACTTTAGAATTGTATGATGATCATTGGTTTTACATGAAATTGCCTCTATCCATTTGGACACATAGTCCATGACGAGTAATATATAGACATATCCAAAAGATGAGGGGAATGGTCCTATGAAATCGATGCCCCAATAATCAAAGACTTCAAGATGTTGGATTGGAGTAAGGGGCATCATATTCTTACGGGACAACCCTCCTAGCTTTTGACAGCGCTCGCATGCTTTGCAAAACTCGTGGGTGTCTCTAAACAAGGTAGGTTAATAAAAACCACATTGCAGAATTTTTGCCGTGGTTTTCTTGGAGGAAAAATGACCCCCACAGGCTTGATCATGACAAAAGGAGATGACAGAATTTTGTTCATCATTAGGGACACATCTCTTAATTATTTGATTTGGGAAATATTTAAAAAGTAAAGGTTCATCCTAGAAAAATTTACACACTTCCCTTAGAATTTTTTGTTTATCCTGTGCAGTCCAATGAGTCGGCATCCCACCTGTGAAAAGATAGTTTACAATATCAGCATACCATGGTGGATATGTAGCAACAAAAAGTTGCTCATCAGGGAATGAGTCCTCAATAGGTGACTCGTTAATGGAATTCGGTAAAACTAGGCGGGATAGAGGTCCGCCACCACGTTCTCTACTCCTTTCTTATCCTTGATCTCTAAGTTGAATTCTTGAAGGAGTAGGATCCATCTAAGCAAATGGAGCTTAATATCCTTCTTAGAAAGAAGGTGTTTCAATGCCGCATGATCCGTGTAGACTATGACCTTGGATCCTATCAAGTACACCTTGAACTTGTCCAAGGCAAAAATAATGGCTAGGAGCTCCTTCTCTGTAGTCAAGTAATTGACTTAGGCGGGATTCAAGGTCCTACTCGCATAGTAGATAACGTGAGGTTTATTATCTTTCTTTTGGCCTAGCACCGCACCAATAGCATAATCGCTTACATCACACATCAACTTAAAAGGGACGGACCAATCTGGTGGTTGCATGATAGGAGCAGTTGTCAACATGTCTTTTAGCTTTGAAAAAGCTAATTGACATTCGGCAATCCACTCAAATTGGTTCTCCTTTTGGAGAAGGTTATATAAGGGCCTAGAGATATGGCTGAAATCCTTTATAAACCTTTTATAAAAATAGACGTGTCCAAGGAAGGACCGCACATCGTGCATGCTCTTGGGTGGTGGTAGGTTGCAAATGATATCAATTTTGACCCGATCTACCTCTATTCCATTGGACGAGATGATATGTCCAAAGACTAGCTATTCCTCTTTGTACCATAAAATGACACTTTTTTCAATTTAAGACAATGTTCTTTTCCTCAACCTTGTTAAGACTAACTTCAAGTGATAGAAGTACTCTTCAAACTTACAACCAAAAATAAAAAAATTATCCATGAAAACCTCGAGAAATTCACCCACCATATCTGAGAAAATACTCAACATGCAACATTAGAATGTGGCAGGTGCATTACATAGTACGAATGACATCCTTTGATATACGAAGATGCCAAATGGTCATGTAAAGGTAGTCTTCTCTTGGTCTTCCAGGGTTATCTCAATTTGGTTATAGCCGGAATAGCCATCGAGAAAGCAATAATAGGAGTGACCCGCTAACCTCTCCAAAATTTGATCCATGAATGGGAGAGGGAAGTGATCCTTCCTAGTGACCGTATTTAGCTTCAGATAATCTATGCACATACGCCAACCAGTGGTCACTCTGTTTATATAAGCTCGTTGTTGGCATTTTCCACGATGGTAGTACCAGACTTTTTAGGTACAACTTGGGTAAGACTCACCCGTTGGCTATCTGAGATGGGGTAGATGATACCCACATCTTGTAGCTTTAACACCTTGGCCTTGACAACCTGCATCATATTTGGATTTAGCCTTCTTTGAGGTTGTCTAGTTGTCTTCGAATTTTCTTTGAGGTGTATACGGTGGGTGCATACAGAAGTATCTATCCCCTTGAGGTCCGCTATTGTCCATCCTATAGCTCCCCTATGTTCTTTAAGTAGCTCGATCAACTTGAGCTTTTGGTCTTTTCCTAGGTGAGAGGCAATAACGATTGGGAAGGTTTCTTTTTTACCTAAGTATACGTATTTCAGCTCGGATGGCAAAGGTTTAAGGTCAAGCTTCGGTGTTTTAATGTTAGACGATAGAGGCTTTAATGTGGTTGGTGACAATCTTTCAAAATAGGGCCTCCACCGGCTAATACCAACTACCGGTTTCTCAATATTCAATGCTTGCATGATTTCGCTTATGTCTTTGGAATCCTCAAAATGTAACAAGCATGTCTCTAAGTTTTCTAATGGTTCAAATTGGAGGAGCTCTTCTTCTTCGAAGGATTCGAGCATGTTTACCTCGAAGACCTCATCATCATCAACATCCCTATGCCTTTGGCCCAAATGGAACACATTCACCTTCAATGTCATGTTTCCAAAGGACAATTGCATTACCCTATTCCAACAATTTATTATTGCATTTGATGTAGCAAGGAAGGGGCGGCCTAGAATCATCGGTATTTGAGTGCTAGCATCCATAACCGGTTGTGTGTCTAAGATGATGAAATCCACCAGATAGTTGAATTTATCAACATGGACCAAGACATCCTCAACTATCCATCTCGGTACACGAATGGATCTATCAGTGAGTTGCAACGTGGTTTCGGTGGGTTTCAATTCACCAAGGTCCAATTGCTCATATACCAAGTATGTGATTAAATTTATGCTTGCCCCCAAGTCTAGCAATGCACGTTCAATTCGGTAGTCACCAATGATGCATGAAATTGTGGGACTACCGGGATCCTTAAATTTTGGGGGGGGGGGGGGGGGGGGGGGGGGGTCTTTTGAGTGAGAATGGCACTCACTTGCTCATTTAAGAAGGCCCTTTGCTGCACATTGTATTTGCGTTTAGTTGTGCAGGAGTCCTTTAGAAACTTGGCATAAGACGTGATTTGTTTAATAGCGTCAAGCAATGGAATGTTGATCTTGACTTGTCTAAAAATCTTTAAAATGTCATGAGAGTTTGGAAGAGATTTTTGAGCAACCAATCTAGAAGGGAATGGTGATATGGGCTTATAAACATGTTCCTTTTCTTGTGGGGCTGAGCTAGGTCTATCCTAATTCTCAGAATTTACCGGATCATTAGGCTTGTCGGCCTTCACCAGAATAGATTTATCTACTTGTTTACCACTTCTAAGAGTGGTGATGGACTTTTCTTGCTCCACCTATTGGTTGGGAAGATTAGGGATGCTTACTTCATGTATTTACTTTGGATTGGGCTGAGGTTGGGCCGGAAAGGTCCCTTCCCTAGCATTCAAGCGTCCCTTAATCTTATCACCAAGACTTTAAGCTCTTGGAACATTTGCTGATTTGTTTGGTATATTTACGTTTGCCCTTGTATAAATTCTTTTAGAGTATCCTCCATTAAAAATTGAGGTGGGGCCATGTTTTGCATTGGTGGCCCTCCTTGAGGGTTGGTAGGATTGCTCGTGGGGTTATTCTCTAACTGAAATTAGAATGGTTCTTCCAAGTAGAATTATACGTGTTACCTACCGGTCAATTGAAAGGCTGTTGATAACCATATGCGGCATTTGCTTGTTCTTATAAAACCTCTTGAAACGCAGGAATTGTAGGACAGTGGGCTTTGTAACTCCACTCTTGCTAAGTTTCATGGCCTCGACTTTTCTTGTGAGGTTGGCTAGCGTTGCATTAACATCATCTTCTTCTTTAAGGATGTAGATGCCTCCCTTGTCCTTTTGTTGAGGAAGCTTGAGGTTACTAGATTTGTACGAAGTATCCCATGATTGGCCATTCTCGGCCAATATGTCCAAGTAACTCCAAGCTTCATCTGGATTTTTACTCATGAACTCATCATTGCACATCATCTCTACGAATTGGCGCATGTTGGAACTTAATTCATCATTGAAGAAATTTATAATTCGCCAACTTTCATAGCCATGATGTGGGCAAGTAAGTAGGAGGTCCTTAAATCTTTCCTAACTTTGAAAGAATGACTCATTCTCTTTAACCGAAAAGTTCATTATAGCTCTTTGAAGGGTATTCGTTTTATGAGATGGGAAGAACTTTTTCAAGAACTCCCGGGTCATCTGATTCCATGTCCTTATTGAGTGCGGTATAAGAGAATGTAGTCAACCCTTCGCTTTTTCTTTTAACAAAAAGGCGAAAAGTTTAAGTTTGATGGCATCTTCAGATACATTAGCATATTGTAAAGTAGCCACAACTTCTTCAAATTCTTTTAAGTGTAAGTATGGGCTCTCTGAGTCTAGCCCATGGAACTTGGGTAGGATTTGAATTACACTCGACTTTATATCAATGTTTCCCCCAGTGTTGGGGAGAATCACATATGAAGGTGCAGTTGCTCTAGTCGGTTGTAAGTAATCATGTAAGGATCTCATTGGAGGAGCATTGTGCACCTCATTCTCTCCTACTCCTTCATGATTAGCGTTTGTAGTTGGAGTAGGGTGGGGAGGATTCCCTAATGGAGTTTGATCCATACTTCCCAAGTTTTCACGATGTTCTACAAATTTTCGGACTCGTCTATGAACGGAGAGTGGTCCAACTAAACCACCTTCGGATTGGAGACGATTGTTGTGGTCACGATCCCAATGGGACATAAACCAAACAATCCAAAATCTAAACTAATCCTAAGTCTTAAGAATAAAATTTAAAAATAAAACAAAAGCTGAAATTTGAAATAGTTCAAATTGGAAGGATAGTACCCGATTCGCTTGAACTAGAAGAACTTCTTACAAAACAAAACAAACATCGTTAGTTCTAAAAATAAGAGAAACTAGTCGTAAGAAAACGGTAAACCCTAACTACTTCTACTTCTATAGCTATTAAAACAATCTAGAACTGTTTAACCTAGATTCCCCGGCAACGGCACTAAAAAGTTGTTCGCTCGCCTCAAGTGCATGGATTGCGATGTAGTAATAATCTCGGTAAGACCGAGGTTGATCCACAGGGAATTATGTAAACCAATTCAAGCTATTCTAGCAACTCAAGTCTCAGCAATTATAGATTCAAATTTGAAAACTAACTTAAAATAGTAACTTGTAAAATCTGTAATTTAGACGGAACTAAGGCCTCAAGGATCCACTTGTGGTAGCCCCTATGTGAATTCATTCATTCAAGCATAACACAACTAGAATCGAAGTTCTACCTCTCTTCTAGTTAGAAGATAAAGGATTTAAAGACAAACAATCCCCACTTAAGTTGAAGAATAAGATTCTAGTTCTAATGAAGCACGTAGAAGTAGAATATGTAGCCTTTGAAGTAACGACCATGCCAATGGACTATGGTACGCTCAGGGATTACTACAATTCGAATCTAATCAATCCAAACATGATAATCTCAGAGAATTGCAAGGAACTCATGTCTGAAGCACATGAAATCTCATAAAACATAAAAAAATACCAACTTTTATTCAAACTAGAACTAAAAATCTAACTTAAAGTAAAGTACTTGAATTAAAACGAATTCAACATGATTACTACTCACAAGCTTCACCTCTCAGCCTTAGCTAAGAGGTTCTAGCCGAGCATTATCACGCCTCAACTAAAAGCAATGGAAAACTAATAAAAAGCATAAGAAAACTAGAAAAACCCTAATTGGAGGGGTTGCGAATGCTCCACGATGCACTCCTTCAATTCCCACGAACTTAGAATTCTTCTAGGATGCCTTAGGAAGGATGTAGAGGGGCCCTTTTATAGCAAAAGATGGCCACCGACTTGGAATCTTCTGGAATTGCGTAATTCCTTACGCAGCTGCGTAGATAGGTCCAATTGATCGGATCTCCCTCCAATTGATCGGAATGTGGTCTACGATTGATCGAACGATGATTTGATTGATCGTAAATGTGTCCAGAGAGTTGCTGTTTCTGTTGCTATTTTTGATTGATCGGACAAGTCTCCGATTGATCGGAAATATGTCCAAAGAAATCTGGTATTTCTGGTATGTTCGATGGGTGGTCCGATCGACCGGGCGAAGTCTGCTCTCATTCCTACAATCACAAAACATGTGTTAGATGGGCCTTTTAAACATGCAAACCATGCATATAATGTGATGTAATGGGCTATGCAATGTATAAATTGGAGGTTCAACACACCCCCAACCAGCTTTTTGCTAGTCCTGAGCAAAACATGTGTGAAACAATTTCAAACCTCCAAACTAACTCTCCTTCAGAAACCATGTTTCTATCCATTCTAAGACATACAAGTATAAAATTTGGAGAAATTAGGTGATAGAAGTTGAAACCTTAAACTCTCAAAGCATAATAAGTGTCTACATGAAATTCCCGCTGATTGATTGATAAATAGAAGAACTCGAACAACTTCAACCTAGTGTGCGTAGTGAAAGTTCATCTCATGAGTTTCTGGGATTATCTTCTTCATAGATCAACTAAACTATAGATCTCAAGGTGTACAGAGCAACAACAAGCCTATGACAGGAATTTGTCTTACCGTCCTTCCAACGGCTTTCACACTACGTCCCATTTTCGGCTTTGGTTACGGGTAGACCATCCCCCGGTTGGTAATAGGTAGCCCTTTTCGGAATTTTCCACCATTTTTCCATCATTCCCAATTTCATCCTTCCTTTTCCTTTTTCTTTCAAATTAGATAGGATTTTTAGAAATCCATATCTTTCATTATTTTTCCATGGACAAGGATGGACAAATTATCCCGGCTTGGTTTCTCAACACCTTAAATCAAAGTCTAGCTAATCCACAAATCACATAATCCTTTCAACCCATGAAAATCGTGTAATGTGAACTAGGTGTAAAATTGTTCAAATTTTCTATCAATCACATAAATAGGGGAATTCACATATAAAACCATTATATTAAGAGAAGTTCAAAGCTTGCAACATCACTCACTTCGTATCTCCTTTTCTTATACTCGTATCATCCCAAATGCATAGAAATAAAGTTTTCTAAAAGAGTTTTGAATTTTAGAAAAATAAAATTTTTTCTACATAATTGCTCGAAATGTCACAAAAGCTAGTAGATTCATATAAGGAATATCAACCCCCAACCAAAATCTTACATTGTCCTCAATGTAACAAGATATACAATAAGCATGACATGAGAACAATGAAATAAAACAAAGGAAAGTGAGAACGAGAGTACCTGGGGTAGCAAGTTGATCAATTCTAGCATCTTCCATTGTCTTGATGAGACTTATTCAATCCTAATTTCAGAAAAATAAATCCTAACCTACCTACCTACCTTTGATTAGTCCGATCGACTACATGATCAAATTTGAGCAGGATCTTCATGAATTTTAATAAATTTCTCATGAAGACCATTCAAAGTCCTGCTTGACAGTAAACATGTGTGCTTCTTATCATTGAAGTCCAATCGTATTGTGCACCACATGCATAAAAGGAGGAAATAAGAGCAGCAAAAAGATATCTCCTCAAATTCTGATATGGGTTATGATCGATTAAAAAGGGTCCTCCCAATCAGAATTTCCAATGGGCTGAAGGACCCATGATGGTGGAGAGACATTCGTCACGTTTTCATTGGTTAAAGTTGTCTCCTCCACAATTTCAGAATTGTATGGTGCTTCCACAAACAATGGTAAAGAGTGTAAATCAGTGGAATGGTGTTCTTCCGGCACCGACACCGTGTCTAACAAAATATCCAACTCCTTAATCATCTCATCATCAAGATCATAAGAGTGGACCAAGCATTTCTCTAGGAAATCGAGATAGTCGGATGAAGGATCATGATCTGGTTTGAGTGAGTGCAAAAATTCAGTTTCGATGGTGAGGGACTCTCCCTCCATGAAGTGGAATTCTTCCAAACTAGGTTCTCCATAACTAGTATGAGGCACCAAGTCGGAAGTATGCAAGGCTTTAACAATCTCTTGAATAATGGGGTCGTTTGAATTTTCAAAGTGAGCCAAGCATTCGTCCAAAGAATCTGAATTTTCACTCATGGGAGTCTCATTCTCCACATTAAAATTAAGCATGGCAAGTTGGTGGAGTGACTCAAAAATATCAACCTCGGCCATCTCTCTAGCATGCATATCCTCTAGAGACTCATAATCATTATGCCCTTGGGAAAAAGAAACCATAGGTTCATAACCATTTACCAAACCCTCATTGTAGGCAACCCCACTACCGCTTTCAAATTTTATGGATCCCTCAGGTTCGTCAACCGTCATTGAAGTCTCTTCATCATTACATTCTAAGCATCCAAAAGAGATAGTGGACTCATCATAATTGATGATGACATTGGGATCATCGAAATCAATCTCCTCTAAAAGTCTATTCATTAAATTCGAAGAAGGTGGGACTTGGGTAGCCCCATCCTCCTCATGAAAGGGGATTGATTCGATGCCCCCAATTTCGAGCTCAACGTCTTCATAAGATGGTGAATAGCTTGATTTAATTGTTCATCTACATACTCATTCCATATTTCCTCAAGTATTTGTGTATACTTATCATCACAAGAGGAAGACGTTTTAGGGTGATTGTTAATAACCATGGTTGGTTCCTCCCTTGAACAAGGAGAATGATAGTTTTCCCAATTAAGACCGTATGCATTGTAGGATGAAGAGTTATATGATGGTTGATAGGCATATCCATATAAGTGATCACGCATTGTCTTAACCGGTTGGCTACTATTCACCCGTTCCTTTTGTTGTTGCACACCTCCTACCATAACCAGTGGAACACTCATGTTATTTTCAATCCAGTAATCACGTAATGTTTTTCCCGAATGATCATTATTCAATTTTGCTTCATTCCGGTATTCCCCCATCGTCTTACGTTGTGTCTCAATATGTGTATTGTTTTCATTAATGTAATCACGCATTGTCTTACGTGGGGGGGTAGTGGAGGTTCTTTGAATCTCAGAAAAATACTCATGTTTGGAGTGATCCCGATCACAATGAGTTTGGGTCCCCTAATCTAACGTCTCATCCTCCAAAAGGTACTTATACGCACCATTCGTCAAATCATACATGATGAAATTTTAAGGAATTGGAAACTACCTTAATCTAGAAAAAAGAACAAAAAGAAGGGAGATTGGGAGATGTTACACAATAAAGTGAGATCTATGTCAGCAACAATGTCCTACAAAACCAAACAAAAAATTATTAGTAATCTAGAAAAAAATCAGAAAATCTACTTCTATAAAAACTGAAAATCCTAACTAAAACTACTCTATAGCTACTAGAACAATTATAACCGTTTAACCTTTTCCCTGGCAACGACGCCAAAAACTTGTTCGCTTGCCTTAAGTGTAAGGCTGCGATGTAGTAATAAATCTCGGTAAGACCAAGGTCGATCCACAGGGAAAGAGGTAAACAATTCTAACTAATCTAATAAATAGAATCTAAGAAGTTTAGGAAAATAGCTTTTCACATGAAACAGGAAAATCTGAAAATAAGAAAAACTAGAGCATCAAGGATCCACTTGTAGTAGTTCAATGCCAATCCATTCATTTAAACACAACACAATTAGAATCAAAGTCTTATCTCTCATCTAATTGAAGGATATAACATTTAAGCACAAACAATCCCACTTAAATCTGGAAATCAGATTTCTAGTTCTAATGAAGCACATAGAACTTGAACTTGTAGCCTTCGGAGTAACAGCCATGTCAAGAGACTATGGCATGCTTAAGGGTTACTACAATTCGAATTCAAACAACCCAATCATAGTAATCTCAGAGAATTGCAAGGAACTTATATCCAGAGCACACAAACTCTCACAAAACTTCTAAAAAACCAAACTTTATTCAAACTAAAACCTGCAAATCCATAAACAAAGTAAATGGTACTTGGAGGAATGAATTAGAGCATTAAACAAACTACAAACTTCACCTCTTAGCTCTAGCTAAGAGGTTAACTAGAAGAAAACATTAAAAACTAGAAATTAGAACTGGAAGATAAAGAAAACTAGTTGTAGGAGGCTAGGAAGCCTCCTAGGTCTTGATCTCTTTTATCCCCACGTTGCTAGATAGGTTAGGAAGAGGCTGTAGGTGTCCTTTTATAGCTTAGAGGCGTCACTGACTTGGGGGAAACGCGGAACTACGGAGTCCTCCCGCACTTAGGAAACTCAAAATCTGAATTTAGAAAGCTTCAAGCCGCTGTCTACATGTGGCCGACCGGTCAAGACCGGTCGGACCAAACTGGTCCTTCTTCCAGTTTCTTCCAACGCTGTGGCCGACCGGTCTTGACAGATCGGGGCTCCCATGGCCGACCGGTCACGGCCGGTCGGACCTTTTTCTTTCTTCTTTTTCTTCCTTTCTTTCTTCTACTTTCTTCTCTCCTTGCTTTCTTCTTTCTTTGGTCCTCATTCAACCTTCATCCAATGGCTCTAAATGGCTCTTTTTAGTCTCCAATTGAGCGAAGTCCGCTCTCATTCCTACAATCATAAAATATGTGTTAGATGGGCCTTTTAAACATGCAAACCATGCATATAATGTGATGTAATGGGCTATGCAATGTACAAATTGGAGGTTTAACAGGCTTTTAAGTGAGTCTTTTAAGTTTCAATTGAGTGAAGTCTCTCTCTCATTCCTACGTTCAAAAAACATGCATTAGTCGAGTCTTTTAAGCATGCAAACCATGCATATAATGTGATGTAATGGGTTAGAAAATGTATAAATAAAAGGCTCAACACTTAGGTTGGACCATTTCTGATATCAAGGGTATAAGCCCTTCAATATGCACCTATCACATCCACCTCGAAGAAAATGCCAAACTAATTAGACAATCCCAAAGACGTTTAAACCCAAACATGATGGAGGTTGTTAAGAATGAGGTGATAAAGCTCTTGGATGTGGGTATCATATACCCTATATCCGATAGTACATGCATAAGTCCAACCCAAGTTGTAGATAAGAAATCTGGGATAACTGTGGTGCATAACTCCAACAATGAACTCATACCAACATGTGTCACTACGGGTTGGTGTTTGTGCATTGATTATAGGAAGTTGAACTTGGTTAGCAAGAAGGATCACTTCCCCCTACCATTTGTTAATCAGATCATAAGAGGGTAGCGGGCCATTCATTCTACTGCTTCCTAGATGGTTATTCTGGATACAATCTGTAACGCCCTGGATTTTCTCCAATTTAGAAATTAGATGTGCTTGGGCATTATCTTTAATTTCTCGATTTGAATGCATGTCCGTGCGTGTATTCGCACGTGTTGGGACCAAAATGAGTGGCCTTAAATTTAGAAATGGGAACCTTAGGATCAAACTCCCTAGTTCTAATTGATTTTGAATGTAGCAACTTGAACTTTAGGTACCTTGGTGAGGGGACTCGAGTCTACGGACGTTTGGATACGTAAGGTAAGATCACTTCGGTAGGTGGAATGAAGAAAGGGAAAGTAAAGTAGAGGAATGAAAGTTTAGGAGATGAATGAGTTGAGGATTCATGACTCTAAAAGTGGTAAATTTGATGTTTGGATGCCCCAATCGAGAAGGTTGGGCCCCTGTGGGTCGTGGATCGTTCAAAGACAAGGTAGATGGCGAATGGAGTGAAGCAAAAAATGAATAAATGATGTAAAATAGAAAATTTTAAGGTTTTAGAAGAAAATGGGACAGCAGAAACTGGTCAACCGGATGCCCCAGCCGACTGACCGGATTCCCCAAACCGGTTGACCGGATTTGGACCCGGGTTGACCGGATTTCGCAGTTCTGATCCTGCATTTTTAGTCAACTTTAAAAAATGATATCTCCTTCGTTATAACTCCGATTGATGTGATTCAAAGTCATATTGAAGATTGATGAGTCTAATTTTATATAAAAATATATAAAAAATAAAATAAATATTATAAATAGTTTTAATTTAGAAATATTTAGAAACTATTCAAAAAATTAGTGGTTTTCTAATAGCGTATACTTCTAGAATTTTATTAATTTTTATAAACATCAGAATGGGCTAAAATTTTGTAGGACAAAAGTAGACGTGATAAGGAATCAATATAAAATTATAAAAATAATTAATTAGTTATAAAGTTCCAAAAATATTGTCCAGATGATGCGTACTTCTGCGCTAAATTTTTCAGAATTTAAGTTAATTTTGTCCACTTGGACTTACGTGAAGTTACGGATTTCGAGCCACTAGATTCCAACAAAATTAAGGATTCTAGTCTTAAACATTTGCTTGCAGCTAACCCTAAAGCCGCGGCCCTGATCGATGATCGGTGATCGTTAAATGAACAATGTATCATAACCGTCGATCGTCGCATCCGAAATGCGGAAAACCCTGTCCATAGATAAATCACCACTATGGTCACCTATCCCATGGCCTAGATCATCCCATACACCTCCCGGTGGGCCGCAATAATGGAAAACAACCTCCTATAGGGTCGTAATACAAAATGTTTGGCCATTAGGGCCATTTTCACCAATTTCTGTACTATAAATAGAATTCCTTTGGGGCTTTCTCCCCAAATCCGAAATTGCCTAAGGGAGAAGGAGAGAAAAAGAAAAAGAAAAATAGGAGGAGGAGAAGAGAAAGAGTGAAAGTGTGAGGGATGGATTGGTGTTCTTTACCGATTCCCTTCAATCGAAGCACTATCTTCTGTAGAATCCCTTCTGTCGACGATCGGAGGTAAGAAATGTTTCATGCCTTCCGATTAAGCTACCTAGGGTTAGATTTTGTGAATCTTACATTTTTTTCTTCTAATTGATTTAGGATTTTGTGATTTCTTCCAAATTTCTTGTGTCTTGAACCTGTGAGGGTTAGAAAACCCTTTATGCTCTTCTAATTTCGTAAACCCTGTTGTTAGGGTTTGTGGGTGTTAGGGATTTGGATCTCAACTGTCGTTTAGGGCAGTTCATGATCTTGCGAGAGCCATTATCAAGTTAGGCTCTGTTAAGATTTCAATGATGCGCCGATTCCGGGACTCGATTTGTTGAATCGGGTTGAGATGTCATCTAATTAAAATAAGTTAAACCTAATTAATTGTTTAACATTTAATTAAGACAAAATCCAAATTATTAATGGTAGGTTTGAACTTCTATGTAGGTGTTTGAGGTTTTCTCCAATTTTCGGCGTTCGGGCCGCCTCCAAAACATGAAATTTTGAATATAAGGTGAAGATCTAACCCCAAGCTTTTCTCAAGAATTGTTAATGGATGATTGCTTAATTATATTGAATTTTATTTATTTTATAAATGTTAAAATTGTTTGAATTATAATTTATTGTAAATTAGTGATGTGCATATAATATGTTTGATGAAATGCCTATATTGTTGTTTTAGATGATAACATGCTTGATGAAATGCCTCGGTTATAGTTAGGGTGAAAACATGCTCGATGAATTGCTTGAGTGATATGAGAAACATGATATTATATTTCATTTGTGCTTTTGTTGGTATGTAACGCCCTGTGTCATCCGGGCTATTCATCCGAATCCTTTGGATTGGTCGGGCTAGTCGGTCGGGCCAGGTGCTTTAATAAATTGGGTGATAATGTTTTCTATATTTGTGCTATTGATGTGCTCTGTTGTAGTAAAGTTATGGCTGTCTGGATTAAGCTCTGACAACCGTTTGACTAATGTATTACCTATCATTCGATTGGCAGTTACGAGCCTATTCAATCAACTAGATGGAACACGATCGACAGATAGGGACCACTATCGGGTTGTCGCGGTCCACTTAGGTCGACTGAATAGGGTCCATTCAGAGTTAACCATTATTATGTTTGATTGATTGAATCACACTCTGTTGAATTTAGAATACCGACATTACCAATGCATAGTCCACTTAAAACCGTATTGCGATACGATCTCCAAGTCTCATGAGCCAGGCATGGTAGTATGGGACGCCGTGTCTGAGCTGTCGGCCTACGCTGGGGTGATGAGCCTCCCCGTAGTGACCAGTGAGCATTGACAGAGGTGACAGACCGTTGTTTGAATAGCCGTTGTGACAAATGTGACCCTGGCCGATGTTAGCGTGCCTGTGCACTGTTCGAACAACTCGGGCATGTATTGGTTTAGTTTTGATTGATTAGCCCGCACCTCTGAATTGATTAACTGTATTTGATATGTGGGTGAGGAGCCCTTTTGCTTTGATTTGGGCGTGGCTGACGAGTCATAGTCGAATCAAGCTTTCATGGTAGGATAACTCAACCTTGGATCGAGGGGTTACTGGCGATGATTGGTGACGCATCGCAGGGAGCCAGATAATCCCAGTTAGACTTTACGATACGATGTTGGTATTCTGGCTTCACCAATTTGATGAATGAATTGGACTAATAAATACTTTAATTAATCATGCATACATAACATTACATTTGAGGGGGACTCGTGTAGCCTGGTTGCTTGATGTGGCGCCAGCGCTACCTTGAGCACCTCATGTCATTTCTCTGTGTCATCCGGACTGTGTACTCAGTCACGACTCACGACCTGCTAGACAGGTGGACTGTGGATTCTGATACCAGTTGGTCGGGCCAGGGCTTGCCCGGGACATACATTGTGTGCGGAATCATAACATACATGCATTTAATCAACTCGTTTAGAAAATGTATTGTTTTGTTTCTTCATTGTTTATGCTTTCTTGCGTGCATAACATGTGTAATTTGCTTAGTATTTGTGCGTTAGAAATAACCAGCTTATGAGTAATACATATAGATATATATACATTTAATGTAAACTTGCTCATATTTAAAATATCCTGAGCATAATCTTAGGGATATTTCTTCACTATGTTGGCGTTTGACGCCTTCCATTTGACATATGCAGATGATTCCGGTATAGAACCGGATGGTGGTGCATTCAGAGCGCTCTTGTAGCTTATAGCATCGTCCATTTGGTAGAGTATTTTCCTTCCTTTTTCATTTATTGCGATTTGTATAATTCTCATATGGGCTTACACTGCGATTGAACTGTACCATTTTAGGTGTTAGCCTTTATTTCTGAATTTAGTTATTTCCGCCTTGCTTTGGTCCGCTATTTAAAATGCACTACTCTGATTATCTGAGTATGGAATGAATGTAAAACTGATTGAGGACACACGTGGGTGCTTTTCTCACATGTGGCATTCCTAAATACGCATTTTATTAAGTAACACTCGTCAAGTCGGGTGTACCCAAATACTCGATTTTTCAGGGCGTTACACAATCAGATAGAGATTGGACCTGAGGATTAAGAGAAAACCACATTCACTTGTCCATTTGGCACGTTTGCTTATAAATGGATGCCATTCGGACTATGTAACGCCCCAGCCACATTCCAGCGATGTATGATGAGTATTTTTTCTGACATGGTTGGGCGTTTTCTCGAAGTTTTCATGGATGATTTCTCTATGTTTGGTTGTGGTTTTGACGAATGCCTTCATAACTTGGCTATTGTCTTGTTTAAATGCGAAGAGAAGCACTTCATTTTAAATTGGGAAAAATGTCATTTCAAGGTCCGAAAAGGGATTGTTTTGGGCCATATCATATCTAAAAAGGGAATCGAGGTAGATTGCTCAAAAGTCGATCTTATTGCCAATCTACCTACTCCAAAATCTGACCGTAATGTGCGATCATTTCTAGGACACGCGGGTTTCTATAGGAGGTTCATTAAGGATTTTAGCAACATTGCTAGGCCCTTAAGTAACCTTCTGCAAAAGGATGTCCCTTTTGAGTAGACTGATGATTGTAAAGGTGCATTCCAGAAATT
This sequence comes from Liriodendron chinense, assembly GCA_003013855.2. NCBI lineage: Eukaryota > Viridiplantae > Streptophyta > Magnoliopsida > Magnoliales > Magnoliaceae > Liriodendron > Liriodendron chinense. Next base: position 1,857,666 of record PVNU02002850.1, read on the forward strand.
GAAAAATTCTTTGACCACGACACCTATCATGAGGCCACCCATTTGGGACCTCCCTTTCGAGCTCATGTGTGATGCCAGTGATTTTGCGGTAGGGGCTATTTTGGGCCAACAGAAGGATAAAATGTTGTACGTCATTCATTACGCAAGTAGAACCTTAAACTCGACCCAAGTGAACTACTTGACAACCGAAAAAAGAGTTGCTTACAGTGGTCTTCACTTTGGACAAGTTTCAGTCCTATTTTTTAGGATCCAAGGTGGTCATTTTTACTAACCATTCGGCTTTGAAATATTTTCTATTTAAGAAGGATGCAAAGCCGAGGTTGTTGAGATGAATCCTTCTACTCCAAGAATTTGACTTAGAAATCAAAGATAAAAAGGAAGTAGAGAATGTCTTGGTTGACCATATTTCCCGGTTTGTTTTGGATGATTCCATCGAAGGTATAAGGATCAAAGATGTTTTCCCTGATGAGCATCTTTTGACTGTGTCCTGCCTTGCTTGGTATGCGGATATTGTTAACTATCTTGTGTCTGGTAGATTACCACAAATTGGAAAACATAAGATATTAAATGATTCCAAGTGGAGGTGCAAAATTTCTTTTGGGATGACCCGTACTTGTATAAGTATGGGACGGATCAAATTTTCAGAAGATGTATCCTGGATGATGAGGTTCAAAGTGTGATATCCTTTTGCCACACAAAAGCATGTTGTGGTCATTTTTCTGCAAAGAAAACTACTACAAAGATATTGCAGTGTGGGTTCTATTGGCCAACTATGTTTAAGGACAACCATATTTTTTTGTACTGCTTGTGACAGATGTCAGAGGTTGGGAAGTTTGTCCTGTAAACAGATGCCTTTGACCCCAATACTACCATTGGAGATTTTTTACTGTTGGGTACTGATTTTATGGGACCCTTACCATCCTCCTTTGGATACCTTTACATTTTGGTAGGAGTAGACTATGTATCCAAGTGGGTAGAGGCGATTCTATGTAGGACTAATGACAGTAGAGTGGTCTTACAATTTCTTAAAGATAATATTTTATCGAGATTTGGAACACCTAAAGCCATTATCAGTGATGGTGGCTCTCACTTTTGCAATAGGCCCTTTGAAACTTTAATGACGAAATATGGTAAAAAGCACAAAGTGAGCACCCCATATCATCCACAGACAAGTGGGCAAGCTGAGGTCTCCAATCGTGAGATAAAACGGATTTTAAAAAGGACAGTAAGGCCAAATAGGAAGGATTGTTCTACTAGATTATCCGATGCTCTCTGGGCTTACAGGATAGCTTATAAAACACTGATTGGAATGTCCCCATACAGGTTGGTGTATGGGAAAGCTTGTCACTTGCTCGTAGAGTTGGAACATAGGGCCAATTGAGCTATAAAGAAATCCAACTTTAATCTAGAACAAGCGAGTGAAAGGAGAAAATTTGAGTTGAATGAGTTGAAGGAGTTGTGTAGGGAGGCCTATGACAACTCTAGAATCTATAAAGAAAGGACAAAGGTATTCCATGATAGGAATATCTTGAAAAAGACATTTGAACCACCTCAAAAGATCCTCCTTTATAATTCTAGACTCCAACTATTCTCGAAAAAGTTGAGAACTAGATGGACTGGTCCCATTGTGGTGAAGGAAGTATCTGCTCATGGGCTCGTTATAATTTAAACCCATGCAACGATAATGAATTTAAAGTGAATGGGTATCGGTTGAAGCCGTACATGGAGAACTTCCATTTGGAAGAGGAGTCCTTCCCTCTTTAGGATCTAGTTTATGTGGATTGAGGCTCCTAGTCTAATGGAGCGTAATTTAGGTATTGCTTTCAGTAGGTTTGCTTGTGTGCTTTTGTTTTTGGGTTTCTTTTTTTTCTTTGGTTTGTTTGTTAGGATGATTGAAGACAAGGTCGCCATCAAGGTAATTTTCACCCTTGCTATCTATTAATTTACGTTGTTCTTTTTATTCATTCATGCATACTTGTTATATTTTAAGTCCATCTGCATGCATAGAGTCATATGGTACATTTGTGATAAATATGCGTTAATTAATAAATTTTAATACATGAATTAGATGGTTGACACTCATGCATGGACTTGACACTAATTCAAGGAAGTGACGGACCTAAAATATGAAAGGAACAAAAGAAAATGACTCAAATGGTCAAAGTGCAAGAATTGGACTCGGGGAGTTGAACAGAGCGCCACAGATGAAACTGAGGGCCAAAACTGCATTTCTATAGCTGAAATATTGGGTGAAAAATAACAGGTGGTTCGAATTGGGAAGAAACGCAGTGTATAGGCCAGAGTGCAGCTGTGTAGAGAAAAAGCTAGGAAAATCGGCCCTGAAAAACTGACTTTTTATCAGAGTGAAATTTGGAGCTGATTTTTACACCATTGTTAGAGCACATCAAATAATAGCAGCATGTCAAATTTGGTGTGAATTCGAGGTCTGCGGAAAGAGAAATCAATGAAATAGAGATTTGAGCCAAGTTATGAAAATCAATGTGTGAATAGTGTTCACATGTGTGAACAGCATGAACGCGACCACGGTACATAAAAATATAAAGAAGATCTAAATGAACCGAATTGGAGAGCTTGCACGTTGAACTCCACCACCTCTAGCACCTTCAGGGCTCTTCTTTGATGTCTTTAGAAGAAGGTAGACAGGTCCTTTTATAGAGAAAACGGACCACTCACACAATTTCTTGTAAAATAAGATTTCGGCGCCTACAATGTCTAGTGCCCGAGCTGACGTCGGGCACCTGAACTCGCCCAAAAATGTCTAGTGAGCTCTTTGGCTATTTTTGCTTCAGTTGGAGTGCCCGACCTTGGTCTAGGGCACCTGAGCTCCCCTGTTTTTGTACTTGTGGGCTTGCTCGAGTTTCTATCTTTGCCGATCCTTTCCTCCTTGCTTTGTTATGATTCAAACTTAATTCATCATCTTCCTTGATTCGTGATTTTAACATTGAATCCATGCGATCTCCCTTCAATACCTGCAAACAAAAATTTATGCATAATGAGGACTAATTTAATAGTTTGAAATGTGTAAATGCATAATGAAATGGGGCCTAAGTATGTATAATTCAATGCTCAACAGTTCTTCATCATTAAAGGCCAATAGAAATTGTCACCACATATATGATAAAAGGAGATAAAATTAGTGAAAATGTATCTCCTTAAATTCAGTGTTGGGTAATGATTCAGAAAATGTGGGTTCTCCCAAAGAGGTGGAGAGACATCAAACAATTCTTCTTCAAGAAAAGGTGTATCCTCCACAAAATCATAATTGACCGGTGCTTCCACAATCAATGTTGATGAACTTAAAACAGTGGAAGAAGATTTCTCAAGCACCGACACCATTTCAAGTAAGGCATCCATCTCCCTCATCATATCATCATCTAGGTCGAGGGCATAGGCCATACTATCTTCTAGAGGATTGGGATAGTCAATTAAGGAAGATTCTTCCTCCACATTAGATTAGAAAAATTCAGTTTTGGTGGAGGGAAGCTACTCAAAACAAATGTCCTTCTGATTAATATGATGCTCTGGGCTAGAATTTCGCAGGGCATTCGTGATGTCTTGAATCATCGGATTTGTTAAATTTTCAAAGTGAGCTAAGCAATCTCCAAAGAGTCGGAAAATTCAATCAAGGAGGGCTCTTCATCCACGTTAAATTTAGGCATGTCAAGTTGGTGGAGTAACTCAAAATCATCTATTTCGAAAAGCTCCCTAACATGAATATCAACTAGAGACTCATATTCATTTAGCTCTTGGGAAGATGAAACCATATGCTCACAATCAATTTTTGAACCCTCATTGCAATGAATCATATCATTACCATTAAATTTTACAGATTCCTTGGGTCCATCAACAATCATTAGAATCTTGTCATTGTTCAGTTCATTATATCTAAAAGAGATGGTGGATCCATGTGATCAATGATGATATTGAGATCACTGAAATCAACCTCCTCTAGTAGCTTCAGTGGGGTAGTTGAAGGTTGGGATTGAAGAATCCCTTCCTCCACATTAGTAGGGAGCGATTCAGTGTTCTCGACATTTGATTTAAAATTTTTAGAGTTTGGTGAGAGATTTTGAGTTATTTGTTCGATTATTGTCATAAACTCTTATAGTGTCTACTCAAGGGTTGTTGTCGGTTGAAGCATATGAGGTGTAGACTCTTGATAGTAATTGTTAGCATTATGGTTAGTTTGTCCCTCAAATTAAAATTTTAATGCTCCCACCGATTTGCATTATGCATGTCATATGTTGGGCTATTAGATGGTTGTGCATATGCATAGCTAAACAAATAATCACGCATTATCCTAACCAGTGGGATATCATGTCTTTGATCCTCTTTTCTATACTCATTCAACGTATTACCTAGTGAAACGTTACAAAAATTATTCTCAGTCTAATATTCACACAACATTTTACCCAGTTGAGTATCTTGAGTATGATCACTCGAATACTTACACATCATATTACGCAGCAGAACATCATAAGTATTATCGTTCAAGTAGTCATGCAACGTCTTATGTGGTTGAGTATTATAAATAGATTGACTCTCCGTGACATAATCATGCATAGAATGCTTTTGAACAAAGTTGTTTGGAAACCCTTAATTGGGTATCCCATCTTCTGGATATTTAGAGTATTCATGTGTCCACTTAGGTATGGGCATGATGAATCTCTAGTCAATTAATCTAAACCTAATCGAAGAAAGAAAAATAGAAAATTTATAAAGTAAAAGAGAAGAGAAGGAACGATGATACCCGAGAAGAAAACTTAGGTTAGAAAATTCCTGCAGATACGAAATAAGCAATGTTAGTAATTTAAAAAAAATAAACCATAATCTAGAAAATGCTAAAAAATTAAAACATATCTTATCTAAAAATAAAAACAAACCCTAAATCTAAAAGTGTTCAAACCGGCTGCTTCCCCGGCAATGGCGCCAAAAACTTGTTCACAACCCTAAGTGCTGGGTCCTGATGTAGTAATAATCTCGGTGAGACCGAGGTCAATCCACGGGGAAGGAATATAGGTTTAAATACTTAAAGGCGAACTAGGTTCTAAAACTAAACTAACTTAATTAATCTTGAATTGAATGTAAGATTGACAGATTTAGATTTAAAGAAAAAAAAAAACTAGAACATCAAGGATCCAGTTCTAGTTATTGACAATGTTCAATTCACTTGATTCAGTTAGCTACACAACTTGAATTAAAGTCCTGTCTCAATCTAGCTGGATAATAAAATGATTAAATCATAATTCAACAATCCAAATTAGATAGAAAATGTATTGGTCTCTCTTGAAGAGCCAAGGTATTGGTCGCAAGGAATCCAATTCTATGAATTATACAGACCAACCTCTTGCAAAACATGTAAGATCTAGGCTTTTGGACATTTCTTTAATCCTGTCACTAGATTAAAGTAGAACTACATTTGGAACTTGAATCAAACCAATCAATAAACAATTCTGTCTAACTCAGATTCAACAAAACAGATTATGAACTTTCATTAATTAGTTCTACTAGAAATCCAAACATTCACTTATGGAAAACTCGAACTATTCATCGTATCCGATGAATCATAGGGTTTCCACAAATTAAAATCCCATAAACTATTTTGATCAATCTTAAAAATTCAAAAGCATCCCATGTATATGGCACAAGAGACCTCAAAATTCTTTAAAATTACTAACTTTATTCAAACTAAATAATGAATTATTCATCATTAAAATCAAAACTCAAAATTAAAGAATTAGAACATCATTAAAAATGTAGAAGTGTAACCTCTCAGTTCTAGCTAAAGTTAACCTAAGAAAAATATTAAAAAAAAAACTAAGAACTAGAATTAGAAAAGAAAGAAAAAAATAGAAATAGAAGGCTAGGAAGCCTCATTGCTCTTGATCTCCTTGCTCCCCACATCCTTGGATGATTGTAGATGCTTGGGGAGAAGACCTTTTATAGAGAAAATCCGCCACTGACTTGAAATTTCACAAAACGTATGCACTTATGTCGGTTTGCAACCGGTTTCGAGTGACTTGCAATTGGTCTAAGCGCAACTGGTGACCGATTGCAAGTGTCCTGCGACTGGTCGCAACTGGCCTTTTCTGGTCTAGCAGGCACAGCTCCAAAACAACATTTTTCAGGGAATTTACGACTGGTCGCAACTGGTCTGCGACCGGTCTCCAAGGGGTCACAGATCTCCAGGGGGCCTACGATAGGTTTCAGGTTCCTGGAGACAAGTCTCAAATTCCTGGAGACAGGTCTCAAATTCTTGTTTCTTCCAAAACTTCGATCTTTCCTTTTCTTCTTCAGTGGCTTGATTCTTCCCATCTTTTGCTTATTTAAATTTGATCTTCTAAACATCCTAAGTCCTAATTATCATTCAAATCATGATATCTCTCTCCACTTACTGCAAACACAAAAACATAAATAAGTTTATAACTTTAACAGTTCAAACCATGTAATCGTGCTGTGAAATTAGGGATTATAATGCATAATTCAAGGCTCAATGTGTATATCATCATCTTCCATCTTATAGTTGAGAATCAACGTCTTTGATAAGCTTTCATTTTTTTTTTTTTTTTTGTCATACCACACTCACACACCCTCTTTTTTTTTTTTTTTTTTTTTTTTTTTTAATGGGTTAGTTCACACACCCCATTGTTAGTACACCCACCCACCCCTGTTAGTCACATCACAATGTTAGCCATCCCCACCGTGGGAATCGATACCAAGACCTCAGCCTACACACACACCCTCTTATTTGTGCGGGACACCCACACAGTTAGTTACATGATGTACCCACCCACCAGTGGGGTTAGTGTGTCTCATTAACACTCGAACTTGAGACATGTTGTTGAAACGCCTGGGCGTCTTCTAGTTGGACGAACAGGCAAGACACGGGTAACCTTTCATTTATCTCAAAGTGTATTTCTTTATAATAAACATCTTGATGGGTTTTCTTCCGTTTCTGTACATGTGTTTCTGTGTAGTGTAGAAGACAATCGTGGCTACTCATTCAAGATAATTTTTTCTTTATTTTTATTTTTTTAATTTTTATATTTCTACTCAACTTCAGCTGAGTATTAGATCAATTTTAATCCATAGCCTCTCGGTATACATAATTAGATGAACTTGTCAATTATTCTCTACTCTTGTACGCTCATCCATGCAGGTGCATTCAATTGGTCTACACACATGATGACAAAACGGACCTCTTTAAGGGAACATACGAGTACATAATCACATGCTCCCCCAATATATGCCTTCGAGCTTTTCATGCCCTCAAGTGATCGGACATCAGGATTCCGTAGTGACCCTACTCCAGTACTGAAAACGCTCGGTACCGGAAAGGCTCCATGGTCCCTACCATGATGTATGTATCTACGCCATTCATTCATGTTGCGAGCTCATTTTAGGGCATGAGCCCAAAAATGAGGTACATCAAAAGCTGGAGTGGACCTCACCACAGAAAGCAATGAGGATTGTGACGCCCACCGTTGAAACCTACCTAGGACTCACCGCCTCCATTATTTTCTGTGGTCCAATCCACTTGAACGCTTGATCTACCTCAATTTTTGTTTGATGCATTGGAAAATGAGCTGGAAAAATGGACCGACCGTGTGGATAAAACATATACATTATAGTGGGCCCACAGAGCAGTACTGGAGGGGTCTCCACGAAACCCGAGTACTGAGGATCGCGCACTTCCCTTGATCGATGGCCGTGATTTTGGGGAGCCTAGTCTGAGGTGCCCCGTCGGTCTGCTTTGGCTGAGATTGTTTGTCTCTCTCTCTGTCAGCATCCTTCGTGCAACGATGGCTTCCCTCGTGCAAGCCCCATACACACGCCTTATGCAGTAAGAGCTACGTCCTTCAGGCTCTTGCTGGCCATTGCCGTAGCAGCCCAAGATGCGAATCATGCAGGAAGGGGAGCACTGTAGACGGGGATGTGGATTGGGTCCTTCCCCTTCCTGGACCGAGCTCTCTCCACCCTGATGGAGTGAGATTTGATTGCATGCCACCGATAGAGCTCATGCAAAGCATGCTCGAATGTACCCAATCTGCCTCTCGTAGGTACTGTGGTCGGCAGAAGTGCTGGCAACCATTGATGGCAGCAGCGAGCTCCCAAGTCCCCCTTCTATCTCGTGGCGGAAATGATGAAGCCCAGGGATTCGTTTTTTACAGACCACGATTCCAGCGTTCCGTTCTGTAGCACATTTGCCGTGGTCGTTGGCCAGAAGTCATGGCAGCCACCGTTCCCGTGGTGGGTTTTGGAAATCCATTTTTTCTTTTTCTTTTTGGAAATTGATTCCGGCCACGGCCGGACGATAGGAGAGTCGGAATCCGGCATAGTGCATGTGGGGCTTCGGAATCGGACGGTGGCATGTTATCTTCGGTCCTGTGCCGGTGGCGTTTGGATTAGGGATGCTGTAGAAGAAATGGGCGTTGAAGTTGCAGTAGTTAAGGAAGATGAGGACATGGGCCTGGGCCTAGGCCTGGGCCTGTATCTGTAGGATTCGGGACCAAAGAGTGGGCGCCGGACCCACTTTAGCTCAACCAATGGGACGTGGATTGCGCCCAAAGTGGCAGTATCTGTTTATCTACTCTACTCTGTCCATTCCTTTTCTACCATCATTTTAAGGCATGAGATCAAGAATTGCTGATTTAGAGCGCGGATTAGATACTACTTGACAAGCTAGTACCGGCATATGGGCATTGGGGGAGATGAGACATGTCAGGCTTGCTGACGTTACAGGCCTCTTCAAACAACATGCCGTTCACCGATACAAATGTGACACATATGTGCCACATAAGGCCTGCCCGGACAGGCTCAGGTAGTACCTAATCTCAGCTCGCAGATCCAACATTGAGGTCGGCCATTAAAGAGATTACCCTTGCATTTAATGCTTAGTGCATTTAATGCGGCCAAACTCAATATTTTGGTGTGGCTGACCTCAGCTTTGGATCTGCCTCATTCTTGGTCGCATGTGGTTGGCCTGATCTTAGATGGGGAATGGACAGAGTGGATAAACAGATACATCACGGTTGACCCCCTCCACGGCTTAGTTTGGATGCTACACACTGAGTTTGGATGCAATCGGCGTCCCCACCAATGATAGAACCAACCGCATACAGCCCATGGACAGTCACAATTATTGGCCACCACCGTCCAAAAGACTGCAAAACTAGAGACTCTGACTGGGTAGGGTAGAACACATACTGTTTTAACCTGGCAAAGTTTTGTGGGCCCCAGTATGATGTATATGTTATATCCACACCATCCATTCATTTTCCCATATCATTTTAGGCATGGACCAAAAAATGAAGCAAATTCAAAGATCAAGTGGACCGCACTAAAGAAAGCAAGAGGGCAATAATGTTAACCATTGGAAACTTTTTGGGGCTATAAAAGTTGTGGATCAAGCCAGTATTTGTGTTTTTCCTTCATCCAGGTTTCCGGGTCAGTGTGACCTTATAAACAGGTTGGATGGCAAATAAAACATCATAATGAACCCTAAGAAGTTTCTACGGTAGCATCATCTTCCCACTGCTTTCTGCAGTGCGGTCCACTTGAGCTTTGGATCTGCCTCATTTTCGAGACTAAGCCTGAAATGATCTGACAAAATGGATGGCCGGCATGGATATAACACACATCTTGGTAGCGTCACAGAACTTTGCAATGTCAACTGTGTTGTGTTCTACACTACTCAATTCGAGTCCCAAAAGTACACTAGGCCTAACTGTTCAAGCCAGGTCCCTTGTCCCAGTCCATGATGTTGAGAAATTTCTGATCTCAAAAAATAAATTAATTGGAAAAACCGAGAAATAAGGATAGGCTGAAGCACGTGAAAAACACGCTGTCCTTAAAGCGTAATTCGCCTCTACTTAAATTATTTTGAATATGCTGATAGGTTGTAGGCGGATTGCTTCTAGGATACGACGAGCCTTATGTGGTTCTGCGTTCAGCAAAAAATGAAGGAACCACTATGGAACTCAGTAACACTGTCTGACAGATGAAGAAAAGAAAGAGAGAAAAGGAATGACGGTTTTCTTCTTGCAGTGGCAGACCATTACGCTAGTCTAAGTAGCTTGGTTTGTATCAACCAAATCGAGAGGCTAATGGAATCAGATGGGTGCTGGTTCAGTAGAGATGGTTGTGATTGCTGTTGTTGTGTTGGAATGAACCAGACCTGTCCGATTTATATATATAAGGGTGGTTGACAGTTTTGGTCCAGAGCCATAATGGCACTAGCCGTTTTCTGGCTGTTGTGAGTGAAATTGCGGTTTTACCGCTTGTAGAGATACTCGGAGATATGTCTAAGGACCTAGAGGGGGTGATATGGACCTTTTTGAAATTCTTTTCGCCTACTACACAATTCAACAAATATAACAAAGTACGCAAGAACACTTAGGCTTCCAAGCCTAGGTGGGTCCAATCACAATACTAGCAAAAGATATGCAATAAACAATCCTAGTCTAAGCATGCATAGGTAAGTAAATGATTCAACGAATTAAGCTTCTAACCTATGCATCTTGTGTAGACTTATGAGAGTGGATCAATGAGCTCAAGTCTACACAAGTAGTGAAGGTACATCTTGTGTGGGGATGTCTAAAAAGTGCCTAGCATACATTCCTATCAAGCATGCATAATTAAGCAATTAAACTAACAATGTGAAGATATGAATGTGCTCAAGAACAATCACAAACACAAGGATGTATAGTGGTTCGACTACGTGTCTACTCCACTCCCGGTTCAAGTACTCAACCCCTTTGAGCACACCGGCATTCACTATCGGAGGTTTTAAATGAAGTTCACCTCTCAACCTTTACACGAAGGTTTTATCGGTTCACCTCTCAACCGTATCTGGAGTTTTAGACATAGGCTAACTCTCAACCTAATCGCACGTTTACTCCCGTGTCGGAGGCTCCCCCTTGGAGACTTAGTTTAGGCCCGGCTGACGGGCCAAGGAACGACTAACGTCCCTAGGTCGATTTCGAAAAACAAACTCTAAAATGGACTCTCAAATAAGACAACCTATTTGTCGGATGAGCCCCTTGTTTAGCGCCGGATTGGGTTGCTTGATCTTCGCTCTCCTGTGCTTCAATCAGCTTCCCTTGCTCCCACGATCGTGTCGCCGTTGCGTCGCCAATGCCTCAGCCACATTTGATCAAACACCTTACATGCGATGCCTTTGAGATACCCAAGGTGCTAGGAGGATGGGTTTGAGAACTCTACAACTTAGTGGGAATGGGTTGCCTAGAGTCTCTTACCTACAACGATCTCATCTTCGAGTTTTGGACAAGGATTTGCCAATCAAGAAGCTTCCAAACTCTAGAGATCAAGAGGGGATGGAGGTCATCTTCTTCATGAGCTTGGAATGCTCTAATCTTGTGTTAAAGCACAAGGAAGATGCCTTGCATAGGTCAAGGAATGAGCCTCAAAAGATCTCCTTCAATGGTGGCTTTACTCCCTCAAAAATTCCTCATCATATGTCCAAAAACGGAGCCTCATATATATAGAAAAGTGGCTCCAACGGTCATAAAACGGCTAGGAGCCAACCTGTCCCGACCGGTCATGACCGGTCGGACTCCCCTGCTGAAGGAAGACCAATGCACAAGCTAAATACATGGGCCGACCGGTCATGACCGGTCGGACCCCCTTGCTAGATAGGCTGCAGATCTTCAGGCCGACCGGTCATGAACGGTCGGCCCCACTTACTGGATGAAGGAGAACTCCAGGCCGACCGGTCATGACCGGTCGGCAGTGCCTGCTGATCTCTTGGCGTTATAGAAGGCTGACCGGTCATGACCGATCGGCAGCTTGTAGACAACTGCAGCAAAGCTGCTGGCCGACCGGTCTTGACCGGTCGGACCAGCCTAGATCTCCCCTCCTTATGCTGAACTCGACATGCTTCAGCGTGTCCATAATGGCCAAGGTTTGGGTGTTCAAATGGGACACCTAGGGCCTATCTATGATGACTAAATGTACTCCAATATGGTCAAGGTCATCAAAGATACAAAGGGGATAGGTTTTGGTCAAGGTTAAGGCACCAATGCATCACTTTTACCTAAAACTTTTTCCTTGATGCGGCTGGACGTCTTGAGTCTTCGGTCTTCGTCTTCATTGGGCTCAACCGACACTAAAGTCACAGACGTAAGTTATTGACAAACAAGGTGCACTAGTATGCCACGGAAAACTGCACTAACAGTGAGAAACTAGCCGTTTATGACAGTTTCTGACTGTTTGTGCATGTGGGAGTTACATACCTGCATGCTGGCTGTTTAGATTCAATGGCTAGTCGTTTCTGACTGTTGGGCTAGCCACATGCAGCTGTTACTGCATGAGCAGTTACACAGGTCCCTCTAATTAGCCCTGCAGCTCTTTATAAAAAAGTAGAGAGGTCTCTTTGTCAAACCTCCCACCCACAGCACCTCCTCTGTTCCGAATCAGCCACCTGACCTACTACCTAGCCTCTGTCGCACTGCAACTCTCACCAGTCTCACTCCGGTCCGTGAGGTCATGACCCATCTGCGACACAATGCGCACTTGCGAAGTGCCAAGTGCGCCACTAGCACCTCTACAGCTACACTGCCTCACGTACCCACGCCCTCGCACCTAGCCCGAGCCTGAGCTTGTGCCCGTGCCCGTGACCGAGCCTGTGCCCGTGCCCGTGCCCGGGCCCGAGCTCGAGATCGAGACCGAGCCCGTGCCCATGCGCGTGCGCGGTGTTCCAGTGCTTTGCATTGGAACACGCAAGCCACCATACTCCCTCTCTTCCACCATAAATAAGTAAGGTGCACAACACCCTACTTATAAAGAGGTAAAAATTCCCATCCGATATGGGACAAAAAACCACACGCAATATTTTTTCTTTTAAAATTGTTTTTCAAACAAACTTTTCAACACATGAGAATAGAGATCCAAATCAGGATGCCAACAGTGTGCAACGGTCCTTGCACTTGGTTGGATCCCATGCCACCACCTCGCTTCCACCACACAAGGACCATGGATGCCACAATAATGATTGCTCAGGGAGCCATCCGTTCTTTATCCCTATGGACCATTTGTATGTGCGAATACGTACACATGCTTGTGGTCTCATGTGTTCTTTATCCCTATGGACCATACGCATGCTTGTGGTCTCTATGCAGTGATAGTTTTTCTATGCTTGTAGTCTCATGCAGTGACAGTTTCTCACTTACCTCGTTATGTGTGGTCCTCGGCAGAAGAAGTGTCCCAAAATGGCGAAATTGGGATATTTAGTGTAAAACCCCCCAAGTGTGCCCAATCCAACAAAAAGTTCAATTTATTTGTGAGGCTCATCTTTTTTAGCCCCTACATGAGAAATTGCAAACTTTCCTGTAAAAAATGCCCCTCTGACCACTTGTTGCATTGTAGATCCTCTCGAGCACTATGGGTCCTCCCTGAGCAATGTGGATCTCCCCTAAGCACCCCCCCTCCTTGGAGCATTGTGGACCCCCCTGAGCAATGAGGATCTCCCCTGAGCACTGTGGGTCCCCCTTGAGCAATGTGGATCCCCCATGAGCACTGTAGATCCCCCCTGAGCACTGTGGTTCGAACCTAGGCAACAAGTGGTCAGAGGGGCTTTTTCGACCAAAAAGTTTGTAATTTTTGGTGTGGGGGCTAAAAAAAGATTAGCCTCATGAGAAATTGAACTTTATGTTGGATTGGGCAGACCGAAGGCTCTCAATGTAGCTGGTCAGATCCTAGATCCGATTCGCACTAAACTCATATGATGTGAAGTTGGATCTTAAAATGGGTCCGATTAAATAAATAGACCGAATTCATATTCACAAAAATAAATTTGAATCATATTTGGGTTAGATCTGGATCTAGTAGTCAAATCCGATCAGATCCTCATTATTGCATGTGTGGCCATTCGACTTCTGCTCTTCAGACTTCAATACTGTATGATTTTGTATCTCGAGAGGAGATTTTAATGCGGAGAGAGTGAACTCTTCTCTTCTTTGTCTTTCGAGAATTTCTCCTAGAATCTCTCATAAAATGGAAACTGGATAATATGTTGCTACATCGTAGTGGGTGGTACCCTAACCGTTTGGGGGTCATATTGATGTATTTTGTATATATTCATGCCGTCCATATGTTTTTCCATCTCATTTTATGATGTGATACCAAACCTAAGAAGATATAAATCTTAGGTGGACCATACCTATAAGACCTCAAAAATTTAGGAGCACGAGTAAGTACACGAGTGCATGTTCACACGTGAGAATTTAATTTCTAGGCCGTGTTATTCACACGTGCACACACAAGTATATACTTTTATACGTATGACGACACTTTTAGGCCTCTGAAAAACCTAGGGTGCTTAGGTAAGTCAATAGACTGACCATTCAAATGACCTGTCATTGCTAGATTGAAAGATTTAACCGTCCACTTCAATTTTGAACAACGTGATCAACGTAGACCAACCGTTTGATCTCCACACTGACCTATACATGTCTGTCCATAAATCTAATTCGTCCATCTCGTCCATCACTAGAAATATGCTTAGATAATTGATATCCTGGCCCTATGGACCTTCTTAAACGTGCTTATAACACCCTAGGTTTCTGAAATAATTTAAATCATAATTTAATAGATTAAATAACTTTTAATAATGATAAATTAATAATAAATAATCAGAAGAGAGTTAGTATATGGTCCCTTTATTAATGTTGCTCATAATAAACCCTAGAACATCATAGAAGTGTTAGATTTCACAAAACTCATAAATTTACAATAATTATGAAAATGACATTAGTTAAACTTAAGTTAAACTACCATTTTAAAGTATTATGGTTTCTGACGATTACTTTTATGTAAAACTTCATGTACGAGCTTTAGAGCACATTTTAGCCGTACACGTCAAATTTTAGCCCTCCGATCATCCTATAAATGCCTTAACCGAAAATCAGGCCATAAACGACTCGTTTTAACTCGGATCCGTCTCAAATTTCATGGCAGCGGTTAAAATTGGATGGCAGACCTGTCTGATGGAGCGGATAACCCGAATCCATCATAGTGTACCCGTGTGCACTGACCAGTTGGTCACCCACTATTTTGTGCGACGCACGCATGGAGAAGTTCTTCTTCTTCTTCATAGCAGCGGATGCTACCGTTTTCGTGGCTTCCAAGTCGTTCACCAGCGTGACCCCACACCCAATCTGGTTCGTCCATTCTGATGGAGCTCCACCTGAACTTAATCCTCCCAAATCTTGTTACCAATCACGCCCTGTACGGCCCACTCCAAACCACCATTCAAGACTTAAACAATCAAGATCTTCTGATTTGTTGGGCATGGTCTCTCCAAACTTCACCCATATCTTCTTGTGGACCCCACCTACCATCCCTATGGTTCTTAAGCGATCAAGTGCAAGAAAGTCAGTCGGGATGATTCCCAGGCGGTGCCAACGCCAAAACCGTCTGGATCCAACCTCTTTCGTACCAACCGACCTTGCAACATTATAAAACCCATCCGTTCGCTCCTGCTTTTCTCCAAAAACTCGAAGAGAGAGAGAGAGAGAGAGAGAGAGAGAGAGAGAGAGAGAGAGACCATGAGAGAAAGAGAGACTGTGAGAGAGAGAGGGAGAACGTTTCAGAGGGAGGAAGTGTGCTACCCCTGCTCCTGCTGGACCCCGTTCCAGGTCTAGTAGAAGAAATAAGAGAATAAGGAGAAAAGAAAGAAAGAAAGAAGAAAGAAGAAAGAAGAAATAAGGAAGAGAAGAAGAAGAGGTTGTCCCTAGCGAGTCAACTCGCTAAGTCGACTCAGATTTGAATTGGGTTTGCTTGGACCTTGAGAGTCGTCATATAGAGTGAGTGATTCTTCCCGAAGTTTTCCTTTTGATTTTCTTTAGTAAATCCCTATCGTGATTCAAATTTAGTTTCTAGAGTTTCCAATTCTGAAGTCTTTTTCTTGTAGTTGCTTTGTAAGTCGAGGCTTAGATGTTTAAAGTATTAGATCTTAAATTCCATCTCGACTCCTCGAATAAGATCCTAGGTAAGGGATTTAATCTAAGTTTCGATTTAATTTCCTTCCGTCTCTCTTAATGATTCTAAGTAAGAAATTCATTCCCTAGTCGCACCCTAACTTGATACGTTCATACTATTTTCACTTGATGTTACTTCTTTATAAAATAAAGTAGATTGTATACGTTACCATAAGACAATTCACTTTAATTGACGATTAAGTTATGAAATAAACACTAGAATTAACTAAACATGTGAATCACATGTGTTATAGTGTAAAGTTGGTCGTCGAAGAAGTTTCACACCTGAGACCCGCGAGCGCCTTTTAGTCTCATAAAGGAAAGACCCGATCATTCGACCACTGAGCCTTTATGGTCGCAGCTCACATATCACGTAGACACTGCTATATATATATATATATATATATATATATATATATATATATATATATATATATATATATATATATATATCCTGAATATGCGAGTAGGATTGGTCGCTAGTCATTGGGTGGGGATACCTTTGGTATCTGAGCAGCTCTGCTCCTTGGTCGTTTGATGAGGATACACTTAAATCTGGGCAACCCTGGTCGCTAGTCGTTTGCTGGGGACGCTCCTTGTCTCATAGTACCAGTAGCCCGTATAGGCCGGCTTTGACTTGTTCCTATTTACAGTCCTAGACCATGAGGGGTCCCCACCAAGGAACGTGATTAGCTAGACATCTTAAGTGACCATATCATCCTCTTATCTAAGTATTAACAGGATAAGCTTCTTATCCCCCTAAATCAGCAATGATCTTAACAGCTTGCGTAACAGACCGGATCACCCGGATTTGTATATGTAGATGGTTCCACAGACAATAAAGGTACACAATTTCTAAGCCTACATTTCCTGCTTTGCCTTACTGTCAAATCATCTCTGACTTAAGCTTCGGAGGGCCAACAGCCAAGCGCCGGCCACCCTTAGTTTATCTTCTTTAGCTTTCACGTCTAGAGGAGAGCTTACTAAAAGGAGGGTGAACGTCTGGAGGATCCTGTTACCAGAATTAAACGTTAACAGATTGGCGTTGTCTGTGGAAATTCTCTGAGAATTCAATCCATTCTCATCACTGATTGTTACCTCTTGCTATGCCTCTTAAAAAGACGGCTCATCCTTCCACTTCAAGGTAGATGTTACCTCTGCCTGACATCCCTGAACCAACGTCCAATCTCCCTCAGACCACTTCGACGGGGATTCCCCCTGTAGAGTCAAACCTATCGTCACAAGATCCATTTCACGATATATCTGGCGGTCACGATGATATTATGCGTTTCGTCGGAAACACACTTCTTACCCTCAAAGCTGGGCTTCAAACCTTATCTAATCGGTTCGATCAGCATTTTCCTGAACTACAGCAACCTCCAGAAGGGCCGCCATTGCGATCTGTACAAGTAGCCTCCAGACATTCTGCAGATGAACCACGAACTCAGTAAAATCCTCTTTCAAATCGAATGTCGCTTGGCAATCAATTTTCAGCGCCCCCTCCAAAATTTATACACTCTAGTACCTCTTGGCAATAACGATCTCTGGGATCCGGTGTCAAAACCTCGAGCTATACTTTACCTTGAGAAGGAGATCTCAGGAGAATTGAAGATCGCTTCACCGATATGGAGCGGCGGTATCGATCTAACCTTTCACTTGTTGCTTTTACATCAATCCATCGACCTGAACCTCCCTTTACTCGCGAGGTTTTGAAGGCCTCTTTGCTTAGAAAATATCGAACGCCTAGCATCGTCCCTTATACAGGTATCAGCGATCCTCTTGAACATTTGGAGACGTATAGGTCTCTCATGGAGTTAGAAGGATATGGTTCAGAAATTATGTGTAGGGCATTTCCCTAAACTCTAAAGGATGCAGTACATACATGGTTTCGAGGCCTAAAACCTCAGTCTATTGAATCCTTCTCCCAATTATCGGATCTCTTCCTCTCTCAGTTCATGGGGACCATCCGTACCAAAAAACCCGCATTTAATTTAACGGATCTAAAGTAACAACATAGGGAAACAATTAAGGAGTTCACAATTCGGTTCATTGCAGAAGCCGTCCAGACTGAAGGCTATACTGAAGACAAAGGCCTCACTTCCCTTATAGCAGGAATCACCAACGAGAAATTTCGATTCGCCTTAGATAAAAACCCTCCTAAAACCATGACTGAATTCCAGGTAAAGGCTCAAAAGTACATTAATGTAGAAGAAGTTGCTTTGGCTTGTCATGGTGTATAAGGGAAGAAATGTAAGTCTAAGGAGATCTCTTCCTCTAATAAGAAATATCGGCGCGATCGACGAGATCTTTTCCCTAAGAAGCCTTACTTCGGTAAATATCATAACTATACACCTCTTAATCAAGCTCCTGAGAAAGTACTAATGAAGATAAAACATAAATCTTATGTGAAGTGGCCTCCAACGATTAAGTCAGATCTTGAAAAAAGAGACAAGAGAAAGTTCTGCTATTTCCACAATGATCATGGACATAACAACCAAGATTGTATATCCCTGAAAGATCACATTAAAGTGTTAGTGCACTTTTCTGTGGCATACTAGTACACCTTGTTTGTCAATCACTTAGGTCAGTGGGTCTAGTGTCGGTTGAGCTTAATGAAGACGAAGACCAAAGACTCAAGTGGCCCTGCTGCATCAAGGAAGAAGAAACAGGTAAAAGTGATGCCTTGGTGTGCCTTAACCTTGACCAAAAACTAACCCTTAACCTCTTAGATGACTTGGACCAACTAGGTATACCCTTAGTCATCATTATTAGTCTTAGAACTCCATGAAAAACATGATAAGTTAGACTAATTAAAGAGGTGGAAGCTGCTATAATCAAAACAGCTCAAACAGCAGTTTCCGATTCATCTCCGATCAATCGGACATTGGCTCTGATAGGACTACGATCCATCGGACAGAAGCTCCGATTAATCGAAAATTTTTCCAGCAACTTTGAAAATCCACTGGACATATTTCCGATCAATCGGACAGACTTCCGATCTATCGGAAGGGGTCAGTCCGATCAATCGGACCATGTTACGATCAATCGAAATATATTCCAGAGAATCCACTGGACTGATTTCCGATCAATCGGACATGTCTCCGATCAATCGGACCTTTTTCCGATCAATCGGAGATGCGCTAATTTGCACGTTTTTTTACCGTTGAAGCTCGAACTTTATAAATATTGAGCTCGGTTCTTGGGCATTGGTAGAGGGTTTTGAGAGCCTATTTGCCATACCTTTTGTACATCATATGAGGCCTCAAAGAGGAGGAGATTCAAGTCATATCCCTTGTGTTTAAATGACAAGCGAGGGCATTCAAATGCAAACATAGAGATGACTTGATTCCTCTCTCAATTCTAGAGGTAAGACACTATACCATATAGGCATATCTCTTGTTCAAGACCTCTAGAAGACCCTCTAGGTGAATCTCCTAGTTAGGACAAGCTACATACCCCATGTAGGAGATTCAACCATTCCCTAGCACCTTGCGCATCTCCAATGGAGCATCACATGCAAGGTAGCTGATCTTACAGTTGAAGCCTTGGCAAAGCAGCGGCGTCAAAGATCTAGGGAGCACAAGGGGAGCTGATTCAAGCACGGGAGAGCGAGAAGAAGCAACCCAAAGCGGTGCTACAAAGGGGCTCAATCCGACAAGTAAGGTTGTCTTGTTAGGAGTTCATCCACTCAATTCCCTGTGGGAGTTGAGTGTAGAGTTTGTTTGACAAACTCGACCTAGGGTCGTTAGCCGATCCTTGGCCTATTAGTTGGGCCTAAAATCTAGGGACGTTAGCCGTTCCTTGGCACGTTTGTCGGGCCTAAACAAAGTCTCCAAGGGGGAGCCACCAACACGTGTGTAAACGTGTAGGTTGGGAGGAACCTATAAACTCCTCGGTTGGGTAGATCCGAATTAAAACACCTTGTTGGGAGGAACCAGATTTAAACTCCCCAGTGAATGCCGATGTGCTCAAAGGGGTTGAGTACTTGAACCGGGAGTGGAGTAGACAAGTAGTCGAACCACTATACATCCTTGTGTTTGGGATTGTTCTTGAGCACATTTCTGTTTATGCATTGCGTTTAACTTGTTAATTATGAATGCTTAGTTAGGAATGTATGCCAGGCACTTGATAGGCACACACACAAACATGATGTACTTTCACTCCTTATGTAGACTTGAGCTTTTGTTGATCCATCCTCTCTAGTCCACATGAGTTGTCTAGACTAGGTTGCTGATTGCACTTATCGTTTGCTAGTCTCTTGATTGGACCCACTTAGGCTTGGAAGCCGAAGTGTTAATCGCTTACGTAGTTTAATCTGTTGAATTGTTTAAGTAGGTGAAAAGAGTTTTAAAAAGGTCCCAATCACCCCCTCCTATAGGTTTAGCCATAATTCTAGTTGCTCTTTAAGCTTCCGTACGTGTATGCATAGGGTGTCGTGTTAGACTACCCAACGCAATTTCATAAAGCTCTCATTCGAAAGGGACATCTTCAAGATTACGCTGCGCGATAGGATCGGTCTCCTAAAAGAATCGATACCCCATCACGAAGAAAAAAGTCGCCTCAACATCATCCTCCATAGGAAGATACGGAACCCACTGGTGAAATCTGGACTATTGCTAGAGGTCCAGCTTTTGGGGGAGATTCACAAGCTTCACGAAAAGCATATGCTCACATGGCGTCTCAAAAGCCTTAACATATTTATTGGCTGGAAAAATCGTTCGATACATCAAATCCTAGCCATCATCTATTCTCTTTTTCTCTTGAAGATACTGAAGGGATTCATTTCCCTCACAAAGACTCCATCATGGTCATGCTAAAGGTATCAAACTATTTAACTCATCGTATTATGTTGGATACAGGTAGCTCCGCTGATGTCCTTTACTTGAAAGCTTTCAATAAAATGACACTTGCTAGAAATTTACTCAAACCTATCTCCACTCCCCTCTTCGACTTCAGGGGTGAAGTTGTAACACTAGAAGGAAGCATCGACCTTCCTGTCACCTTCGGAGAAAGTCCAGCCAAAACTACAGTCTTCGTTAATTTTCTTGTGGTGGATCGAAGATCAGCGTACAATGCTATTTTGTGTCGACCCTCTCTCACCAAAATAGGAGCAGCTTTACACCCCCTGTATCTATGCATCAAGTTCCTTACTCCAAGTGGAGTCGGGGTAGTACGAGGGAATCAGAAAGAAGCTTGAGCATGCTACGAAATCGCTGTAGAAGATCGAAAAAATGCTCAAGCATCTCCTATTCTAACAATCCCAAGAGACTTAGTGGACCTCCCGATAGCGACAGCGTTGGACCTGAGGGAGGGTGCTCATCAATCAGGTACCCCGGGGGAGGAGACAGTTGAAATCCACTTATCCAAAGATAATCCATCCAAGAAGGTTTATATCGGATCCTCTTTAAGCGATGTCTTTCGAGCAAATCTAGCTCATTTTATAGCCAAATATTAAGATGTATTTGCTTGGTCTCACAAAGACATGCCAGGTATCGACCCTAACATTGTGGTCCATCGTTTGAATGTCGACCCGAAGTATAAACCTGTTCATTAACACTGACGAGCATTCACCGCAGAAAGGCAAATGGTGATTAAAGTTGAGGTGGAAAAGTTATTGGCCGTCAATTTCGTTGAAGAAGTTGATTATCCAGAATGGGTCGCGAATGTGGTTCTTGTCCACAAAGCCAACGGTAAATGGAGGATGTGTGTAGACTACTTCGATCTGAATAAGGCGTGCCTAAAGGATAGTTTCCCGACTCCTCGCATCAACCAATTGGTTGATTCAACAGCAAGACATGCTCTGCTCAGTTTTATGGACGCCTATTCATATTTACATGAAACAATGTATTTAAAGTAATAACATAAGTATGTTTTCATGATTATAGAGAATTGAGAGAGAATGAAAAGATTGGAGCTTAATTGCAGATATTTGAAAGCATTTAGAAGTCAAGCCAAGCTAGGCCAAAAAGTGAAAGAAAGAAGAAAACTGAAGAAAGAAAAATTGGAGAAGAAATCTCAAAGAAACAATCCGTTGATCAGCCGACATCTCAAATCGACTGGCTGATGAAGGTTGTCGACTAGCCAAATTAAGGAGAAAAATTAGATTTTGGGGGTCAGAATTGCTGGATAGATTCTGAAAATTTCGACCGACCGACACCCCTTGTCAACTAGCCGACAATGCATATAAAGTTTGAAAACCAATTATCTGCTAGAATAACTGAACTGTCAACCGGTCAATGCCCAGCTTCAACCGGCTGACAACCGATGGAGGTGCACATAAAGTTATGCAAATCTCAAGTTGGTGGCCATATTTTATATACAAAGAGGTATCTCCCTGGATTTTAAAGGCATCTAGGACGTGAAGGACTGTAGGGTTTCAATGGTGGAGGAGTTCTACTTCGGATTTCTCTCTTTTGTTCTAGTTTCTAGTTATTTTTCATGTTTTCTGAAGAGTTTTAATTTAAGGATGTTAAATATGAACTAATTCTCCTAGTCAGGAAGCTTGTAGTTTATTTTTTATGCTTTGATTTTTTTAAGATTTGAATTTTGGTTTTAATGTTGAAATTTGATTGATTCAAGTTTGAATAAAGTTATAGTTTTTAGTTCTACTTTAATCTAGTGATGACTCTGGGCTCATTAGATGCTTAGGAAGGTTGAGATTAGTTTGCTTACCTATTTTGCAAGAGATTAATATGTATAATTCATTGGTTTGGATTCCCTATAATCAATACCTTGGAGTTTTATGTGGAAACTAGTTCAATCAAAGTTCTTACTTTGTTGGATTTCTGAAATATGATTTAACTTCTTTATTATTCGGCTGGATAAGATAGGTGTTGAACCTCCAATTTATACATATTTAGCCCACTACATCACATTATACACATGGTTTGAATGATTAAAAGGCCCATCTAATGCATGTTTTGTGATTGTACGAATGAGAGCGGACTTCACCCAATTGGAGATCAAGAAGAGCCATTTAGAACTATTGGATGAAGATTGAAGGAGGACCAAAGAAAGAAGGAAGCAAGAGGAAGAGAGAGAAGACCAAAGAAAGAAAGAAACGTTGGCAAACCAGAGGTCCGACCGGTCAGCCGTCAAGTTAGGGGCCTTCCTGTGCTTGCTGGACTAATTACAGATAGGTGTTCGCTCGCCTCAAGTGTAAGGCTGCGATGTAGTAATAAAACTCGGTAAGACCGAGGTCGATCCACAGGGAATTAGAAACAACTTTCAAACTATTCCAGCAACTCAGTTTGCAATAGATATGAGTTTCAATTGGAATACTTATGCTAAAACAGTAACTTAACAAAAACCAGTAATTTAAAGTACTGAGGCATTCAAGGATCCACTTGTAGCAATCCCATGTCAATCCAATCAATCCAAGTATAGAACACAACTAGATTTGAAGTCCTATCTCTCATCTAGTTGGAAAATAAAGCATTCAAACACATTCAATTCTATTCAAGTTGAACTTCCAAGTTCTAGTCCCCATTCAACACATGTAGAATTCGAAATCATAGCCTTCGGAGTAACAGCCATGCCTATGGACTATGGCTTGCTCAAGGATTACTATAATTCGAATCTAAACACCATAACATATGATAATCTCAGAGAATTGCAAGGAATTCATGTCCGGAGCACATGAACTCTCATAAAACATCTCAAACTACCAACTTGAAGAATTAAAATATGCAATATCCAAACTTGAATTGAAAATCACTTGAATTAACTTGAATTAAACATGAAATTAGTTACAAGCTTCACCTCTCAGCCTTAGCTGAGAGATTCTAGCCAAGCATTGTCATACTACAACTAGAACTCAAATAAGAAAGCATAAAAACTAGAAAAACCGGAGCTTGGAGGGTTGCAGGTGCTCCACGACGGCTTCCGTCCTTTCCCACGACGTTCCTTGGCTTCTATGATGACCTAGGAAGAGGCCCTAGGTGTCCTTTTATAGTGGGAAAGCCCCTTGCGTCGGAAACATCCAGAAATTGCGTAAGGTTACGCACTGCGCAGAAAATCTCGGAGCTTCTCGGAGAAGCTTTGTTACGCAGACGACCGGTCGCACGACCGGTCTGAGCTCCCTGACGACCGGTCGCACGACCGGTCGTAAAACGTCAAAAACAGTCCAGTGAGTTTCGCCAAAAATCCGATTTTTACTTTTAATTCAAGGACCGGTCGCACGACCGGTCTAGGCATCGGATGACCAGTCGCACGACCGGTCGTGAATAGTCCAGTGACCTGTAGACACCCCACCTTCGGCTACACTGTTGGTAGAGATAGCTGGATGAATGGAGGACCATACCCCCAAATCTCAAGTCTAAACTCAGCTAAAATCACCCTTGTAAGCCCCAATCTATAGCCCAACTCAAGCCTGAACCCAGTCAACCCACCCCTAAACATCAGCCTAAAAAACCCCCCATAAGAAAAGCCAGTAAAAAAATCCTAAAAAAGTCAAACTCACTGAGTCAACCCACTGAGTCAACCGGCTGAGTTAACCCGTTAAGTCAACCCGCTGAGTCAACCCGTCGAGTCAAAACACCGAGTCAACCCGCCGAGTCAAATCACCGAGTCGACCCGCTGAGTCAACTCACCGAGTTAACCCACCGAGTCAAAACAGCAATCCCGAGAACGTCCGTACGGGCGGCCCTCAGGGGGCCGCCCAAACCGCCGCTGAATCCCAAGAAAAGTCCGTACGGGCGGCCCTCAGGGGGCTGCCTAAACTGCCGCTGAATCCCAAGAAAAGGCCGTACGGGCGGCCTCCTGAGGGCCGCCCAAACTTATTTACGGGTTCTGCCACTGCCCGCTGCTATAAATACCCCACTCCCCTTCTCATTTCAACATCCCTTCAAGTCCATTCAGTCCGAGAGCTCTGAGTCCACCTCTCCACCCTTTTAACCCATCTTTCCACCAAGGAGAGCCCGAGTGAGGAGAGCCCAGCCCTGGTCCAAGTCTGCCAAGCCATCCAAGTCTTGATCCAGCCCCTCGAAGCAAACCTTGCAACACCTCCGTCCATTTAGCTACTCTTTTACCAGCATCATCTCATTTGCATCTAACATAAGTGCAACATTTACTTTTCTTCCAACCCCCCTGCTTCACTGTAAGCACTTTGATTATTCAAACACACTGCATGCATCTCGCATAAAGCACCTGTCAGTTCAAGCGTATGCTCTGGGCTTGCCTGTTAGTGAAACCTGCCCATCAGAAACTCTTACTGTTCAGACCCGCATTCATATACATATCACTACAAACACTTTGATTATTCAAACACACAGCATGCATCATCTCGCATAAAGCACCTGTCAGTTCGAGCGTATGCTCTGGGCTTGCCTGTTAGTGGAACCTGCCCATCAGAAACTCTTACTGTTCAGACCTGCATTCATGCATCATGTCATCTATGAGAATGTACGAGGATTAAAATAGACTTTCAAGTGTTAGTTCGATTCTGTGAAGTAGAGACCGTACTTCGGTACGGGCAGTGTGTGGGGTGCTTAATCTCTTCCCACCCTGTAACCGTGATCCCTTACCTCGAATCTCTGGCCGCAGATAAAAAAGGAGTCATTTTAGAGGAAGGAATCTTCGGATCCCCTTCTCTAACGTTTCTACGGGGTCTAGCCGACTGTAGATTCGAAGAAACTAGCTAGTGGCGACTCTGGTCTTATACAAACTCATTTAAACGCATCCAGCTTAACACGACTACCGAACAAAGCCCTCGAGAACGAGGCAAGCCAGTGGCACAAATGGCGATTCGCACTCATGCATCCTCTCCTCCTTTTCCCGAAAGGGGAAGGGACGAGAACGTCATGTGGGAGCGCGGAAAAGGCGAGGGTCCACAGAATGACGACTCCACTGGGGATATGCTAGTCCCACTAGTCGTGATCCGACTTGAAAAGCAGAATCTTTTCTATACTTGAAAGTCATTAGTCCTCATACAATCTCATCTGCATAGCATTCCACCAAAAAAAAAAAAAAAAAAACCAAAACCCAAAAAAAAAGTAGTGCATACTTCCCACCATTACTCCTCTAAACCAAATCACCCTGCCACGTCCAGTACAAAATCGACATGGCTCTCCCATTCCCTATACCTGAGGCTTCCTCTCCATTGTTAAACTCGAGTGAATCCATGTCAATTCCTGGCATCCAAGAGCTACAACAAAGCATGAAGGCCATGCAGGAAATGCTTCTCCGAGTCACACAAGCCCAGGTTTCAGCAGCCAGCAATCAAGCTAGTCCAGTTCAACAACCTCAACAACCATCGAAGGCACTCCCGGCCTCCAGTTCATCCCAACCACAACCGCTAGGGATCACTCAAGACTTTCAATACCCTCCTAATGAAGGCCCTCAATCAGAATAACCCTTAACCTCAGGCATTTCTTCCAGTATCCTCCTGCAAATGAGAGCCATTTTCAGTCACATCCCACAACCAGAACTCCAAGCCAATTCCAACATCCTCTCCCTAATGGGAGTTCCAACCAATTTCAATGTTCTCCTGTGACTGGGATTTCTTTGCAGTCTCCCTTCTCAGCTCCAGTCCAACAAAGTCCTTATAATGGGAGTAATTATCAGGCCCAACCTCATTCAAGCAGGAATCATAGGAGCATCAATAACACCAATTATTACGAAAGGGGGTCAGCTCAGTCCTGGCAAGGGGCAAGATCTCATTCATTTGGTCCCTCTGAAATCGAACAACTCCGAGAACAGATGCGAGAGATGAAGAGAAAGTTGCAGAAGCAGCAAGGGGTGGATCTTCCATCCACTAAGTTCAGGGACCTTTGTCCATTTCCCGATGCAATGATACCTCAAGGCTTTCAGGTACCAAAATTTAAAAGATATGATGGGACATGGTGTCCTATAGACCACTTGAGATCATTTTATGGTGAGTTAGATGCCGTGGCAAGCAACGATGGAGCGTTGATCCGTCTGTTTCAAAAGTCCCTGAAAGACGATGCCCTAGACTGGTACACATCATTGGATTGCCATCGCATCAGGACTTGGGAGCAGCTCTCCCAGGCTTTCGTCAACAGGTTCGCATACAATCTTAACATGGCACCCAGGAGAGCGGACCTCGCAGCTCTCAGGCAAAGAAGTGATAAAACATTGTCAGCTTACGTTGGACGGTGGCGGGCCATGGCCGCTAGAATGAAGACTCCCCTCGACGACTAGGAGCAAATCTTCATGATCGTCCACTCGGCAAATCCAAGTATCTCTAGATACCTTGTCTCACATCCATATGCGAACTTCAGCCAACTCATCTGCGCCAGGGAACAAGTTGAAGCCGGAATAAGGGCTGGGATGATCTCCCCTTGGTGGCCTCAGCAGGCCTCTCCAGTACAACCGATAGTAGAAGGTGAGCCTACCGGATACGAGAGCGATAATGTTAGTTTTCCATCTCCCATCCAATGGAAGAGGATAATCTTGTCGCCTGTACCGAAGGTGCACTATTCCTCCCTCAGCATGGACAACCGCAGCAACAGCAACAGTCAAGATGGAACTCACAGTTCCCTAATCAAGGTTGGCAAAGGGCACCCCTAACCAGTCCAGTTTCAGAACCCCTCATCCTGCAAGGGGCATCTCCAGTCGATCCAGTCTCCGCAATACAAGGGGCACCTCCTACCTATCCAGCTTTTATCAGCCAAGAAAAGCCTCCTCTCCAGTTTATCCGTGCCATCAACTCTAGTTCAGAGTTCGAACCTCTCATCCTGCAAGGGGCACCCTCAACTATTTCGATCCCAGAGCCCATCATCATGCAAGGGGCACCTTCAGTCGATTCATTCTTTGCACCCATTTCTAACCATGGGCACATTCAGCCCATCTCAGTCAACCAAGGGGACAATCTCCCTAACACAGCATCAGCAAACCAGGGGCACAACCTGCCCGTCTCAGCAATAGTCAGTCAGGGGCACAGCTTGCCCACTCTAGCTTACCAGGGGCAAAGCCTGCCCGTTTCTCCAGCAAACAACCAGGGGCACAACTTGCCCACCGCACCTATCTATTCGGCTTCTACTTCAGCCATCGTCTTCCAAGAAGAAGACCCTTCCTTGGACAGCATGCCACATGCCTTAGCAGAATTGGGGCCTAGCTTCAATTATGTGGCCACTATTGAGGGGGTCGAAGGGGAGATTGATGTCCAGGTTCTGATCGATCCAAAAACATCAACCATCACTCTTCAGGTCTTGGACATCTCAGCTTCATTCCACCTCCTTTCCGATCGGACCTGGTTTTACAGAATCAGTGCCATCTCTTCAAATCTTCACCAAAGGGTCAAGCACATCT
Organism: Liriodendron chinense; assembly: GCA_003013855.2. Taxonomy (NCBI): domain Eukaryota; kingdom Viridiplantae; phylum Streptophyta; class Magnoliopsida; order Magnoliales; family Magnoliaceae; genus Liriodendron; species Liriodendron chinense. Next base: position 1,885,955 of record PVNU02002850.1, read on the forward strand.
TCGAAGATAGGGCGATCACCATCATTACCAATCCCGGACAATTTCCCATGGTAGAAGCATCCAACCTCCGAGAGCCTACCATCCCAGCCATGGACATACAACGCTCTAATGGGGAGGTCTCATACCATCACAATGCAAATTACTTCCCTCGCGCATGTCCCATCGGATCGAACTACGTCTTCCTTCCTGTCGAGCATCAAACCTTCTACTATCAGCTTGAATATCAAGACTTGACCCGAATCATGAGAGTTCAAGAGAATGTGGATAGAGAAAGACTGCAATATCGGCCTACTTGGATTAGGCGCAGAAGTATCAGAAGAAGACGGGGTCATCAAGAAGAAGGCAATCTTTGCATCTGCACACCAATCTAGTTTATCAATGCAGGGATTATCTATCCTGATGATGGACTGGATTCCACCTTTGATAATCAAGCAAGCAGATCGAGTCTAATAGAGTTGCCCAAAGAAGACGCAAGCAAGGGGCAGGAATTTCCCCCGATTGACTCGACTGCCGTCCTGGTCCCACCTCAGCCAGATGAACCCGAAGAGCTGCAACACATCAGGGATGAGACAGGAGAAATCGCATCCGACACTGACTTGAAGCCCAATTTCAGATCTACCATGACGTTTGGGCACAACAATGAGGGTTGGCTTACTGATCCCTCTGGCCCTGCCTCCTGAGGGGAAGGAGTGCAGGGCAGTAACAGGTTTGTAGTCCCCATGACGGCACAATAAAAGCAGACAGTGCTTGGCTCCCCGAGCCGAATCAGGAAATACCTGGTTCACATCGCCGTCTTGCTCGGGTCCTTTACAAAAAGAAAAAATTTTAAAAAAAAATCAGAAGATTCAAAAACACAAAACACCAAATATTTCAAAAAAAAAATTCAAAATTTCAGAAAGTCCAAAAAGTTCAAAAAAAAAATCCAGATATTCACAAAATTCCAAAAAACCAGAAAATCTTTGAAAACAAAAAAAAAAATATTAATTAGAAATCTTTTTTAATAAAGTGTCAAGTCTGTCTGTTAAAGCACTTGAGTATGGATTTGACTCATAAGATTTCGATCTAGAGTTGGACTTCAAACTCAAGGGTCTGGACAAAGCCAAATGGTGTGGAAAATGATGAGCTGACTCCCGAACTTAGAGGGTCTCCTCGAAAGTTCGAACCAAAAGCCGGTGTCATCTTAAAAAAAAAACTTCGAAATTATAAACTTAGGATCTCCTGAGACCCATAAGGAAGTGTGCATTGAGAATCCTTGCCCCCGAAAAATAAGCAAAGAATGATCGAATTTTTGAAGTCATGACTTCCCAATCTTGCGTCCTATGAAGACTTATCCAGACTCAATCAAAAACTCATCAAGCCTATCAAGAAGATGCTGCCAAGACTATGCTTGCATTCCATGCTGAAGTATGCGACTTGACGAATGATCAAAGAAACCTCGTGGCTCGATGAAGACAGATTATTACCAACATGTCAGAAAGCACTTCAAGTGTCAACAGCATGCACATCGGATCCATGTGTGTGCTTTGAAAACTCTACAACCTGATAACGCTCCAACTATTGCCTATACGAGGTATCTACATCAACAGAAAGATCGACTCGGCATCATCTAGTGGTCATACGCATATACTTGTGGCAGTCAATTACAGCACAAAGCGGATGGAGGTAACATTCTGATCTCGCACGATAATGACATCATCAATTGTTAATGGTTCCCACATGCTATCAACATCGGCAATGGGACGTCCTTCGAAATCTAAGGATGGAGAAGTTCCTCAAGAGGCTTAAAATCAGAAGACAAACCTATAAGTTTAAAATCCTGTCAATGTGAGTGCTGACGAAGAATGAAGCTGAAGAAAGAAAAGTCATATCGGGTTTACAACAAGCACTACCGCATCTATCAGAAGCCCCGAGAATCAGAGAAGTTCTTCAAGGAGGCACCATTCGACTCACCAACCTGAGGGGTAAGGATCTTCCAGAGCAAATCAACGCCGACAACGTGAAAATCTCTCACAGGTAAGCCAATCCAACCTTATCAAGAGTTACATTAGTAGAGCTGAAGTCAAGAGGTCAAGGCTTAAACTTCTGAGAATCTCTTCCTGTCCACCAATAAGTGTTCCAAATAAAGGGTTCAAAAGCCAAAAAAAAAAAGAAGAGAAAAAAAAAGAACAGAGCAAAAAAAAAAATAGGGGTTAAAAAAAGGGGCACACAACCCACAAAAAAAAAGAAGAAGAAGAAAGAAAGAAAGAAAGAAAGAAAGAAAGAGAAAGAAAAAATCGATCCAAAAGAAACACATCTATCCATCCATCCACCTCAGAAGGGTTTGTAGCTAAGGCCGACAGTTCTGCCATTGTAACTTAAGATAAGGGCCGAAAGGTTACCATCGGCCGGCAACGACGGATTCCTGATCTCTGGTCACCGCAGTTATCCAAAAAAAAAGAACAAAAAGAAAAGAAAAGAGATGTGTGCTTAAACAAAGAGGACGGAGTGAAAACCCGAAAGGGCGCTCCGAGTAAAAACAGTGGGCACACAACGGACTTGGCGAAAACTCGAAAGGGCGCAAAGGGTAAAAACAGCATAGCTGCCAAGGGGCAGGCAAGATCAAATACCCGGGATGTGGTGAAAACCCGAAAGGGCGCCACGGGCAAAAATGACGGGCAAGCCAGACGCAGCGAAAACCCGAAAGGGCGTTGCGGGTAATAATGGCTAAGAAAAGAAAAGAAAAAAAAAAGCAGGTACATGAAAGATCCGGGCAACATGAAGATTCTACGGAAGTAAGGATGATGGCCATGAGTCAAGAATTCATTTAAGATCTGCCCAAATTCTAGAGTCAGGATACCATTGCGCATTATCTTAAGGGGACCAGGACCCTTGGAGAATAATTAAGAAAATCGAGTATGACATCAGGCTGAGTCAAATATTCTGATTCCTACATCTAAAAGCACAAGTCCAAATCATGCACAGACAGATAAGCACTTGATACAAATTTTTACTTCATGATTTGCATATATTTTTCAAAAAAAAAAAAATCATTTTTCCTTATTCATATATATGCCAAAAAAAAAAAATCTTACAGGGCTTTCAAAATAAACGTTCTCCAGTCAACTAATGGGGTAACTTCCGTGAGTGCATTTCTCTCGATCATTCCTCCTAGAAGGTAAGTATCTCTCTTCTTGCTTTAATGCTTCAATCCTTTTGCTAAAGTGTTTTCTCTCCTCACAGGTACCAGAAGGCAATCTAAGATCAGCACATCAATGTGCATCATGACCCCATCATCACCATCGATCACATCATCCAGGTAGCCTACATTCAAGGGATGCATAGCCTCACCTATGTCCCATCTTCCCGTCTCATCCATATCATCCGTTTCTCCCATGATGAAGGCCCCATTCAAATCAGAAATTTTAGCATGGTTGCCATTAATGGGGCCATTCAAAGCTCCACCAACCACCATCCCTAGCCCCTCATCAATGCCCCCATTCAATGCTCCATCTCTACCATCCATTAAATGAATCCCTCCATCATTAAAGCCTTCACCAATTGCTGGAGTGTGGGACCCACCAACCTCTCCCACCATGGCCCCCAGATCACCATCAAAGGCTGTCCAAGAAAGGACAAAATAGGAAGAAGACAAGATGAAGAAAAAAGACAAAGAGAAGAGAGGATTCATGGCTGGAATCGAATTCTCCAGTACAAAGCAGGTGGGGACAGGAGCAGTGGACAGAAATGAATGTCCGAACCAAAGCCAGCCCAGACCGCACAAGAGGCGAGCCTTGGGCGGCCCGCTGTGGGCCGCCCGTACGGACGTACTTCCTCTCTCTCCGCTAGATTGGCTTCACAGTCTTTGGTAGGTGAGACTGACAATCCACGTCAGCAGATGGCACTCTGAGGGCCGCCCAAGGCTCCAATCAATTCCAGATTTCGTTTGATGCTAATCTGAATCATCTGGAGGGTACCCCACCTATCCAATCATGACGTACTGCAGCCAAAATGGGTCTGATCAAGTCAAAGAAAAGAAAAATTGATCAAGAGGGGCCCACAAATAATCTGAGCCACTCAAAGACTAGATCATCATGATCCAAACCATGGAAAAGCTCACATGGGTCATCGAATAGCAACATCAAGGGTTCGATTGTGAAGAAAGAAGGCCAGAGTCTAAGATCTGATCGTCAAGTAGGCCCACATGGCTAAAAAGAGCAATCTGAACCGTCCAAGTCATCATCTGCACCATGGAAAGCCTATTTGCATATAAATATTCAGGGGAGTTATTCCCCATTCACCACAAGGGAGCTGGAAGGTGTGGGTCTCGTCCCGCCACCTCTCGCAAAGGGCCGCGAGCATCATGCGGTTGGCACTGTTGTTATGAAAGCGTAAGGTGAGGAGGCCAGCAAAAGGAGTACCAGCCAATACTCGTTCAAGCAAAGGCTGTGGATCCTTCACCCAGTTATCCCAGTGATCCCTGGTACCTCGACCCTTGATGGCGGGAAGAGGTTGGTGCTCCATAGCCAAGGAACACATGTGGTCCCCTTGGCGGATGATGAAGGCAGGATCATCCTCATCAATCACTCAACGTCCTCTGGTACCGTCCGCCATTAAATCCTACAAGCTTGGCAAGGTAAGTCCCTATCCTTTACCCGTTAAAATCCAAATTATCATCCAGGAAACCCATGGGATTGGACTCACATTCAAAGGCAAGATCTAAAGTCCAACTCCATGTGTTACCCAGGATATGTGTTGGGCCCATTGAAGAAAAGCATGGCCCACCTTAAAGAAGGTTGCATGGCATGCCTTAGGCAAGAAAAGTCCATCATCCAAGGACATACTTTGGACAACAAATACACTCAAGTGTCATGAGATCAACAAAGGATAAGAATCCTACTTCACATGAGAAATCTCTCTTCAAAGTCCGCATGTGGCCAAGGATTGGTCCACTTTTTATGCCAAGGCCATGATTCTCACTTAAGATGTTTCCATCTTTTTACACATGTACATGGACAAATGGAGAATAGGAGGGAAATAGGCCCCCAAGAGCAACCCAAATGCCTCACCTCAATGGATTGAAGGGAGCACATAGCCCACTTGAAGAACATGAGGACCCATTCATGGGTTAACCATGGGCACCCCTATGTGCACCATCTTGATGAAAGTTTTGACCATGAGAGTACAACATGGCGGTCTACCCACAAACATATGAATCAAAGAAGCTAATGGTAGAAAGTTGATGCACATAGCCCACATGAAGAATCAAAGTTGGAAATGCCCATGTGAGGGCAAGTTTGGGCAACTTATGTGCACCAATTTCTTCACCAAAAAGGGAGACCATTTGAGTACAAGAAGGCATGGCTTAATGGGTCACCCAACCATCATGAAAATGGATAAGAATGGTATACATAGCCCACTTGAAGATCAAAATCCAAAATTTCCCAAAGCATGGAACAAAATTGGGCAACTTATGGGTATCATGCTTTCTCACAAATTGAAAGGAAAATCACTCATCTTTGAGAATGATGGTAGATGACCCACCAAGCACCCCAAAAGGAAGTTCAAGGAGCTATGGTTGCATGGATAGCTCACTTGAAGAGGAATCATTTACTTGAGATTGATGACATTAAAGGAAACTCTTGGAAACCACTTTCCTACCACAAGGAAAAACCATTTGAACTTAGTGAGATTGTTGGAACAACTCACTCATGGGACTTGTAGATGATCAAGTAACTCAAGTCCTTCATCCATCAAAAGAAAAAGCATGAAAGGAAAAAAGCCTACATGGGCAAAGTGTAGTGGTGCACACATGGTCTAAAGAAATCCAAGCTTCAATGAAGGCCCAAAAGCCCATCCATATGGAAAAACTCCAAGGAACCCACCACACTTTGTACAAGGATGTACATCATAATCAAGAGATGGTGGAAGATTTGGGCTACTTGTCCATAAAGGCCCAACTAAGAAATCTAGCCCACTTGAGATCCAAGTGAAGAATGGGCTAGTCACCTTCGTCCATACACATGTGAAGAAAGATGGGGCCACCCAAAGTGAGCCCCATGAGCCCAAAACTTGAGGTAGGCCCTACCATTCCCATGGGCCCAAACCTTGAAGAGAAAATGGAAAAGAAAAGAATGCTCCAAAGGAAATGACAAGAAAGAGAAAGTAAGAGGGAGCCCAAAATGAAGCATTGGGCCCATCAAATACACCAAGGGCCATGACTTCACTTTGAGCCCATTTGATACATGTGAAAAGAGGCCCAACTCCCATGGAAAAGATAGTATATTTTGCCATGCACACTTGATGGACATGGCAAAATTACCCTTTACATACACATGAAGGGAGTGTGAAAAGAAGAAAAGGAAAAATGAAATGGAAAGCTTGCAATGTCCTTCTCCATGCACCACCTTTGAAATAGATTGGAGATCTAGAAAAAGGTTAAGAACACTTGGGCCCACCTTCACTCCTTTTGGAATAGCTACATGGAAAAAAGAAAGGAACCATGAGAAACAATGAAGAAGGAAAAAGACAAAAGAGAAAGGGAGTGGTCCATATCTTTACCACTCACCAAAGAGGGACCACCTTGCTGTCCCAAAACTTCTCTAAGGCCCACCACTTGAGAGAAGCAAAGAACCACCAAGAGGAGAGAGAAAACTTTGAGAAAGAGAAGTATGAGAGAGAGAAGAGGGAGATTGCACGTTGGAGGGGGCAAGGGTGCCCCATGTTATATAGAAAAGGGGGGTGCACCCCTTTACCCAACCCACTGAAGAAACCAGGGGTCAGAGGCGGTTCGGGCGGTGCCCAGGGGGCCGTCCTACCCTCCACCTAGGTGAAACGACCTTTCCTCCTCTCTCCTTGGGAAGAACTCCTCCTTGGGAAGGATGGTTGCAAGTGAATCTTGTACCTCCTTGTAAGAATGAAGTGATGGAAGAGAATGGTGAGAAAAAGTAAGAAATCTCACCAAAATCTCATCTTGTGAGAAATGGGTGAGAAATTGGGTTGATGATGTGGAAAAGCTCCATGGAATTTTCAAGGAAAAGAAAGAAAAAATTGACTTGGTCAAACAGTGATCACAACCACCCGAAGGCATGACCAAATGATCCAAACCATTCCAAGAAGAATCCGAAGAATCTTCGCCCTTGATTACTGTTTACATGTACATAGTTGGGTCCAAAGACCTTAAACTACGTCGGGATCAAGATCCCGAGAGACCTTTTAAATAAAAATCGGCATCGGTCTGGATCAAGATCTGACGACCCCGGACATTTTCTGAAAACCAAAAAAATATATATATACTTATACACATCTCTTGTACAAAGTTTTGGTCCGAAGACCTTAAACTACGTCGGGATCAAGATCCCGAGGGACTTTTTAAATAAAAACCGGTAGCAGTCTGGATCGTTCGAATCGAGATCCGCTGACACCGGACATTTTTTCAAAAACCAAAAAATGTGTTTGCCCTCTTTTGTACAGTTTTTTGTCCGAAGACCTTAAACAACATCGGGATCAATATCCCGAGAGATTTTAATAAAAACCAGCATCAATCCCAGCCGTTCGAGCCAGGATCTGATGACCTGGATCATTTCAAAAAAATATGTTGCCCTATTCTGTACAAATTTTCGGTCCGAAGACCTTAAACTACGTCGGGAACAAAATCCCGAGAGATTTCCAATAAAAACCAGTGTTAATCTTGACCGTTCAAAATTGAGATTTAACAGCCTGGAACATTTTTTGAAAAATCATAAAAAAAAATGTGTTTGCCTTGCTTGTACAAAAATTGGGTCCGAAGACCTTAAACTACGTCGGGATCAACATCCCGAGAGATTTTTAATAAAAACCGGCATCGATCCCAGCCGTTCAAGCCAGGATCTGATGACCTAGATCATTTCCAAAATACCAAAAAGATTTTTTGAGTTTTCCATAAAAACCAGTATCAATCTCAACCACTTGAGTTGAACTCTGGAACCTTTTCAAAAAAAAAAAATTAAAAAAATTAAAAAAAATTAAAAAAAATTTTACCATCAATTTCAACTGCACAAATTTATCTCCAGCGGTCCGAAGACCTAAAACTTCACTGGGATTAACTTCTCGGGGGCTTTCTTTCCTAACCTGTTCCAGACATGGCTGACGCTTGATCGTACGGGTGTCTGGAATCTTTTAAACAGGTAAGGGCTGAGGCGGGCAGAACTCCGCAATCCTGTTCGTGTTGAACGCACCGTGATAGACAACCTTGATTTGGAAGTCGCTGTTAAATCTGACGGATGTTCCCTGTTCCTAAAACTCATGAAGGGGATTAAGGCTGTTGGGAGGTGGAGCACACCCTCACGGAATTGTGAGCAACGTAAGGCCCCAAACTGGATTGACTAAGGGAAATGTGAGGAAGCGGCTCATTTTGTGGCCGAAGGAGTCCGTCGGACGATACATGGTCTATGTGCATTACACATGGGAACAGGCAACTTTGTGGGTGTGTTGACTGAAAACCCTCAAAATCCCCTCATCCGAAGATGTAAAACTACGACACTTAACTGTGTGAGACTCGTCTTGCTTGCTGACGTAAAATGGATCGGTGGATGAAAATTCCATACTTTTCCCTGCATTTCAGAAAAATCACAAAATACCAAAACATTGCAAAATCACCTTTTCAAAAATCACAAAAAAAAATTTCCCTTGCTTTCAAATCAGATATTTGCCAAAATCACAAAAAAATATTTCCTTTGCTTTCAAACCAAATATTTTCAAAAATCACAAAAATATTTCCTTGGTTTTTAATAACCGATCTCTACCTTGACTTCTCAGGTAAAAGATCCGGACCACATATTTACAAAAATCACAAAAATTGTCATTATCCCCAGCACTACACTTCAGGAGTCTTGAACTCCACTCTCTTCACAATTTGGGATGACGGATCCAATTGCCCGCAAATTAGAATCTTGACCAAAACTGGCGACCAAGCACCGTCTCAATCGCATCTATGCCCAGAAGAACATCTTGAAGTCGAATAATATCCTCGTACATTCTCATTAAGCAAAGAAACAACATCTTGGGACAATGGAACTGATCGACCACGGGTCGGGATCTTGACCAACCCGCTGACCAAACATCCGCATTAAAAAGAAAAACCCCAGGAAAGCACAACCCTGGAAGCAATAAGCTCAAAATTCTCTGCATCTCTCACAAAGGCAAAATCATCATACTGAAAGAGAATGAGCCAAAGCCATGCATTCATCATGCATCTCCATGCATCAGCATCCATCGCATCAATCATTATGTTTACCTGCTTTCAAAATAAAGTCAGTTAGCCAAAGATCCCATAGGCATCCCTAGTGGAGGCACGCGCAGACCAGATTTCCATTTCAAAAGACAAAAAAAATATTCCTACTTGTAAATAAAAACCCCACGGAGTATCACTCCCCAGAGTGGGTATCTTTTCAAAAATTTAAAAAATATTTTCTCAGTAGAGCGTTCTGCCTCCAAAACACCAGGAGATCTTCCATATCTCTGGGTAGGAGCCGACGCAAAAATCAAATAAGATCCAATGTCTCGCGGTTTCCCCGGAGACCATCGGATCCAATGCACTCAAAGTATGGTCGAACTGAACTCCAGTGTCAGTGCGGTAGTACCACATGCCAAGATACAAAAAGATGAAAGCCAAAAGGCTCGGTCAAAGAAACCATTTGAACAGGTGGAAATGATGAATTGTAACCCAAGTATCAAAATCAGCAAATTGGGTGGAAAGAGTTCACCCACACATACCTAGGTGTGGATGCCTGAAGTACCTTGACTGAGTCCAAGTTGGCGTAGTAGAATCCCATAAGACTATCTGACACATGGCGTCTAACCACTTTGATAGTTAAGCGAAACAAGTACTCCTAGAGTGATCTGGAAAAACATCAAACATCACACAATCAGTCTCAGGGTCAGCAACCTCGTAAGACTAGCGACGCAGAGGCTCTGCTGTACCTTTCCGATGTTAGTACCGATCGGGAATGGAAGGGTTGCGATTGGGTACCCAGGTTGCAGCAAACTGCAGGGACAATCAGTAACTTTTTCTCCAAACTCCCGCGGTATGTGCGAGTTATCAATTTCCAAACAATCATCTGACTCAAATAAAGGACAACAAAGATTCCAGACCACAATCGAGGAAAGAATGAATTGCAAACCAAGCATCGAAACCAGCAGGTCAGGTTGAAAGAGTCCACCCGCACATACCTAGGCGTGGATGCCTGAAGTACCTTGACTGAGTCCAAGTCGGCGTAGTAGAATCCCGTAAGACTATGTGACGCAGGGCGTCTAACCACTTTGACAGTCAAGCGAAACAAGTACTCCTGGAGTGATCCGGGAAAACATCGAACATACAATCAATCATAGGGTCAGTAACCTCGTAAGACTAGCGACGCAGAGGCTCTACTGTACCTTTCCGATGTTAGTACCGATCGGGAATGGAAAGGTTGCGATTGGGTACCTAGGTTGCAACAAACTGTAGGGACAATCGCAACGTTTTCTCCAAACTTCCACGGTATGTGCGAGTAATTGATTTCCAGACGATCAACGGGCACAGATGCAAAGGCAAGCAAAGATTTCAGACCATGATCCATGAATGACCGGGTCAGAAGTGGGGTGTCCACTCACTTTGGCATTCGGTCGCAAGCAACCTCTGCCAAAGAGGGGCATCTGTAAACACCCCACCTTCGGCTACACTGTTAGTAGAGATAGCTGGATGAATGGAGGACCATACCCCCAAATCTCAAGTCTAAACTCAGCCAAAATCACCCTTGTAAGCCCCAATCCATAGCCCAACTCAAGCCTGAATCCAGTCAACCCACCCCTAAACATCAGCCTAAAAAACCCCTCATAAGAAAAGCCAGTCAAAAAATCCTAAAAAAGTCAAACTCACCGAGTCAACCCACTGAGTCAACCCGCTAAGTTAACCCGTTGAGTCAACCTGCTGAATCAACCTGTCGAGTCAAAACACCGAGTCAACCCGCCGAGTCAACCCGCCGAGTCGACCCGCTGAGTCAACTCACCGAGTTAACCCACCGAGTCAAAACAGTAATCCCGAGAACGTCCGTACGGGCGGCCCTCAGGGGGCCGCCCAAACCGCCGCTGAATCCCAAGAAAAGTCCGTACGGGCGGCCCTCAGGGGGCCCGTCTAAACCGCCGCTGAATCCCAAGAAAAGGCCGTATGGGCGGCCCCCTGAGGGCCGCCCAAACTTATTTACGGGTTCTGCCACTGCCCGCTGCTATAAATACCCCACTCCCCTTCTCATTTCAACATCCCTTCAAGTCCATTCAGTCCGAGAGCTCTGAGTCCACCTCTCCACCCTTTTAGCCCATCTTTCCACCAAGGAGAGCCCGAGTGAGGAGAGCCCAGCCCTGGTCCAGCCTAGCCTGACCACTAGTCCAAGTCTCCCAAGCCATCCAAGTCTTGATCCAGCCGCTCGAAGCAAACCTTGCGACACCTCCGTCCATCTAGTTACTCTTTTACCAGCATCATCTCATTTGCATCTAGCATAAGTGCAACATTTACTTTTTTTCCAACCCCCCTGCTTCACTGTAAGCACTTTGATTATTCAAACACACTGCATGTATCTCGCATAAAGCACCTGTCAGTTCGAGCGTATGCTCTGGGCTTGCCTGTTAGTGGAACCTGCCCATCAGAAACTCTTACTGTTCAGACCCGCATTCATATACATATCACTACAAACACTTTGATTATTCAAACACACAGCATGCATCATCTCGCATAAAGCACCTGTCAGTTCGAGCGTATGCTCTGGGCTTGCCTGTTAGTGGAACCTTCCCATCAGAAACTCTTACTGTTCAGACATGGATTCATGCATCATGTCATCTATGAGAATGTACGAGGATTAAAACAGACTTTCAAGTGTTAGTTCGATTCTGTAAAGTAGAGACCGTACTTCGGTACGGGCAGTGTGTAGGGTGCTTAACCTCTTCCCACCTTGTAACCGTGATCCCTTACCTCGAATCTTTGGCCGCAGATAAAAAAGGAGTCATTTTAGAGGAAGGAATCTTCGGATCCCCTTCTCTAACGTTTCTACGGGGTCTAGCCGACTGTAGATTCGAAGTAACTGGCTAGTGGCGACTCTGGTCTTATACAAACTCATTTAAACACATTCAGCTTAACATGACTACCGAACAAAGCCCTCGAGAATGAGGCAAGCCAGTGGCACAAACGGCGATTCGCACTCACGCATCCTCTCCTCCTTTTTTCGAAAGGGGAAGGGACGAGAATGTCGTGTGGGAGCGCGGAAACGGCGAGGGTCCACATGACCTTCTGTGAAAAATCCTCCTTTGTGCACAATCGGACCGGTCGGACGACCGGTCCTGACGATGGACGACCGGTCGCACGACCGATCTTGGCTTCTGTTTCCTGCTTTGTCCTTGAACTTCTTTCTTCCTTTCTTCTCCTCTCTTTCTACTTTCTTTAGTCCTTCTTCAATCTTCATCCAATGGCTTCAATTGATTCTTTTTAGTCCCCAATTTGGTGAAGTCCGCTCTCATTCCTGAAATCACAAAACATGCATTAGATAGGCCTTTTAAGCATGAAAACCGTGCATATAATGTTATGTACTGGGCAATGCAATGTATAAATTGGAGGTTCAACAACAGGTCCGACCGGTCAAGACTGGTCGGCCATGTGAAAACAGCGGCTTTCTAATTTGAGTTCCGATTTTCTTTGCGCATTGCGTAACCTTATGCAAATTCTGGATGTTTCCGATGCAAGGGAGCTTCCCTACTATAAAAGGACACCTAGGGTCTCTTCCTAAGGCATCATAGAAGCCAAGGAACTTCGTGGGAGAGGGAAGAAGCCGTCGTGGAGCGTTTGTAACCCTCCAAGCTCTGGGTTTTTATGTTTTCTAGTTTTCTTTTATGAGTTTTAGTTGTAGTATGACAATGCTCGGCTAGAATCTCTCAGCTAAGGCTGAGAGGTGAAGCTTGTAGCCAATTTCATGTTTGATTCAGTTTAATTCAAGTAGCTTTACTTCAAGTTTGAATTTTGAATGTTCTAGTTCTTAAAGTTGATATTTTTAGAAGTTTTATGAGAGTTCATGTGCTCTGGACATGGATTCCTTGCAATTCTCTGAGATTATCATGTCTTGCTTGATTAGATTCGAATTATGGTAACCCTTGAGCATGCCATGTTCCATAGGTATGGCTGTTACTCTGAAGGCTATGATTTTGAATTCTATATGTAGTTAAATGGGACTAGAACTTGGAAGTTCAACTTAAGTGAGATTGAATGTGCTTTAATGCATTATTTTTCAACTAGATGAGAGATAGGACTTCACATCTAGTTGAGTTTATGCTTGGATTGATTGGATTGACATGGGATTACTACAAGTGGATCCTTGAAAGCCTTAGTGCCTTTAATTATTGTTTTTCTTAAGTTACTGTTTTAGCATAACTTTCTCAATTGAACCTTTAAATTGTTGCAATCCTAGTTGCTGGAATAACTTAGAAATTGTTCTCTAATTCCCTGTGGATCGACCTCAGTCTTACCGAGATTTATTACTACATCGCAGCCTTACACTTGAGGTGAGCGAACAAGTTTTTAGCTCCGTTGCCGAGGAATTTAGATAACGGTTTCAAATTGTTTTAGTGGCTATAGAGTAGAAGTAGTTAGCTTTTATTGTTTTCTTAGGATTAGTTTTTTTTGAATTCTAGAACTAACAAAGTTTGTTTTGTTTTGTAGGAAGTTCTTCTAATTCAAGCAAATCGGTACTATCCTTCTAACTTGAACTCTTTTAGTTTTTGGTTTTTATTTTCAAATTTTAGGATTTAGGATTAGTTTAGATTTTGAATTTTGTGGTTTATGTCCTGTTGGGAACGAGACCACAACAATCGCCTCCAATGCGAAGGTGGTTTAGTTGGACCACTCTCTGTTCATAGAAGAGTCTAAAAATTTGTAGAACATTATGATAGTTTAGAGAGTATGGATCAAACACCTTTAAGGAATCCTCCCCCCTACTCCAACGACGAACGCAAATCAAGAGGGAGTAGGAGAGAATGAGGTACATAACGTTCCTCTAATGAGATCATTACGGGACTACCTACAACTGGCCCGTGCAACTACACCCTCTTGCATGGTCTTACCAATAACCAGGGGAAATATTGATATAAAGCTGGGTGTAATTCAACTTATACTAAAGTTCCATGGGCTAAACTCTGACAGCCCATATTTGCACTTAAAGGAATTTGAAGAAGTGGTGGCTACCTTGCAATACACTAATGTTTCGGAAGATGCCATTAAACTTAAACTCTTTCCTTTTTCATTGAAAGAAAGAGCCAAGACTTGGCTTCATTCTCTTAGACCACACTCGATAGGGTCATGGAACGAGATGACCCAGGAATTCTTGAAAAAGTTCTTCCCGGCTCATAAAACGATCACCTTTCGAAGAGCCATAATGAATTTTTCGGCTAAAGAGGGTGAATCTTTCTTCCAATGTTGGGAAAGGTTTAAGGACCTCCTACTTGCTTGCCTACATCATGGTTACGAAAGTTGTCGAATCATAAACTTCTTCAACGATAGATTAAGTTCCAATATGCGCCAATTCGTAGAGATGATGTGCAACGACGAGTTCATGAGCAAAAATCCAGATGAAGCTTGGAGTTATTTGGATATGTTGGCCGAGAATGCCCAATCATGAGATACTTCGGATAAATCTAATAACCCAGAGCCTACTCAAGAAAAAGAGAAAGGAGGGATCTATATCCTCAAGGAGGAAGACGATGTGAATGCAAGGTTGGCCAACCTCACAAGGAAGATCGAGGCCATGGAACTTAGTAAGAATGAAGTTTCAAAGTCCAATAAAGCTATTGAGACCATATATATGTGGGATTTGTTTCACTAATTTACACACTACGCAAGATTATCCTACAATTCCTGCATTTCAAGAGGTGTTACATGAACATGCAAATGCTACATATGGTTATCAATGGCCTTTAAATGGACCGGTGGGTAATACGTACAATTCTACTTAGAAGAACCACCCAAATTTCAGTTGGAATAATGCTCTCACGGGCAATCCTACCAACTCTCAAGGAGTGCCACCCATGTAAAATATGGCCCCACCTCAATTCTCAATGAAGGATACTTTAAAAGCGTTTATACAAGGGCAAACGTAAATTAACCAAATGAATCAGCAAATGTTCCAAGATCTTAAAGTCTTGGTTGATGAGATTAAGGGACGCTTGAACGCTAGGGAAGGGACCTTTTCGGCCCAACCTCAGCCCAATCCAAAGTACATGAAGTAAGCATTCCTGATCCTTTCAACCAACATATGGAGCAAGCCAAATCCGTCACCACTCTTAGAAGTGGTAAACAAATTGACAAATCTATTCCGGTGAAGGTCGACAAGCCTAATGATCCGGTAAATCCTGAGGATGAGGACGGATCCAACTTAGCCCCACAAGAAAAGGA
Source organism: Liriodendron chinense (assembly GCA_003013855.2). Taxonomy (NCBI): domain Eukaryota; kingdom Viridiplantae; phylum Streptophyta; class Magnoliopsida; order Magnoliales; family Magnoliaceae; genus Liriodendron; species Liriodendron chinense. The sequence goes on from PVNU02002850.1 coordinate 1,901,373, forward strand.
ACGCATTTATAAGCCCGTAGGACCATTCCCTTCGAGATTAGTTACTCTAAAATCTCTTCCAAACTCTCATGATATTTTAGAGATTTTCAGACAAGTCAAGATAAACATTCCCTTGCTTGATGCCATCAAACAAATCCCCTCTTATGTGAAGTTTCTAAAGGATCTATGCACAACTAAACGCAAATATAATGTGCAGCAAAAGGCCTTCCTAAATGAGCAAGTGAGTGCCATTCTCACTCAAAAGATCCCCCCAAAGTTCAAAGATCCCGGTAGTCCTGCAATCTCATGTATTATTGGAGACTACTGGATTGAGCGTGCACTGCTAGACTTGGGGGCAAGCGTAAACTTGATCCCGTACTCGGTATATGAGTAATTGGGTCTTGGTGAATTAAAACCCACCAAAAGCACGTTGTAACTCGCTGATAGATCCATCCGTGTACCGAGAGGGATAGTTGAGGATGTTCTAGTCCAAGTTGACAAATTCTACTACCCAGTAGATTTTATCGTCTTGGACATACAACCGGTTCTAGATGCTAACACTCAATTACCGGTGATTTTAGGCTGCTCGTTCCTTTCTACATTAAACGTAATTATCAATTGCCGGAACAGGGTGATGCAATTATCCTTTGGGAACATGACATTAGAGGTGAATGTGTTCCACTTGAGCAAAAGGCACAGAGATGTTGATGATAACGAGCTCCTCGAGGTAAACATGCTTGAATCTTTTGAAGAAGAGTAGCTCCTCCAACTTGAACCACTAGAAAGCTTGGGACATGCTTGGCACATTTCGAGGATTCTAAAGACCCCATCATTAGTGAAATTGTGCAAGCATTGAATATTGAGAGACCGGTAGTTGGTACTAGCCGGTGGAAGCCCCATTTTGAAAGATTGCCACCAATCACATCAAGGCCTCTACCGTCAAACATCAAACCACCGAAGCTTGACCTTAACCATTGCCATTGAGCTTAAATATGTATACTTGGGTCAAGAAGAAACATTCCCGGCTGTCATTGCCTCTCACCTAGGGAAAGACCAAGAGCTCAAGTTGATTGAGCTACTCAAAGAACATAGGGGAGCCATAGGTTGGACAATAACGGATCTCAAATGGATAGATTCTTCGGTTTGTACTCACCATATACACCTCGAAGAAAAGGCAAAAATGACTAGACAACCTCAAAGAAGGTTAAATCCAAATATAATGGAGGTTGTCAAAGCCGAGGTGTTAAAGCTACTTGATGTGGGTATCATCTACCCCATCTCGGATAGCCAATGGGTGAGTCCTACTCAAGTTGTCCCTAAGAAATCCGGCATTACCATCATAGAAAACGCCAACAACGAATATGCATTGATTATCGGAAGCTAAACATGATCACTAGGAAGGATCACTTCCCTCTCCCATTCATGGATCAAATTTTGGAGAGGTTAGCGGATCATTCCTATTATTGCTTCCTAGATGGCTATTCCGACTACAACCAAATTGAGATAGCCTAGTGGACCAAGAGAAAACCACATTTACATGCCCGTTTGGCACCTTCACATACCGAAGAATGCCATTTGGGCTATGTAATGCACCCGCCACATTCCAACGATGCATGTTGAGTATTTTCTCGGACATGGTGGGTGAATTTCTTGAGGTGTTCATGGATGATTTTTATGCTTTTAGTTGTACTTTTGACGAGTGCTATAATCACTTGAAGTTGGTCTTGATGAGGTGTGAGGAGAAGAACCTCGTTTTAAAATGGAAAAAGTGCCATTTCATGGTACAAAGAGGAATAGTCCTTGGACATATCATCTCGTCCAATCGAATAGAGGTAGACTAGGCAAAAATTAACATAATTTCCAATCTACCACTACCCAAAAGCATACGCGATGTGCGGTCCTTCCATGGACACGCCGGTTTTTATAGAAGGTTCATAAATGATTTCAGTTATATCTTTAGGTCCTTATGTAACCTTCTCCAAAAGGAGAACCAATTTGAGTGGAGTGCCGAATGTCAATTAGCTTTTTAAAAGCTAAAAGGCATGTTAACAACCACTCCTATCATGTAACCACCGGATTAGTCCATATCTTTTGAGTTGATGTGCGACGCGAGCGATTATGCTATTGGGGCGGTGTTAGGCTAAATGAAGGATAAGAAGCCCCATGTTATCTACTATGTAAGTAGGACCTTGAATCCTGCCCAAGTTAATTACTCGACTACGAAGAAAGAGCTCCTAGCCGTCATCTTTGCCTTGGACAAATTCAGGCCTTACTTAATAGGATCCAAGGTCATCGTTTACACAGATCATGCGGCGCTGAAACACCATCTTTCTAAGAAGGATGCCAAGCCCCATTTTCTTAGATGGATCCTACTCCTTTAAGAATTCGATTTGGAGATCAAGGACAAGAAGGGAGTGGAAAACGTGGTGGCGGATCATCTATCCTGCCTAGTCCTACCTAATTCCATTGACGAGTCACCTATTGAGGTGTCATTCCCTGATGAGCAACTCTTTGTTCCTATGCATCCACCATGGTACACTGGCATAGCCATTTATCTTTCCACAGGTGCGATGCCGATTCATTGGACTGCACAGGACAAACGTAAATTTCTAAGCGAAGTGCGTAGATTTTTCTGGGATGAACCTTTACTGTTTAAATATTGCCCAGACCAAATTATAAGGAGATGTGTCCTTGATGATGGACATAATTCAGTCATCTCCTTTTGTCATAATCAAGCATGTGGGGGTCATTTTTCCGCCAAGAAAATCACTGCAAAAATTTTGCAGTGTGGTTTTTATTGGCCCACTCTATTTAAGGATACTCATGAGTTTTATAAAGCATGCGAGCATTGCCAAAAGTTGGGAGGATTATCCTGTCGAAATATGATGCCTCTTACCCCAATTCAACATCTTGAAGTCTTTGACTGTTGGGGCATCGATTTCATGGGACCATTCCCCTCATCTTTTGGTCATGTCTATATATTGTTCGCCGTAGACTATGTTTCTAAATGGATAGAGGCCATTCCATGTAGAACCAACGATCATCATACGGTTCTAAAGTTCCTCAAAGAAAACATACTTTCCAGATTTAGAACGCCTCGAGCCATTATTAGTGATGGTGGTTCTCACTTTTGCAATAGGCCTTTTGAAGCCTTAATAAAGAAATATAGCATTAGGCATAAAGTGAGTACCCCATACCACCCACAAACAAGTGGGCAAGTTGAAATTTCCAATCGAAAAATCAAATAGATTTTGAAAAAGACGGTGAGGCCAAATCGCGAAGATTGGTCACTAAGATTAGATGATGCGCTTTGGGCTCATCGTACCGCTTACAAGACTCTCATTGGAATGCCCCCCTATAGACTTGTCTATGGAAAAGCTTGCCACTTGCCTGTGGAGATTGAACACAAAGCCTATTGGGCGATTTAGACTTTGAATTTTGACATTGACAAAGCTAGCTCGCTTCGCAAACTCTAATTAAATGAGCTTGATGAGATCCGGAACGATGCTTATGAGAACTCGAGAATTTACAAGAGTAGGATGAAGGCCTTTCATGACAAGCACATCTTCAAAAAATCTTTCCATGAAGGTCAAAAAGTGCTCTTGTACAATTCCCGACTTCATCTATTTCCAGAAAAATTACAATCTCGATGGATCAGCCCATACATTGTTGAAGAAGTTTTTCCTCATGGGGTTTTCGAGATTAAGAATGCCACAAATGGCAACTGTTTTAAAGTTATGGACAACGCCTTAAACCATTTGTTGAGAAATTTGATTCAGAGGACATTTCCATCACTCTGAATGATCCTGTGTATCAGGATGATTGATCTCCTAGTCTGACGGAGGTATAGCGTAGGTAGGCTTAGTTTTTTTTTTTCTGTTTTAGTTTTGTGTGCTTAATAGATTTAGTTGTCGGAGTTGCAGACTTTCATGATCGACTATCTCAGGTACTATTGTTCTCACTCTCTTATATTTCACCATTGCTCTCATGTACATGCTCATTGCATAGTATTTTTTTACATTGAGGACAATGCAAGAATTGGTTGGGGGGTGAGATGAGATTCCTCATTTAGCACATTGCAAAATTTTGAGCATCATATGTGCAAATCTTTTTTCGAATTTTCTAAAATTTTAAAACTCTTTTAGAAAACCTTATTTCTATGCATTCGAGATGATACGAGTATAAGAAAAGGAGATACGAAGTGAGTGATGTTGCAAGTCTTGAACTTCTCTTGATATAATGGTTTTATATGTGAATTCCCCTATTTATGTGATTGATAGAAAATTTGAACACTTTTACACCTATTTCACATTACACGATTTTCATGGTTGAAAGGATTATGTGATTTGTGGGTTAGCTAAACTTAGATTTGAGGTGTTGAGATACCAAGCTGGGATACTTTGTCCATCCTTGTCCATGGGAAAATAACGAAAGATATGGATTTCTAAAAATCTTATCTAATTTAAAAGAAAAAGGAAAAGGAAGGACGAAATTGTGAATGCTGGAAAAAAATAGTGGAAAATTCTGAAAAGGGCTACCTATTACCAACTGGGGGATGGTCTACCCGTAACCAAAGCTGAAAATGGGACGTAGTGTGAAAGCTGTCTGAAGGACGGTAAGGCAAATTCCTATCATTGGCTTGTTGTTGCTCTGTGCACCTTGAGATCCATAGTTCAGTTGATCTATGAAGAAGATAATCTCAGAAACTCATGAGTTGAACTTTCACTATGCACACTAGGTTGAATTTGTTCGAGTTCTTCTATTTTATCAATCAATCAGCAGGAATTTCATATAGACACTTATTATGTTTTGAGAGTTTAAGATTTCAACTTCTATCACCTCATTTTTTCTGAATTTTACACTTGTATATCTTGGAATGGATGGGAATACAGTTTCTGAAGGAGAGTTGATTCTTGGAGGTTTGAACTCATTTCACGCATGTTTTTCTCGGGACTAGCAAAAAGCTGGTTGGGGGTGTGTTGAACCTCTAATTTATACATATTTAGCCCACTACATCACATTATACATATTTGAATGATTAAAAGGCCCATCTAATGCATGTTTTGTGATTGTAGGAATGAGAGCGGACTTCACCCAATTGGAGATCAAGAAGAGCCATTTAGAACTATTTGATGAAGATTGAAGGAGGACCAAAGAAAGAAGGAAGCAAGAGGAAGAGAGAGAAGACCAAAGAAAGAAAGAAACGTTGGCAAGTGTTGAGCTCTTAATTGTGCATATTCTAACCCCAATTCATCACTCATTGTGCGAGGTTTTCATGATTCAAAGGCTAATTAAATGCATGTTTTGTAATTACAGGAATGAGAGTAAACTCTGCTTAATTGAAGGTGAAAAGGTCCATTTAGAATTATTGGAATGAAGATCAAGAAGGACCAAAGAAAGAAAGAAGCAAAGAGAGAAGAAAAGAAGAAGAACATGAAGACACAATGGTCACGACCGGTCATCCGACCGGTCGGCCAAGGTAGCCAGACAGGTCAAGACCGGTCGGCCAACCCTGTGCACTCGCTGGACCTAAGACAAACACAGCCCGACCGGTCGTGACCGGTCGTCCAGGCCAGTACGACCAGTCCAGACCGGTCGGCCAGAAGTTCTTTCATAGTCCAGAGCTTGCTGGACTGATTTTCCCATTGAGGCACGACCGGTCGTCCAACCGGTCGGCCACGTGAAGAATTAGGACTTTCTAATTTCAGTCCGATTTTCTCTGCGCACTGCGTAACTCTTACGCAGATTCTCGATTATTCTGAAGTTGTGGAGCTTCTCTACTATAAAAGGACACCTAGGGATCGTTCCTAGGGTATCTTAGGAGGGTTTAAGCAAGCTTGGAGGCGGCGAAAGTGGATTTCGGAGTTCCACAACTCCTTCTAGTTTGTTTTACTGTTTTTATGAGTTTTTTTGGTTGTTTCATGTTTTCTTGGATCATGAGCAGCTAAACCTCTTAGCTAGGGCTAAGAGGTGAAGCTCGTAGTGGATCCAAGATGTTTCAATTCGTTCTAAGTTGGTTTTAAGTTTGGAATTCATGTTTATGAACTATGGTTTGAAGTTTATACAAGCTTTAAGTAGTTTTTCTTAGTCTTATGATGACTCATGGATGTTTGGAAGAATTACTTAAATTCTTAATTGGTTTGCATTAGTCTAGACCTGTATGATCTGAGGAATTGGAGTACACTCTAGTACTATGATCTTCATGTGGGGACTTCCTACCAAAGTTCTACTTTTCTGAATTTCTGTAATGTGTATGGACTGTGCATGTGATTTGAATCAAGTTCAAATTGTAATCTAGCCTTGTCTTGTGACAGGACTTGAGGATGGTTATGATTGTGAACTGAACCTTTTGGAATTAGGACTGACCTATGCAATTGAGCATGCTCAGCCTAGCTTACATTGAGTGAATCTTATGCATTGGACTTACATATAACAGATTGTTTGGTTTAACAGCTCTATCATCCGGCTAGATAGATCTTAATATCGATTCTAGTTGTGAAAGTGAGAAACCACAGCGGATTGAACATCAAGGATTACTACAAGTGGATCCTTGAACCCCTAGTGCCTTTTTAGAATTGTTTAGCTTCAATTTAGTTTAAAATCATTACTTACATCAATCTCATACAAAGCCTGATTGTTAGCTTATCAATAGAAACTATTGGATGTGTTTGTGAAATCCGACATAAGTCCATGTGGATCGACCTCGGTCTTACCGAGTTTATTACGACATCGCAACCCTACATTTGGGGAAGCGAACAGCAAACTAGAGGTCCGACCGGTCATGACCGGTCGGCCAAGGTAGCCAAACAGGTCAAAACTGTCGGCCATCCCACTGCCCACTCTTATGAAGCCCTGGACCAATAAACAGTATGGTCCGACCGGTCAAGACTGGTCGGCCGTCAAGTCAGGGGCCTTCCTGTGCTTGCTGGACTAATTACAAACAGGTCTGACTGGTCTTGACCGGTCGGACTAGGCTGGCCGACCGGTCATGACTAGTCGGCAATGTGAAAACAGCGGCCTTCTAATTTGAGTTCCGATTTTCTTTGCGCATTGCGTAACCTTACGCAAATTCTGGATGTTTCCGACGCAAGGGAGCTTCCCTACTATAAAAGGACACTTAGGGTCTCTTCCTAAGGCATCATAGAAGCCAAGGAACTTCATGGGAGAGGGAGGAAGCCGTCGTGGAGCATTTGCAACCCTCAAAACTCCGGGTTTTTATGTTTTCTAGTTTTCTTTTATGAGTTCTAGTTGTAGTATGACAATGCTCGGCTAGAATCTCTCAGCTAAGGCTGAGAGGTGATTCAGTTTAATTCAAGTAGCTTTACTTTAAGTTCGAATTTTGAATGTTCTAATTCTTAAAGTTGATATTTTTAGAAGTTTTATGAGAGTTCATGTGCTCTGGACATGATTCCTTGCAATTCTCTATGATTATTATGTTTTGCTTGATTAGATTCGAATTATGGTAACCCTTGAGCATGCCATGGTCCATAGGCATGGCTGTTACTCTGAAGGCTATGATTTCGAATTCTATATGTAGTTGAATGGGACTAGAACTTGGAAGTTCAACTTAAGTGAGATTGAATGTGCATTAATGCTTTATAACTAGATGAGAGATAGGACTTCAAATCTAGTTGAGTTTTATGCTTGGATTGATTTGATTGACATGGGATTACTACAAGTGGATCCTTGAAAGCCTTAGTGCCTTTAATTACTGTTTTTCTTAAGTTACTGTTTTAGCATAACTTTCTCAATTGAACCTCTAAATTGTTGCAATCCTAGTTGCTGGAATAACCTAGAAATTGTTCTCTAATTCCCTGTGAATCGACCTCGGTCTTACCGAGATTTATTACTACATCGCAGCCTTGTGCTTGAGGCGAGCGAACAATAGGACTTCAATTCCAGTTGAGTTATCAATTAAATAGACATAAATTAAGCATTGAAGATGGCTATAAGTGAATCTTTGGTCCTCTAGTGTCTTTTTCCATTAATTAATCTCTTTTAAATTCTATTTTCACCATCAATCCAATCAAATCAGAATTTTAATTTTAGTTCTTAATTCTAATATTAATTGTAGATTGTTTTGGAAGAATACTTAATATTTAAATCCCTAATTAACAATCTCGATCTCAACTGAATTGTTACTACATTGCGAACCTACACTTTGAACACACATTTAATGATAGGTTGGATATCACTAATAGGTCATATACCACACACCTCAACCATACTGCTTTTATGGGCGTGGATTGGGTACTACCCTCACCAGACCTAGCTAGAGATGAACGATCTTGGTAGTAGCTCTATGAGACCCATCTTGATGTAATTATTTTATCCATGCTACCCATCCATTTTGATAGATCATTTTAGGGCATGCACCTAAAAAGGAGGCGGATAGACGGCTCAAGTGGACTACATCACAGGAAGCAGTGGGGATTGAACTCTTACCATTGAAAACCTCTTGGGGGTCATAGAAGTTTTGGATCAAGTTGAAATTTATGTTTTCCCTTCATCCATGTCTGTGTGACCTTATGAATAGGTTGGATGACAAATAAATATCACGATAGGCCCTATGAAGGTTTCAGTGTGAGCGTTATTGTCACCTTCTTCCTATGGTGTGGTCTACTCATGCCTTCGATCTGCTTACTTTTTAGGCTTATGCCTTAAAATGATCTATCAAAACAAATGGATAATACAGAGTCCCTGACATGACTGTTTGTCTCTAGCTAGGTCCTAGTGGGGGTAGTACCCAATCCTTATCTTGCTTTTACGAGAAAAGGCTTAGTGGATGTTGAATGTTGATAGGAAATGACACTTTTAAAATACAATTTCTTATAATGGAAGATATTTTGGACATTAAAAGTTCTAAAACCATAAGTGTTGTACCCTTTTATATGGTCTTATTGATATGATTAAAGTAAAAAACTTTAAAATAATTATAATTTATATGTGTTTGTATAATATCTAGCAGGTCCAAAATGAATGGCGTGGGATTAGCCACATGAAAAGCATGATATTTTTAATGCATGTGTTGAATATACAGAGGACATGGCATTGATGGGTAAATCTTCGAAGAATCGTGATGATTCGAGTGACCTCCTGATAAGGAAGAGTAACCGTTAGTGCTACATTAGCTGGGAGGCACGTTCAATAATTGATGTCATACATTGGTGAGAAAAAAAGTATTTGACAAAAGGCAAAGCATGACTGAATGGAGGTAATTGCCATGTGATAGATGACGGTGTCCAATGTCTCCATGTCGTCAATGGTTATCTCCATGATTTTATCCAGGAACTTATAAATACTAGAGAAGAACTAGAAGAACTAGAAGTAGTTCAGTCCATTCCTGTTAACATGCCGGACCGACTTAGAGATAGTTATAGACAGTAGATGTAATTCCCTTCCGTGCCTGCAGACTTAAAAGGAAGACATTAGCCTTAATATTCGTCAACTTACGCTCATAAATTGGGCTGACGGTAGGTTGTAATCTCAACATTATCTGTCCTCGCTCGTTAACGCGGCTTTGGTGGATCCGAGGTTGGTAGACCCCTAACTATGAGGCCCACCATGATGTATCCACATGTTTCATCCGTTCCGCAGCTCATTTTAGGGCATGAGCCAAAAAAAATGCAGCGGATCCAAATCTCAGGTGGACCACACCATAGGAAGCAGTTGTGATTGGACGCCCAACATTAAAAACTTCTGGTGGGCCACCGGGATGTTCATTTGACATCCAACCTGAGACTTGGATCTGCTGCATTATTTGGCTCATGCCCTAAAACGAGCCCGCGAAACACATGGACGGCATGGATTTAAGAAGAATACATCACGGTGGGCCCCACAGTCAGGAATCCACCGAACCTGCATCCCTCCCACTGTCCCATGCCTTGGAAACCACTTCCTCTCTCTCCACGTGCATTGCACGTGTCATATCTACTGTGGACGTGTCTATGAATGTCCAATCCCGTAGATAGAAAGAAAAAGTACTACCAGCAACAGAGTCTGATACGGTGATGTAAGCAAAGGGAGTGAGTATTGGGTTGCATGGGGTTGGCTTTATCTGGGTTGGGGTGGAGACATCATATATGGGTTTTGTTTATATTCATGCTCTTTATGCAAAAGCAAGACTTTCATCTTAGTTCACCACCATTTTAACAATAGTGGTGAGGACAATGATATCATTACACCTCAATTGTGGGTCCCACTGTGGAAGGAGTATTATATCTAAAATCACACTGATCAAGCATTCTAACCATCCAATTATCAGCTACTAAACTGATGGTTAAAAGTCAAATAATAAGTGCTCAAATTCAAAAAGAAAAATTAGATGGTTAATATTTCCTTCTCAATGTAATTTATCAGTTATGCTCTATAAAAATTTTGGGTTACCAATTTGGACGGTCCAAAGTGCTCGAAAAATGCGATGTAATATCTGAAGAGTCACCACCATTTTTAAATGGTGATGAACCAACATACGTGCCCCTTGTATTTAATGCTTTGCCATAGCTACACATGGAAGAATGGGATGAAATGGAGAGGAATAGGCATGGGAGCAAAGGATGGCAGAAGGATCAGGTCAAGATCACAGGTGGACTCTCCCATCCTTTTCTTCCTCAAAGGATGTGGAATCTCAGATCATCCCATCCTTCCCAAAGCCTCACAAGACAAAATATAGTATTCAAACAATACTATCACGGAATGGACAGGGTGCTTGTCCAACTTCTCTTCCTTAACTTGTGGTGACTGGCTTTTTGTACACGTAGCAAATGTGGAGAAGATCTAAACCGATCATCGAGTAGAGATTATCTTGGATGGAACATAGCTAAAAATTCACTATAATTGGATAGTCCTAAACCTTTGATTGGTGGATCTTTTCATGGAGAAGTTTACGATGAAAAGAATTTTGACCGACCTTATTTCTTTTAGACAGTCAATTTTCTTTCCACAATAGTACTCGAATTGAATTTTTGGTAGATCCGATTGGGATATTGTGTGAATTTGCTACGTGTACGGACAGCGAGTCGCTGATAGAGTACAAGTACTATAGTGGCCCTTACAGAATGGTGGTTTTAACTGTGGGGAAATGCATGATACAGTACTCGAGGATATGCACAATATCCTGAACGTTTCAATTTCTACAGTGATGACTACCGTTCATTAATACAGGCAGTTGACCTGATACGATCCACCGTCGACGGTGCATGAATCAAATTTGGTGGCTTGGATTGTCTGCTGCAGGAGACATTTTGGGCATTAACCATCCATGGTAGAACAAATGATACCAATAGCCTTTGAAAAATGAGCCACGCTGAAAAAAATGAAAAGACACTAGGCATAGTGTACTTCCCCTTTCGGGGTGTTAATCAGTCTTTGCAAATTTGTGTATTCTTTTTATTAAGAATGGGAAAGCATACCATTGTTTCTATTGATTCGCTGCAGATAGGGAAATACAGTGCATCAATAATTGGATTCTCTCTTCTTGTTTTAGATTTATACTTAATTAATTTTATTGAATCCATTGAGTTGACTGAGGTTCAATCCACTTTTATTCTTCGTCACAATATTTCATGAAATTTAGTGTTTGGTACTCCCTGATCCAACGCAATGGTGTAGGGTTGAGACCCAAGTTCGGTGCCATATAATTCTCTTCAAATCCATACTATATTTTCACTTCAAATATTCTATACTACATATAATGACAGTAGTTGGGATTTCTCCCTCTCTTTCTCTCCAGGGCAGTCCTTGCTCTTTTCACTACGAGTAGAGCTAGGCACAAACCAAGCCAGCTGGAAAGCTTGGATCAGATTGGTTTGAAAAAGCTCAGCTTGGATTGGTTCGAATGGAAGTTCAAACCAAACCAAGCCTCAGAGTTGAGCTCGATTGGAAAATCAAACCAAGTTTAAACTAGGGCAGTATCGGCTTGGCTCAGCTCGAAGCTCGATTTGATTCAGCTTGGCTTGATTCAGCTTGATTCGGCTCATGGATTGTAAGCACACTGTTTCCTGTGGTGTGATCCACTTGAGGTTTGGATATGATTCCATTTTGGGATCATGTCCTAAAATGATTTGTAAAACAGATGGACAACGTGGATAATACATATACATGATGACATGGATAATACATAATAAATATACATGAATGCACATTGTTTCCTTGCACGTGTAAAATTATGCTCGTGTACTTTGTTTGGAAAATGCTCTTACATGTCTATTTTGAAGCTGCACTGCTTTGGAGGATGTTAAACATCATATAGTAAGATACGTTTGTAATTTTTTTTTCTAACTTTTTAAATAATTTTGTATTTAAATAAATAAGCAAAATAAGACCCGCCACCTATTCAGACTCGGCCCGGCTCGGTTCAAAATATTCGACCAAACCAATTCCAGCTTGAACCATATTTTTCTGGAGCAAACCAAACTTGGGCCACATGGGTTGGCCCCAAACCCAAACCAAGCCAATCCACAAACTGAGGTGGCACAAAAACAAGCCAAACCAAGCTCAGGCTAACTCGGCTCGGCCCGGATCCTTGCCTACTTCTAACTACGAGTAGCCTGCGACATTTTCTCTTCTTATAATCGGTAGCCTTTATTTCCATCATCTCTACATCACTGCTTATGATACTTCCCCGATCTCTCTCCTTTCCTCCCCCCACATTCATAGCATGTGCTTGTAGATATCTCACATTAGGGTGGGCTAGATTAATGATTTAAACCAAAATTGATGATGATTCAAATGATTTGTGATGATATGTGGACCCTACAGACCACTTATTGGCCCACCTTTGATTTTTAATGGGCATGTCCAGTAGGCAGTTTAATATAAAATGCCTGCTAAGAAGAAATATTTTGAGTAGAAGTTTCCCTCACACAGCGCACTAAACTGGCTAGATTAAACTAACATGAATCCTTTCTAGGATTCGACTTTCAAGGCCTGATTTCTTACATAATCTAACTCCGATTTTGATGATTCTTAGGTCCATTTATATAGTACCAAGAAATATCTACGCATTTATCGTGGATTTCCTTGGATCAAGTATGTAGATTTTGAATAGTGGGCCTCGCAATTAGAAGACGTTTCATAGTTCGGTTTGATTTTTAGTCCAATTGAATCCTTTAAGCTCGATTCTTTGGGATTTTATTGATGTTTTGTACGATGTTCGTGACCATCATGTGAGACTTTGATTAAGCTTCTTAATGGTACTAAGATCTCATGATTTAGACATGTACTCCAAATTTGAGTTACTTCTATCCATTTTTGCGGACCTCATTGGTGACAAGTTAAGACGATTGAATGGTTTAGACCAGATTTCATTGAAGAATTAATAAATTTGCAATGCTTAAATGTGAAATCCTCAAATGAAACTCTTTGCTTCTAACAGCTTAAAATATGAAAGTATTCCTCTATATCTAATCTTCTTCCTAAATTTGTGCAACTATCATCTGATCCTTTGCCATTTTAGTTGTCAACTTAAGGGGCCTTTTGATTGATCTGCATACTCAAAGAGAGAGAAATAAAAGAACAAAGGTGCTGAAATAATTAAAGCAAAAGATGAGATACAAGCCATGGGTAGAGGAGAGAGTAAGGCTTGGTCATTTTCCTAAGATTCCACTCCGGTTATGGTCATTTCTCATTGAATTCAGTTGCAATTGATGAAGAATTTCCGTTGTTAGTTATTTTCTAGAATTTTGAGAAATTCCTATAAATTTTGTTGAAATTAATGAAAATCTCTTAATATAGACTTGAATCACATTATCATTCTGAATAGATGCTGTCGATTGGCAAAAGAAGGTTCCTAGCCCTTTCTCTTGTAGCAGAATCTTGTACTCCGTGAATCTTTGGTAAATATGAAAAATTGGAATATTAGATACATTATCATTTTTTGTGTGTTTTCTAGCTCAATACACAAACCGATCAAAAGAGATAATGGGTGACTTTATACACCCATTTTACCTTCTAACCGAGACAACTAATATTGCCTATATGCTTGTTTAGTTGAAATTTAACATTGTTGTATCCTAGTTTTGACACATGAATTTTGATATTTAGCCAAAACGAGCCCCCATGCATCTAAAGGCATTATTGCACCAAACTTTCTCAGCCCCAACAAGACTGTGCTGAATAACAATGTCATTACTTCATAATTCAAAAATATCAAGAAAAAACTATCTGCTTTCAGATACCCCATTTGAAAATGAGAATAAATTACTCTTCGGACTTTAGTAGAACTTTGATAAAATACTCATTGACTTGGAAACCATTGAAAATCCAAATGGGTCAAATATAATGGGCCTCGGCATATCCTAGAAACAATCAATAGACTTGATTGGCGAATCCATAACAACAAATCAAATCTTGGCCGAATATCCAGACTCGCCAGAAACACTAACTACGCATCACTCCGATAAAGTTATCTATATGTGACTTGGAAACCATCCAAAATCCGAATGGGTCAAGTAGAACAAGGTCTAGCATGCCCTGAAACAACCAATAAACTCGATTAAATATCCCAAACTTGAAAAACTAGATATCAGACAATTATCTCAACCCGCTAGAACATTGAATAGCCACTATACAAGGCAAACCGTGCATAAAAAAATGATAAAACAAACCCTGGTCTGTGCAAGGCTATAGTCCACCAAGCCTACTTTTATCGAACAAAAATATTACCTAACCCCAACTGAAACGAAATCATAACAATGGTGGCTGTGACATCACCGTCAACAATCCATTGGCTGACAGTAGAATATTTATAAAAACCGTACAATAGTTGCCATTTAGGACAAAGGTTGAAGCATTCAAAGGGGGTATGGAGATTTTAAAAGGTTCTGAGGGTCCTCAAGGGGAATAAGGTTCAGAAAGTTCAGAATTTCCAACAGCGCCAATAAGTTACCTAATCTAAGGGAGCAAAATAATTGGTAGGAGAAGCTATTGAAGTCTAGAGTAGGGTTGAAATTGGGGATAACTGATAATCTCTTTTGAAGAAAAAGTGGATTTAATCCTCTCTTTTTCTTCTCATATCTCAACTAACTCATATTACATTCTTGTAACACTCTCAAAATTGACTCCTGTGTACATCGCACAAGATTCAAGTTCCATGGTGTTAGATAACATACTCAAGGTATAACCCTTTGTACTTGTCATACATCACATGCATTCACATTCATGAAGGTATCTAGTCACGACTCACGAGAATAAAATCAATTATACTATAATTCTTATTGCATTCAACTAAAGAAGTTCAAGTAATCATTTTATGCTCACTCAGGTGGGAGCTTATGAAAATAATATATATTCGCAGTATAAAATATAAATAAAACTAAACTAAAATGGGAGCAACTGCGATTTAATTCCACGTTACTTGTAATAGTCTTCAATAGGGAGATCATTGCCCATATGTTCAACCTGTTCATCACTTGCATCATCTATATGGTTGAAGAGGGTCAACGCACTACTCATAGTGATGCTTATCATTTAAGATTAGCAACAATTTAAGCAACACAGTGAGACAATATAAAGGTTCCGATACATCTTGTATTCTATTAATATGAGTGATATCAGTATGCACAACCAATGTACATGAATGAATCCCTAGCATAGTGTGTGTGGCTCATCATATATAGTGACTACTATTCACAACCCTAGGTGTAGGGTCGAGATGTAGTAATTGAAATTGCGACTATGGCTCACACTTAAAGCTCTATACTTGCGAAAGCTCAGAGCGGAGCTACTAGAATAATGGCTAAGTCCTAGAAGGGGCGGGGGGTGATTAAGACTTTTTGAAATTATTTTCGCCTACTTAACTAATTCAACAATTTAAACTAAGCAAGAACATTTCTCCTTCCAAGCCTTAGTAGGTCCAATCACATAGACTAGTAAAGATACAACAATTAAGCAACTAGTCTAAATACATAGATTACTAATGGTTTAACTAATCAAACAACTAATCTATGCAGCCTAATAAACTATATGAGATACAATCATATAAGCTCAAATTTACATAACTAGTGAAAATAAATCTTGTGCATAAATGTGCCTAGCATACATTTTAATTAAGCATTCATAATTAAGCAAAGCATACAATGCATAAGTAGAAATGTGCTGAAACATATAACAAACAAAAACATGTATAATAGTTCGACTACTTGTCTACTCCACTCATAGTTGCCGTACCTACCCCTTGAGTACACCAGATTTCACTATGAGGGTCTTAAATTAGGATCAACTTACAATGTAGGGGTTTTAAATAAGTTCCTCCTAACCTTATAATCCTATTCAAGGATCGGGTCCTACTCAAGAACCTCACGTATGTGAAATTGCGCCTATGGCTCACACTTGCAGGCGCTAAGTGTGCGGAAGCTTAGAGTGGAGCTTGTAGAACTATGACTAAGTCTTAGAAGGGGGGGGGGGGGGGGGGGGGGGGGGGGGTGGTTATTAGGTCGTATTGTTTAAAAATCCTTTTGAAAACCTTTTTCCTAATTAAACTAATTAGCAATTATAGATTAATCAAGTAAGAACACTTAGCTTTCAATCTTAAGTGGGTCCAATCACAAGGCTAGCATATGTTAAGCATATAAACAACCTAGCCTGAGCATGTATAGATTATCAACTAATTGAACTAATCAAGCACATAATCTATGCAACCTAAGTAGACTATATGAGAGTGGATCATATAAGCTCAAGTTTACTCTACTTAATGAAAGTACATCTTCTGTGTGGATGTGCCTATCTAGTGCGTAGCATACATTTTAATCAAGTATGAATAATTAAGCAATTAAACCATACAAGGCTAGATTAACAATGTGCTTAACTTAATCACAAACACAAGCATGTATAGTGGTTTGGTCACCCTACTCCACTCTTGATTCAAGTACTCACCCTTGTGAGCACACCGGCATTCATTAGGGAGTTTAAATAAGGTTCCTCCCAACCTAAGTGTTTAAATGGTTCCACCATTCCGGAGAGTTTAACAAGGTTCCTCCCAACCTATACTGGAGATTTTAAGGTTCATCTCTCAACCTAGGAGTTTGACAAGGTTCCTCTCAACCATTCGGTTTCAATCCAAGAACCTAGAGTATGATCTCATCGGAGGCTCTCCACGGAGACTTGTTCGACTTTGTAGATCCAAACTCTCACACTCAATCATCACCGAGGAAGGAGTGCAATCGAACTCTCAATATGACAACTTACTTGTCATATGAGCACTTTGTTCAGCGTCATTTCAGGTTGCTTGATCTTTGTTTTCTCGTGCTTCAATCAACTCTCGTTTGCTCCCCCGATCGTGTTGCCGCTGCGTTGTCAATGCCTCAGCTCCACTTGATCAATCCCCTTGCATGGATGCTCTTTGAATGCCCAAGTTGATAGGAGGGTAGGTTTGAGATCTCTACAAATAATGACAATGGGTTGCCTAGAGTGTCTCACCTACAAGGATCTCATCATAGAGTTTTGGATACGAATATAACTATCAGGTTTGATCCAAAATCTAGAGATTAAGAGATGGGTAAGAGCATCTTCTTCTTGAGCTTGAAATGCTCCATTCTTGTGTTAAATCATAAGGAAGATGTCTTATTAGGGTTAGGATTTGAGCCTCTAATGGTCTCCAACAATGGCAGCTTCAATCTTCTTAAAATCCCTCTTCCCCTCCTAAAAAAATGACTCAAACCATTTTATAGACAAAGATGGAATGGATAGAAAACGGCTATAAAATGGCTAGTGCTAACCGGTCATGACCGGTTGGACAAGGGTTCCCAATCGGTCGTGACCGGTTGGCCAATGGCCTGTTGAGACAGAAAGCTTGATGTCTTAATTGGGGATCAGTCCGACTGGTAGGACAGGCCATGAAATGTGCTTATTTCGTTGACTTGAATCTTGCAGCACATGCAACTTCTTAGGCCAATGTTTGGGTGATCTTTTGGGACACCTAGGGCTAATATAAGATGACTACAAATATGCTTGTGCAGCAAGCACCAAATACCTCCAGTTGCATCTCTGCCATCCAGATGTGGATCGGTTCACCATCAGGTTCAGTAGCTCCCTTTCAGTCAACATCCATCTAGATGCTGATCCTCACCATCATCAAGTGGGCCGTTCACTCTCCAAGTCAGCAGCTGGAGAATCTCACACGTGCAGCACATCAGCTCCTCTCCAACTTCAACGTCCAGCCATTGGATCATCTCAATCCAACCGTCCAGCGTGTAGTAGTTGACGTTGCAGCAACTAGCTCCAATCTTCATCGTCCAGCACTTCCAGCAGCTATGGACCCACCTTCATCTGACTGGCAATTCACCACCATCCACTCCAGCCATCAGACGCACCTTCTGCAGCAACTAGCTTCTTCACATCCACCGTCCATCAGGTGGACCACCTTCAATCGCATGTGCAGCTAGCAACTCCATCTAGCATCTTCAGCTCCCACTTGCACGTGTCATTTGCTCCAACAATTGATCTCCAGAACATTCACATCCACCTTCCATTAAGGTGGACCATAATCCAACAAGTAGCAAGACGTCACATGGAGAACACGATCTTCATTATGTGCCTTCCACCTCACACATGCAGTTGTGGACCCCACCTTCAATGGACGGTCCAGATTCTCCATGTCCAACTTGTGGACCCAGTCACCCCAACTCATCTACCTAAATAACTCACCCAGTTAACTCACCTAGTTATCTTCCATCCTTGGGCCAAGCATCCGCTTCAAACGAAAAAGAAAAGTTTTCTTCAGGCTTGGAGTACTTTCCAAGCCTAACTCCTAACCCAAACCTAAAAAGAAAATCTATTCACTTATGAGTGCTACCTCATCATCCAAGCCTAAATCCATTCCCAAACCAAAAGAAAAAGTTTGCTTAAGGCTTGGAGTGCCACTTAGGCTTGGAGCCTCTTAAAAGCTATAAAAGGAGCTCCCCTCCTCATTCTCATCATCCCACAATCCAAATTCCTCTCTTCTCTCCTCGCTTCTTTCTTTCTTTCTTTCTTTCTCAGTTTTGTAGTGTAGAGTAGTTTTTCTTTTGTAGAAAATTTATTCTTCCATTGCAGCATGGTTAGCTAAACTTCTAGCTAAGGCCAGGGGTGAAGCCTTTTGAGAAATTTACAAGCTTTGATTCTTTTGGTTCAATATTGTATGATGTAAATGTTGAGTTCTCTTTGGTTGATTGGTTTAGTTATCCACCTCAGCAGACACTATTGCTTGTTCACTCCCCAAGTGTAGGGTTGCGAAGTAGTAATAATTCGGAAAGACCGAGTATCGTTCCCACAGAGATTTATGTATGGGTATCTTCAGAATTTGTCTAAAACAACTAGTAATTAAGATCCTATTAAGAGCTAAAACTGGGAAATAGCAATTTGGGTTTAAACAGTGAATAATTAAGGTAATTTCAATCTAAAAAGGCACTAGAGCGCCAAGGATCCACTTTTGATAAGTTTCAATGCATCAACACAACTAGGTCTCTCATAACTCAATCGGAATCGAATTCCCATCTCTATCCGATTGAAATATAGAGCAGTTCAATCAACAATTATCCAAAACAAGTGCTTATTAACTGATTTGATTCCCACAACCATGCTCAGGTCTTGGGCACACTCAATTGTATAGGCCAAGCCTCTTTCCAATCTAGTTGAGATTCACAACCATAGCTTTCACCAAGTCTTGTCACTAGACCTGATTACATGAACTCATGATTTGAACTCTAATTAAATCAAAATCAATTAATAAACAATTATTCCAGATCATACAAAAGATAAGAATTTTAATTGCATGAGTTCCCACATGAAAATCAGGCCATTGCATATAAGGCAATCAAAGCGTCTATCATGCCCAGAGTCAATGGTAGATCAATGCATTACACAAGCATAAACAATGCTCAAAAGCTAAGATACTAAGCTTAGAATCACTAAGAATCACATGAGCCCGGAGTCATCAAGAGATCAAAGTAAAAACCAACATAGTACTTGATTCAAACTCATATTGAACTAAAATTCATCAATTAAAACATAAAAGGAAACCTAGGTTGCATCAATCCATCAAAAACGAATCAAAAGCTTCACCTCTTAGCCCTAGCTAAGAGGTTTTAGTTCATCTCTAACATCCTTGAACTAGAAGCCTCTAAAAACATGAAAAACTACTAAAACAGGAAGAAAACTAGAAATCCGAAGTCGAAGCCGTCTCCTGAGCAATCCCCATGTCCTCACTTCCCTTGGTATGAAGGGAAGACATCCTTTTATAGCTTGGAGGAGTCCAATACGCAAGAGAACTCCAAATTTCGCGTAAAACTACGCACTTGCGCAGAAGAATCCGGAGCCCGATTTAGAAACAGCTTGTTTTGCGCATGGTCGACCGGTCTGGACCGGTCGGACTGGGCTGGCCGACCGGTCATGACCGGTCGGACCTCATTTGGAATGTGTCCAGCAGCAATGGCCGACCGGTCATGACCGGTCGGGCCTCCTCTCTGATCAGTCCGTGAACTCCAATGGAGTGGCCGACCGGTCTGGCTCTCTTTCTTCTTTATTTCTTTTTTTCTTTCTTCCTTTCTCTTCTCTCCTTGCTTTCTTCTCTTTGGTCCTTCAACCTTCATCCTATGGTCTTCAATGCTTGTAAGGAGCCTCAATTAGCTTTGAATCAGTGAAATCTCCATCTCGTTCCTATAATTACAAATCATGCATTAGAATGATCCTTTAAATGTGTAAACCATGCATAATGAGTGATGAATTGGGGTTAGAATATGCACAATTAAGAGCTCAACACACCCCCCAACCAGCATTTTGCTAGTCCCGAGCAAAACATGCGTGAAACACGTTTCAATTTCCAAAACCCAACCCTTCTCTAGAAACTATTCTTCTATACATTCTAAGACACATAAGCATAAAAATCAAAGAAATTAGGTGATAAAGGTTGAAACCTTAAACTCCTAGAACATAATAAGTGTTTATATGAAATTCCCGCTGATTGCTTGAAAAAATAGAAGAACTTGAACAAATTCCACCCAGTGTGCATAGTGAAGGTTCATCTCATGAGTTTCCGGGATTATCTTCTTCATAAATCAACTAGACTACCGATCTCAAGGTGTATAGAGCAACAACAAGCCTATGACAGGAATTTGCCTTACCGTCCTTCCGACAACTTTCACACTACGTCCCATTTCCGGCTTTGGTTACGGGTAGACCATCCCCCGGTTGGTAGTAGGTAGCCCTAATCGGAATTTCCACCTTTTTTCCATCATTCCCAATTTCATCCTTCCTTTCCTTTTTCTTTTATATTAGATAGGATTTTTAGAAATCCATATCTTTCATTATTTTCCCATGGACAAGGATGGACAAAGTACCCCGGCTTGGTTTCTCAATACCTTCAATCACGGTCTAGTTAATCCACAAATCATATAATCCTTTCAAATCATGAAAATCGTGTAATGTGAACTAGGTGCAAAAGGTGTTCAAATTTTCTATCAATCATAAAAATAGGTGAATTCACATATAACACCATTATATTAAGAGAAATTCAAAGCTTGCAACTTCCTTCACTTCGTATCTCATCTTCTTATACCCATGCTATCTCAAATGTATAGAATCAAAGTTGTCCAAAAGAGTTTCGAATTTTAGAAAAATTGAAAAATTTCTACATCTTTGCTCGACATGTCACAAAAAGCTAGCAGATTCATCATCAAAGGAATCTCTCACCCCCCAACCAAAACTTTGCATTGTCCTCAATGTAATAAGATATGCAATATGTATGACATGAGAGCAATGACATAAAATAAAGGAGAGTGAGAAAGAGAGATATCACCTGAAGCATACAGTCCATGGCAAGATTAGCTTTTGGAGATGGATTACTTCACAACTAAATCAACTATCAAAGCAAATCCTAATGGGAAAGTATTCTAGCAAATCATCCTCCGTCAGACTAGGAGGTTAATCCCAACAACTCATCCAAAAGCATAAAGTCAAGCAGAATCATTAGATGGATCAAAAGGTTTCGCAGTAAGGTCATCCAATATCCTGCCTTGCAATGTACATGTGTGTGGGTGATCGAGATAAGCCACTTAAAATCCCAAAAAGGAATTTCAGCGGGTTCCTTAATGTTTTCACCACATGTATAAGAGGAGACATCATCAGATTTATCAAGAAAAATATGTCTCCAATCAGATTTTCTTGGGCAATGATATTGCAAGTAAGGATCATCCCAGGGTTGGTGGAGTTCGGTATGCATGATCCACAAAGGTGTGGAAATCTGAATTGATTTTTCATCGCAAAAAGGTATGGTTTCCACATCCTTCTCTCGGCTAACGTCATATGCCGATACCGACTCAAAAAGTGTGACCATATCCCTTACCCTATCATCGTTCTCATCAAGGGAGTGAGTCACTTCTTCGTCTAAGGGACCGGAGTAAAAAGGTGAGAGGGACTCCTTTTCCACAATAGAATTGATCATGTTTATTTCGTGGACCTCTTCATCCTCATCCTCTTGTTGGTTGTCAATATTAAAAGCATTCAACTCAATCGTCATATTGCCAAAAGACATTTGTATGCCCCCACTCCTACAATTTATGATAGCGTTTGATGTAGCTAGGAATGGGCGGCCAAGTATGACAGGAATTTGAGGGCCAATATTAATCATGGGTCGTGTGTCCAAGACAATAAAGTCCACCGGGTAGTAGACTTTGTCAACTTGGACAAGGACATCCTCAACCACTCCTCTAGGAATACGAATTGATCGATCAGCAAGTTGTAATGTGGTTTTGGTGGGTTTTAATTCACCTAAACCCAATTGTTCATAGACCGAAAAGGGAATTAAGTTCACACTTGCCCCTAGATCAAGTAAAGCATGTTTCACCCGGTGATCTCCAATCATACATGATATGGTCGGACAACCGGGATCTTTGTATTTCTTGGGCATCCCGTGGTTGATAATGGCACTCACATTCTCTGTCAAAAATGCCTTCTTTTGCACATGTATTTTTCTTTTAACCGTGCAAAGGTCTTTTAAAAATTTTGCATATGACGGTATTTGCTTAATGGCATCCAACAGTGGGATGTTGATTTTGACTTGCTTGAAAACCTCCAAAAATTCCTGATATTTATCTTGAGGTTTGGCTGGAATCAAGCGTTGGGGGAATGGAGCAACGGGCCTATATTCTTTTAATGGCTCTTTTTCATTCATGGTGATGCTAGGTCCATCATCCTCTTTGGAAGATACCGGATCATTAGGCGTTGAAACCTTCACCAGATCAGATTTTTCAATGATTTTACCACTTCTAAGAGTGGTGATGGCCTTCGCATGTTCCATATGTTGGTTAGAAGAACTAGGCACGCTTATTTCGCATTGTTGTTTTGGATTTGGTACGGGTTGGGCTGGAAGCATCCCTTCCCTTGCGTTTAAGCGAGCCTTGATTTCCTCCACCGAACTTTTAAGCTCAAGCATAATCGTATGGTTGGATTGATTAATTTGAGCTTGTCCTTCCATGAATGCTTTCAAAGTATCCTCTATAGGCATTTGAGGTGGGGCCAATTACATTGGGGGCCCCCTTTGAGGATTATTTTGATTAGCTGTGTTTCCATTCGCCCAATTGAAATTTGGGTTATTCCTCCAACTAGAATTATTCGTGTTTGAATTTGGAGTACTAAAAGGTCGTTGATAACTATTCAAGGCATTCGATTGTTCAAATAAAAGTTCTCGAAACGCATAGATTGTTGGACAATCCGGCGTTTGATGCACATTGGAAGCACAAATACCACAAATAGTTTCAACAGCCCCCTTTTGTTGGGTTGTATCCACTTTCTTTAGTTCCATCTCCTCGACCTTTCGTGTGAGTTTAGCCACTCTAGAACCTAGATCATCTTGCCCATCTAAAACATAAATTTCTCCCCCATCTAAAACATAAATTTCTCCCTTTTCCTTGGTTTGGGGTTGTTTTGAACTTGTTGGCTTAGATGTATCCCATGATTGTGTATTTTCAGCCAACATGTCAAAATAATCCCAAGCTTCCTCCGTTTCCTTGTTCATGAACTCCCCATTGCACATCATCTCCACAAATTGGTGCATGGTTGAGTTCAATCCATCATAAAAGAAACTAATCAACCTCCACCTTTCATAGCCATGATGTGGGCATTGGTTTAAAAGCTCATTATACCTTTCCCAACATTGGAAAAAGGTTTCTTCTTCTTTTTGGGCGAAGTTCATTATGGCCCTTCTTAATGCATTGGTTCGATGAGTAGGGAAGAATTTTTTAAGAAACTCCCTAGTCACCTCAGCCCATGTCCCAATAGACCTCGGCCTTAAGGAATGTAGCCATGATTTGGCCTTCTCTTTCAAGGAAAAAGGGAACAATTTAAGTTTTATTGTATCCTTGGTCACATTGTCATAGTTTATTGTGGCAATAACTTCTTCAAATTCCTTAATATGTAGATATGCGCTCTCAGAGTCGAGTCCATGGAATCTAGGAAGAAGTTGGATCAACCCCGGTTTAAAATCAATATTTCCCACATTGTGAGGGAAAATTATGCAAGAGGGAGTACTCGTCCTAGCTGGTTGTAAATAGTCAGGTAAAGTTCTAGGTTGAGGTACATCCCCCACTTCATTCTCATCCAATTCAGTAAGGTTTGGGGCTGGATTTTGATTAACCCCTTGATTTGGTTGATTTTCAGCCATCTCTCTAGTAATTTCAGGAAAATTTTGACGTTTCCTAGCACGAGGCTCTCTATCAATCCCTTCAACAATTACTCCGTCCCTTACAAGTCGGTTATTATAAGTCCTAGCCTAATGTGGCATGCAAAACCAAAAAAGAATGAGCAAAAAAAAAGGAAAAAGAATTCTTCCTTCCTTCCTTTACTCCTCTCTAGGACTTAAGCACAAGGTGTCTTGCAATGGCTAAGCCAGAAGCAAGGATAGAGACCGATTTCTCCTGGTCAATAGGGGTTCAAAGAACTCCCCACCCACTCTTTGAGTCTTTTGAGAAAAAGTACAGAAAAAGAAGAAAGAGGAATAGGTTGAGAAGAGAAATCTCCGAGCACAAGGTGATCCAAGGCGGCAGAGCCGACCAATAGGAATCCAGGTGGCACAAGGCCTACCTTTCAGAGATCCAAAAGGAGTCTCCACCCACTCTACAAGAGATGAATATGATAGGAATGAGTAGGAGAAGAAGAAGAGTAAGGTTAGAACAATAAAACCTGATTTGTAACTTAAGATGCCTTTTTCTTCTTCAACTTCCTAAAAATCCCTAGATTAGACCTATGTTAGAATCCTGCAAAAATCAAAACACAGTAAGTTAGTAATTAGAAGAAAACCTATTCTAGAAAGCAAAACGAATCCTAAACCTATCTTAACACAATCTCAACTAAAAGTTATTTCAGAAAATTCTAAAAATACCGAATAGAAATCCCTGGCAGCGGCGCCAAAAACTTGTTCACTCCCCAAGTGTAGGGTTGCGAAGTCGTAATAATTCGGAAAGACCGAGTATCGTTCCCACAGAGATTTATGTATGGGTATCTTCAGAATTTGTCTAAAACAACTAGTAATTAAGATCCTATTAAGAGCTAAAACTGAGAAATAGCAATTTGGGTTTAAACAGTAAATAATTAAGGTAATTTCAATCTAAAAAGGCACTAGAGCGCCAAGGATCCACTTTTGATAAGTTTCAATGCATCAACACAACTAGGTCTCTCATAACTCAATCGGAATCGAATTCCCATCTCTATCCGATTGGAATATAGAGCAGTTCAATCAACAATTATGCAAAACAAGTGCTTATTAACTGATTTGATTCCCACAACCATGCTCAGGTCTTGGGCACACTCAATTGTATAGGCCAAGCCTCTTTCCAATCTAGTTAAGATTCACAACCATAGCTTTCACCAAGTCCTGTCACTAGACCTGATTACAACTCATGATTTGAACTCTAATTAAATCAAAATCAATTAATAAACAATTATTCCAGATCATACAAAAGATAAGAATTTTAGTTGCATGAGTTCCCACATGAAAATCAGGCCATTGCATATAAGGCAATCAAAGCGTCTATCATGCCCAGAGTCAATGGTAGATCAATGCATTACACAAGCATAAACAATGCTCAAAAGCTAAGATACTAAGCTTAGAATCACTAAGAATCACATGAGCCCGGAGTCATCAAGAGATCAAAGTAAAAACCAACATAGTACTTGATTCAAACTCATATTGAACTAAAATTCATCAATTAAAACATAAAAGGAAACCTAGGTTGCATCAATCCATCAAAAACGAATCAAAAGCTTCACCTCTTAGCCCTAGCTAAGAGGTTTTAGTTCATCTCTAACATCCTTGAACTAGAAGCCTCTAAAAACATGAAAAACTACTAAAACAGGAAGAAAACTAGAAATCCGAAGTCGAAGCCGTCTCCTGAGCAATCCCCATGTCCTCACTTCCCTTGGTATGAAGGGAAGACATCCTTTTATAGCTTGGAGGAGTCCAATACGCAAGAGAACTCCAAATTTCGCGTAAAACTACGCACTTGCGCAGAAGAATCCGGAGCCCGATTTAGAAACAGCTTGTTTTGCGCATGGCCGACCGGTCTGGACCGGTCGGACTGGGCTGGCCGACCGGTCATGACCGGTCGGACCTCATTTGGAATGTGTCCAGCAGCAATGGCCGACCGGTCATGACCGGTCGGGCCTCCTCTCTGATCAGTCCGTGAACTCCAATGGAGTGGCCGACCGGTCTTGACCGGTCGGGCTTGCTTGGCCGACCGGTCAGCCGACCGGTCTGGCTCTCTTTCTTCTTTATTTCTTTTTTTCTTTCTTCCTTTCTCTTCTCTCCTTGCTTTCTTCTCTTTGGTCCTTCTTCAACCTTCATCCTATGGTCTTCAATGCTTGTAAGGAGCCTCAATTAGCTTTGAATCAGTGAAATCTCCATCTCGTTCCTATAATTACAAATCATGCATTAGAATGATCCTTTAAATGTGTAAACCGTGCATAATGAGTGATGAATTGGGGTTAGAATATGCACAATTAAGAGCTCAACATTGCTATGTAAGCCCCTTGATCCATCATTGACTCTAGGCACATTGGATGCTTGGGATCCCTTGCACACTAATTAGCTAGTTCATGATCAATAAAATCTCTTGATCCATCGTCGACTCTGAGCATGATGGATGCTTTGGATTCCCCACGGTTATCGAGCTAGTTGTTCACTCACCTCAAGTGCAAGGCTGCGATGTAGTAATAATTCTCGGTAAGACCGAGGTCGATCTATAGGGAATTAGAAAACCAATTCTAAATTATTCCAGCAACTTGAATTGAAACAATTTGAAATTTTGAATTAAGAGAACTAACTTAAAACAGAAATTTAGAAAAATCAGTAATTAAAGAAACTAAGGCTTTCAAAGATCCACTTGTAGCAATCCCATGTCAATCCAATCAATCCAAGCATAAAACACAACTAGATTCGAAGTTCTATCTCTCATCTAGTTGGAAGATAAAGCGTTAAAAACACATTTAATCCCACTTAAGTTGAACTTTCAAGTTCTAGTCCTATTCAATCTCATAGCATTCAAAATCATAGCCTTCGGAGTAACAGCAATGCCTATGGACTATGGCATGCTCAATGGTTACCATAATTCGAATCTAATCAAGCTAAATATGATAATCTCAGAGAATTGCAAGGAATCCATGTCTGAAGCACATAAACTCTCATAAAACTTCTAAAAATATCAACTTTATTCAAACTAGAATAATAAAAATCCAAACTTAAAGTGAAAGTACTTGAAACAAACTGAACTAAACATGAAATTGGTTACAACCTTCACCTCTCAGCCCTAGTTGAGAGATTCTAGCCGAGCATTGTTATACTACAACTAGAACTCAATGAAAAAGACATAAAAACTATAAAAACCGAAATCGACGGAGTTGTGGAGCTCCACGGTGCTCTCCTTCACTTGCCACGACCTCCAATCTCTTCTAGGATGCCTTTAAACGAAGCCCTAGGTCCCCTTTTAAAGAATAGTGTGGAGGATTCTAGATTGCACAAGAAATCATGAAGCTACGCAGAGAAAATCGGAGCTTGTAGGACAAGCTTTGTTACGCAGCCGACCGATCGGATGACCGGTCTGAGCTCCTGGATGATCGGTCGTCCGACTGGTCATAAAACGGCAAAAACAGTCCGGTGAGAATTGCAGCAATGGGGGTCTCTGTTGAATTGCAGACCGGTCGGACAACCGGTCTTCAATGCAGAGTGTTGTACTTCTTCCTTCATTCTTTCTCTTTCTCCTTCTCCCTTGCTTCTTTCTCCCATCCTTTGGGACTTAATTCTTTAATCTTCAATGTGCCTTTGGTGACCTTTTAGCCCTAAATCAGTGAAATCTCCTCCTCGCTCTTTGTTGAACCTCCAATTTATATACAAAATAGCCCATTGCATCACATTATATGCATGGTTTGTATGTTCAAAAGGCCCATCTAATGCATGTTTTGTGATTATAGCAACGGGAACGACTTCATCTAATTTGTGACCAAAAAGAGCATAGTTAGGAGCCTTTAAATGAAGGCCCAAGGTGGACTAAAGAAGGAAGAAGAAAGAGGAAGAAAAGAGAAGAAAGAAAGGAAGGAAAAGAAGAAAAATAAAGAGGTCCGACTAGTCATGACCGGTTGGCCAAGGGATTCCGACCGGTCCTGACCGGTCGTCCAACCTGCCGGCCACCTTGGAAGCTACTGGGCGAGGGACCAGTTTGGTCCGACCGGTCCTGACCGGTCAGCCAACAGGTTGGGCCGTCTATTTTACTCCCTGGACCAAGGACAGCATAGTTCGACCAGTCAAGACCGGTCGACCATCGGGTCAGGGGTCTTCCTGTGCACGCTGGACTAGTTACAAACTCTGTCCGACCGGTCTAAATCAGTCGGCCAGCCCAGTCCGACCGGCCGTGACCGGTCGGCGATGCATTAAACAGATAGTTTCCAATTCGGCATCTGATTTTCTCTGCGCAAGTGCGTAACCTTACGCAAATTCTGGAAGATTCCGACGCAACAGAGCTTCCCCGCAATAAAAGGACACCTAGGGTCTCTTCCTAGGGCATCATAGAAGTGGAGGAACTTCGTGGGGGAGTGAAGGAAGCAGTCGTGGAGCGTTTGCAGCCCTCCAAACTCTGGGTTTTTATGTTTTCTAGTTTTCTTTTATGAGTTCTAGTTCTAGTATGACAATGCTCAGCTAGAATCTCTCAGCTAAGGCTGAGAGGTGAAGCTTTTAGCCAATTTTATGTTTGATTCAGTTTAATTCAAGTAGCTTCACTTCAAGTTCGAATTTTGAATGTTCTAGTTCTTATAAAGTTGATATTTTTAGAAGTTTTATGAGAGTTCATGTGCTTTAGACATGGATTCCTTGTAATTCTCTGAGATTATCATGTTTTGCTTGTTTAGATTCGAATTATGGTAACCCTTGAGCATGCCATAGTCCATAGGCATGGTTGTTACTCCGAAGGCTATAATTTTGAATGCTATATGATTGAATGGGACTAGAACTTGAAAGTTCAACTTAAGTGGGGTTGAATGTGCTTTAATGCTTTATCTTCCAACTAGATGAGAGATAGGACTTCAAATCTAGTTGTATTTATGCTTGGATTGATTGGATTAACATGGGATTGTTACAAGTGGATCCTTGAAAGCCTTAGTTCCTTAATTACTGTTTTTTCTTAAGTTACTGTTTTAGAATAATTCTCTCAATTGAATCTCTTATTTGTTACAATCTTAGTTGCTGGAATAGCTTAGAATTTGTTCTCTAATTCCCTGTGGATCGACCTCGTTCTTACCGAGATTTATTACTACATCGCAGCCTTGCACTTGAGGCGAGTGAACACTCTTACAATCACAAATCACACATTAGATGAGCCTTTTAAGCATGCAAACCGTTCATATAATGTGATGTAATGGACTGGTGATTGTATAAATTGGAAGCTCAACACACACCCCCAACCAGCATTTTGCTAGTCCCGAGTAAAACATGAGGGAAACCAGTTCAAATCTTCAAAATCCAACTCTCCTTCAGAAAATATGCTTCTATCCATTCTAAGACATACAAGTGTAAAAATAAAAAAATTAGGTGATAGAAGCTGAAACCTTAAACTCTCAAAACATAATAAGTGTTTGTATGAAATTCCCGCTGATTGCTTGATAAATAGAAGAGCTTGAACAAATTCAACCTAGTGTGCATAATGATGGCTCATCTCATGAGTTTACAAGATTATCTTTTTCATAGATCAACTAAACTATAGATCTAAAAGTGTATAGATCAACAACAAACCTATGACAGAAATTTGCCTTACTGTCCTTCCGACGACTTTCACACTACGTCCCATTTCGGCTTTGGTTACTGATAGACCATCCCCCGGTTGGTAGTAGGTAGCCCTTTTCGGAATTTTCCACCATATTTCTCATCATTCCCATATTTTCATCCTTCATTTCCTTTTCATACACATTAGATAGGATTTTTAGAAATCCTTATCTTTCGTTATGTTCCCATGGACAAGGATGGACAAAGTACCCCGGTTTGGTTCCTCAACACCTTAAATCTAAGCCTAGCCAATCCACAAAGCTACATAATCCTTTCAAACCATGAGAATTGTGTAATGTGAACTAGGTGTAAAAGTGTTTAAATTTTTTATCAATCATATAAATAGGGGAATTCACATATAAAACCATTATATAAAAGGTAGTTCAAGACTTGCAACATCACTCACTTCGTATCTCCTTTTCTTAGACTCGTGTCATCCCGAATACATAGAAACAAAATTTTCTAAAAGAGTTTTGAATTTTCAGAAAATTCAAAAACATTCAACAAATGATTCTCGAAGTGTCCACAAACTGCTAGATAAGGAATCTCGTCTCACCCCCTAACCAAATCTTGCATTGTCCTCATTGTAAAAAGATATGCAATGAGTATGAACATGAGAGCAATGGTAAAATAAAAGAGAGTGAGAACAATAGTACCTGAGAGAGTCGATCATGGAAGTATACAACCCAAGTATCAAAATCTACTAAAGCAAGTAAAACTAAAACAGAAAAAAAAACTAAACCTACCTACTCTATTCCTCAGTCAGACTAGGAGATCAATCATCCTGATACACAGGATCATTCAGAGTGATGGACATGTCATCTGAATCAAATTTCTCAACAAATGGTTTAAGATGTTGTCCATTCACTTTAAAACAGTTACCATTTGCGGCATTCTCTATCTCGACAGCCCCATGAGGAAAAAATTCTTTAACAATATATGGGCCTGTCCATCGAGATCGCAATTTTCTCGAAAAAAGATGAAGTTGAGAATTGTACAAGAGCACTTTTTGACCTTCTTGGAAAGATTTCTTGAATTGTGCTTGTCATGGAATACCTTCATCCTACTCTTGTAAATCTTCGAATTCTCATAAGCATCGTTCCGAATCTCATCAAGCTCATTAAGTTGGAGTTTGCGAAGTGAGCTAGCCTTGTCAATGTCAAAATTCAATGCCCGAATTGCCCAATAGGCTTTGTGTTCAATCTCCATAGGCAAGTGGCAAGCTTTACCATAAACAAGTCTATAGGGGACATTCCAATGGGGGTCTTGTAATCGGTACGGTGAGCCCAAAGTGCACCATCTAATCTAAGCAACCAATCTTTGCAGTGGCCTCACCAGTTTTTTTCAAAATTTGTTTGATTTCCTGATTGGAAATTTCAGCTTGCCCACTTATCTGTGGGTAGTATGAGGTACTCACCTTATGCCTAATGCCATATTTCTTCATTAAGGCTTCGAAAGGCTTATTGTAAAAGTGAGAACCACCATCACTAATGATGGCTCGAGGCATTCCAAATCTAGGAAGTATGTTTTATTTAAGGAACTTTAGAACCGTACGATGATCATTAGTTCTACATGGAATAGCCTCTATCCACTTGGACACATAGTCTATGGCAAGCAATATATAGACATGTCCAAAAGATGAGGGGAATGGTCCCATAAAATTAATGCCCGAACAGTCAAAGACTAAGATGTTGAATTGGGGTAAGAGGCATCATATTTTGACAGGATAATCCTCCTAGCTTTTGGCAACGCTCGCATGCTTTGCAAAACTCGTGGGTGTCCTTAAATAAAGTGGGCCAATAAAAACCACACTGCAGAATTTTAGCAGTGGTTTTCTTAGCAGAAAAATGACCACCACACGCTTGATTATGACAAAAGGAGAGACGGAATTATGTTCATCATCAGGGACACATCTCTTAATAATTTGATCTGGGCAATATTTAAAAAGTAAAGGTTCATCCTAGAAGAATCTGTGCACTTCCCTTAGAAATTTTCGTTTGTCCTGCGCAGTCCAATGAATCAGCGTCGCATCTATGGAAAGATAATTAGCTATGTCAGCGTACCATGGTGGATGCATAGCAACAAAGAGTTTCTCATCGGGGAATAAGTCCTCAATAGGTGACTCGTTAATGGAATTAGGTAGGACTAGGCGGGATAGATGATCCGCCACCACATTCTCTATTCCCTTCTTGTCCTTGATCTCCAATTTGAATTCTTGAAGGAGTAGGACCATCTAAGCAAACAGGGCTTAACATCCTTCTTAGAAAGAAGGTGTTTCAGTGCCGCATAATCTATGTAAACAATGACCTTAGAGCCTATTAAGTAAGGCTTGAATTTGTCCAAGGCAAAAATGATGGCTAGAAGCTCCTTCTCTATAGTCGAGTAATTGAATTGGACGGGATTCAATGTCCTACTTACATAGTAGACAACGTGGGGCTTCTTATCCTTCTTTTGGCCTAGCACCGCCTTAATAGCATAATCGCTCGCATCGCACATCAACTCAAAAGGTACAGACCAATCCGGTGGTTGCATGATAGGAGCGGTTGTCAACATGTCTTTTAGTTTTGAAAAAGCTAATTGACATTCGACACTCCACTCAAATTTATTTTCCTTTTAGAGAAGGTTACATAAGGGCCTTGAGATATGACTGAAATCCTTTATGAACCTTGTATAAAAGCCGGCGTGTCCAAGGAAGGACCGCACATCGCGTATGCTCTTAGGTGGTGGTAGGTTAGAAATAATATTAATTTTAGCCTGGTCTACCTCTATTCCATTGGACGAGATGATATGTCCAAGGACTATTCCTCTTTGTACCATAAAATGACACTTCTCCCACTTTAAGACAAGGTTCTTCTCCTCACACCTTATCAAAACCAACTTCAAGTGATTGAAGCACTCTTCAAATGTACAACCAAAAACAGAAAAATCATCCATGAATACCTCAAGAAATTCACCCACTATGTCTGAGAAAATACTCAACATGCATCGATGGAATGTGGCTGGTGCATTACATAGCCCGAATGGCATTCTTCAGTATGCGAAGGTGCCAAACGGACATGTAAAGGTGGTCTTCTCTTGGTCTTCTAGGGCTATCTCAATTTGATTGTAACCGGAATAGCCATCTAGGAAGCAATAATAGGAGTGGCCCGCTAACCTCTCCAAAATTTGATCCATGAATGGGAGAGGGAAGTGGTCCTTCCTAGTGATCGTGTTTAGCTTCCAATAATCAATGTACATACGCCAACCGGTGGTCACTCTAGTCGGTATAAGCTCATTGTTGGCGTTTTCTACGATGGTAATATCGGACTTCTTAGGGACAACTTAGGTAGGACTCACACATTGGCTATTCGAGATGGGGTAGATACCCACATCTAGTAGCTTTAACACCTCGATGTTGACAACCTCCATCATATTTGGATTTAACCTTCTTTGAGGTTGTCTAGTGTGCATCGCGTTCTCTTCGAGGTGAATACGGTGAGTACATACCGATGAGTCTATCCCCTTGAGGTCCGCTATTGTCCAACCTTTGGCTCCCCTATGTTCTTTGAGTAGCTCAATCAACTTGAGGTCTTGGTCTTTTCCTAGGTGAGAGGCGATAACTATCGGGAACATTTCTTCTTGACCCAAATATACATATTTCAGCTCGGATGGCAATGGTTTAAGGTTAAGCTTCGGTGGTGCTACAACCCGAAGATTGCACACCCAAGTGCAGGTAGTGAAGTAGTAAAATACTCGGTAAGACCGAGGTCGATCCGCAAGGATTGGGGTTAAGAACACTTAGAGGAATTAGTTCAGGTGAGTGAGATAAAATCTGATTTATCCACGAGAGTGGAGCAAGTTGTGTGTGGTGAAAGACAAAAATAGAAAAGGGGCTAAGGCATTAGGGATCCACCTTTGATTCATTCACAAGATTCAATTTATTGGTCCAACTATAACTCAACTGGAATTGAATAAAGATTCATTCCAATCGGAAGATGAAACAGTTAAACCATTTGCATATTTCATAAAAGATGGTGATCTGAACCAATTGATTTGACCATGAAGCACTCGTTAGTTGATCGCAGGGAATTCCAAGCATCCACTGTGCCCGGAGTCGACAATGGATCAAGGAATTGTACAGATCAATAACTTTGCCAACAAGTCAATCGATAAGATCACAATTCAACGATCAAATGCATACTTACAAGATAGGAGGCTTTGATTGACCGATCCAACCGTTAAGATCTCGTCTATCGATCGCAGGGAATCCAAAGCATTTAATGTGCCCGGAGTCTACAATGGATCAAGGGATTTTACAGATCGATGACTTTACCTGCACTAGCTCGATGACCGTAGGGAATCCAAAGCATCCAACGTGCCCGGAGTCGACGATGGATCAAGGGACTTTATCGATCATGAACTAGCTAATTGGTGTGTAAGGGATTCCAAGCATCCAACGTGCCCGGAGTCGACGATGGATCAAGGGGCTTGCACAACAATAGCGTCCGTCGAGGTGGATAACCAAACCAATCAACCAATGAGAACTCCAACATTTACACCACACAATGTTGAACCAAAAGAACCATAGCTTAGCCCTAGCCTTAGCTAGAGGTTTAGTCAACCATGCTACAATGGAAGACTAAATTCTTTACAAGGGAGGAAACTACTCTACACTACAAAAGAAAGAAAGAAAACTAAAGAAGAGAAGGGAGGAGTAGTAGAGAATGGGATGATGAGAATGAGAAGGGATTGCCTCCTTTTATAGATTTTTGAGAGGCTCTCAAGCCTCCTCCCAATCCTAGGTGGCTCCCAAGCCTAGGTGGCACCCAAGCCTAGGTGGCACTCCATGTGTTGGGAAGAGAGCAAGAGAGAGAGAGACATGTGTTGGGAAGAGAGCAAGAGAGAGAGAGAGAGAGAGAGAGAGAGAGAGAGAGAGAGCTCCTCTTGCTGGAACATGTGCAAGGGTGGAGAGAGAGAGAGAGAGAGAGAGAGAGAGAGAGAGCTCTTACTTGGTCCACACAGCTACTGATCAAAGGATGGCTGATTGTTGCTGATCAGTTGGACGGACGTCCACTGCTAGATGTTGGATGATGCTCAACCGCTGGATGAAGTTTCATGGCTGGCTTGGTCATTTTGCTGCCTGTGGGGTCCACCATAGATGGACGGTACTACAGTGGTGGAGCGCAATTGGACGGCTGGAGATTTTGATCTCCATCACTGTTGCTACAGATGGAGGGTTGTTTGTGCACTCTCAAGTTGCTGGACGGTGGAAGATCAACTCCACAGTGGTGCACGCTGGAGATGTGTCACAGCTGCTGGCCGTGATTGAAGTGGTGCCCACCTGATGCTGGAGTTTGCTGCACGTGTGGATGGCAACACACGTGTGGAGTTGGACGTCCAGTCCTAGTGGACGGTTTGCTGATCTTGCTGGCCATTTGATGATGGACGTGCAGAGATGGATGCTGGACGTGCTGGTGATCTTCATCATCCAACTTTCATGGATGGACGGCCTGGTGGGGTCCACAGCTTGATATTTTGATGGAGGGCTGTCCACCTCTGCACATTGATGCAGGTGGCATGGCTGCCGGACTGATGGATGGTGGAATCCATCACTTAGGACGGTGGAGATTGCTTCCACATGTGCTGGAGCTTGGAGGCGTGGACGTGATCTGTTGGACGGACGTTCTGCATGGAGTTGCTGGTTGATGTGGATGGTGTAGATGCTGGTTCTTGTAGCTGTTGCACGCATGCAAGGCATGGCCCTTTTGATGGACGCTGCTGGAGATTAGGCTGCACGTGCAGGAGCTGAGGAAGGTGGGCCTGCTGCCCGTTGGAGTGGACAGATGGATGGATGGGCGGTGAAGATGATGTCCATCTCCTGCACTGATGGACGGTGAGATGCAGCACTACTGCTGCACGTGTGAAGGAGGGGAGCTGATGACGTTCACCAGCTGGACTTGGATGGTGGAGATGAGTGGTGATTGATGGGAGGTTGCACGTGTGGTGGAGAAGTGGGGTCCACTTGCTGGACTGCTGATGATGGAGTGGTAGACATGGATCCCTCGCTGGATGGCATGTGCCTGTTGGATGGCTGAAGTTGGGGTCCATTGAGCTGGACGGTGGACATGGAGTTGCTGTGGACGGTGATGGATGATGTGGTCCACTGATTAAATGGAGGTTGAATGTTGGATGCTGCACGTGAGAAGATAGGGTCTTCTCTGCTGGACGCTGATGGCCTTGGACGAAGGAGATGATCTCCATGGACGACTGGAGATGAAGGTGGTGTTTGGACGGCTGGATGTTAACTGATCCTGGGGTCCACGTTGATGGTTCACTGGTGATGACGTCCACCTGCTGGCTGGAATTGAAGTGGACGGCTGGATGAAGATTGGATCTGAATGGGGTCCACTGTTTGGACGCTGGTGGAAGCAGCTTGGACGGCGAAGATCTACTGGACCCATGGCTGGTACGTGCTACAGCTAGGACGTCCATAAGATGGACTGGATGGAGGTGGCTGTTTAGCTGGTGAAGATGAATTGGATGGTGAGCACGTGTGGGCCCATCTTTGCTAGCCGTTGATGATGAGTGGGGTCCGTCATGTTAGACGGTGATGCCTGATCTCCATCTGGTCATGATGGATGGCTGCACACAATTGCTGGTGATGGTGGAGTTGATGGTTGATGGTGATGAGGCAAGAGACGGTGCTGGATGGACGGCCGTGGATAATGGTGATGATGGTATGGTCCACAGTGCCGGATGATCAGGGTCATTGATCTGATGCTCATAAAAGTGTCGCCAGCCGTGATGCACAGTTGGTCCCAACTATAGACATCCAATCTTGACCATCCAAGCATGATCGTCCATTTTTTTTGTGAAGGCCTTGATCGATCATCATAACATGTCTCAGATGGACCTCCAAAATATGTCGATTTGATGAGGCCTTCTGAGACTTCAGATCCACCACAGAATATGGTTCACTCTTTGATCTTTACGCCCTGATTTCCCTCAGGATTGCCACACACTTGACGTTGATTACTTTTGGGCACTAAATCGTCCTGATTGACTCGGATTTTGTCCAACCTCTCCTGATCACCTGGAGACAGAAAATTCACCTAATGAGAGATAATAAATCGGAAAAACAATGATAATGCCCTTAACAATCAGGGTTAATTATACAATATTAAGTACTTATCACACCCCCCAACCAGCATTTTGCTAGTCTCGAGCAAAACATGCGAAAATCATCTAAGGATTTTTCAAAATATTGTAATCAATCTTATCCTCGACAGTTTTCATCAATCGAAACAATCTCGAGACTTCCTCTTATTTCCTAATAAAACAAAAATAAAGAGAAGAAAAGGTTCAATGTATTTATGTGATCCTTCAAGTTATCTAAACAGTAAAGTTTCTAAGGCATATAGTTTTGAGAATATATAAACCTAGATTCTAGCTACTTTAATCAACAACCTAATTGAGTTCAAAGCATTAATCATTCAATAGAAGCATTCTAAACATTGAGTTCCATGGTGCACTGTGAAGTCTAGCCTTGACACAACTAGGGGTTCAGTCTTCTACTTTTATGTTAACACTGATGATTGAAGAGAATGGTCAAATCAACCAAGTTACTGATTCCGAACCTCGCTACTATTCTTTTCAATATTTTTCCAGCTTTTGATTGATTTTTTTTTTTGAACAAAAAAACCGATAGCCGAAGACTCCAACAGGCTCACTTCGTACTATGGTAATGTTTTGTAATGGTAACAACAATGCATGAAAATCCTTGCCCCAAATTACTGTGAATATTCCTTTTTTTCATTTTTTTAATGAACAAAGTAAACAAGAATCTCCAGGCTTGGTGTCTATCACTCTCAACAATCATCAAGTCAACATTATAGTATCAAATTCAAATCCTGGCAATGCAAGCTAGATGTGAACTTGTGAAAATTCATGACTCAATCAATGTTTATCATTTTCTAATGGAAAATTAATGGAATCAATCAATGTTTATCATTTTCTATTGAGGTTGATCAGAATCATTTGGAAGGTACCCCACCCATCAAATCATGAAGTACTGCGGCCAGAATGTGTCCGATCAAGTTAAAGGGAGGGAAAGATGATCAAGAGAGGGCCACAAGCAATCTGAGCCATTCAAAGGCTAGATCATCATGATCTAAACCATGGAAGAGTTCACATGAGTCTTGAAATAGCAAGATCAAAGGTTCGATCATCAAGAAAGAGGGCCAGAATCCAAGATCTGATCATCAAGTGGACCCACAGGGCCAAATCAAGCAATTCGAGTCGTCCAATTCATCATCTACACCAGGGAAAGCCTTTTTAGCCTCACTAAACATCAAGGATAGGTGCTCCAAAGCAAAGCTGAAGTCTGGAAATGGGCCACAGGGCCAATTCAAGCAATTCAGACCACTTAAATCACAATCAGCCCTGCCAGAAGCCAAACAAAGCAAGGTAAGTATACCTCCCATCCCTAGTGGTCCGAAGACCTTAAACTACATCGGGATTAAGATCCTGAGGGATTTTTAATAAAAATGGGCATCGATCTCAACCATCAAAATCAGATCCGATGACTCAGAACACTTTTCAAAATCACAAAAACATATCACCAGTCTCGCATGTACATAGTTTTGGTCCGAAGACCTTAAACTACGTCGGGATCAATATCTCGAGGGATTTTAATAAAAACCAGCATCGATCCCAGCCGTTCAGGCCAAGATCTGATGACCTGGATCATTTCGAAAAAATCACAAAAAGAATGTATTTTCAGCATGTACATATTTTGGTCCGAAGACCTTAAACTACGTCGGGATCAATATCTCGAGGGATTTTAATAAAAACCAGCATCGATCCCAGCCGTTCAAGCCAAGATCTGATGACCTGGATCATTTCGAAAAAATCACAAAAGGAATGTATTTTCAGCATGTACATATTTTGGTCCGAAGACCTTAAACTACGTCGGGATCAATATCTCGAGGGATTTTAATAAAAACCCGCATCGATCCCAGCCGTTCAAGCCAAGATCTGATGACCTGGATCATTTCGAAAAAATCACAAAAAGAATGTGTTTTCAGCATGTACATATTTTGGTCCGAAGACCTTAAACTACGTCGGGATTAATATCTCGAGGGATTTTAATAAAAACCAACATCGATCCCAGCCGTTCAGGCCAAGATCTGATGACCTGGATCATTTCGAAAAAATCACAAAAAGAATGTATTTTCAGCATGTACATATTTTGGTCCGAAGACCTTAAACTACGTCGGGATCAATATCTCGAGGGATTTTAATAAAAACAAGCATTGATCCCAGCCGTTCAGGCCAAGATCTGATGACTTGGATCATTTCAAAAAAATCACAAAAAGAATGTATTTTCAGCATGTACATATTTTGGTCCGAAGACCTTAAGCTACGTCGGGATCAATATCTCGAGGGATTTTAATAAAAATCAGCATCGATCCCAGCCGTTCAGGCCAAGATCTGATGACCTGGGTCATTTCGAAAAAAATCACAAAAAGAATGTATTTTCAGCATGTACATATTTTGGTCCGAAGACCTTAAACTACGTCGGGATCAATATCTCGAGGGATTTTAATAAAAACCAGCATCGATCCCAGCCGTTCAGGCCAAGATCTGATGACCTGGATCATTTCAAAAAAATCACAAAAAGAATGTATTTACAGCATGTACATATCTTGGTCCGAAGACCTTAAACTACACTGGGATTAATTTCTCGGGGGACCATTTCTTGCTTTCAACCAAAAACCGGCATCGGCCTCAACCGTTGGGACGAAGGTTCGATAATCCGGATCATCTTCAAAATACCAAAAAGATTTCAAGCTTTCCATAAAAACCAGCATCAACCCCGATTACCCGAGCTGAAGTCTGGAACTTTTTCAAAAATAAAAAATAAATAAAAAAATAAAAAATAAAACAAAAATAAAAAAGGAAAATTTCACCATCAATTTCAACTGCACAAATTCATCCACAGTGGTCCGAAGACCTAAAACTACAATAGGATTAACTTCTCGGGGGCTTTCTTTCCTAACTTGTTTCGGACATGGCTGACAGTTGATCGTACGGGTGTTCGGAATCTTTTAAACAGGTAAAGGCTGAGGCGGGCAGAGCCCCGCAATCCTATTCGTGTTGAACGCACCGTGATAGACAACCTTGATTTGGAAGTCGCTGTTGAATCTGACGGATGTTCCCTGTTCCTAAAACTCATGAAGGGGATTAAGGCTGTTGGGAGGTGAAGCGCACCCTCATGGAATTGTGAGCAACGTAAGGCCCCAAATTGGATTGACTAAGGGAAATGTGAGGATGTGGCTCATTTTGTGGCCGAAGGAGTCCGTCAGACGATACGCGGTCTATGTGCATTGCACATGAGGAACAGGCAACTTTGTGGGTGTGTTGACTGAAAACCCTCAACAATCTCCTCATCTGAAGATGTAAAACTACGACACTTAACTGTGTGAGACTCGTCTTGCTCGCTGACGTAAAATGGATCGGGTGCCTTACCAGCACTAGAAGCTAGAAATGGATGAAAATTCCATGCCTTTTTCCTGCATTTCAGAAAAATCCCACAAAATACCAAAACATTACAAAATCATCTTTCAAAATCACAAAAATATTTCTCTTGCTTTCAAAGAAAATATTTCAAAAATCACAAAAATATTTCCTTACTTTCAATAACCGATCTCTATCCTGACTACTCAGGTAAAGATTCGAACCAAATATTTACAAAATCACAAAAATTGTCACTATCCCCAGCACTACACTTCAGGAGTCTCGAACTCCGCTCTCTTCACAATTTGGGATGACAAATCCAATCGCCCGCAAATTGGAATCTTGACCAGAACTGGCGACCAAGCACCATCTCAATCGCATTTATGCCCAGAAGAACATCTTGAAGTCAGATAACGTCCTTGTACATTCTCATTAAGCAAAGAAACAGCATCTTGGGACGATTGACCTGATCGGTCACGGGTCGGGATCTTGACCAACCCGTTGACCAAACACCCGTATAAAAAAGGAAAATCCGCGGGGGAGCACAACCCCGCAAGCAATAAGCTTAAAGTTCTCTGCATCACTAGCAAAAGCAAAATCATCAAACGAAAAGAGAATAAGCCAAGCCATGCATCCATCATCACATACGCATCTCCATGCATCAGCACCCATCGCATCAATCATCATATTTACCTGCTTTCAAAATAAAAGCCGGTTAGCCAAAGACCCCACAGGCATCCCTAGTGGAGGCGCATGCAAACCAGATTTCCATTTCAAAAAGACAAAAAAAATATCTCTATTTGCAAATAAAAACCCCACGGAGTATCACTCCCCAGAGTGGGTATCTTTTCAAAAAATCCAAAAATATTTTCCCAGTAGAGCGTTCTACCTCCAAAACACCAGGAGATCTTCCATATCTCTGGGTAGGAGCAGACGCAAAAATCAAATAAGATCCGATGTCTCGCGGTTTCCCCAGGAGATCATCGGATCCAATGCACTCAAAGTACGGTCGAACTGAACTCCAGTGTCAGTGCGATCGTACCACATGCCAAGATACAAAAAGATGAAAGCCAAAAGGCTTGATCAAAGAAACCATTTGAACAGGTGGAAACAATGAATTGTAACCCAAGTATCAAAATCAGCAGATTGGGTGGAAAGAGTTCACTCACACATACCTAGGCGTGGATGCCTAAAGTACCTTGACTGAGTCCAAGTCGGCGTAGTAGAATCCCATAAGACTACATGACGCAGGGCATCTAACCACTTTGACTGTCAAGTGAAACAAGTACTCTTTGAATGATCTGGGAAAACATCAAACATCACAATCAGTCACAGGGTCAGTATCCTCGTAAGACTACGGATGCAGAGGCTCTACTGTACCTTTTCGATGTTAGTACCAATCGGGAATGGATGGGTTGCGATTGGGTACCCAAGTTGCAGCAAACTGCAGGGACAATTGCAACGTTTTCTCCAAACTCCCATGGTATGTGCGAGTTATCAATCTCCAGACAATCAACTGACTCAGATACAAAGGATAACAAAGATTCCAGACCACAATCAAGGAAAGAGTGAATTGCAAACCAAGCATTGAAACCAGCAGATAGGGTGGAAAGAGTCCACCCACACATACCTAGGCGTGGATGCCTGAAGTACCTTGACTGAGTCCAAGTCGGCGTAGTAGAATCCTGTAAGACTACATGACGCAGGGCATCTAACCACTTTGACAGTCAAGCGAAACAAGTACTCCTGGAGTAATCCGGGAAAACATCAAACATACAATCAATCACCAGGGTCAGTATCCTCGTAAGACTACGGACGTAGAGGCTCTACTGTACCTTTCCGATATTAGTACCGATCGGGAATGGAAGGGTTGCGATTGGGTACCCAGGTTGCAGC
The DNA here is from genome assembly GCA_003013855.2 of Liriodendron chinense. Lineage (NCBI taxonomy): Eukaryota > Viridiplantae > Streptophyta > Magnoliopsida > Magnoliales > Magnoliaceae > Liriodendron > Liriodendron chinense. Next base: position 1,944,016 of record PVNU02002850.1, read on the forward strand.
AAACTACAGGGATAATCGCAACGTTTTCTCCAAACTTCCACGGTATGTGCGAGTGATCGATTTTCAGACGATCAACTGGCACAGATGCAAAGGCAAGCAAAGATTTCAGACCATGATCCATGAATGACCGTGTTAGAAGTGGGGTGTCCACTCGCTTTGGCATTCGGTTGCACGTAACCTCTGCCAAAGAGGGGCATCTGTAGACACTCCACCTTCGGCTACACTGTTGGTAGAGATAGCCGGATGAATGGAGGACCACACCCCCAAATCCCAAGTCCAAACTTAGCCAAACTCACCCTTATAAGCTTCAATCCATAGCCCAAATCAAGCCTGAACCTAGTCAACCCGCCCCTAAGCATCAGCCTGAAAAACCCCCCATAAGAAAAACCAGTCAAAAAAATCCTAAAAAAGTCAAACTCACTGAGTCAACCTGCTGAGTTAACCCATTGAGTCAACCCGCTGAGTCAACCCATCAAGTCAAAACACCAAGTCAACCTGCCAAGTCAACCCGCCGAGTCAAATCACCAAGTCGACCTGCTGAGTCAACTCACCGAGTCAACCCACTGAGTCAAAACAGTGGCCCCGAGACATGTCCGTACCATGCGCTGGAACCCGAGGAGCGTCCGTATAGGCGGCCCCCAGGGGGCCGCCCAAACCTATTTACGAGAACTGCCACTGCCCTCTGCTATAAATTCTCCTCTCTCCTTCTCATTTCAACACACAATCCAGCCCACAGAGAGTCCATCTGTTCCGAGTCTTTCTCCACCCCCTTAGCCCACCTTTCCACCAAGGAGAGCCCGAGTGAGGAGAGCCTAGGCCTGACCACTGGTCCAAATCTCCCAAGCCATCCAAGTCTTGATCCAGCCACTCGAAGCCAACCCTTGCGACACCTCCGTCCATCTAGCTGTTCTTTACTGGCATCATCTCATTTGCATCTAGCATAAGTGCAACATTTACTTTTCTTCTAACCCCCCTGCTTCACTACAAGCACTTTGATTATTCAAACACACTGCATGCATCTCGCATTAAGCACCTGTCAGTTCGAGCGTATGCTCTGGGCTTGCCTGTTAATGAAAACCTGCCAATCAGAAACTCTTGCTGTTCAGACCTGCATTCATATATAGTCACTACGAGCACTTTGATTATTCAAACACACAGCATGCATCTCGCATAAAGCACCTGTCAGTTCGAGCGTATGCTCTGGGCTTGCCTGTTAATGGAAACCTGCCCATCATAAACTCTTACTGTTCAGACTTGCATTCATGCATCATGTCATCTATGAGAATATACAAGGATTAAAACAGAATTTCAAGTATTAGTTCGATTCTGTGAAGTAGAGACCGTACTTCGGTAGGGGCAGTGTGTGGGGTGCTTAACCTCTTCCCACCCTGTAACCGTGATCCCTTACCTCGAATCTCTGGCCGTAAATCAAAAGGAGTCATTTTAGAGGAAGGAATCTTCGGATCCCCTTCTTTAACGTTTCTACGGGGTCTAGCCGACTGTAGATTCGAAGTAACTGGCTAGTGGCGACTCTGGTCTTATATAAACTCATTTAAACACATCCAGCTTAAACACGACTACTAAACAAAGCCCTCGAGAACGAGGCAAGCCAGTGACACAAATGGTGATTCGCACTCATGCATCCTCTTCTTCTTTTTTCGAAAGGAAAGGGACGAACGTCGTGTGGGAGCGCGGAACGGCGAGGGTCCACAGTGATGAATTGGGGTTAGAATATGCGCAATTCATAACTCAACAACGATCCTTGACATGTTCATCGGGCCTAAAATTTAGGGTCGTTTGGCGATCCTTGGCACATTTGTCGAGCTTAAATGTCTCCAAGGGGATCCTACGACACTGGAGCGTACATGCGTCGGGTTGAGAGTTAGCCCATGTCAAAAAATCCACTCAGGTTAAGAGTTAGCCCTTGTTTAAAACTCCGTTCAGGTTAAGAGGTGAACCGGTAAAACCTCCGTGTAAAGGTTGAGAGGTAAACCTGATTTAAAACCTCCATTATAATAAAATCCGGTGTGTTCAAGGGATGAGTACGTGAACTAGGAGTGAATGTCGAACCATTATACATGCTTGTGTTTGAGATTGTCATTTGAACCATTTCTATTCTTGCATTGTTTTTAATTGTTATTATATGAATGTTTGAATTGAATGTATGCTATGCATTGCTGGGTAGATTCTCACACACATCTTATAGTTTCACTTCTAGACTAGGTGTTTGATTTAGTATATCATTTGTGGTCTAGATTGCACGTTGATTAGAAGTTCAACATGTTGTATCATTATAATCTATGTGCTTAGGCTAGTTTACTTAATTGCATATCTTTGCTAGCCTTTGTGATTGGACCCACTTAAGCTTGGAAGCTAAGTATTCTTACTTAATTAGTTTATAATTGCTAATTAGTTTAATTAGGCAAGAAGTTTTTAAAAAAAGAAAAATTAAACAGTCCTAATCACCACCCCTCTAGGACTTAGCCATAGTTCTATAAGCTCCGTAAGCTTCCGCGATTAGCGTAGGGTATCCCCGACGCAATTTCAAAGAGGTGTTGAAGGAGAGGAGTGTGTAGAATGTAAAAAAAAAAAAAAAAAGAAGTTAAGTTGGGGGGCATGATTGTTGTTGATGCACATGTAGAAGTGGGAGGAGGAAAGGAGAGTTAAACCACTGCTAGAGGAGATACTTGTAGATCTCAAATCTTGACCCTACTTCTTGATCTTAAACAGTTGAGATTGCTTGAATGCTGGTATAGGCTTGGATGGATGGGGGCACTCATTTTTAATCTCTTTCATTACTCTCAAAGTATACTCTTTACACTCACCCTCACTTTACACTTGTCTCTCCTACACCAAAATTCTATCTCAACACCTATGTCTTAATTTCTTAGTTGTGTTAAAATGAGAGGGTAAGCCTCTATTTTATAGAGAATATCTTGATATTTTAGTAAATTCAAACAATTTGGAGGGCAAACATCACCACATGGCATGATCTGAACGAATGGAAGAAAAGTGATATCATATATTCACCTTAGTAAGTGATAAAACGGGTAATTTCAAGCTTTAGGTGGCTGAAATGATTGTTTTACACAGGGGCAGGGATTGCATTGCTGCCTTGTCGTTGGTTTTGCTAAACCCCTATCAGGGAAGATCTTGGGTAGATCCCTTGACCCATTTATATTTAAAAAGATTTAGGTGACCATGCTATTCTCACTTGTTCTCGGATTTTGCATATTTAGTCGTAGCGGGCCCTAAGGCCTTTTTCCTCATATAATGGGCTCAACGAGGGGCTCAGTTGACACTAGCGAATCCTAGATAGGCTATTGCCCATGATGAGTGGCTTGAGGGCGACCTAGGTTGCCCCTATCACTATTCGTACTCTAAATTACACATGATCTTATCGATTCAATTGGACCCGATAGGCTGTATTATGGTTTTGGGGGTTATGGGTTCACAAGATTGTATCCTTAAAGGGTCGTCCAAGCTCATAAGTCATCTCACGTGGTCTAAGAAAAGGTGCACCCCTAGCATGGGGTGTCTACGGTGGAAAATATGACCAGATTTAAACAGGGATCCTAATTACCTAATTAATTGAATTTTTAAAATATTTTTATTTTTCACTACATTTCAAAATCCAGCCATCTTTTGATCCAAGAAGGTTATGATGGCTTTGGCGTACACGAGCGGTTACCTCAATAATGCTGTGGGGCTAACATGTCAAGGATAAATAGAAGACCGCTCTGTAGCTCTTACCATAAGATGATGAGGCCTTCTATGCCTGGAGCCAACTGTAATGGGAGGCCATGCACCTGATTTGGGGCATAGTTGAATGAAGGGCTCATCGCGACTATCTACACCCATAGTTATCTTATAGGCTATTGGAGAACTTTGGGCTTATGCGCAAATGTCATCGGTGGGTCTAAACTTGACTGTAGAGCTTAATCCAATATCATGTGGCCCTTAGCATCAAAACTTGCATTATGAGGCCTCAGTGTGTGGCGCAAACCCTCCTTGTAATTGGGGTTCCTAATAAATGGTTTAAGGCTACTCCAATGAAGGGGGCTGAAAGTTTAGGCCAGTGGAGTCCACAGGCTAACACATGGTTTATGAGCATCCTCACCTTAAGGTTCCACAATTTGAGTCCTATTTTTTTTTATTTTTTATCTTTTCTTACACACACACACACACACACACACACACACACACACACCGTAGTGGGATTTCACCACCTATGGGACTTGAACCCTATATCTCGTGTTGAAACTCAAACTCTTGGGAGTATATCACCGAGGTAAGGATATATAAGAACTTAGACCTCGTGTTGGGTCCCACTTGGTCCTCCTCTTTTCTCCTGTTTTCTCGCATTGTTATTATCTCATACTAGTACTCTACTCCCTTTAAATGAGTGACAAGAGGTATATATATAGGGTTGTAGGCTTGATTTTTCTAGTGCCTGTGGGTGTGGATCTCTGCACTTGCCTTCGGATTAAGGCAAAAAGGCTTTTTGTAAGGGCATGGCCATCCTTTAGTTTTCTACTTCCTTGTCATGACATGATGATGTCATCATTTGGTGCAGAGCCACTAAAGTTAAACTAATGCAGTGCAATGGTGCCATCGGATGCGTGGGGGCCCGTTTTTGTTAAGTACCAAAATTCATGTGTCAACACCCATGTTGGCCCATATAATAATCAATGAATACTAATGGACGTATCCTGCGCCATCCACTTACAATGACCTCTAGGTAACCTCATAAAGTGAGTCAAAGCCACCAAGTTAATATCATAACTCTTACATATCCTCAAGCTTGAGGATTAATCATTGTTCATGCAATATCAAGTCTTTCATCACATAAATATACTCTAGGTAATGCGGGCCCCCAAACTATTTACTTAAACTCAATCCTTGAGTATATATAAGAATCTAAAAGTCTAATAATAGGATCTTATATCCACGTTTTCACTCCCCAAGTGTAGGGTTGCAATGTAGTAATAATTCAGTAGAGACCGAGATCGTTCTTACAGACTAATATAAAATTCTCAGAATTTCTTCTAACAATCTCCAATTGAAATCAAACTATAATAATCTGAAAAATATGAATATAGGAGAATAATCTGTTACTTGAAATGAAATTAACAATCTAAAGAAGCACTAGGGTGCCGATGATCCACTTGTAGCGATCGTTGATGCATAACTCGCATTGGTTTCTCAATTACACAACTAGAATCAAAATCAAATCCTATCTAGCTGGAATATGAAGCAGTTAATTCAGCGAAACAGTCTGTCCCATGTGTTGTTCATTAACATGATTCATTCAATTCAAGTTTTGACTTAAGCACACTCAATGTATAAGTCAATCCTAGTTCCAATAGGTTAAGATCACAATCATAATAATCATCAAACCTTGTCTCAAGGCTTAACTAAATCATGGTTTGAACTTGATTTAAATCACATAAATAAGCAACACATGTTTCAGACTTCTCAAAAAAGTAAAACTTTGGTTTGAAGTTCCCACATGAAGAACTAAGTCTAGAGCGTCTTGAATCTGATTCCTCGGAGCGTACAGGTCTAGATCTATGCAAAACAACTAAGAACTAAATCAATTCTTCCAAACATCCATGAGTCATCATAAGATTAAGAAAAACTACTTAGAACTTTATTCAAACTCAACAAACCATTATTCAATCAATAAAAATCCAATTCAATCAATAAAAATCTAACTTGAAACTAATAAAAACGAATTAAAACATCTTAGATCTACTACAAGCTTTACCTCTTAGCCCTAGCTAAGAGGTTAACTAATGAAAAGCATAAAATAAACTAGAACTAGAACTAGAAGAAGAAAACTATTTGTAGGAGGCTAGGAAGCCTCCTAAGTCTTGAATCCTTTGCTCCCCACGTTGATAGATGCCCTAGGAATGAAGCGAATGTCTCCTTTTATAGCTTTCACACCCTATAAGCGAAGAATCTTTGAGAATTTGCGTAGAATTTACGCACTTGTGCAGCAAAAGTCGGAGCTGAAATTAGCAGTTTTGTTCTAGGCGATTGGGCGATTGATCGACTGGGCTGAGCGATCAATCGGTTGTACTGGGCGATTGATCACAGGTGGTGGGCGATGGATCGCATGGGACAAAAAGCGTTCAGAGAGTTTCAACAGCAATTCTTCAAAAATCTGCATTTTGTCGATTGATCTACAGGCTGGGCGATCAATCGCTCAGGTTGGGAGATCAATCGCAATTCTGCACTTTAGTCCAACAACAAATCTGTCAATTCTGCTATGAGTGATCAATCGCTCCAAGCTGTTGATCAATCGCTCAAGATGAGAGATCAATCTCTTAGGCTGGGAGATCAATCTCTCAGGATGGGAGATTAAAATCTCAAGGTGATCTTTCTTCTTTTCTTTTCTTTTCTTCTTGCTTCTTTTCTTCACTCTTTTTTTTTCTTCTTTTCTTTGATCTTTAACATGTATTAGGAAGGTCTTTTATCATCAGTTTGGTGAAGTCTCTTCCTCACTCCTACAATCACAAAAGCATGCATTAGATAAGTCTTTAAACATAAAAACCATGAATAGTGAGTGATGAATTGCGTTAGAATGTGCACAATTTAGAGCTCAACACACACCCCAACCAGCATTTTTCTAGTCTTGCAGCAAAACATGTGTGAAACAAATTTAACTTTTCAAAAACCCAACTCTCTCTTGGAAACTATGCTTCTATACACTCCAAGACGTGCAAGTGTAAAAATCGAAAAAACTTAGTAATAGAAGTTGAGACCTTAACCTTCTTAAAACATAACAAGTGTTCATATAGAATTCCTGCTGATTGATTGATAAATAGAAGAATGTAAACAAATTTAACCTAGTATGCATAGTGAATGTCCATCTCATGAATTTTTGAAATTAACTTCTTCATGAATCAGCTAGATCAGGGATCTGAAGGTGTACAAATCAACAACAAGCCTATGACATGATTTTTCCTTACCGTTCTTCCGATAGCTTTCACACTACTTCCCATTCCGAGCTTTGGTTACGGGTAGACCATCCCCCGGTTGGTAATAGGTAGCCCTTTTCAGAATTTTCCACCTATATTCAATCATTCCCATATTTTCATCCTTCATTTCCTTTTTATACACATTAGATAGGATTTTTAGAAATCCATATCTTTCATTCTTTTCCCATGGACAAGGATGGACAAAGTACCCCAGCTTAGTTTCTCAACACCTCAAATCTAAGCCCAGCTAATCCACAAATCTACATAATCATTTGTAGGGCCAGTTTCTCCATATCAGAATACCTAGTTTCTTCATCGACCATTGCTCGACTGATATAATAAACGGGCCTTTGCACCCTGGAATCTTCTCTTATTAAAGCGGCGCTAACGGCCGTGGAAGACACAGATAAATAAAGAATGAGTTGCTCATGTGCTACAGGCTTAGATAAAATGGGGGGAGCGCTCATGTATTGCTTCAATTGTTGAAAAGCTTCTTCACACTGAGGTGTCCACTTCCAATCAGACTTGGCCGTCGCACGAAGGAGTTTGAAGAAGGGCAAACACTTGTCAGATGCTCGCGAGATGAACCTATTCAATGATGCGATACGACCAGCCAGACGCTGGACGTCCTTCAGAGTAACAGGGGATTTCATATCTATCAATGCTTTAATCTTTTCGGGATTCGCCTCAATTCCACGCTGGCCAACCATGAACCCAAGAAATTTCCTTGCTGACACTCCAAACGCGCATTTTTCCGAGTTTAATTTCATTTGATCCTTCCTCATCAGATCAAAGGCTTCTCGAAGATCAGAAATGTGGTTATCTTCAACGATGCTTTTCACGAGCATATCGTCAACATACACTTCCATATTCCTACCTATTTGAGCAGCGAACATTTTGTTGACAAGACGTTGATAAGTGGCCCCTGCATTTTTAAGACCGAACGGCATTACCTGGTAACAATATAGTCCTCGATCTGTGATGAAGGCAGTATGCTGGCTATCAGGTGGATGCATCATAATCTGGTTGTAACCAGAATAAGCATCCATAAAGCTGAGGAGAGCATGTCCAGCTGTTGAGTCGACCAACTGGTCGATCCGTGGTGTCGGAAAGCTATCTTTGGGACATGCTTTGTTCAAATCTGAATAGTCGACGCACAGCCTCCATTTGCCATTAGCTTTCCGAACGAGAACCACGTTTGCGACCCATGCTGGGTAGTCAACTTCCTTTATGAAATTAACCGCGAGCAGCTTCTCAACTTCCGTTTTGATTGCCATTTGTCTTTCTGCAGTAAAGGCACGTCGACGCTGATGTACGGGTTTATGCTTCGGGTCAATGTTGAGACGATGTGTGATGACATCAGGATCGATGCCTGGCATATCTTTATGAGACCAAGCAAGCACATCCTTGTATTCGGTGAGGAAACGGATCAAATTTTCATGATGGACAGTGGTCAAGGAAGACCCGATGCACACGATCTTAGATGGGTCGTCTTTGGTCAGGTGGATCGCCACTGTTTCCTCCCCTGGAGTTCCCGACTTCAGAGCATTTTCTCTCGGATCCAACGAGGTGGTCGAGGGAACGTCGGGTGATCCTTGAGCTATTGCCATGACGGGCGTTGCTTGAGCCTTCTTTCGATCTTGGAGGGCTATCTGGTAACAAGACCGTGCCTCTTGCTGACTCCCTCGCACGACCCCGATGCCATTCGGGGTAGGAAATTTAACACATAAATATGAAGGGTGCAAGGCCGCTCCAACCTTAGTTAGAGACGGCCGCCCCAAGATGGCGTTATATGCTGATTTTCGATCCACGACGAGGAAGTTTACGAAGACGGTGGTCTTCGCTGGACTCTCCCCAAAAGTGACTGGGAGATCGATACTTCCTTCAGGTGTTACTACCTCTCCTCTAAAGCCGACAAGAGGGGTCGATACTGGCTTGAGGAGGTTTCTGGCAAGTGCCATCTTGTCGAAAGCCTCCAAATACAGAATATCGACCGAGCTACCTGTATCCACCATAATTCGATGAGTCAGATAATTTGATACCTTCAGTGTGACTACGATGGAATCTTCATGAGGGAAGTGAATTCCCGCTGCATCTTCGAGGGTGAAAGAAATTGGAGGATGGCTAGCTTTCGATGAGTTGGACGCTTGTTCCAACCAATAGATCTGCTGGGGTTCTTTGGACGCCTTTCGAGCGTATGCCTTTCTTGAAGCTTGAGAGTCACCCCCGCAAGCTGGTCCCCCGACGATAGTGCGAATTTCTCCCGTGGGCTCGGCGTCCTCCTGGTCGGTTTGATGATGAGGTGGTTCCTTTTGGCGAGATGAGGTCTTCGCCCTTTCTGGTGATCGATTTTTACGAGCAACATAATCCTGGAGATGGCCTTTTCGAATAAGGGCTTCGATATGGTCTCGTAAAGAGATGCAGTCCTGGGTCCTATGCCCGTGATCTTTGTGAAAGTAACAAAACTTGCTCTTGTCCCTCTTCTCGGGATCAGATTTGATCTTTGCAGGCCACTTCACATATGGCTTGTGTTTAATCTCCATTAGAACCTTTTCAGGAGACTGATTGAGAGGAGTGTAATTATGATATTTACCAGAGTAAGGCCTCTTGGGAGAACGATCGCGCTGGTCACGACGGTATTTCTTATCCGTAGAAGAGGCTCCTTCTGGCTTGCGCTTCTTGCTCTGTACTCCATGGCGTGTCAATGCGACTTCTTCTGCATTGATATATTTCTGAGCTTTGGCTTGGAATTCTGCCATAGTTTTCGGTGGGCTTTTATCTAAGGCAAACCTGAATTTCTCGCTCGTTATCCCGGCAATGAGGGCTGTAAGACCCTTTTCTTCGGTGTAACCCTCAGTTTGAACGGCTTCGGCAGTGAATCGTACTGTGAACTCCTTTATTGTCTCCCCATGCTGCTGTTTCAAATTCATCAGATGGGAGGCTGGCTTCTTAATGCGAATACTCCCCATGAATTGAGAAAGGAATATCTCTGATAACTGGGAAAAGGAACTGATGGAACGGGGCTTTAACCCCCGGAACCACGCACGAGCTGCATCCTTCAATGTTAGGGGAAAAGCCCTACACATGATTTCTGAACCATGTCCCTCTAACTCCATGAGGGACCTATATGTTTCCAGATGTTCCAGAGGGTCGCCAATTCCTGTGTACGGAGCGATAACAGGCGCTCGATACTTTCTGGGTAATGGGGCTTCCATGACCTCGCTGGTAAAGGGAGATTCAGATTGGTGTATTGTCGCCATGACGGCAGATGGCCGATTTGCCTGGTATCGCTGTTCCATGACATCAAAACGATCTTGGATTCTTTTGAGATCTCCTTCCCATGGTAGGGTATAGCTAGATGTTTCGGCGGTGGAGCCTTGCGGTTGAGGTTGTCGAGACGAACTGGAATGTATAGAATGTGAAGACGGCACAGGGGGATGGCCGCCGAGTGGTGGGACCTGTGGTTCATCCATAGAATGTCTGGAAGCTACTGGTATGGGTTGCGGTGGTAATCCTTCGGAAGGTTGTCTTTGTGGTTCAGGGAAGTGCTGATCAAGCCGATTTGACAGCGCCTGAACTCCGGCGTTTAGAGTTAGGAGAGTGTTTCCGAGGAAACGTAGGACATCATCTTGATTTCCAGAAGCCTCCAATAATGGGTTTGTTGATGGCATATTCGGGGCTCCTTGAGGGATATTCGTCGGAGCAGGTGGGAGAGCAGGTACGGATTCCGTCTCATCAGGCGGAGGAGGTGCCTGTCTTGAAGTTGAAGGATGAACAGCCTTTTTGGGAGGCATCGCTGAAGGAGTTTGATCGGTGGTTAGCACGATTGATTTTGTTGATCAAGTCATTCCCACAGACGGCGCCAAACTGTTAATGTCGAATTTTGTAATGAGATCCTCCGGTTTCTCCTTCACTCCAACAGGAATTTCCACCACCAGACCTGAAAGAAGACAGCAACTAAGGGTGGCTGGGGACCAGCCGTTAGCCCTCCGATGCTTAAATTAGGCCAAAACAAGAGGAAAAGAAGCCAAGCAAAACGGGACCGAGATTGAATATTCTGTGCGTACCTGCTCTTAATGGAGCCACCCCTTTATATAGATCTGGAGACAATCCAATTTGTTACGTAAGATGTCGAAATCCCGTTGATGTCGCGTACGATACTGAGATCTTGCTAATTTCGTGGGATAAAATCCTATCTTTTGAGTCAGATCCAACCCGATGATTTACTCCAACAATCACGCCCCTTGATGGCAATCCCTTGAGATCCGGATCCATTTAGAGAAGATAAACCCAAAAGCCGACCTATACGGACTACCAATAAGCGTGGTAATAGCGTTGATATGTCATGATAAGCTGGAAGCCGTAGTTGGAGTCATAGCCTCCGAAAAGGAAGGAGACGCCCGTAGTTGGAGTCATAGCCTCCGAAAAGGAAGGAGACGCCCGTAGTTGGAGTCATAGCCTCCGAAAAGGAAGGAGACGCCCGTAGTTGGAGTCATAGCCTCCGAAAAGGAAGGAGACGCCAACAAGACGGAAACCATCGAACTGGACGTAGCCCTGCTTAGTGTCGCAGAGGGATTGGGCAAGCTGCTCGACAGGAATCGGGTGCTAGTACTGAAGGCTAAGAGATATTACCGCAGGAAAGCTGCTCGCATGTTAGAATGTGGTCGCGAGTCCAAGTACACACTTAAGTGTAATCGTCTTTCAAACGACTTGTGAGAAGGTCTGCTCGCGGATCGAGCTTTGCCGTATTTGACTATCTGTTATGAAGACTCGAGACTTGCGAATAGCTGCTCCGTATTTTTCAATCTATGACTCCTGATCAGGTGAGCTCGAGGGTCGAATGGACGTCCCACACTTATCCAATATTCGACTCTCGAACAGATGATCTCGAGAGTCGAATGGACGTCCCGCACTTATCCATTCTTCGACTCCTGAGCTTACGATATCGCGAGTCGAACCTGTACTCCACTTTTACCCGTTCTGCGACTCTTGATTAGATCATCTCGCGGGCCAAATGGGTATTTCCGCGTAAAATCTTATCTCCGCCATTTTGCCTATAACATATGCATTGAAGATCAATATAACAAGTGCCAAAAGGTGGAGGAAAGAAGAAGAAAGAAAGAGAAGAAAATATAGAAAAACTGTCCAAAGAACTGTCACAAGACCTGTCTCAAGACCTATGCCAAGACCGGTCGTTAGATAGGTCTACATAGCTAGATCGGTCACCAGACAGGTCGTCAGGAGTCCAGAGAAATATAGCTTGCTGGACTATTTTTTGGTTTCTTAGACCAGTTGCTAGACTGGTCGCCAGACAGGTCTAAGGTGCTCTAGAAACTTCGATTTTCAATTCTAAGTTTTCAAATTGCGGAAGGACTCCGCGTTTTCTCGAAGTTTCCAAGTTGGTGCGGGATTTCTCTTATAAAAGGCCACCTCCACTCCCTTCCTAAGGCATCTAGCAACGTGGGGAGCAAAGAGATCAAGACCTAAGAGGCTTCCTAGCCTCCCACAACTAGTTTTCTTCTTTTTCTAGTTCTAGTTTCTAGTTTTTAATGCTTTCTTTTAGTTAACCTCTTAGCTAGAGCTAAGAGGTGAAGTTTGTAGTTTGTTTCAATGCTTTAATTCGTTTCTTCAAGTACCTTTTACTTATTTATGGATTTTTAAGTTCTAGTTTAAATAAAAGTTGGATTTTTAGAAGTTTTGTGAGAGTTTGTGTACTCCGGATATGAGTTCCTTGCAATTCTCTGAAATTACCATGATTGGGTTATTTGAATTTGAATTGTAGTAACCCTTGAGCATGCCATAGTCTCTTAGCATGACTGTTACTCCGAAGGCTACAAGTTCAAGTTCTATGTGCTTCATTAGAACTAGAAATCTAATTTTCAGATTTAAGTGGGATTGTTTGTGCTTGAATGTTGTATCCTCCAATTAGATGAGATATAGGACTTTGATTCTAATTGTGTTGTGCTTGGATGAATGGATTGGCATTGGACTACTACAAGCCGATCCTTGATGCTCTAGGTCTTCATATTTTCAAAATTTTCTATTTTATGTGAAAAACTATTTTCCTAAACTTCTTAGATTCTAGTTATTAAAGTAGTTGGAATTGTCTACCTCTTTCCCAATTGATCAACCTTGGTCTTACCGAGAATTATTACTACATCGCAGCCTTGCACTTGAGGCGAGCGAACAAATGATGTCCACAGATGTGCCATGGGTATCTGATGTAGGATATGTGGCATAGGTACATTCCTAGCATGGTTGAATCAAAAGAAGGCCAAACGAAAACCGGCCATGACTTTTGATTCGGGTATCATTACAGGACACACAACCTATCAATCTTTACCATAATGAGTCATTCAAGGTGTACAGACCCACAATGTATGTCATGTCAGTCCATTTCATAAGAAAATGCATGCTTCTAGTTCAAAAGGAGATTTTAGGAAAATTTATTATTTTTAGTAATTCTAAGTTTTTTTAGTATTTTCTTAGTTTTAGAGGTTTAAATTCTATTCTTTTTTTTTTATTATTACTTGCAATCATGCTAGGGCTCCTTTAGTAAGGTTTATCAAGACTTTCTTTTTTTCGCACGTTTGCAGTGTATCAACCAAATAAAATTTAATAATTCCTAAGGAAATACTAGGCCAGCTTTAACGTTATACAAATCAAGGGTTGAATTCCCTAACAACTAAAGAAGCCCTTAATGATTAATATATTTAGTCGTTCAAATAATTGATAGCATGCATTTTTCTTTTTGTTGTCTACTCTCATTATATATAATAGAGGTACCGTTTGATCCCAACTAGTAGATGAAAAGATTTGGACCAAAGATCACTTTAGCCCATGGCCCAATTAAATTTGTAAAATCAACAAAATCTGTAAATATGCACTTTTAAACAAAAAAAAAAAAGTCTAATTTTGTTGATAAGGGCACAATTGGTTGAACCAAATTAGGTGAATTTCATGCTTCATCATTCTAATTTGCTTCCAATATTCATCATATTTTATGAAGAAGTACAACCAAATTAACACCACCAAGGAGTTGTTCTATGACTCCAAAGGCCTTGCATTTTCTGTTACTCCTACGATGATTCTCAACATGTATTACAAAAGGATGGGATCTAAACCATCAAAGTCGTATTTCCACTATTGAATGAGCCAGGCTCCAAAAATCAGTGTTTGCACAATTCTAGCCCTTGAATTGGCGGCATAGAAATGAAAACTAGAAGATAAGAAATCAGCAACAGATCCCATTAAGTGAGGAAAGGCCAACTTTTTAGATGTTTAAGATAGTTGAATCATTACAATATTTGACTAGGGATTAATCAACAACTGTATCTTCAGGATGCCAGGTTTAGATAATCATACAGTGGGATGTGTGGAACGCATTGGAGCACAAAAATGCAATGCTAACAGAAGTAGGTAATTCTCTCTCATCTAAAAGTTGTTATTGGTAGATTCCTTCTTCAATAGGTTTTTATTTTTTTAGGCCGGCAGAAATGATAATAAATTGAGTTTCTCACAAAGGTACAATAGGGCTATCAACGGATCAAATTTGGAGCGGATCGGGGTTGATCCGAATCCGACCCGATTTGCGATCTAGATGATCCGACTCTAACTTGAAATCCGACGGATCTCTAAACATTTGATCCGAAACCCGACCCGATTGAGATTTGGCTGATCTAACTCCGATCCGACCCGATCCGAATACATGTGGATACCATTCAACAGGTTCGATGGTAAATACCATAGTCCACTTGAGATAAAATATGTGGTTTTTATTTTTTTATATGTATTTATATATAAAATATATAATATTATTTAATTAATTTTAAATTCGGATTGGATCTTAAACGGAGAAGATCCAAGGTGATCCGCATTCGATCTGATGAACGGATCTGATTAACAAGATCTGAATCCGACCCATTGATCTGAATCGTTGATCCGAATCTAGTAAAATCAGAGCGGATCCAAACCAAGATTCGATCCGTCGACAGCCCAAGGTACACCTTCTTTTAACAAAGATTTTTATCAAAGTAAAACAATTTTATAAGAAAGTTGGTAAAATATAATTTTATTGGGAAATTTATTCAATTATACATTGCGATTTTAGCCTCGCTTTACCCTCTGAAACTTAGATCATCTTCTTATGAACTAAACATTTTACGTTATGAGGCTTACATTGTATGGTGGAAAGTTAAAAAATAAAAGCTCTTAATTAAATTATTTCAATAATAAATGCCATTTTATTTTTTCAAATTTCATGGCATTGTAAGTGGACTATCAATAATTAAACAAGTATTAGGACAAGCAAATCAAGATCAAATGCATAAGCAATTAGAAAGAAAGATATGTACATTTGTAATCATTATATTTTTATATTATAAAATTTTAATTTGTACAATTTTACATGACTTAAATAAGTAATAAAAATATGTTATTATTATAGTCAAATGTAGCTAACATCACCAGACAAATAAGGTATATATAATTATTGTCCATGTACTTTACTGAAATAATTTTAAAAAACAAACTCGTAGTTAAATATCTTGATTCTTTTACTTTAGGCTTGACCCATTTTTATCTAATAAAAGTGTCCAGATATTCAATTCAAGAGTTTTTGGGTAACCCCCACCGAAGGATAGACTTTTCAAATTAACCATTTAGGTCATTAAAAAGAATTCAAATCAACAACTGCCAGAGCCTCAGATAACATTATTACAATATATCCGAATGTATTCTACAAGCCTCTTTAGCTGATGTAAGAAGTGATAAATTTCAGTGCTGATTAGGCTAAGATGTGCTTCTATCTCATAAACTATAGTTTATTTTCAGGTCTGATTTTGTTCATGACTTCCAAAGACAAATTGGATTCCACGTCTTCCAACATTCGTCCTTTCGTAGATTCTCTTTTTACACACAAAAATACAAATATCTTCATTTTATTTATTTATTTTCTGTGCGCCATCAACATGAGAATCGATGTGCACATGCACTTCATTGGTTCATCCATGCGTGGGGATGTGGCCTGGTCCTGTTCACTGTATCTGAATCATGTAGGGGCTTTACATAGAAAATGTCGGAGTTCTTTGATTACATGCAGCGTATGCACCTTCATATGCATGCAGTCATATTTTACACACGTGTCATGTATTTATATAAAATCCAACCGTTCTACATATGGGACGTAACCCAAAATTTAACTGTAATGAATGGTGTTGTATTTTAAATTATTTTTAAAATAAATTAGTGTTTCAAAATTGTCAAATTGGTTGGGCGGCAGCCGTGGCCACTGGTGTGTACGTGAATGAAAAGACACGTACGTAGGTGCACTCACATACAACAAAGAGATGGCTCAAATGAACCTGTGGCCAAAATTCAGCAAATAATAATAATAATTCAATTGATTGAAGTTAGTATCATCCAACACATTTGATTTTGGGGCTAATCCTCAACGACGTGGACTGTTTTATAATAGAGCAGATTAGGTGTGGCCCTGACCGTGTATTTATTGTATATCCTCACTGTTCATCCATTTTCCTAGCCCATTTTAGGGCATGAGATAAAACACAAGCATTTCCAAATCTCAAGTAGACCACACCACGGGAAACGGTGGTGATTGATCATTGACATTGAGAACTTCTCGTAGGCCACAAAAGTTTTGGATCAAGCTGATACTTGTTCTTTCCCTTCATTTAGGTCTGCGTGACGTTATAATTTTGGATCAAACTGATATTTGTTCATTTCCTTCACCTAGCTCCATGTGACCTTATCAATAGGTTGGATGATAAATAGGCATTATGGTGGGCTCTAGGAAGTTTTCGATGGTGGGCGTTCAATCACAACTCTCTCCTCATGGTATGCTCCACCTGATATTTGGATCTACAACTCTCTCGTTATGGTATGCTCCACCTGAGATTTGGATCTACGGCTGTCAATGGGCCGAGCCTGGGGTGGATCTTGGCCGGATTTTGAACTATTTTGGGCCAGACTGTCAGGCCATCACCATCCAAAATTCAATTCTTCAGGCCTGAGCCCGGCCCATTGACACCCCTATTTGGATCCGCTTTATTCTTGGGATCGTCCTAAAATAAGTGGAAGAAATGGATGGACAGAGTGGATATACAATACATACAACAAGGTTGGCCCCCAGTTAGGACCGCACCATGTTGGGTGATCAGGTCGGGCCGCACCTAATCCACTCCTCTTTTACAAGAGGCACATGCATACCACATGTACAGCGGCTGAGTGAGTATGGATCATGAAAATCAGCAGGAATATCAACTTTTTCTTACAAACGCAAACGTAGATCAAGGTTTGAAATGGGTGTGTTAGGTAATGCACCGTTCACCACTGATACTACCATTGCGCATCGTCCCATATCAAGCTGTATGATCAGGTTGTTTTAGGCCAATATGAAGCTGATACGCCTGTATAATTCATGGATAATTGTATGTGCCGGGCCATACGTACCTGTCTACGGAGGATATATATTTGGGGACGCCGATTGTGTTATGACTAACTCACCACGCAATATGTATGTGCTCTATCCACACCGTCCATCCCTTTTTGAAGTTTATTTTATTGCACGAGCCCAAAGTTGAAGCATATCCAAATCTCAAGTGGACCACACCACAGGAAACAGTGGGTATTGAACACCTACCATTGAAAGATTCTTGAGGGGCCGCAGAAGTTTTGGATTAAGCTGATGTTTGTGTTTTCCCTTCATCTATTACTGTGTGACCTTATGAACAGGTTAGATGACAAATAAACATCACTGTGGGCCTTAGCTAGGAAGGTTTCAACAGTGGACGTCATTATCTCCATTATTTCTTAAGGTGTGGTCCACTTAAGCTTTAGATTTTCGTCCCATCCCTACAATGAGCTGGAACCGATGATGACACATACATCACACTAGGCCGCACAGAGTTTAGCGTGGTGACAAGTTAGTACACAATCCGCGTCCTAGATATGGATAGGCTCAAGAAAAAAGAGGAAAGATGAAAAAACGTGCACGGTTGATGGGTCATTTTCCAAAAAACAAATGGGCAGTTTGAAATTTTTGGTCCTATGGGTCTCCTTTTATTTCCTTGACTACTTGCCTTTTACTATCAATCTCAGTGGAGGGCCAACGTCTGAAAGAACTGGATACCATGAACCTAGCCTACCACTTACTCATGTAGGGTATGGAGAAAGAGGGAGAAAATGGAGGGGTTTTTGTAGTACTGCTGAAAATGCCCAACAGCACATATCACATGATTAGACTGCCACAGAGATAGGGAGAAAAAAGAAAAAGAGAGATATTGATGAAGATGACTTATATGGTACTCTGAAAGAGTACGGTGGATGATTTAGATATACATCTCCACACGTGGCAATCATGTGATCTGGAAATGGATGACAGCCAAAAATCAGATTGGTTGGATGAGGACTAAGAGTACTCAATGGTTCAGATTTAATTGATACGATTAGACGGTTAGGATCTTCTGATTGTGACCATTTTCTATCAAATGCCCGACATGGAGAAAACTCTAATTGTAAGGTTGGTATTGAGTTACTAACGTGCACACAAACCAGCATACTCTACTAGAGTATCATATTGGTTCTGATTGAAGGGAAAAAAGATCTGAAGAAAAAGAAAAGAGGCTTATAAATGTAAGTTGGTCAATGCTTCAAAACACTGCCAATTCCAACTCGGCAGAGAAAAAATCCAAGCCTTCACGTGAAGGCTTTCCAAGTCACAATCTGGGTGTTCAAAAGCTTGTGTACTCTCCAGAGAAGAAAAAGAGGGAAAGACTCTCTCACAACCTTTCCGCAGTAAAAACAGGTCATTTCTCTAGGAGCTACACCAGTTCATGGCTCTCACCAACCAGAAATACTTTGATATCCTGACAAAGTGTGATGGATGGCAAGCAGGCATTTATAAATTACATAGAAATTGCTTAGCTGGCATACAAATAATTCAAATTAAACTGTCCAAATTATATAATACCCATTTAGATGTATTACGAACCAAAAATCATGCTTATTGGATTATTTGACTATGAGATTAGCGGGCATTCCTTTGATCGTTCAAAGTGAAAAATATCCATTAGTTTGATTTCAACAAACAAACGCTCGCATATCAAAGGTTAGGATTTTGCAACCAATATAATTTCTAGAGTGTAAGTAAACCACAAGGGGATCCAAAATGTAGCTGGTTTAATTTGAGTTATTGTATTCCATGTTTGCCATTTCAAATCCTAGCATATCAAGCATCATACGACAGCCGGATTATCAAATAACTCCTCGTAAACAGCTTCTCCTCTTGCTGAATGCAATGGATTATGGTGGCTGAATGTATATATAGACTGCATACTGTACATGAAACGAATGTACCACATGTGCATGAGAAAATTAGATCAATGGTCCATATTCCGTGAACTTTTGTGGCCCTACCTGATGAGTAGCCATTAGTGATGCTCTGTTTAAGATATGGATCAGTTAGTATGTTGTTTTAAAAGTCAATATTCTAATCATGCCCACTGTGGAATTTCATTGTGTCTGTATGTGATTTAAATCAATGGGTGCCACCAATATTGGAGGAAACTAATCATCTCGTGCGTCGTGGTGTCTGAATAACCAACACCTGATCAGAGAATATGCTCATCGATCTGAAGGACCATAGCTTGAAAATTTCTCACATCGAATGATTCCAACTCCTTGATCAATGGACATACTTATGGACTGTATTCTGTAAACCTTGTGGACCACCCAAAAGCATTCAAGTGATCGAAAGGTTAGGAACATCAAACAGGTGTTGTCTTCAGGATATGGCCCACAGATTGGACCGATGAGAATGATAGACATGTACGTTAATCAGGCAGTGGATATAGCTTCTGAACTTGCTTTCAGCTTATAGATTAGAATATTTTCAGAATGGATTGGACCTTACTAGATGCTGCCTGGATTAGTGGAAACATGAGACCTTACTGTGAAATTCAGTGAAAGGATTGATTAATCTGTCTCTTTTGAGTTGATTATAACTAAGCAGAGGTTAGAGAAGTATAAAGAAATAAGAGAAGGGGAAGAGATATGATTGAATGGAGGAATGATGAAGTTGGGCTTTTCATGATAGCATCTTTTAACACTGGGGATACTGAAAGCGACTTGCATCATTGAGGGATGGAATAGGTATCTAAGAAATGGGTGTGGGGGAAGGGGGGACAGGGAAAGGGATGGTGACATGTGATCACATAAAGGTACTCTTTTGCTTGTCTATGACAAAAGGCCCACTTTTCCCAAGGTAACTTTCATCAGGCCCACCGTCACCCGAAGGACTTGCATTTCAATCAAGCACTGTGGCCCCTACTCTCTCTCTCTCTCTCTCTCTCTCTCTCTCTCTCTCTCTCTCTCTCTCTCTCTCTCTCTCTCCAGATACCAATACTAGCCATTGCATCCAAGGTTTAAAGAACCACCCCATGAGTACCGGTATCACCCATGAACGAGTTGCATGTACCATCTTTATCAGCCGAAATAGCCCAACGCTGGGACGATGCAGGGTTTTATCGGTGGTGGTGAACAATACGATGCCCAATACACCAATTTAAAACCTTATTTACACCACTCTCTCTCTCTCTCTCTCTCTCTCTCTCTCTCTCTCTCTCTCCCCTTCATAGTGCGGGTTGTAGTGTCCATTATAACGGAACAGTCATTCTACATTGTGTTATATAGAGAAAGTGCTTGTTAGAGAACAGTGCATGTTTAAAATTAATGTGGTTATTTTCTCTCTAATTGTAGTTTTTTAATTTCCTTTATAGTCGTGATATTTTATGGCAGTCCAGAGACTTATAGCATTCTAGACTTTCTTGTTTTAAAACCAAAAAAAAACAAAAAAAAAACAACAAAAAAAAAAACATCATAATGCCTGTCATAATGCCCATTGTTAGGTAAACAACCACTTCACATGGTGTTACGTAACAAGGAAAAAGAGAGGGAAAAATAAAAACGCTGGTTAAAGGTGTTTTGGGGGCTCATATGAAATTCCATGTTATTTGGTGCAACCAAATGCACCCTAAATAATGACTGCTAAGCTTAAGGCCATTATTTTATCATCAACATTCATTTTCTTCAAAATAATCGAGATATCATACTGTACATAACACCCTCTTTTTCTTTGGGTAAGGACAACCATTATTTACCCTCTGACCTATTTTTTTTTTTTTTCTTATTTTATTTTCATGACCACTGTCTCCATGAAAACAAAGTCTAACGTCATAACGGTTGTTTATGGAACAACGCCTCTCTCTCTCTCTCTCTCTCTCTCTCTCGTGCCAGCACTAGTCCTTGGGTTTTCACTGCTTTACAGAAGGGATGGCAAATGGGGGCATGGCCTAGTAGTAAAGATGCTCTTGTTATTCATGAAGATGAGGCACAAATGGGGTCGTCAGATAATCTTTTCATATTTGTAATGCTTTAGACTAATGTGTGCCACATCTCCACCAGCAACAATATCGACTGCAGAGATAAGTTGGCAATAAGACTGATAAAGCGGGTTGAATGAGACCCACCATAGGAGTGGTTTGGGTGGATCCCCCGATCCACTGAGGTCGGTGGATCCCTAACTGTGGGGCTTACTGTGATGTATGTTCCTTAAATCCACACCATCCATCCATTTTGACAGCTCATTTTAGGGCATAACCCCTAAAATGAAGCAGATCCAAATCTTAGGAGACCATACCACAGGAAACAGTCTTGATTGAATCCTCAATATTAAAAACATCACCGGGGCCATTGGAATGTTTATTTTCCATCCAACCTGTTGATAAGGTCACAAAGACTTGGATGAAGAGAAATCACAAATATCAGATTGATCCAAAGATTTTACGTTCCATGAGAAGTTTTTAATGGTCGATTACCACTGTTTCCTGTATTATGGTCCACTTGATATTTGGATCTGCTTCGTTTTTTGTATAATCGCCTAAAATGAGTTTTAAAAACAGACGGATGGTCTGGATATAAGTAACATACATCAAGGTGGACCCCACGTTGAGTGATCTACCCACATCGGTGGATCCGGGGATCCACTACTGAAACCGCGCTCGACCCATCATGTAAACATGACATCAGGATTATATTTGAAACTTGTATATGTGATGTGTTGGGAGAGATGTAATGTGTCGACATCACTATCATGTCTATTCAAAATTATTAGACAAAAGGACCCATTACTATACACCAAAACTCAGTGTATAACATGTTTAATCTCCAATTCAAGTTGTGACCATCGATGAATCCATGCTGTCCCATGGTTCCAAAATTCTCTGACTCAGGCTCGCAACTTGACCAAGTCATCAAGAAACTCGGTACTCGGTGTGATTGAGTTCCAACTCAGGAACATTGGCTGAGTTTCACAAAGAGGTCTTGGGTTTGAAATCCATAGGTGGTGAAAATCCAGTTAGGAAGTGAGTGTGTAAACAAAAAACAAAAAAAAACCCAGAGTCACTCGACTTGTCAATATATTTACTTAAGAATTTAATGGGTTTCACAAACATTCCCTGAGGCTTTAATTGACATATGGCTTGTTGAATCAGAAAATCGGGACCATTCACTAATACAACTGTTGGAAGCAAACCATGGCACAAGAATCACACATATCAGATGATCCTAATCCTATGAATTAGGAAAAAAATTTTCTCCGTCTGCTTTTTAATAGCCATAGATTGCACTGTTAGAATCACCAAACCAAAGTGCTACTATGGATAATAAGCAATACAAAATGAGATCTAAAGGATAGATGGATCATGATAATGATTGGACCCATTTCGTTTTTATGCTCAATCATGACTGTCCATATTCCATAATATTGATTGGATGCTTAGGAATTAGGATCATCTAGTTGGGGTGATTTTTGCACCATGACCTGTTTCTAGCTGTACGAAAGAATGGACAGTTCATCAATGATTCAGGCATCTTACATGTCAATTAAAAGCCTTCTAATGTTGCTAAAGGCCCAATGAAGGTGGGGACAATCAACAAAACCCAAATTTAATAAGGGAGTGCCATGATAAGCAACCTTTACTAGTTAGGATGGTACAGCACATCTTGCACTTTTCTGCTGCTTTCTATATTATGTGCGTGTGCACGTTTTAAATATTAATTTACAAATAATTCTATTTTTTTTTATTATCTCAGATTTGGTTAGTATAGAGTCGAGTCAGTTCGGTCTTCGAGTGAACTGGGACTGGCTGTACATTGAATCAAGTCTTGAGTTTTTGGGTTTTTGAACTATGTGGGTTAGCCACCTCTTCAATGGTCATAGCATGAAAACGAAGCCTATCGGAGGATGTTAGTAGCCACTACGGTTCTTTGCGGTTTAGACAGCATTAAAGGATGAGACAGTTGGATTGGTATTACTTTTGAGCTGTGGTCCATTCAATAAGCAGTTGATTGTCTGGACTGTCAGAAGATAATAGAGGTTGCATACACAATTAGTCTTGGTGTATAGTTGGCTGACAGGATCTCACCTCTATATTATAGAATAAAGGGGGGCCAGTTTTGTTCAGTTTATTCTCGATATCTCTTTTGAAAAACAATTGAAAGTACAAGGTACCACTCATTTTCATCTGCAATTATCAAGGAACAATCACCAACCAACCTACACAATTCTTGGAATTATAAAAGAACAATTTGTGAATGCTAGTCTTTTTAATATCTAAATTCAATGACCATATTCATAGGGAGAAATTATAGCACCGAGGAATTCAATTTTGGACAAGACCATTAGTGAAAAGGGTTCTACTTGTTTCACATCTTGCTTTTTCATTTTCATACTGTAGGATCTTACTATAAAGAGGAAAAAAAATTTGCGTGTGAGTTGCTGTCTAGGAAGAGAGTACTTAATTGCCTATTTTAACTGAACTTGCTATTTAAATTAAAAGTAGATACAGTCTCAATACATATTTTAGGAATAAATTAAATAGTTCATGGCGCATTGGCAGATGCCTTTTACGCTCTTTGAGAAGGTCGTGGGTTGTTAACATACAATCATTATTGCACTCAAGCAATAAGCAATCAAATATACGACTCCATATTAAATATTGCAACATAGTTACTATTTGAGAGCATTAATGCTCCATTCCGTCTAAGTAGGTTGTGCTTTTTTTTTTTTTTTTTTGTCAGTCATGCAACGCACCCACTCTGTTAGTTGGGCAACGCACCCACATGGTTAGTCACACCATGCACTCACCCAAGGGCAGGGTTAGTGTGTCTCCTTAGCACTCGAACCTGAGACCCTAGCTGGGCTAGCAAGCAAGACACTAAGTAGGTTGCGCTTAAGTGCATGGGATGTTTTGATTGAAATGACGAAGTATCTTGTGGACATTGTATTGTAATTTGTCCAAGTGGCTAAGCCAATGACACAGGAAAATATGGCTCTTGATGTTCCTTGTCAATGTGATCGGCTTCACAATTCTCACGTACTAATTAAGGCTAACATATGTACGAGTTTTGTCATGTGACTGATGAGTGCTAGAGCAGTTTTAGAAATTTATGACAATTTTAGTTATCCATGCACTCACATTCTAGCGTCTGCAACTTAGAAAGTTGGCATATTAGACAGCATTAGGTGACTGGAACGGAATGCTGGTAGGTCTTATATTAATTAGAGCATATACTCACAAGCATATGCTGTCCAAGAATCCTCAGACCTGAAAATTAGTGGTGGGTACTTTGTTACCTCATTGAGTGGCTTTATTACATGCTGTGACTCTTGAGATCAGAATGGCATGCAAATGAGGCTTGGTCAATTGAGTGAAAAAATGCGGGTCCCCATGGTAGCGCAACAAGAATTTATACCATAAAGCCATGTTGTATAGACTTTCTCACCATCAAAGATGATGTTAATGTTGGGGTAGTCTTCAAACTATACACGGATTGGGTGCTCTGACCGGTCGGGCGACCGGTCGGACAGCGTGACCCAGATGCATGTGGAGAACCCCTGTATAGTTGCTACAACCCGAAGATTGCACACCCAAGTGCAGGTAGCGAAGTAGTAAAATACTCGGTAAGACCGAGGTCGATCCACAGGGATTGGGGTTAAGAACACTTAGAGGAATTAGTTTAGGTGAGTGAGATGAAATCTGGTTTATCCACGAGAGTGGAGCAAGTTGTGTATGGTAAAAGACAAAAATAGAAAAGGGGCTAAGGCATCAGGAATTCACCTTTGATTCATTCACAAGATTTGATTTATTGGTCCAACTATAACTCAACTGGAATTGAATAAAGATTCATTCCAATCGGAAGATGAAACAGTTAAACCATTTGCATATTTCATAAAAGATGGTGATCTGAACTGATTGATTTGACCATGAAGCACTTGTTAGTTGATCGTAGGGAATTCAAAGCATCCACTATGCCCGAAGTCGACAATGGATCAAGGAATTATACAGATCAACAACTTTGCCAACAAGTCAACTGATAAGATCACAATTCATACGATCAAATGCATACTTACAAGATAGGAGGCTTTGATTGACCGATCAACCGTTAAGATCTCGTCTATCAATCGCAGGGAATCCAAAGCATCCAATGTGCCCGGAGTCTACAATGGATCAAGGAATTTTACAGATCGATGACTTTACTTGCACTAGCTCGATGACCGTAGGGAATCCAAAGCATCCAACGTGCCCGGAGTCGACGATGGATCAAGGGACTTTATCGATCATGAACTGGCTAATTGGTGTGCAAGGGATCCCAAGCATCCAACGTGCCTGGAGTCGACGATGGATCAAGGGGCTTGCACAACAATAGCGTCCGCCGAGGTGGATAACCAAACCAATCAACCAAAGAGAACTCTAACATTTACACCACACAATGTTGAACCAAAAGAACCAAAGCTTGCAAATTTCTTCAAAGGCTTCACCCCTAGCCTTAGCTAGAGGTTTAGCCAACCATGCTAAAATGGAAGACTAAATTCTCTGCAAATGAGAAAACTACTCTACACTACAAAAGAAAGAAAGAAAACTAAAGAAGAGAAGGGAGGAGTTGTAGAGAATTGGATTTGAGGGATGGGATGAGATTGGATGATTGAAATGAGGAGGAGAGGCCTCCTTTTATAGACTTTTGAGAGGCTCCCAAGCCTCCTCCCAATCCTAGGTGGCACTCCAAACCCAAAGCAGATTTTTATTTAGGTTCGGGAATGGAGTTAGGCTTGGAGTGCCCAAAGCAAACTTTTCTTTTAGGTTCGGGCTTGGAGTTAGGCTTGGATGGACATGTGGCAAGAAAAGTACTCCAAGCCTAGGTGGCACTCCAAACCCAAAGCAGATTTTTTGGAGGTTTGGGAATGGAGTGAGGCTTGGATGATGAGGTGGCATGATAGCCTTACACATGTGTTGGGAAAGGAGAGAGAGAGAGAGAGAGAGAGAGAGAGAGAGAGAGAGAGCTTCTCTTGTTTGACACACAAGTGGGATGGAGGAGCTACTACATGTGAAAGGGAAGATGAAAAGAGCTCCATTGCTGCTCACGTGCATGGCATGTAGATGGTTGGATTGCTAACCGTTGAATCTTCCATCTTGATGTGGATTAAACCCACCCACTGTTCATATGGCTGGAAGAGGATGGTGCCAGATTTGCTAGAAGATGCTGTTCACACGTGCATTTGGGCTAAAACTGTTGTTGTCCATTGGATTGGTGTAGATGCATGTGGACAGCTGACGAAATTGCTTGCTGATATTTTCCTTTTCTGTAGGTTTTGGTGCTTTGACAGGTGAAACTCGATCTTCATGAGGTCCACTTGAGATGGGAGCTGCACATGTTGGATGGCACACTGGATTGTCCCTTGGTGTGGAGATGATGGAGCTTGGTGGAGTTTGTAAGCATCTGCCTTGGACGGTGATGAAGTTGGACGGTCCTGATGAAGTAGCTGCATGTTGGTGAAATGGATGGATGGACGGCCTGTTTGAACGTCCAAGAGCTGGACGTGGACGGCTGAGGAGGTAGGAGCTTCACCTGCTGGATGATTATGATGGGCTGAACCTCAGCAGCTTGATGCCGCTGTTGATCTTGCTACAGTGGCCCCGCTGATGAGTTGAATGGATGGTTGGTGGTGCAGCTTGGAGATTGAAGGACGGCCTAGCATTCCAAACTGTTGAATTGGATGGGCGTGGATTGAAGTTTAGGCAGCTGGTGGCGTTGGATCTCCATCATGCTGACCAGCTGAACGGATGGTTGAGACATCCTCCACTTGTCACTTGATGCATGTTTGGTCCCACATGTAGACATCCAATCTTGATCGTCCAAACTTGCACAACCTGGATCTCCAAAATGAGCGGCTGAGATGCGGTCCACCGTAGCATGAAATTCATCCTTTGACCCTTTCGGTTCAGTTTCCATTAAGTTTGCCACACACTTGATCTTGATCACTTTTAGGTCTTAAAACGCCCTGATTGGCTTGGATCTTGTCCAACCTCTCCTGATCACCTGAAGACAGAACATTAACCTAATGAGGGATAATTAACCAGAAAAACAATGACATTGCTCTTAACAACCAGGGTTAATTATACAATATTAGGTACTTATCACACCCCCCAACCAGCATTTTGCTAGTCCTGAGCAAAACATGCGAAAATAATCCAAGGTTTTTTTTTTTTTTTTTAAATCAATACAATTAATCCTATCCTGGACAGTTTTCACCAATGGAAACAATCTCGAGACTTAACAAGATAAAGAAAAAAAAAGGGTTAATGTATTTATGTGATCCTTCAAGTTCCTTAAACAGTAGAATTTCCAAGGCATATAGTTTTGAGAATATATAAACCTAGATTCTAGCTACTTTACTCAACAACCTAATTGAGTTCAAAGCATTAATCATTCAATAGAAGCATTCTAAACATTGAGTTCCATGGTGCACTGTGAAGTCTAGCCTTGACAGAACTAGGGGTTCAGTCTTCTACTTTCATGTTAACACTGATGATTGAAGAGAATGGTCAAATCAACCAAGTCACTGATTTCGAACCTTGCTACTGTTCTTTTCAATATTTTTTTCAGCTTTTGATTGATTTTTTTTTTTGAACCAATAACCGATAGCCGAAGACTCCAACAGGCTCACTTCGTACTATGGTAATGTTTTGTAATGGTAACGACAGTGGATGAAAATCCTTGCCCCAAATTACGATGAATATTCTCTTTCTTCTCTTTTTTTTTTTTTTATTTTAAACAAAGTAGACAAGGATCTCCAGGCTTGGTTCCTATCGCTCTCAACAATCATCAAGTCAACATTATAGTATCAAACTCAAATCCTGGCAGTGTACGCTAGATGTGAACTTGTGAAAATTCATGACTCAATCAATGTTTATCATTTTCTAATAGAAAATTAATGGAAAGAACTCAATTTTAAAATTTACTAAAGCAACTAAACTCTAAGTTTTAACATTGTCATCACTAAATGCCTTTTTATTCTACTATTCAAATTATTTCAAAATCACATAAATCACATAAATCCCTAGATATATTTTTTTAAGGCTAAAGAAATAATAATTTATAGCCAATACAACCACAGAATTTCCTGTTCCTTTTGTGCAATGCACATAGACCACGTATCATCCGACAGACTCCTTCGACCACAAGATGAGCCACATCCTCACATTTCTCATAATCAATTCAGTTTGGGGTCTTACGCTGCTCATAATACCATGAGAGTGTGTTTCACCTCCCAGCTGCCTTAATCCCCTTCATGATTTCTGAGAACAGGGAATATCTCTCGGTTTCAACAACGATTTCCAACTAAGGTCCTCTATCACGGTACGTTCAACACGAACAGGATGTTTCCAATAAAACCCTTTTTTTTTCTTTTTTTTTTATGACCTAAAATAGCAAAGAGATAGGCAAAAAAAAAAAAAAAAAGCAAAGAGATAGACAACTGGAAAGATTTTTCACAGGAATTCCACACCCCCCAACCTAAATGTAACATTGTCCTCAATGTTGCAAAATATGCAATGTAACATAATATGAGAGCAATAACAAAAAGAGGAGTGAGTGAGAGAGTACCTGAGAGAATTATCAATGAGCGAATTTATTCATACCTAATCATAAGCAAAGACAAGAAATCCTAATCTAAACTAATCTATCCTAGGAAAGCAGGAAAATGGATCTCCGTCAGACTAGGAGATCAATCAAGGGAATAGACTGGAGCAGGATCATCATGTATTTCAACAAATTTCGCATTAGGACCATCCATAGTCCTGCTCGGCAATGTACATGGGTGTTCTTAATCATTATAGGCCAATAGAAATTCTCACCACATGTACGAGAAAAGGAGACATCATCAAGAAGATATCTCCTTAATGCATTAACTGGACAATGGTTTATAAAAAACGAATCTTCCCAGTAATGGTCCACTTCAGTCTGAAAAGACCAAAGCGATGGAGAGACTTCAAATGATTCTTCAAATGGTGGTGTCTTCTCCATATGATTAAAATCTTCCGGTGCTTCCACAATAGATGCTATTAAGTGAGAATCAGTGGGAAACATCTTTTCATGCACCGGGTCTTGCAAGGCGTTCACTATTTCTTGAATCATGGGATCATTCGAATCTTCAAAGTGAGCCAAGCAATCTTCCAAAGAATTAGGACACTCAATACAGGAAAACTCTTCATCAATAATGAATTGGGCATGTCAGTTTGGTGGATTATATCAAAATCACTTTGTTGGGGAATTTCCATGGCATGATTATTAACTAGAGGTTCAGAAGAGATTAACCTCTGGGGAAACGAGACCACGAGCTCATAAGCACACTCTGAGTCCTCATCTTGTTGAACATCACCAATCATATTATCACCCTCAGATTTTTCAGATTCCTCAGGTTCGTCAACTTTCATTAGAATCTCTTCATTATATCTAAAGGTAATAGTATCTCCGTCACACTTAACAAGTATATCGAAAAAATTGAAATCAATCACCTCGAGTTGTTCAATTAGGTTAGACGGAGGTTAGACTAGGGGAGTCTCTTCGTCCGTTTCAGTGAGGTGTGATTCCATGTGCTCAGTCAATGTTTCTGTCTCATTGATGATTTGCGAGGTACTTTCCAGTTGCAATGTATCCTCGAGGGTCTTTTTTGGTGGAGACACATAAATAGGGGCCCCTTGGGGATAGTTAACATTCATTGTTGGTCCGTCTCTCCGACTGGAATTTTGATAGTTCCGCCAATTAGGTTCATTCGCATTGTATGATGGTGCACTATATGGTTGTTGATAAGCATAGCCATACAAACAATCACACAATGACTTAACCGGTGGAGCATAATATATATTGTTCTCATTCCAATACTCACGCAACGTTTTAACCGGTGGAACATCGTATACGTTGTTCTCACTCCAATACTCACGGAGCGTTTTACCGGATGAAACTTTACGTGTATTGTTCTCATGTAGATAATCACGCATGGAGTGTTCCTTACCATTGTGCTTTGATTGCCTTTCATCTTCTAGAAGAATTTTAGCGTATTTCTGTGTCCACTCATCATATATGGGCATGATAACACTCTAATTGAAAATAATAGAAAATCTAGAAAGAATAGTAAAAGAGGAAAAGAAGGAAGGATATTACCCGAGAGGAAGAATGTACAACTATGGATAATCCCTAAAAATAAAACAAACAAGTTAGTAAGCTATTGACAATACATATATATAAACCAATTCCAAAAATATTCTTAAACCGATGCCAATCCCCAGCAGTGGCGCCAAAAACTTGCTACAACCCGAAGATTGCACACCCAAGTGCAAGTAGCAAAGTAGTAAAATATTCGGTAAGACCGAGGTCGATCCACAGGGATTGGGGTTAAGAACACTTAGAGGAATTAGTTTAGGTGAGTGAGATGAAATCTGGTTTATCCATGAGAGTGGAGCAAGTTGTGTGTGGTGAAAGACAAAAATAGAAAAGGGGACTAAGGCATCAGGGATCCACCTTTGATTCATTCACAAGACTTGATTTCTTTGTCCAACTATAACTCAACTGGAATTGAATAAAGATTCATTCCAATCGGAAGATGAAACAGTTAAACCATTTGCATATTTCATAAAAGATGGTGATCTGAACCGATTGATTTGACCATGAAGCACTCGTTAGTTGATCGTAGAGAATTCCAAGCGTCCACTGTGCCCGGAGTCGACAATGGATCAAGGAATTGTACAGATTAACAAATTTGCCAACAAGTCAACCGATAAGATCACAATTCATACGATCAAATGCATACTTACAAGATAGGAGGCTTTGATTGACCGATCCAACCGTTAAGATCTCGTCTATCGATCGCAGGGAATCCAAAGCATCCAATGTGCCCAGAGTCTACAATGGATCAAGGGATTTTACAGATCGATGACTTTACCTGCACTAGCTTGATGACCGTAGGGAATCCAAAGCATCCAACGTGCCCGGAGTCGACGATAGATCAAGGGACTTTATCAATCATGAACTAGCTAATTGGTGTGCAAGGGATCCCAAGCATCCAACGTGCCCGGAGTCGACGATGGATCAAGGGGCTTGCACAACAATAGCGTCCGCTGAGGTGGATAACCAAACCAATCAACTAAAGAGAACTCCAACATTTACACCACACAATGTTGAACCAAAAGAACCAAAGCTTGCAAATTTCTTCAAAGGCTTCACCCCTAGCCTTAGCTAGAGGTTTAGCCAACCATGCTACAATGGAAGACTAAATTCTCTACAAAGGAGAAAACCACTCTACACTAGAAAAGAAAGAAAGAAAACTAAAGAAGAGAATGGAGGAATTGTAGAGAATTGGATTTGAGGGATGGGATGAGATTGGATGATTGAAATGAGGAGGAGAGGCCTCCTTTTATAGACTTTTCAGAGGCTCCCAAGCCTCCTCCCAATCCTAGGTGGCACTCCAAATCCAAAGCAGATTTTTATTTAGGTTCGGGAATGGAGTTAGGCTTGGAGTGCCCAAAGCAAACTTTTCTTTTAGGTTCAAGCTTGGAGTTAGGCTTGGATGGACATGTGGCAAGAAAAGTACTCCAAGCCTAGGTGGTACTCCAAACCCAAAGCAGATTTTTTTAGAGGTTTGGGAATGGAGTGAGGCTTGGATGATGAGGTGGCATGATAGCCTTACACATGTGTTGGGAAAGAAGAGAGAGAGAGAGAGAGAGAGAGAGAGAGAGAGAGAGAGAGAGAGAGAGAGAGAGAGCTTCTCTCTTGTTTGACACACAAGTGGGATGGAGGAGCTACTACATGTGTAAGGGAAGATGAAAAGAGCTCCATTGCTGCTCACGTGCAAGGCATGTAGATGGTTGGATTGCTGGTCGTTGGATCTCCATCATGCTGACCAGCTGATCGGATGGTTGAGACGTCCTCCACTTGTCACTTGATGCACGTTTGGTCCCACATGTAGACATCCAATCTTGATCGTCCAAACTTGCACAACCTGGATCTCCAAAATGAGCGGCTGAGATGCGGTCCACCGTAGCATGAAATTCATCCTTTGACCCTTTCGGTTCAGTTTCCATTAAGTTTGCCACACACTTGATCTTGATCACTTTTAGGTCTTAAAACGCCCTGATTGGCTTAGATCTTGTCCAACCTCACCTGATCACCTGAAGACAGAACATTAACCTAATGAGGGATAATTAAGCAGAAAAACAATGATATTGCTCTTAACAACCAGGGTTAATTATACAATATTAGGTACTTATCAATAGTTTTTCGTGTGCCCCAGACCGATCGGCTGACCGGTCTGCAGGGGGCTCTTGCCGGTCGGCCGACCGGTCGGTGGTGAGGCAACATGACATGTATTTCTCCCTTGACTGTCTGTGATTGGCCAGCCGATTGGCCGACCAGTCGGACGTGCACACGGATTTCTTGCGCGGCTCGTAGTACTGCGCAAGGTGTTTCTAATTTCGGATATTTGCTTATTTAAGGAATTTTAATCTGACTTAGATAGGTATCCTAAGGTGTTCAAGTTTCCTATTCGTGTTAGGAAGAGGGGAGAGGTGTGTGTGAGAGAGAACTTGGGGTTTTCTCTGTTTTTCCTAGCTAGTGGGCTGTCAATCTCTGTAATCTTCTGATATTCATAGTGGATCGCTTTGTGCCGTGGTTTTTTACCCGTTGAGGAGTTTTTCCATGTAAAATCGGAGTCTCTTGTGGTGAAAGCTTGTGTGTGATTGATTACATCGTGTTTACTTGGTTGATTTCGCATTGCTTCACGCGTTCGGCATTCCGCTTCCGCTGCCGGCTTTCCCAACAGTTAATTGAGAAGCCTAGTTAGTCAAGAGCTCATGCAGTGTATTGGGTCCAAAAGATTTTTAAAATACTTTTTTTTATAAAAGAAAACAATGGGTTTATGTTTTTCCAATGCATTTGTTTTCTTTTAATACTAACCTATTAAAAATCCAACCGTCTTCAAAACCATCCGTGGATTTCATGTTTGGAGCTTAGCCCTAAACGATGACTGGGTGATGATAACGTGGAAGAATATTGGATCTTCTCTAGTTTAATTGGTTGTGATGGCCCACATGAAAATTGAGAGAAGATCAGTCACAGTGGCTCCAGTGGCCGAAGGCGAAGCCCACTGGGAACTCTCTATATATGAGACCACATAGGATCTCTGCCCAAGGCTTAGATGTTCTCCTCTCACTCTTTGAGTTGCTCTCTCTTTCTTTATGATTTTGGGAAATTTTGTGAAGGAGTGAAAACTGTGGTGAGGATTCATTTCCTAGAGGTGTTTTAGGGTCTGAGAACTTGGAAAGATCAATAGTTAGTTGAAGAATAGAGCCCCTGACCATGGGGTGTAGCTTGAAGCGTAAAAGAGCTTTATCATCGTCTAAAAAGGATGCTCCTAAATTGAACTTCTCTTTGTTTCTAAAATCTAAATCATGCATATTTATTGCCTTAGCTTTAGTTGAATTGATTGTACCCAATCCATGATACATGTAAATGCATGGTGCATGGTGCATGGCCAACACGAAGCAAATGGCTAAAAGGGGCAATTGTCACAAAATACTTTTTGTATAAGAAGAACACAACCATTATGTGACAAGGACTGCACGTCACGCAAAGATAAAATTGGGCAAGTGCCATAGATGCTAGTGCAGAAGAACATGTAGATATCAGCTGATAACAAGATTCACGTGACATGCCTAGCTAAGCATGATGAGCACCATGACAAGAACCTGGTGGGAACGAAAAACATGTTAGAGATGTGTATACCTACCGCTTTTATTTTATTTATTTATAGTTAGATGATCGAATTAACACACTAAGGAACGAGCAACTTAACTACATAATGGACCCAAAATGGGGAGCCGAAAAAACCCAGTGACAGGCTCTAATCAACGAAAAATCTAGACAATGAGGCTCTTCACTCCTGGATAAAAGAGTAGCCAATGATGACCAACAATTAATGGTCTCAGTCAAGTCACCCAACACGGCCCTGCCTTAATCTATCTCTCTCTCTCTCTCTCTCTCTCTCTCTCTCTCTCTCTCTCTCTCTATGTGTGTGTGTGTGTGTGTGTGTGTGGTAATAGAAGTGAGGAGAGAAAGAAAGAATAGTTTAGGTTACACGTGGAGAGAAGAGGGATTGCGTAGAAGGAAGAGAGGATAGAGATGTAGAGGTGTACGTGGAGATCCATTTGGGCTGCCATACCAGATGGGCATCACCTAGTAGTTTTCCAACACTGCTAATGTTGCACCTTCATGCACTACTTGTCTTTGGACATGGGTCCTACTTTCTAAATGAATGATTGTGAAAGTAAGTGGGCTGAATCAAGGGGGGACATCATTGTCAACTAGACTTGGGCATTAAAGAAAGTGGTCCCTTTGTGCGATGTGTGCATGCATGGATGCCTAAGCAAGATTTGAAATAGATCAAAATGCAAGAAGTGGATCTCTCTGTGATGCAGTCCTCAGTCACAGTAGTCTTCTCTATCAATCCCTAGTCGCTTAACAATTTCAATAGTCCAGATAATGTGGTGGATACTACAACTAACAGAGGTCCTGACGGTCCTCAGCATGATGGGTCATCATAACCGATCTGTCTATTCCCTCCATGCAAGCATCGTTGCTCTTCAGTCTACGCCCATGGTGTGTCAAGGCTCAGGCCCACCAATGCCAGCCAGCCCAATACCATCAAGGGAATCCTGCATGTGCAGATCTCGGGCTCGATTTTGGACACTTAGATCTTCCACATACTTTGACGGTTTGATGCGATTTTTGTATCATTGCAAAGCCTACATGAAAGAGAGTATAGTGGTCATGGAAATTACCTGTGATGAGCGGCCCCAAACAATGGTGGTGAACCTCCAAGCTTACAAAATAACAGATTTTTCGTGTGACTGTGCAAATGTGTGAGACGCACTTTCGATTGTGATCATTTTCTCCTGCTTCCACCGTAATTTTCCTCACGATTTTTTATGTTGTTTAATTAGGTTCCATTGACACCTGTTTAGAGATGGAAAGTTCCAAAGTTCGTGTGTGCTCCACATATTGTACAAGGATCCCAAAGTTCAGCCGAACCAAGATTATCCAGAAGCTTTAACACGATTCCTTTCTCATCTTCTCTCAGGCAACATGTTCAGAAGAGTTTCCATCATTTCTCAACCCACGTGGCATGAACATTTCGTTAGGAAAGGCCTTTGGACCTTACATTAGAGAATATTAAGAGACGGTTGAGAAATCTCTTTCCCTGTTAAGCATGAGCTAAGAGAGGTGTGTTACATTTAATTTATGTTGATCAAGTGCCTTTTATCCTAGTACAATTGGAGACCTATTTATTCGATCAACGGTCTTGTTAATTTGATCTAGTAATTTGAGTAATTTAAGATTGCTCGCTAGAGGTTTTTTATTCTTGTCGATTTAATCGACAGTGTGTCGAGTCTTGTTGATTCGATCAAGAGTCAGATCGACAATTTAAATAAGTTTTTAGAAAGTGTGGTTTTTATTTCCTAATCTTGTATGAGCTTATATAGATGTGTGTAACTTTCTAAGCACGATTAGGGTGTAACAAGGAAAAACTACATGATTTCTATGGTTTTGCAAGGGAGAAAGCTAGGATTTTCATATTCTGTAAGTTTTCCATCTCTTGTAACTTTCTGATATATATAGTGGATTGGTCATTGCTTTGTGTCATGATTTTTTTTTCTGAAAGGTTTTCTATGTAAAACATTTTGTGTTCTTTGTGTGTGCTCAAATTTTTCTTTCTCTATTGCGGTTTTGATTCATTCTAAGGTTGCTTTCATGCCCAACAAGTGGTATTAGAGCGTCATTGGGGTTTTAGATTGAATCTAATAAACATGACACGAGGGGATGAAATGTGAAGTTTAAGACATAGAAGTTTACAGGTAAAAACAATTTTAAATTATGAAGGTCAAAGATGAAAGCCCTTCTCATTCAGTAAGAGCTGCAACATGCACTCCTTAGGAAAGCTTATCATCTAGAAGCTTTAAAAGGAGAGGATTGGGATGAACTTAAGTAGAGGACATTAACACAATCCAATTGTGCTTAGTTGATGATTCTTCATAATGTCATCGATATGACGACTATCGCAAGAATACGGGCAAAAATGAAGAGTATCTACATAAAAAAATCGCTCATGAATTATTTATACCTAAAGAAACAATTCTATACTCTACAGATGATGGAAGGGTCGAATCTCTTAGTGCACATCAACGTCTTCAACAAATTACTTTGTAAATTGACAAGCATGGAGGTGAAAATAGAAGAAGAAGACAAAGCCCTAATTTTGTTGACGTCTCGTCCGAAGTCCTACAAGTATCTGGTTGATACTTTATGCTATGGTAGGGATAGGTGTTGAGACTGTTATCTCAGCCTTTCCGTTGAAGCAGTTGAGAAATAAGAATGAAGGCGAAGATACTTCTACAGATACAATATTGTTTACTCGGGGAAGAAAGTTCGAGCGAGAGAAGGGGAGGTTGCGATCTAGGTCCAAGTCGAAGCTAAAAGGTAAGTTGAAGTATTGAAATTAAGGGAAGATGAGACATATGAAGAAGAATTATCAGGATTCCAAAACTCGAAAGGATGAGATGTCAAATGATTCGCTGAGAAAAGTCAATTCAGCGAAATTGAGTGAAGGATTAATTGATTGTGATGTATTATTAATGTCTAAGTCTGGTTATCTCAGTCGCGAGTGGATTTTGAATAAAGGGGCATTGTATCACATGTGTCCTCATTGGAGTTGGTTCACCATACATAATGAGTATGATTGTGGCATGGTTCTTATGTGCAATGATCATTCCTATAAGATGGTCGAAATTGGATCAGTTTGCATCGAGATATTTGATAGGATGGTGCGTACTCTGACCGATGTGAGGCACGTTTTGAATTTGATGAAGAATATGGTCTATCTATGTGCTCTTGAATTACTTGGGTGCAAGTTCACTTGTTATGATCGTATCCTGAAGGTTTCAAAAGGGCACTCACAGTTATGAAGGCATAAATGAGCATTATATCGGGAATACTATATCGGGTGGAGCTTTATTGTCTATAACGGTATCCATGTTAACATGTTTGTGGCATGCGAGCATAGGCCACATGAGTGAGTGAGGTATGAAAGTATTACTTGATCATCATTTTATTCTTGTTTTTAAAAGTTTTGATTTAGATATATGTGAGCATATAAATAATCAAGGTTAAACTTTAAAACTAGAAAACATGTTAGTAAATGACAACTTAATTATGTGCATTCGTATGTGTGGGAGTTGTCGTGTAACACCCCAAACTTTTAGTATTTATTTAATTAAGTTGAATTTATGAGATTTTTATCTTGCTTTATGAATAACTGTTTAATCGT
This sequence comes from Liriodendron chinense, assembly GCA_003013855.2. Lineage (NCBI taxonomy): Eukaryota > Viridiplantae > Streptophyta > Magnoliopsida > Magnoliales > Magnoliaceae > Liriodendron > Liriodendron chinense. The sequence goes on from PVNU02002850.1 coordinate 1,981,792, forward strand.
AGGTGTTTCTAGGTGAATCCCTTTATTAAAGTTGCCTAAAATAATCCCTAGAGTAAGATGGATGACTTAGATTTTGTCAAACTTGATATTTTGAAATAATTTTAAAAATGCCACTTAGAAAAACCTCCGTTTTTAAGAAAATCTATTTTTCGTATTCCGTATGACTCAAAACTTTAAATGAAGCCTCCATGCTACATTTTAACCATCCACGACGAATTTCACCCTTTAGATCGTCCTAAAAAGGCCCTGATCGCAAATCAACCCTTTGTAGGTCACTCGAGTTTCAAATTGGTGTAAACCAAGTTTTTATACAGTTAAAATAGTGAGACCGACCTAGTGACGGGGGTGGATCTCATAAGAGAACCTCTTTGTGAACTCCACTCAAAATCAGCTCAAAACGGACAATTTTCGTAATTGATGAACACGTCTTCTGATTGTTCCTATACACGTTGTAATCACCTGTGTGGTTTCATGCTGTTATGAATCAGCGCCTAAACGTTCCAAGGAGTTCACTTTGTGCGTATGCCGCCCCACCTGTGGACCCCATCTTGATGATCCACTCCAACCATCGTGTTGACCACGTGGGCATCTACCCTTACACCAAAAATCTTCTTCATCCATTACTTGTGTTGCTCGCAGCGACCCTCCAAAGTTGATAAAAATTATAAATTGTACATTATATAAAACTTGATCGTTTAATCTGTAGTATGAAACAAACCTTGATCTGACCTAGTGGACCCCACCGTAAGACTTGTCTAACCCTTAACCAACCACCATCATGTTGAGAATCCCCAAAATAGGGTTTCCATTCTCAACAAATCTTATCTTTAAAAAATTTTCTATTTTGGTGGTGTCGCGCAAAGTAGCCACTTTGGTCTTCCGCACATTCTAATATGGGTCACATGTGAAAAATCCAAATCAACCATCTTGTCCCCACCATGGCCATCTTCTTATACCCCAAATATTTCTCCAATATAATTTGTGTGTAACCCGTAATCTTAGCCCAAAAATGATCGGTCTCATTATATTACAAAACTAGGCAGATTCACAACATTGCTGTATTTTGTGTATTGTGAGATCTCTAGAACTCCATCCAGGGATCTAGTCCGTCCATCTACTAGTCCTGGAAGTCCTTTATTAGATCTCTAAGTTTCGCACATTTCTGATGGGTAATGAGACTGTGAGAAGCATTAGAAGTCAGTCTATCTAAAAGGCTAACCTCCAATCCAAGTTGTATTAGGTGCACCCTTGTTATAATCCATTTTTAGAGTTTAACACCACCTACTTAAGCATCTTTTAGGGTTAATTGGGCATATTCAAACTTCCTCTTTTCATACCCAACCATCTAGAGAGAGAGAGAGAGAGAGAGCCCACCACTCTTTCATCATCCTTCTTCCATCTTCCGCATCGAGTTTGCTACAATTTCATCATTCTTCTCCAATTTGAGATTTTCTTCTAAAGTAAGTTGAGAACTCCTTTAAGCTTGGAATGATTTTTACATGATTTTGATTGTAGATGTTATGTCTCATGTGTTGCTATGTATTACTCTTGAATGTTTCTTTTCTTTTCACATGATGGTGTATTTATGATGTTATATGCATAGCAACTATCCCATGGGTTATTATGTATTTTGGTACTGAACTTGAAAAGAAAATCATTCAAGAGTAATATATAGTAACACATGAGACATAATAAAGATCTTGTTATTATGTATTTTGGTACTGAACGTGATGTGGATGAACCTTGATCTGTGGTGATGTATATCAGGACTACCCGGTTAAGAGGTTACCTTAACTTGAGACGGCACTATTAGACTATCCGGTTAAGTGATCACCCTGACCTGTAGTGGTGGTGATATCAGACTACTTGATTAAGTGGAGACTAAATTATTTTTTTCTATTCTTTAATTTTGTTTATGAATCCTCATAAGGTCATGGGTTAACATGTGTTGTCATGAACCTTAGTAGTGCGGCCTACTATCCTTGGTGGAGATGCAATGGGTTTGGCTACTTTGGTGTATGATGAACCATGGAAATGGTAATGGTGGTGATTAAGGTTGATTGCACATTAATCGATTGTGCGTAAATTGAAATTAATAAAGGGTTGGCTAATTTCATACATACAGTTGGTTCCATGTGGGTGTATGGAATTGGAAACATACTAGAGTGAGTTATTTCCCCCGTACACTGTCTCGTGAGTTTTGGGCTATGAGCATCCAACTTCTCACTTGATCGGGCAAACTTTATGGGCTTACATGTCCCAGAAACCCTAGTGGCATGTGGCTAGGTCTGACTAATTAAGGAATCATACGTCGGGTCATGCATAGCATGCATTGCATTAAATAAGTACTATGGTTATTTTGATATGTTTACATGTATTATTGTGCTAACCTTGAAAGAGTTCTTCACTAGACCGCTTTTGAAGGTTTTTTATTGAAAAACAATTTAGAATATGCAAGTGACGATCCACAGGAGCATGAGCAACAAGGAGATGACTACGAGAGCTTGTGGGAGCAGATGGCGGAGGACGAAACCCATGTGGCCTAAAATCGATTTGAAATTTCATAAGTTATAAGATATAATTTTGTGGTGGGCATAGTTAAATACAATGTAATATTTGACTTTTTGGATATGATAGTATCAATCGACAACTTAGTTTAGATATAATAGAATAATATGTATGTTTTTACCATTTTACTCCAATTATTGCGGAATGTGTATATTTATAAGTAAATATGTAGTAGGCATACCTTTTACATATTCTAAGTAACCTTTGGGAATTCAGCCGTCGTGTCATACATAGGAGCCGAAATCTCGGAGTGTTATATATCGCATGTTGTTTCTAGAGAAGGGTAGTCGTTCTTTGTTACATTCATTGATGACTTCTTTAAAAATGTTTAGGTTTATTGTTTGAAACATAGATCCGATGTATTTGCCACTTTTAAAATGTGGAAAACGATGGTTGAAAAACAATTAGGCCGAAAGGTGAAAGTTATGAGGACAAACCATGGTGGAGAATTTACTTAGAAAGAATTTAATCAATATTATAAAAATGAGGGGATATTAAGGCACAACAAAATGAGGAATATACCAGAGAAGAATAGTGTGGCTGAACGTATGAATCAGACTCTTTTGAAAAAAGCTTGTAGTATGTTAAGTAATTCTAGGTTCGACAAGGAATTATGAGCTAAATTCGTCTCTACAATCGACTTACTACTTTGTAAATTGATCTCCTTCTACAGCTATCGTTTGTAAAATTGTAGGAGAAGTACGAAGTGCTCAAGAAGTTGATTACTCGAGGCTGCGGAGATTTGGTCGTGATGCTTACTCTCATGTACCGTCAGTTGAGAAAGATACGCTAGACCAAATGGGTAAGAAGTATACTTTTGTCAGTTATGGTGATGAGGTGAAAGGCTATACACTATATGATCGGGTTTCACGAAAGATCATATTTAGTTGGGACATCAAGTTTGCTGAAGGTTCCTTGTTCTGAAAGGATGAGCATAAGGAAGCGAAAAAATCTATGGTTAATGTTGAAACAAACAAAGGTGAGACACTTGAAGAAGTTGAGCCATAGAAAGAGGTACAGGAAGAGGTGGAGCCACTATCTATAAGGAGAAATCTACCAAGATATTATAAGTTACAAGTTACCATTGAGATATAGGGATGACTCAAATGTTGCATTTGCTCTCATCACATATGAGAGGGGTCCGTTTACTTTTCAGGAAGCTCTATAAGACATAAATACAGAGAAGTAGATGATAATGACGTATGATGAGATGAACTATTTATACAAGAATGAAACGTGGGAGCTACCCATTGGGCGTAAAGCAATAGTTACAAGTGGATATATTGAAAGAAACATTATAGGTACAAAGCTAAATTGGTAGAGAATGGATATGATCAGAAGGAAAGTATCAACTTCAGTGAGATATTCACACTAGTAGTAAAATAGGTATTTAGTAGATTTATATTGACTTTGGTTACATAGTACAATCTGAAACTGGAACAATTAGATGTGAAGATTGCGTTTTTACATTGGGAATTAGAAAAATAAACCTGTATAAAGTAACCCGAATGGTTCCAGGTGCATGGAGAGAAGAATAAAGTTTGTAAGTTAAAGAGGTCATCATACGGCCTGAAACAGTCACATAGGCAGTGGTATAAGAAATTTGATTCTTTTATGTTAAGCCAACACTTTATCAAAAGTGAATTTGATTATTGTGTCTATTTCAGAGCACTAAGTGACAGGAAAATCATTATTCTAGTGTTGTATGTTGATGATATACTTATCGTCAGCAATAGCATATCTGAAATTAACATATTGAAGGCTCAACTATCCATGATATTTGAAATGAATGATCTGGGGGCTGCAAAAAATATTTTCGGCATCGATATATATAGAGACAGGAAAATGAAAAAGTTATGGTTATCTTAGGAGGAGTATCTTGAGAATGTCTTAGTCAAGTTCAAACTTGAAAAGGCTAAATCGGTTAGTATACCCTTCGTTACTCACTTTTGGCTTTCTTCGGAGTTATGTCTTACATCAGATGAAGAAAAGCGGTATATGTCTTGTGTGCTCTACTCGAGCGTTAGTGGCAGTCTTATGTACAACATGGTCTGTACTAGATTGGATATTTCATATGTGATTGGTGTTGTGAGCAGATATATGTAAAACCTCGATAAGCAACATTGAGAAGTACTAAAATGGTTACTTTAATACTACAGACTGTGTCTTGGTTTCCAGGAAATATGAGGAGAGACTGTTAGGCCATGTAGATGCGGATTGCATAGAGAATGTGGAAAATAGAATGTTAACTTTTAGTTACTCATTTGTATTATCAGTTGGAGTTATTAATTGGATGTCGAAGCTTCAATTTGCGGTTTCCCTTTCAAAGACCGAAGCTATATACATGGCAGTGGAAGGAAGCATTTAAGAAAATTGTTTAGTTGATGATGAATGAGTTAGGGTTTCGCAGGAAGTCGTACCTATATATTGTGACAATGAGAGCACAATCAGTTTGGCAAAGAACTCGTGTTTCATTCTCGGACTAAATATATTGATGTTCATCATCATTTTATCTGGCAGATGATAGAGGAATGTAATGTTACTCTTAAGAACATACACACTAGCATGAATCCAGCAAATATACTTACGAAAGTTGTTCTTGTAAAAAAGTTCAAGTTTTGCTCGACTTCTTTGGACTTGATAAAGAAGAAATAAAGATGAAGTGTGCACAAGAAGCGATGATGATAATCTGTGAAGATAATTAGAGATAATGTTAGCAACTTGGAGTAGTAGAGCTAAAGGATTAAAGCCATAATGGAGATTATTGATCGAGTGCCTTTAATCTTAATGCAATTGGAGACCTATCGATTCGATCGATGGTCCTATCAATTTGATCGAGTAATTTGAGTAATTAAAGATTGCTCGTTGTAGGTTTTTTGTCATTATCGATTCGATCAATAGAGGTGTCGATTCAATTAACAATATGTCGAGCCGTGTCGATTTGATCGACAATCTGATTACCAGCTGTACGTGTAAGTTTTTAAAAAATACGGGTTTTATTTCCTAATCTTGTACGGGGGTATATATGTGAATCTCTAAGCACGATTAGAGTGTAAAAGGGAGAAACTAGATGATTTCTATAATTTTACAAGAGAGAAAGGTAGGGTTTTCGTATTTTGTAAGTTGTTTCATCTCTTGTAACTTTCTGATATAACGGAACATTGATTGTCACTTTGTGCCATAGTTTTTTCCCCCAAGGATTTTTCGCGTAAAATTCTCTATGTTCATGTGTATTCGAATTTTTCGTTCTCTATTGCGTGTTTAATTCTTTCTAAGGTTGCTTCTGCTCTTAACGACTTATAGAGTTTATAAAATTATGTAAAAGATGTATATGGCTTAGGAAACTATGTAAAGTAGTTACATGTAGTTAGGAAATTATGTGAAGCATAATTACCTCACTTAATAAGAAAGCTACCTGAAGTGGCTACATGTAGTTAGGAAGTTACACAATTGAATGTGGCATGTGGAATCCTAGTTAGTACCTTATGCAAAGATAGGGGCTATAATTAATTTGATAAATGTCTTATATTACTCTCTTTCAAATACGTTTGTGTGACAAAGCCAAATTTAATAAGAAAAATAGCAAAAAGTAAAATAGGGACTTTGTAAAGATGTCATTAAGTTGGTAGCAAGAAAAAACAAATTGAGTGTCGACATATGAATTTTGGTAATTAACCAAAACAAGCTTACATGCATCTGATGGCATCATTGTGTCACATCGACTCAGTTCTAGCACTTATACACCTAACAGTAACATCAACTTGTCGCGACGAGGAAGCGAGGAACCAATAGAAGACTCTTTACCCTACAAAAATTCATTTACGCCGTATGTCGAGACCTTTGGGCCTTAAACTACTAAGGCAAACACAGAGACCCAAGCCTCCAAGCATTAGAAAAATTGGACACATATGACTATAAGTACTTCCAACACTCATGAGAGAATGGGCACAAGAAGAGAGACAAAACAATAAAAAGATTGAGATCAACACAAGAGAGAAGGACAAAGCAGGACATGAACTTTGAAACTTCAAGCATAAATGCTTATAAGGTGAGCCTCAATTGCTTGAACATTTTATCCCCCTTTATTGGGATGACTTTATGCTATGCGCTAGAGACCCAAATAAAGGGAGAGGCCTTATGCCATGTGCTGGGACTTCATTTTACAAGCTTTAATACTAAGCCCCACACACTAATATTAGATCAAGTTATGTGCTTAAGTGTTAACCCATCAACAACATTTGTCCATAAGTGCAGAGTTTTTCATTTTCTTACCATAAAAACGTTGAGGGTAGATATATCTTAAATTCTATATTCATCAATGACATAGAGCCTTATATTTGTCATGGTGTTAACCAAATCAAAACGTTGAGAGTAGTCATTAAATAAATGGTTAATCTAGTAAAAGACCATTAAAATGTGGTGAAGTGGATTATTTATCACTTGAAGGATACTCCTTATGCAACTATTTGTTATAGTGACTAAAGCATAGAGGTGTTTTATTTTTACCAGTAGTGCGGTAGTTGGATATCAATATTATAATTAGTGGTGACTTCATTTTTTTTTTTTTTTTTTTTTGTGATGGCTTTGTTTACTATGGAAGCAAAGTACAAATGAGCCATACAAGCGTACAAGAAAGACATTCACTACGTGAAAAAGCGCTAAATTCGACTCCGTAATTCGACGGTCCCTAACCGTCGAATTTATTCGACGGTCCTGAACCGTCGAATATAACGCGCGAAAAAATTCGACGGTCCGGACCCGTCGAATTAATGACCTGAAATTCGACTGTTACTGACAGTCGAATTAGCTCAGTCGAAATTAACACTAGAAAAAATTCGACGGTTCAAAGACGTCGAATTTAAGACCTGAAATTCGACTGTTGCTGACAGTCGAATTAGCTCAGTCAAATTAACGCGCGAAACAATTCGACGGTCCATAACTGTCGAATTTAGGACCTAAAATTCGACTGGTACTGACAGTCGAATTATCTCAGTCAAAATTAACAAGCAAAAAAAATTCGACGGTCCAAAGACGTCGAATTTATGGCATTAAATTCGACAGTTAATGACCGTCGAATTAGCACAGTCGGAAATTAGCGCGCGAAAAAATTCGTTTACGCGCCAAAAAAATCGACGGTCTAAAGCCGTCGAATATAGCGCTTTTAAAACGTCGACGGTCTAGAACCGTCGAATTCTTGAAAATCCAACATCAAAAAAGATTATGATTTAAAAAAAAAATAGCTAACGTTAAAACAAAGAAAACTAGGATTTTGGAAAAAGAAAATAAGCGATATTTGAGAAAAATTGAGATTTAAAAAATCACTTGGGTTTTGACATAAAAATTAACATTTTGAATAAGGAAATTAAATATTTTAAAAAATTTTGATTTTGAGAAAAGAAAAGGTTTATAAGTTTGAAAATTATTTGGCAATGTTTGGAGAAAAATAGATTTTGAAAAAAAAACAATTGAAATTTAAAAAAAAAACATTTTAAAAAATTACATCTTGAAAAAATTGATATGTTTGAATAGAATTGATAAATTTGAAAAAAAATGTTTTATGATAAGTTTGAAAATTTTCAAAAGTTTGGAAAAAAAAAAAAACAATTGGGATTTTAAAAAATACTGAGATTTTGAAAAAAAAATTGAGCTTTTTAACAAAATTGAAATGTTTGAAAAAAATATTTAAAAATATTTTTTTGAGATTGAAAAAAATTAAGAAATTTGAAATGAGTGGACAAAATTTACTAGTAGACATTTATTGAATGGTTGAAAATTAAAAATTACAGTCATTGAGTTTATCATATTGGTTTATGCATACCCACAAGTTAATTCACTTGTACAAAAAATGAGGGCCTAAGTATAATGATGTGTAATTACAAGAATAACTTATAATGATGAGATTGATTAAATTCTATAATCAGGTAATCGTAAAGTTGATCTGAAAGGTCAAATATATTTGGAACGTGCTGAATAGGTTATAGAACAAAATTCAGCCCAATCTGATATGAAACGAATTAGATCCGTCCAAAACACTCTTTAAATGGGCACGATTAGTTTGTCTAGATCTAGACAGATTTTGGACAATCTGATCGGTCAAGATTGAATAGTAAATGACTTTAGACGTTTAGATTAAATTTTAGTCAAATCTAACTGTTGGATTGCAAGATATGACCCATCATATTGTTGATCAATTTTGTCCGCCTAATATCTTTCTCATTCGAAATCCGATCAAGGTGAGTAGTGACTAGTCAAATCGAAGATATTGATGAGTAGAATAAAGTAATTACTGGATCAAAATTCTAAATTGATCCAAATATTTTGTTCAAAATTGCATTGGGACTTGCTGACCTTATGAAAATCCAAGAAATGTGCAGTCATTGGACCCTAAACTCTAATTTAGTTGTTGAGATTTAGATTTTAAGTCTTGAGATTTGGTATGGCATCATAAAATGATATTTAAGAATAGATGAACGGGATATAATATACATAAAATATTTCAACTTGGTACTCACACGGTTAAAGTAGTGTGCATGGATTGGCTAGTGACCCTGACTAGCCACTAGTTAGTACTGATCGGTGCTTTATGGGCCCTACCATGAAGTATGTGTTTTATCCACACCATCCATACATTTTTTCAAATTATTTTATGGTATGAGCCCAAAATTGAGATAGATCCAAATCTAAAGTGGACCACATCATAAGAAATAATGGTAATTTAGTGCCTCACCATTAAAAATTCCAAATTGCCTGTCTCAAGTGTACCATTTCTATGGTTCCACCATAATGTATGTGTTTCATTCACGCCATCTATACATTTTCCCAGATCATTTTATGGTATGAGTCCAAATCTCAAGTAGATCTAAATCTCGATCAGATGGACCCAATCACAAGAAACAATGTTAATTAAATGTCCACCATTAAAAGCTTCTTCGGGGCCACGGAAGTTTTGGATGAAGCTGATATTTGGACTTTTGCCCTATTTAAGAGGTTGGATGTCAAATAAACATTACAGTGGGCCCTATGAGGTTTTCAATAGTGGACATTCAATCACTAATGTTTTCTCTTGGTGGTCCACTAGTGGGTGTACGTTACCGGCCCCTACCTTGATGTATTTTTTGTATATCCCTGTCCATTTGTTTTTCTATATAAGTTTAGGACGTGATCCAAAATGATAAGAAGATCCAAATCTCAAGTGGACCATACCAACGGAAATTAGAGTGATGAATAATCATTAAAAACATTTTGTGGACCACAAAAGTTATAGATCAAGCTCATCTTTAAATTTTCGCTTCATCCAGACCTTATTTACATTATCAAGAGATTGGATTGCAAATAAACATTACCAAAACCTTACGATGGGGCTCTTTTGAATTTTTAATGGTGTGACACTCACACTCAATCAGAACTCTTTCTAGTGGTATGGTCCACTTGATATTTGGATTTTCAAGATAAGAATGGTTAGAGGTTAGATGATTCTGGCGACGGTCCACATTCAATTGAAAAAGAGGTAATGAGTACCTGTGTATCATCCACCACTCTGCCGGAGTATCAAAATCACTCTTTGTTAATAGTATAACCATCTTTCCTTCTCCCTCTCAAAACCGGAAGCGGATTGCATATTGAGTAACTCCGCACGCTAGCTTGCGGAGTAAACTCTGTGGGGCCCATAGTGATTTACGTATTTTATCCACTCACCACAAGAAAAGTGTGAACTGAATGTCTACCATTGAAAAATTCTCGGAGGACACAAAAGTTTTGGATCAAGCTGATCTTTATATTTTCCCTTCATCAAGACTTTATTGACATTATCAAGAGCTTGGATTGCAAATAAACATTACAAAAACCTTACGGTGGGCTCTTTGGAATTTTTAATGGTGGGGCACTCAATCACACTATTTCTAGTGTTATGGTTCACTTGAGATTTGGATCTACATAATTTTTGGAACACTATCCTAAAATGGGATGTAGAAATAGATGGACGGCATGGATATACAAAATATCATCCATGTGGGCCATATGGTGGGGGTAACACCCACTAAGCTGTTCCTGGGGTAACACCTAATTCACGCCCCCTGGAAGCATATTGAGTACTGAGTAACTCCGCACGCTAGCGTGCGGAGTAAACTATGTGGGGCCCATGTGATTTACGTATTTTATTCACTCCGTCCATCCATGTTAGCAGAAAATTTTAGGTATGGTGCCAAAAAATGAAACATATCAAAATCTAAAGTGGACCACACCACAAGAAATGTGTGAACTAAATGTCTACCATTGAAAAATTCAGGATCGACACAGAAGTTTTGGATCAAGCTGATATTTGTGTTTTCCCTTCATCCATATCCATGTGATCTTATGAACAGGTTGGATGACAAATAAACATCACTGTAGGGCCTGGGAAGGTTTTAATGGTGGAAATCATTATTCCCACTGCTTCTCGTGGCATGGTCCACTTGAGTTTTGGATATGCTTAAAATTTGGGGTCAGCCACTAAAATGAGCTGGAAAAACATATGGACGGAACAGATAAAACGCATACATTCTAGGTGGGCCCAACTTAGTTTACGCCGCACTTATGAACGGAACAGATACAGCATGCACGCAATCTCTCAAAACCCCCCTCTTCCCCTCTTTCTTCATTCTCTAAACTCTAATCTAGCCATTGAGATTTGGATTTTAAGTCTTAAAATTTGGTATGGCATCATAAAATGATATTTAAGAACAAATGAACGGGATAAATATAAATAAAATATATCAACTTGGACTCACACTGTACACTGTTAAAGTAGTGTGCATGGATTGGCTAGTGACCTTGACTAGCCACTGGTTAGTGATTGGTACCCTATGGGCCCTACGATGATGTATGTGTTTCATCCACACCGTCCATACATTTTTTTCATATTATTTTATGGTATGAGCCCAAAATTGAGATAGATCCAAATTTAAAGTAAACCACATCACAAGAAATAATGGTATATAATTTAGTGCCTCACCATTAAAAATTCCAAATTGCCTGTCTTAAGTGTACCATTTATGTGGTTCCACCATAATGTGTGTTTCATCTACGTCATCCATACATTTTTCTAGATCATTTTATGGTACAAGTCCAAAACTGAGGTAGATCCAAATCTTAGGTGGACCACATCACAGGAAACAATGTTAATTGGACGCCCACCATTAAAAGCTTTGTAGGGGCCATGTAAGTTTTGGATCAAGCTGATATTTGTTTTCCCCCTACATCCAGGTTTGTATGACCTAATCAAGAGGTTGGATGTGAAATAAACATTACAGTGGGCCATAGGAGGTTTTCAATAGTGGACATTCAATCACTACTGATTTCTCATGGTGTGGTCCACCTAAGATTTAGATCTACCTCATTTTCGAAATCTAGCCTAAAATAATTTTTAATAAATTAATAGACGGCATGGATGAAACAGATACATCATGGTGGAGTCCACAGACACGTGGCAGCGTCATTGGCCAAAAGCCACGTGTGTGGAAAACGCACACCGTGTGCGGACGTGAAAAAAGAATAAAAAATATAGAAAGGGATTTCTCCCTCCCTCTCATCTCCCTCTCTCAGTTCCCTCCCTCTCACAGTCCCTCCCTCCCTCTCACGCTCCCTCTCCTCTCCCTCTCTCGGCTCTCTTTCACAAACCCTTTCAGAAAGGTATGGATTCCCTTTCATTTCTTCTTTTAATCAACACTGCAAGAAAGAGGTCGATCCACTGTTTAGGTTAGCCGTTCAATGCTTTGAACGGTGTGGCCCGTCAAGTGAGTGGACGGGCCTGACTTCTTTTAATCAACACTGCAAGAAAGAGGTCGATCCACTGTTTAGGTCAGCCGTTCAATGCTTTGAACGGTGTGGCCCGTCAAGTGAGTGGACGGGCCTGATTTTTGCCCCAGGTTATCTTCATGATGTGGTCCACCATCATCATGGTGGACCCCAAGCATGAATGTGTCCCCAATGCATTCCCCACTTATGATGTTTTCTTGAATTGGAAAATGTAAGAGCATCATGGTTGGGTCCCAATCCTCGGCTCTTCCACGAGACGCGGATTGGGTCCTTCCCCTGAACGGACTCATCTAGACAGGATCTCTGTCGGCCTCACTTTGATGTATGTGATTTATCCATCCATCCATTTTGGGGGATCAGTTTGTAGTATTTGCCCAAAAAATAGGTAGATCCACCGCCCAATTGGATCTGTTAACAGAGGAGTTAACAGAGATGCCCTGGCCCGATAGAGAACGGTTTGTGAAAGAAATGTACGGGTGAGAAAAACTTGGATGAAGTATCTTAACCCGTCCATCTGTTTCAAATATATGGGCCCACGTGATGAATGGACCGGATTTGTTTTTGGGGCAAGAGTATCTATTGGATCAGGATACCTTTATGTATGGCTGGGATTTCGCGCCTATAACACCTGGGTGCGAGATCTAATCCATCCAACAGCGATGTACTGTTTTCTGTCCTGTCTAAAAGGTTGGCCAACTGATGGATGGCTGGGATTATGCAGCTATCTGCTATATTGACACATTTGGGAACGTGTATATGATCTGTCCTGAATAAATAAGCGGTTTGGAATAAGCGATATGCGTCGTAATGAATGGTTGAGGTAATATCAACGGTCTGGATCATCGAATCACGTGCCTACTTGGACAGAATGGATGTATCTGTTTCCTTAAAAGATAACCTTTTAGTAGCCTTTAAAGATTATCTGTCTGCCTTTAAAGATTTGGTTGTGTTATTTCAGTTTTCACTGTTATCGTGGATAATAGCTTTGTTTGCTGTGTAGTGATTGCAATTTATGTAGAGGATTTGTTCAACGTGCTTTTAAGAAGTAATTATGCCTAGTAATTTAAAAACTGCTTGTTCAGGAAGGAGTGTTGAACTCTCCTACAAGGTTTCAATAGTGTCCCCATCCCTATTGTTCCCTGTGCTGTGGCCCACCGGAGTTGTGGTTTGGGCTGACTTCTGGCCCAATGGTCAGGGGGTGCACCTGGTGGACAGTGGATGTTGTACAAATAACAGTGGGCCCCATAGATCTCAGGTGGTGTAGCTGCAACCAAAAACATCTGTTGTCAAGGATTCCGATCTGTATTGTGTTGGTTTAATGCTGACTTGGGGATCGCCAAAACCACCTGAAAAAATCAAAACAGGATCAGGCCGAATGCTCTCAATTAAATAACATTGTACAACATCCAAATGGGCCTTAGCTGCTGTTCATGTCATCATCATCATCAAACTGCTTTCTTACTTCTCAGGAGTAAAGAATTTTGAATTTCAATTTCTTTCAATTCTTGAAGCACCACATGATAATATATGAACACATGGATCCAATCGCCGGTCATCCGCTAGCAGGGCCTAAAATCTCACTATCACACCTGTTATGACAGCCATTACAAAGGGAACAGTCGGTATACATTCAGCTCTGTAACAAAAAAAAAACACTAGTTAAATAACAAGAGCCATTATTTTGTCAATTAACTCCCATTATTCACTCAATAGAAGTTGTTACAAAACAGAATACGGGTATTTATGCACACCAGTTTTCATGTGGCGCCATGAAATCATGGACTATATAAGACTGCTTTTCCGTGAAAAGAAAAGAAAAGAAAAGAAAAGAAAAGAAAAAAAGAATTGCTTTTCCATGTACCCGACAATTTCCACAAATCTTTTTTTAATATCACTAGGGGTATGACACATGCAATGCATGTGGATGGAGAGAGGAAGGAAGATCCATTAGCAATCAAACTGCTAGAAAGACTGTTAGCATTTGATCCAAAGGATTGGCCAACTGCCGAAGAGGTTAGTTTCTGACAGGATATCATTTTTCTATTAGATTTTAGAAATGCCTAGCTAATTGTTTCTGGATTTGTGTTGTCTGTTGTTTTGGAATCTTTTTCTGTTCTGAAGAATACCGGAGCTTGAGCTCATTTCATGTTTCCTGATCATCGAAATCTGATATAGTGACATTCTTGTAGAACTTTGATATAAGCCCACACATATGAACCAGGCAGCTCATGTTCATGTGACACATGTGCCAGCATGACCATTGGTATTTGATCCAATCCATTTATTAGAGTGCTACTGTGTAGATAATCTCGCCCAAGAATCAGGTTGGCCCTCTCATCAGGTGGGCAGCAGTTTACAAAGCAAATGATGGCTGGGAATTTGGCTGATTTTTTTTAAACTGTCCAACTACTTTTAGCATCCTGCTGAATGGGCCAGGTCTATATTTGGGTGAGAGCATCTAAATGGTCAGATCCACCTGATGGACGGCTTGGATATTGCACCAGTTGGCCATGCTGTCATATTAAGAGGATATTGCAGTTGATGGCCATGCTGTCATATGATGGTATTGCATCTGTTGGTCCTTCTGTCATATGAATGGAGCATGGAGATTTTATTTTTCTCTCCTGCTTGTATATTCTGTTGATATTTATCCTTCATTGGGGATGTTTGTGTTTGTAATACACAGGCACTGGCTGATCCTTACTTCAAGGGCCTGGCCAAAGTGGAGAGAGAACCATCTTGTCAACCGATCTTTAAGATTGAGTTTGAGTTTGAGCGGCGTAGGGTGACAAAAGAAGACATTAGGGAACTTATATTCCGGGAAATACTAGAGTACCATCCTCAACTGCTTAAGGACTACCTCAAAGGAACTGAAAGGACAAACTTCCTCTATCCAAGGTTTTATTACTGCCTGCTTGGTTTTCATATTTCGCATGATGTCGCTGAATGATGTTTTCTTTTCTATTGTTAGATTCATTTTCTGTATATTGTTCCTGTGCAGTGCCATTGATCAATTTCGGAAGCAGGTTGCTCATCTCGAGGAAAATGGTGGTTAAAGTGGGCCAGTGATTCCATTGGAGAGGAAGCATGTTTCCCTCCCAAGGTAAATCCTGTTGAACTTTTTCTTTTTGTATTGGACCATCCAAGATTTTTGACGTTTGTGGGGAGGGGAATTGTTTCTAGCCACATGCATTGGTCAATTTAAATGAAGTGTGGACAAGGTGATGCCACAATGTTCTTTTGATTTTGATTGATGGGTTCTCTCAAGGATTTCCTTATTCAAGTTTTCAAGGCCAATGCCAACTTTCTTGTTTATTATGAATATGAGTCCTTTGCTGTACAGAAAAATGAAATAAAATATTAAAAACCATCAACAGATACAGATTGCCCAATACATACTGAGGATTATATTGCCTCCAACCACCCTAAACCTGCAATACCTTCTTGCATAGGTTAATGCAGACATGACAGACATGGAGCTGAGTGCATACATTTTATACATGCATGCTCATACCCCCTACATGTAGAAGAGGCTGATTGCCATGCAGCTTGTTGCATTTTTCAGTTTCCCTTGCCATCCTTTAGTTTGTCAAATGTTATGGGTTGATTCCCATACTCTGTTGGTTAATTTGAATTAAAGGTTGTCCTATGCCACCAACGGGCTGTAGCATGCCTTTAAACAAGCTTCTTTCATTGATTTGCTCAAATCTTTTATCATCGTTCAATTACTGATTGGCTATTTTATTTGCAGATTTACAGTTGTCCATTCAAATACAATCCCCCCAAGAGAACAGCCAATTTTCGCTTCATGCAAAGATCGGCAAGTCCCAGAAGAGTCATGCAAGAACTCTAGGGACACAGATGCAGTGGCTGGTCATCCACCGAGAACTTCACAAGCACCACAGCGGATCCCACTGGGTATGTATGATTCCCCTTTTTGAAGGATATTTCCACTTTTTCTGTTCTAAAGGAAAATGAAATATCAGGTCCTGACCCTCTAGGTGCAAGATTCTCTAGAATGTAAGTTTGCTGAAGTGTAAATTCCATAAATGTGGGGTTTGTAGTTCAGTTATCCGGACCGCTGATTTGATGGGGCTGACCCTGAAAGAGTCTGCAAGATTGGAAGATTTTAACACTTCAATCTTTGGTACATATTATTCAGCCGAATTTGCACTGTTGCTGTATTTTTCCAGCCACTGCCTATTTCTAGGCACTGATTTAAGGGCTACGAACCTTTAACCTGGGAGATTCTTTTGCTCCTCCCCTGATCAACTTTGGACTCTTGGAGCCGTCGATCGGTGATTGAAGAGAAACCCAAGAATAAGGTGACTATACATGGTTCATTGAATTAGTGGATTGGATTAAAGATCTATTGAGGTGCTTGATTTTTCGTTTATTTTTTTCTTAAGATTTAGGATTTTGATTTGTTTTGTAGTTGATTACACTCAAAATCGAGCTAGAACGGATGAATGATGAGAATCGAAAGCTGAGAAGCATGTTGGATGAGATAACGAACAACTACGGCACTCTGCAGAATCAGATAATTTCTGCAATGCAGCAACAAGCGGGCAGGATCGAGCAAGAACAGGTCATTTTTATTGATAGATTAGTGAGAGATTAGATTAGGTTTGTGGTCCTAATTGCATGAACATGGTCCTTGATGGAATTGTTGTGAACTTTTAGGTGCAACCTTGAAAAAATAGAGACTTTTCTTAGTAAGAATAAACAGAAGCCTGATTTCTTTGAATTGAAAAACTGTGCTTTTGGATCCATTTCAAACCGTAGATTCTTTTCAGACTTTCACAGCCTTTGATTAGTGGCTTTTATGCAAGAAAACATGTGGCCATGTGCATCTCTCCAACCATAGGAGCCGACGGATCAACTGTGTTCAAAATCTGAAAGTGTACAATCGAAGTTTTTAATCGTACGTAGCTTTTTACTTGGATAAATGTGTAAATATGTCTATTATCTAACTTTGTCAATTGAAGGTGTGTTTGGATGCACTATCCAATTAAATTGCAAATTATTATTAGTTCAATAAAGTGGAAAAAAACCCAATTGTATTTTCCATCTAACATGCTCATACATAACTGTTTTGATTCATGGTTGCTTATACAGGCTCCATAAAAAAGATGGCTGAAAATGAGGACATTCAGCCGTGGGTTTTCTTCTTCTTTTCTTAGCTTAGCTTATATTGTTGTATTTTCAAGTTACCAGGTGTCGTGTACTCCTTTCATATAGCTCATGCATATTATATTAAGAATATTCCCTGCAATACCAGGTGTTGTGTGGCTGATTTGTTCCGACTAGATATGTCAATAAAGTTTGTACCACTAAAAGTGATCTGTTTTGCTCAATTGCAAATAATAGCTGCTTGTACAGGTTGTGTTTCAAACTACCAATATATAAGAAAATGACCAGTGTTTAGAAACTGCCTTAGGCATTGGTCTGAGTTTCAGGATCTGCATTAATTGAAGCCTTTAACCAACTAGGAAGTGATAAGCCTTTGATGATGGGATTGTACTTGTATATTGTGTTAGTAAATGTTGTAGTTTTCTAAATTATTTATGAATTACAGATTTACAGGATGTATTGGGGCACAACCTTCATTAAATCAGGTTATTTTTTTTTTCATGCAGACATAAATTCAATTGGTTGATGGTATATTGTAAGTTGATTGTACTCTTTGGTACATGTGGAGAATGTGGTTGTGGATTGTTTGTATTTAAGGAGGATTGTGGTTTCGGAGGATTGTGGTTGCAGAGGTTTGTAGTTGTGGAGGATTATGGTTGCGGAGGTTTGTGGTTGTGGAGGATTGTGGTTGTGGAGGATTGTGGTTGTATTGTGTTGGTTATGTGATGTGATTGTGGAGGATTGTGTTGGTTATGTAATGTGAATGTGGTTGTATTGTGTTGGTTATGTAATGTGAATGTGGTTGTATTGTGTTGGTTATGTAATGTGATTGTGGAGGATTGTGTTGGTTATGTAATGTGATTGTGGAGGATTGTGAATGTCGTGTTATGTATGTGGAGGATTGTACTTGTACATTGTGTTAGTAAATGTTGCAGTTTTCTAAATTATTTACGAATTACAGGATGTATTGGGGTAAAACCCCTACCAAAATACAGGTTATTTTTTTTTCCATGCAAGCAAAAATTCGACGGTCTAGGACCGTCGAAATTTCCTATAATTTTTACCCAGAACGGCGGCTTAGGACCGTCGAATTTATTTCTCGACTGTCCAGGACCGTCGAAATTTCCTATAATTTTTCCCAGAAACGGCGGGTTAGGACCGTCGAATTTTTTCCGACGGCTAGCAGCCGTCGAAATATTCTATGATATTCGAACCGTACACGACGGTTATGGACCGTCGAATTTCTTTCGACGGTTCACAACCGCCGATTATGCAAATACGAGTTCGACGGGTGTGGACCGTCGATCGCGGACCGTCGAAATTTTTCGACTGTCATGGACCGTCGAATATTAACCGACGGGTAAGAACCATCGAATGTTAACCGACTGACCGTCGAATTTTAACTGACGGTTAGAGACCGTCGAATATTAATCGACGGTTATGGACCGTCGAATTTTTTTCTATACTGGCTGATCTACGACGGCTTTTTTCGACGGCGCGGACCGTCGAATTTTCGGAAATTCGACGGCTTTGGACCGTCGAATTTAGCTCTTTTTCACGTAGTGATTTTGCTAAAGAGATTGTTATAATAATTAAAATTTAAGAAAAAAAAGTGGTAAAGATTCACTTTGAAAGTCAGAGTGCATCATACTTTGAAAAAATTCAATATGTTTGCACCAAATATATTACGATAAAATGTCATTTTATTTATTACATGGTAGAAGATTGATAAATTTCTTTATAGAAGATTCACACAAACAATTACGTAGCAGATATACTCATGAAGCCTATTATAAAGAAGAAGTTTAGACTTCTTTTAGGCTTATTGTCATCTGAAAATTTCTGATAATTAGACAACTATTATTGAGAGTATTTTTTACACTATTAAAGAATCTAGTTGTTAAGTGAAAGAATAATAAAGCAGTGTAAAGTAGATATAAGTTTCACACATAAAGATGTTTCCTCTCTTTCCTTGTGTGTAAATGTGTAAAATATAGTTTTAGGAGACTTTGTTCAATACTCTCTCTTGTCATGTTCTACAGAATCAAAACACATATAGAGAGAAATGAACTTCTTGTAATTTCTAGGTGAGAGATTCATTATACAGTGTAAGAGTGGGAGAGAAAGGTAAGCCTTGTATTCTTAGTTTCTCTTATTTTAGTGAAAACTAAAGCTTTATATCATTGTCCCTAGACGTAGGCATATATATTGCCGAACTATATAAATCTTTGTGACTTCTATATCTTGTTTTTTTATTTGCCTTTTGAGTTGGTTATTGTTTTCTTTTGTAGTATTGCTTCACTTGCATCGGTTGTGCATGCGTAGTGTTTTATTTTCAATAATTCCTTTATTTTGTGTGTTTTATCTTTGTCACTTATTTCCACTCACCACCAACCTTCTTTAGCGTCTTGTTTTTTACAATTCAATACTATTTTCATCTTTGCATCCATTTATGTGGATTGAAGCTTCGTATCTTCTAGAAGAAGAATAAAAGGTCACTCAACATTGGAGACCAATCACATGAAAATACTAAAATTGCTCTCCAAACCATATTTCTAGAACTCGGTGGCTCAACGTAAAACATAGATAAATCAACCAATTGATTGGGCTATTTTCTAGATGCAGTTATCTTTCAACTCCCCTTACCCACCCACCCTTAGACTAGGTTGGCTTAAATGTAGTCACTCAATTAGGATGTGCACTTCTTTGGAAAAATGGAGGTCAAAATTTTGGCAAAATTAGGCCATTTAAACCTCCACAAGGAACCCTAACAATGGCCAATATATATATGGCTCCATCTAAAATTTAGAATGAACATTTGACCATAAAACCTGGCCGAGATTTGACCAAAGGAATAGTCCAAATTGGTCCTGATTAATGACTACTGGAACTAGCTCAGGACACACAACCGAGTGACTGATGAAATCTGGGCCAGGAACAGTCCATGGTGATCAGTTCGGAAGCTTCGAGGGGCCCCAGTTTAAGGGCTCGAAACGTCCCAATAGGAATAAAGCAAAGCATGAACATCAAATCACGGTCCACATTGGTTGTTCCAACATTCTCAATGGCCTCTGAGACTTTTGGATTATATCACCAAATTGCTCTTAGATTTCTGTTGTAATTGGCTGAACAATTTGCACAGACAACATGTCCGGACGCTAAAATTCATTTTGGTATAATGGGCATGAAGACCTGTAGGTCATGAGTTACTTTAGAGCTGATTTTGATCCTTCTCTAGTTGTTATTAGGTAACCCTCTAATTCTTATTAAGGGCAAAATAGTGGTGGTTACAGCATGCTATAAAATGGGTCCTTGGGAACCTATGAAAAAACTTGCAAGGGTTACTGGAAAACCTAATTCACAATTAGTGATTGTCGGTCTGCAACACGGATTGCCTTTCTGGCTTCGATTATTGAAGCATCAGTGGCATCAGAGCATCACGGTTCACTCAGGATGTGTCCACTAGAGCATTGGCACGGCCCACTCATTTCTTATGGCTTCTCTGATCACCTCCTACCGTCTGTAATATTGTAATGTGATTGCTCCTCTCACATTGTAAAACAATACAAACACACAGTTAAGAGGTCACTAATGCTAGTCACTTCATGGCCCTTGTGTGGGGTGTCTCTTTTCTAATTTTTTTCATTTTTTTTTTCATTTTTCTTATTTTTTCCTACTTTTTCTTTTTCCTCCCTTGGGCTTGGGATGTGGGTCTTTTCTTTTTCTCTTTCTTTCCTATGAGCCTGTCCCCTTTTATCATTTCTCTTATGGGCTTTCACCTTGGGTAAGTAAGAAAAGAGTCACTACTCTCTTGTTTTCCCCAAAATAATAATAATAATAATAATAATAATAATAATAATACTAATCACATTGCTCAGAATCCAGTTCTAATAAAGAAATCCATTGAGCAAAATTGTTTCTGGATTCAATGATAATTTTTTTTCTCAGCAGAATCATTAGCACATCTTCCTTATGGATCGACTTTTCACAGCGGCACTGAAAACCATTGTTGGAAATTGACTGTTCAACTCATCCAACGGGGACCAGTGTTGGAAATCAACGGTCACCCAAATAACCGGGCCCAAAACCCACCGTTGCGACCACCTTCACCAACCTTTCTTCATTTTTGTCGGTCTCTATCACCTAAAGAGAAGCAGATGGTTCGGTTTTTTTCAAGTCATTTAGTGCTCATTACCTACTCAGTTGGCACACATTCAGACCCAAGCCCGAACCGTCCCAGTCACCTAAAGCATATAGGCTCCAAGCTTATGTCAGAGATTAGACAATATCTCTGGTCCTTACGCAGTCAGGCCCGATCCAAGCATGAGCCCAAAAGGCCCAAACTAGAGCACAATCAAGCCAGCCCAGATAAGAGCCCAAGCCCAAATTGAATGGTACCATTGAATCAACCGTCCCCACCAACAAATGGAACAATCCCATAGTCATTAAGAGGTCTATACTTGTATATCAGAGACCCACTTGTAAGCCCACTTCGAAAGGTATGTTTTGTATAGGTCTTAGATATCTTTGTGATTCATCACGACTCAGATTTTCAATCCGTTTAAACCGTTATGAAGATAAGATCAGGTATCTATGTAAAGGATGGCAGTGAAGTTATGCTGTTTCTAATCTCGTATCTCCCATCTTCATTTAAGTGCTTGACCTGATTTTGGACTTAGGCCCATTCGTGCATCAGAACCCAAATCTGGACAGCTTGGATTTGATAAAGGACTACAGTTGTCCAGCCAAGAGATTTGCATGGGCAATAGTGGTCGTGGAATTAAAGACCTTAAAATAAAAAAAAAATAAAAAAAAAATCAGAGAGGGGGAGAGTGGCCTAGATTTTTCAAGAGGCCCACTTCAGGCTTTTTGCTTTGTTTTATTCTTTTCACCCAAATGAGTTAGCCAGGTTGCATCAGCCACTCACCTGTCTGCACGCATGCATGTGCACTCTTATAAGCAGTAGATTTGTGCTCGCTCCTATTTTTGGGCATGAAATTCACGTGGGTTAAGCCCATATCGTGTACCTAGTGCATGGATAAGATGTGATGGTCCACATACACGAGTGTCTGATACTAGTTAATGCGCAAGGACCCTATGATGCATGGACATAAATGTGGACCCATCTATGAATATATGGGTATTTTACATGTGTGATATATGCTGTGTGTGAACGCAAAGAACCGTGATCAATATGCATGTTGTATATTGACCTGCTGCAAGGATTTTTTATTTTGTTTTTGGTTGGCCAAGTGATATTTTCACACGTGTCTGTGCCTACATGTCTGACCGGTGTGAACGCGTTTATATGCTCCTGTTCATGCTTTTTTTTTTTTTTTAGTGCATGTACTTCTCATGCGTGACCTTCCCTCATAAATGAGGACTCGGATTGAGCAGTGGCCTCTACAGTACCCACTTCGGTGCTAGTCGGTGCCAGAAAAGCTGTGGGCCCCACCATGATGTATGTGTTTTATCCACGCCGTCCATCTATTTTGCCAGATCATTTTAGTTTATTGGCCCAAAATTGATGTGGATTGAAATCTCAGGTGGGCCACACCTCAGGAAACGGTGGTGATTGAATACCGACTATTAAAATCTTCCTAGGCCTGCTATAATTAATGTTTATTTGTCATCCAACCTGTTGATTAGGTCAGGCAGACCTCGATGAAGGGAAACACAAATATCAGCTTGATCCAAAACTTTTGTAGCCCCAGGAAGTTGTAAATGGTGCGCGTTCAATCACCACTGTTTCCAAAGGTGTGGCTCACCTGAGGTTTCGATCTTCCTCATTTTTAGTTCATGCGCTAAAATCGGCTGGAAATGGATGGCAGAGGGGACAAAATACATACATCATGCTGAGGCCCACATAGCTGTTCCAGCACCGACCAGCATCGTAGTGGGTACTAAAGGGGTCCATACCGAATCCGATTCCCATGAATGAATGCATAGATGCATCAAAGTGCAAGTGCAAGAGATGCCTGTATATGTGTATAAGCCGCATAAAAGCTATAAGATTCATTATGCATGTGTTGCACGCTTATGCGTTGCCCATGGGCACAAGTCTTCCGTAGAGTCCACACCGCCCAACTGCGTTGTTTCATATGAATAAGCACGCATTGCTTATTTGCTTGAATTCATGCATGATTATGCACAAAGTCAACTTTCAATGCATGAGGCTTTTTTTTTTTTTTTTTAACACACACTGGCACACTCACACGGTCACAGCACAGTGGGTTTCCCCACAATGGGTACTCTGAACCCATGACCACATGTTGAAACTCTTGTAAGTGTACCACCGAGGCTGCAAAGGAGGTTGCTTGCTAATGTAGGGCCCCGTACATGTAGCCCATTAAAGTGCAAGGTATGCAAGATATGCTGTTGATGCACATTTTATTATACAAACCTTTCTACACATATGATGTTTGATTGAACATTATAAATGTTTGACATAGGCCCGTGGGAACCACATGTGGACAACTATAGCGAGTGGGTCTCATGAGAATTTTCTTCCGTTACTCATTCAATGTTTTCTCTTGATAATTTAAAGTTGAATTTCAAATTCAATTTTAAACTTTGAATTTGATAAGGATAAGATCAGACGAGCTCAGATAACGTTGTGCCTTCTTTAAAGTCCCCGAGCCTTTCCTTTAATTAGGGATAAGATCTTTCGCAAATGGCATCTCGTAATTCTGAGAGTACAAAGAGAAAATAGAGAGGGTGAATAACATATCCTATATATCCATCTAGCCCGCCCTTATACAATCCAAGTTGTAGATCATAATCTAAGACCATCTTAACCTTGAAACAGAGGGGTCATTAGACTTCTCTGCTCCTCTAGTGGTTAGGTGGACCACTGGACATGTGTCATTCAGTTTCAGCTTTTGCGAAGGTTCCAAATTGAGTAAATCGTCAGATCCTATGGGCCCAATCTTTTGGGCTGACTTTCAGTGGTATCAAAGCAACTCAACAGCGGATCTTCGATTTAAGTGGAAAATCGCATGGAGGTAAGTAACCATTTATTACTTAAATCTAAAAATTTATTACTTTATATTATTTTTATTTTATTAAAATATAGCGATTATCTATGTATTTTTTAGTCCTTTTTTATTATTTCTCATAAATTTCTCTATGTTGGAATGAGGAATTAATAAAAATGAGAGTAATATTAAAATATATGAATATCATCTGATGAAGAGATTGAGGGTTTGAATAAAAAAGAAAACTAGGATTTTGGAATTTGTATTACGTCCTAATGGGAAAAAAAAAGATTAAAAGTCATAAAGATTAATGGATGAATGAGTTTTGTTGAAACCCTGAGATATTTAGATAGAAAAGATAGAAATGAAGTCAAGGGTAGCTGTAAAAGGAGGGACTGGGCCACTTCCACAAACACCTTCGTCACCGCAAGCAACGAAAACAGCCATGGCCACTGGACCGAACTATCGTTGGCGTCGCTCTGCCACGAGTAGCAGCAACCCCCGCCGCACGCCTCTCTCTCTCTCTCTCTCTCTCTCTCTCTCTCTCTCTTCCTCTCTCCCTCTTTTTTGTTTAACTGTCGCCCACTGCTCATAGTAGCCATGGCAACGACAGTCAGGTCATTGATGTCCATGGAAGTTACCGGCACAATAACACCTTGAGGTCGCAACCCTCTTCTCTCTCTATATATCTCTATCTCTATTCATCTCTCTCTATCCATCTCTTGTAAGACTCCATTAGGTGGGCCACACATGATCATCGGTTTAGATCATGACCGTTAAATTCTTCAGATTGAGCGATTCAGTGGGCCCCATTATAGTTGTGATCATTGCAAATAGGTTTGGGGCGAGACGCTTGAACCGTGGTCCCTATTCGCGGTTATTAAGCCAGATATGGAAACTTACGGTGTGGAGACCTTAGAGGAGAGAAGTGTGATGGGTAAGCTTCTCTGGCCCTCTTTACTATATATATATGTCTTGGTCCCCTCACCAACACACAAGAAAAAACCCTAGTTCCATTGAGTGGTTCTCCTAAAGGTGTAAGGTGCGGAAGACCAAGAGTTCTTCTCGGCATCACGACGGCGTCGGGAATATCTTCCCAATCAGGTATGGCTTTAAGATTACAGTATGGAATCTCCATTGTTGATGCATAGACGATCCGATTATTCCGCATAATGTATGCATAGACGATCCGATTATTCCGCATAATGTTTAAGTTTCACATCTCTTCCCTGGCGAATGCACGGCTAACAACCATGGCCGCTAGCCATAACAAATCGCCACCAACCATTGCCGCTGCCACCAATGTTAAACCAATGCCCAGCCCCTCTCTCGTGTCTCTATTTCCTTTAGTGGGGGATGGGGCATCCGTTCTCCATAGCTACTCTGTGTGATGAATTTCTTCAAACCATAAAGAAAGAAGAAGGTTATGAGGACTTTGAGTTTGGGTTTTAGGCCTGTATGTTGGCCTGGTGGGCCTGACTTGTGTTTAGGACCTGTTGTAGTGGGTTTTGAACCTATAGCACAACCTAACTAAAAGGTCTATCTTAAGCCCTATAAATGAGGGAGAAAATGAGGAAAAGAGAATGAAAAATGATTTAATGGGCCTGAATTAAGTGACTAGTGGGTTTACTCACTTTAGGCCCATTTTTTGTTGTTTTTTGTTGTTTTTTGTTGTTTTCTTGTAAAATTGGTTAGCCCATGACTGTTTTAAACTTTTATGCCTACTGAATTAAAAAAAAAAAAATACAATGTAGTAACTAATGTTTATGTATTGCCCAAGTCCTCCAATTTTACAAGTGGGTCTAAATTTGAGCATAAGCCTATTATCTTCTAAAAATGGCATTTTGATGGATTTAGTGATACCATCATTTCCAATCATTATGTCAAATTTTTGAAATCATCTTAAGTAATCCACTCATGGGTGGATAACTAATATGACCCTTACATTTGTGCACAAATTGCATGGGATGGATTAGAAGCCCATATCACTTCTTTACTATACGACTAAGAGCCTTTAATTAGTCATTTGAGGGTTGATTTAGGCCAAGAGTTGGAAATTGACTTTGAGTTTTTTAGAGAGATCTAACCGATAGTGTAGTCTATGTTTTAGATTAACAATTAGGATTTCTTGTAATGGTGATAATCGATATATGTATTAAAATAAAAAGAAATAAATTAAATGATAAAATTTTAGATTTTAATATTCTTAATTGTGATCATGTTCAAATTAGTAATCATATCAAGTGAACCGCACATTTTGAAATACAATGACTAAAATGTGCAACTCTATGTGTTCTTTTATTATAAATGTACCTATAAGTGCATTATTGTACATATGTGTGTGTGTGTGTGTGTGTGTGCGTGGGAAAGTAGATCCTTCTCTATATCCGTCTAATCATCATTGATCATATGTCCACTAGTGATTGAAACCATCATTAACTGTGATGAGCAATATTGATGAAACATCAACAGTGATCATTAGCGATGATGATCGGATCCATCATGAACGAAAATGATTAATGATGATGATTGGATTTTTATTCAGCTTAGCACTTATTTTCATTAACCCTAATGATAAGGTTGTTCAATATTAGGCTTGATGTATTTAAATTAACGCCCCCTTTCCATTAAAAAAAAAGAAAACTTAGTGCTAGGATTATACATATATTTAAAGGTTATGCATAACCTAAGTGGGAGCTAATTTCCTCTACCAAATGATGCATGCACCTATAATAGTAGGTTGATAGTTATGTAAATAGATTGTCATAAAAGTGTTCTAATAATCTTAATTTAGAAAATTTGATTAATTTTCACCTTCTATTTAGGTGTCTAGACTTTTAAATCTCATCTAATATGGATTGATCACTTTTAAACTTAAAAATTAAAACAAAAAAGTTGATGATTAATGTTAATACATTAGATCATAATTAAGTAGAAAAAACTTATGCTAAGATTATACCTATATTTAAAGGTTGTGCATTACTTGAGCAGGAGCTAGTCTCCTCCATAAAATGATGCATGCACTCGTAATGGTGGGTTGCTAGTTATAAGAATAGATTGTCATAAAAGTGTTTTATTCATATTAATTTAGAGAATTTAATTGATCTGCACTGCCCATTCAAATATGTGAACTTTCATATCTCATTTAAGATAGATTGATCACTTTTATAACTTGAAAAATTGAATAACAAGAAGAAATGCTAATTATTAATGCCGATACATTAGATTATAGCTATGTGGTGATGCTTTATACAATGTAGAGATGGCCACCAAGACGTTAATCGCCAAACAACTCAAGGGTCAACAATTCAATAGTAACAACAATAAACATTGGTCCCGTGCAATGAGACACCTTCTAGACGAGAACGATATTTTGCATACTCTGGATGAGGTTCAACAGAAACCAATAATGACTGAGAATGGAAATTTAGCATAACATAGGGCCACGATGAATCACTATAATAAGTGGGGTAAACAAAATCGTTCATACCATAATGACCTAATTACCACCATGCACAAGAAGCTCATATCTATGTATGCGGTGCATGAAACTACTAAAGAGATCTAGGATGCATTGACTAATGTATAATCACAAAATTTAGATGCACGAGGTTAGCAATGGAAATAGAATTTTAGAAATATAAGATGTTAGTCAGCTACCCCATTCAATACCATATGTACAAGATGGAGTAGATGATATGTAACCTTAGAAACGTAAGGTGCAAATTGACCAAAAATTAAAAGATAATCATTATGCATCGTTCCTTACCTGAAATATGGGCCCCAACCGAAAGGATTCTGAATCATACTAATTCTGTCAACATTCAAAAACTTTTGTGATTACCTAATATGTTGTTGGCAGAGTCT
The DNA here is from genome assembly GCA_003013855.2 of Liriodendron chinense. Classification (NCBI taxonomy): domain Eukaryota; kingdom Viridiplantae; phylum Streptophyta; class Magnoliopsida; order Magnoliales; family Magnoliaceae; genus Liriodendron; species Liriodendron chinense. Next base: position 2,010,129 of record PVNU02002850.1, read on the forward strand.
TCAAACAGTGCAGAAACAAGGACCCACGACCGGTCGGATTGGGGACTTGGTGTGCAATGAAGACACTGGACAGTTTCAAACCGGTCTGTGGTATGTTGCGACCGGTCGGTGGTGAGGCTGAATGTGACGGATTTAAAAGTTTCCTCTTTGGACAGATTTTGTGATAGCTCCGACTGGTTGGCAGTATGGCGGTGTTGTACATGGTTATGCCGTTTTGCGTAACATGTTTCTAATTTTGGGTTATTTGCTATATATATGGCTTGAATTCGGGATTAGGATGTATTCTAAGGTGTCCAAGGTTTCCTAATTGTATTAGGGTGAGGCGAGAATGTTTTGGAGAGAGAGAGCTTGGGTTTTCTCTTAGGTTTCCTTGCTTATGGGTTGTTCATCTCTGTAATCTTCTATTAATCTTAGTGGATCACTTTATGCCGTGGTATTTTACCCATCGAGGGGTTTTTCCACGTAAAATTGGATCGTCTCTATGTGGTTGATTATGTGCATGTGTGATTGCATTGTGTTGCTCTTTTGATTCCATATTCCGATATGTGTTCAGCTTGCTTTCACTGGTAGTTTTTCCCAACAAGTGGTATCAGAGCCATTGTTGGGGTGGAACAAAATTTGAATCTGAGATGAGAGCATGGCATCGAGCATGAGGTTCGACATGGAGAAATTCTTTGGCAAAAATAACTATGAACTATGGAAGGTAAAGATCAAGCCCTTCTACTTCAACAAGGGCTTGAAGAAGCTCTTAGGAAGCGACCTGAGGCTATGAAAGATGATGAGTGGACGAAGCTTGATAAGAAGGCCAAAACCTCAATCCAGTTATGTCTGACGGATGATGTCCTATAATGTCATGAAGGAGAAAATTGCGACTGATATAATGGCGAAGTTAAAGAAGGTCTATGCAAAGAAATCTTTGGAGAATTGCTTGTATTTGGTGCTTCAGTTGTTTAACCTGAGGATGGTGGAGGGGGCAGATGTGGAGGACCACATCAGCATGTTTAACAGGCTTATTTATAAGTTGGTGGAGATAGATGAACCAATGAAGGATGAATATCAAGCAATTTTAAAATTTCAGGTACATCATTTCGCTCACCAGAAAAAGAATTCATGAATGGCTTGCTCAGTTGAAAAGATTGTCTTCCGCTTCATCTCGGGAGGAGGCTTCCTCATCTCATAGAACCATCTAGAACAAATAAAGACATGTATAACTATTAGAACTGAAAATCCTACAAGAACATTTTCTATGTATTGTTGCTCTGGGGTTCTGAGTATCGAAAACATTCATAGATAATCACAAGTATTCATAAAAGTACACACAAGAAGTTATTGCAAGGAGAATTTTATTCCAGAGATTTTAGATCTTGTAAATTTTAGGCCGTGATCTGGCACGAGCTCTTAATTATATCGAATGATCGATGACCCTTGATTAAAAGGCAAAAGACTAAGTCAGTGGGGACCGTGGTCTTTGAGTTCGCGACCGTAGAGGCCGACGTGTTTTGTTTTGTTATGGACTGATCCATCTTTATACGAGTCGGATATCTATGTCCCATATTTTGACCAAAGATTCAAGTTGAGACTGTCGGGGTTTTTTAACTAAGAGGGTACAACTCTGGGCCCACACCTGTCATGTTTGGATAGGCGACCTCGGGAAGACATGTCTGCAGTTGTATATACCTAAACAACCCAACCGACGGATGTTGTTTGGATGGGTAGGGCATCGACCGTTTTCGAGATATCAATCTTTAACAAGTATTATGTAGCAGTTTGGAACTCTTTTGGTCTAGTTTATCGTGTTAACCATGATTTTGTTTGCTTAGTCCGAACCTTAATTTGGGTCATATTATTATAGTACATGTAATGATGATACCTTTGCATAGTTCCAGATGCTAGCAACCTCTTTCCGAAAACTTGTTGCGTTCATCGCGCTGGATCGGAGTGATATCCAGAAACCTGTTTATTCTATGTCCCGAAAAGACTATTTGACTGTTCCGTTGTGTTCGGAACGCTTGAAATACCCAAAATAGGCCTAAATATGGTCTAAAATGCTCAAAATGGGGTCTGAGGCACAAAAAACAGAGTCTGAAATTAGCTAATTTTTATGGTGTGCTTGGCACTAGAGCACCTTGAAAATGGGTCTTTTTTGGGTGCGTTACGATCTGGAGCACCCTGAAAATGGCTGAGTGGAAAATGTTGATTTTTTAGGTGCGCTACCATCTGGAGCACCCTAAAAATGGCTAAGTGAAAATGTTGAATTTTGGGGTGTGCTACAGTTCCGAGCACCCTGAAAATGGCTAAGTGGAAAATGTTGATTTTTGGGGTTCGCTATGGTCCTTAAGAAATTTAAAAAACTTTCAAGTTTTGTTAATTCTATGTCGGACCTGTGGTGATCGAAGATGGGTTTTTAGTGGAAGATTTGTCAGAAAGGGATTCCGATGGGGTGTTCTGGCAAGATCTCCAAAAACCCAACGGTCTCTCTCTCTCTCTCTCTCTCCCTCTCTCTCTCTCTCTCTCTCTCTCTCTCTCTCTCTTGAATGCATACAAATGAACAGTGCGAAGGGGTATTTATACCTAAAAATCCTGGAGGATGAGCCAATTAGTGACCGTCACGTAGGTCTCGCGCACCCTGAAAATGGCTAATCTTTAGTGTGGCACACCCAAAAATAGTCTGGCGCACCCTTCTTTTTGAAAAAATTGAGTTCTGAAAAGTCCTGATTTTAGGGGTGCGTGAGACTCTGGAGTACCATGAAAATGGGTAATTTTTTATGCGCTTGACTCTGGAGCACCATAGAAATGCTGAAGTGAAGTTTACTGATTTTGTTATTTTAACGGGTGTGCCAAACCTATTTTTCGGGTGTGCTTGACTAGTTGTTCAGATTTCGTCAAGTTCTAGAATGCTGTATTTATTAGGCATGCTACGCTTATTTCATTGGTGTGCTACACCTATTTTATACGTGCGTTAGACTTTTTGAAGCAGATATATCATCTTGAAATCTTGTATTTATTGGGTGCGCTAGACCTATTTTCCAAGTGCGCTGACGGACGTTATTTTGCATTATTCATCTTAAGTGCTTTATATCTCTGATTTGTGGGGCCCACTTGGTGATGGGTGGTCATCTGCCCTTCCCAGTGGTCAATGCACATGGTCACGACCTATTTTTGGCAACGGTTGGTCATCATGTAAGGTGGAGCCCACTACAAGGTCATTTTTTATGCCCAAGTGCGGCTAGCGCACCTAGTAATTTCACTTGAATTTCAAGGTGCGCCAGACCTATTTTTTGGGTGCGCCAAACTTATTTTCAAGGTGTGCCAGTGGTCTTAAACTTGTACTTTCTTATCCTTGATTCAGCTTGAATTGTGAGTGTTTTGGTCTGATTTTGGAGGTGCTCTGGATTAGTTTTCTAGGTGCGCTACCTAGGTTTCTCATGAAATCCTGTTTGGATGATCCTGATATTTTAGGACCCCAATAATAACGAAACCAGGCCACATGAAATGATCATCGCAACAATGGGAATGATATCTTCTTCACCTATTACAGAAGAAAGTGAAATAGGGTGGATCGTAGTGCAAAAAAAAAGAAAAAGGGCTCCCTCCAACACTTTGAACAAAGTTGTAACAAAGGGTCCTTATCACGATACATATCAAAGGCCAATCACTTGAAGTATCACTCAACGCTTACCAATCCTAGCCCCTCCATCCCTATACCTGAGGAGAACAAACTTATCCTTTACTCCAAAAGGCTTCCCCGTATTTCCTGCCCTAGCAAACGAGCAGAGACAGCCGGACCAGGCCCTGATACCATATTAGGCCTCACCAGTTGCAAAGTACAAGACAACCAGTAATACTTCGTTGGCAAAGGAAATAAGCTTTGAGTCTATCCAATCCTCACGGTCTAGTAATCGCGAGTTGAGAGGAAGCTTGAGCCCATTTACTCCTTCAACTACCATCTCACTTACATCATCAGATTCTAAAATGCCAGAAAAGAGAGCTTTCGTTTTCGTCACCAAGACAAGTCAAGCCGGACAAACGACAAAAGAACGTATGGAAGAAATGACATGAACCCAGACACTTTTATGGAGGAGTGTAAGAATATGCGTGACGCTTTAACTATGATATCCCGCACGGTGTCTCAAAACACCCCCACACAGAATATGACTCCTGTAGAAGGGTCACAGCCGCCCTGAGCCATGTCACACGGATCAATTCCGATATTAAAGTCTAGAATGGCGACAGATGAAATACGATAGATCATTAGTGAGACTGTCCGATCAGAAGGAGTGCGAATCCATAAAGAAAGATTTCGGTATTAGACACCGTTTCAAAGGGAAGTCGATGATATTCTTTTTCCAGTCAGCTTTAAGTGTCTAGAGTTTTAGAAATTCAACGGGGAAGGATCGCCAGAAGAACATATGATGCACTTCATGACTGCAATGCTGCCATATCACAATATTATCTGCAGCTATTTGGTTTAACCCTGACTGGTAAAGCCTTCAAGTGGTACGCGACTCTTGGTCCAAGATTGATACATACTTAGGAACAAATGTAGGAAGCATTTCTGACCAACTTTTTTCTACCAAAAGAGAAGTGAGTCTAACGAAGGTGTCAACCGTACAACAAAGAGAGTCAGAATTCGTCGACAAATTTATCACATGTTGGAGAACTTTGAGCGTGTCATGTAAATATCTCTCAAGAGAGGCTAAATAGGTAGAAATGTTCATCGGGTGTATGGAGCCAGAAATCTCTTTTGTACTTACAGGAGGAAAAATATATACGTTCCGTGAGTTAGCGACGAGAGCTCATATTCTAGAGAGTATGATTAAGAAAGTGCCTGCTTTTTACACAGAATCTGCGAGATGGGTTACCAATAGATCTTCAGCCAATGTCACAGATAAAAGAAAGGGCAAAGAGGAATTCCAGAATAAATCAAAGGACAATAGGAGGGAAAGGCAGAACTACCCCACAAACAGGCCCGATGATAAGAGATATCGACAATTCAGTCGTCCAGAAGAGTATTCTTTCACAGTTGTAGACATCGTCCCTATGACGAAACAACTGGTGGCAGCAGGAACGATTGAGTTACCACAATTAAGGTGTCCAAATGAAGTAGGTAAGACAGAAGATAGAGACTACTGTCATTACCACCACATGTTGGGGCATCCTACTTGCAAATGTTATACCATCAAAGCTATTCTATAGAGGATGATCGACAGAGGAGAAATAGTCATGGGAAAAGAAAATGATAAAGGTAAGAAAGCAATCATGAATGTTATATCCGCAAAAAAACATGGAACAATAACAGAAATTATCTTCAGTACTCCTTCTAGGGCAATTCAGTCTGGGAGTTGAGGAACAAGAAATACAGCTCGTACAGAGCATGACAGTGTCCGCTGCTCTAGGGGAAAGTGATAAGTTTCTAGTATTGTTTAATTAACCCTGGTTGTTAAGGGCATTATCATTGTTTTTTCTGGTTAATTATCCCTTATTAGGTAAATTTTCTGTCTTCAGGTGATCAGGAGAGGTTGGACAAGATCCGAGCCAATCAGGGCGATTAAAGGCCCTAAAGTGATCAAGATAAAGTATGTGGCAATCCTTAAGGAAGTCGAATTGTAAAGATCGAAGGACCATCATGTTCTATGATAGCCTGCATCACAACTGCTCATTTGGAAAATTGAGGCTATGCATGTTTGGGTGGTTGTGTTTGGGCAATCACATAAGTTTGGACAATCAAGATGAGATGTCCACTATTGGGACCAACTGTGCATCAAGGTGGGCCACACTCCATGAGCATCAAAATCCAGCTATTTGTGGAGCCCATTCAACAAAACAAGTGGGCCACGTTCAGTGTCAGCCATCCATTGAAATAGCCAACAGTGGAGTCCACCGTTCAAGCATCGCAACCAACTATGGTGGACCACACCATCACACATGTGGATCAATCCAACAACCAGCCCCTATTCACACCAAATGGACCGGATCATCACCAATCCACCTCCATCCAGCCTTATGCACATACCACCAACTCAGCAAGTGTGGAGGAGATCTCCACCGTTTAAGCATGCAGCCCATCCATCAGCAACAGTAGGGCCACTAATCCAATCTTAGCCATCCATTAAGGTGGACCCCACCTGTTGAGCACGTCCAAACCTCAGCCGTCCACTCCTCACACGTGCTGCAAGCATGTCCTAGCTGCAGTAGTTGAAGCCATCTTCATCGTCCAGCAAATGGGCCCCACTCAAGAATTCCAACTGTTCAAATCAGTGGACTCCATTATCACCGTCTAGCAGGATTGGACGTCCATCAGCGTCCCCACAGCCTACACGTGCAGCAGTAGTGCTGCAACTCCAACTGTCCATCTGCAAACAGCAAGGGACCCACCTGTTGAACGTCAATAAGCAGCAGATCAAGTGGTGTTCTCTCTGTTGGCTTTACAAAGCCTTGGGAGAAATTCTAAAACAAGTAGGAAGAAAAAACAAAGTACACTATTGCTCTATTGCTGATTTTTTGATTGAGTTATTCAAATGACTACACATTTCATCTATTTATAGACTCTTAGATAGACATAACTCATGGGCTGTTAAAAGACTCTTCATTCTCCTAAAGGTCACATGTTACAATTCTTTCAATGAGACCCTTGAGAATATCAAAGGTTGCTGAAAAATTGATGGGCCATTGCTTGCTGTAATTTGCTGAAACTGATGGGAAATTGATGATGCAACTGTTGAGAAACCAAAGGTTTCTGTAACAACTGCCTTTTGGTTTGCTACTTCCAACACTCCCCTTCAAACCAAAAATGACTTCATTCCAAGCATTGATCTTAGTTGTTTGAATGCATCAGTTGGCAATGCCTTGGTGAATATGTCCGCGACCTGTTCAGTAGTGTGACAGTATTCCAAATTTACCACTTTCTGCTTCCCTTGATCTTTAAGAAAATGGTATCGAGTATCGATGTGCTTGCTCCTTCCATGTTGTACTGGATTTTTGGAGAGCTCGATTGCTGACTTGTTATCCACAAATATGACTGTGGATCCTTTTTGCGGATGCTTCAGTTCCTTTAGCATATTTCTCAACCAAATCGCTTTACAGACTGTAGACGATGCTGCTACATACTTTGCTTCACATGTGGACAGGGTGACCACACTCTGCTTCTTCGAATTCCATGTGAAAGCAGTCATTTCAAGATAGAATACATACCGAGTGGTACTCTTTCTTTCATCTTGGTCATCTCCCCAATCACTGTCTGAGTATCCATACAGCATCGCTTCATCATCGTATGGATAAAAAAGACCGAATTCCATTGTTCCTTTGACGTACCTGAGGATTCTTTTTACAGCTAGCCAATGTGATTCTTTTGGTGCTTCCATGTATCTACTTAGAAGCCCAACACTGTAGACGATATCCAGCCTTGTAATTGTGAGGTAGCTTAGGCTTCCAATCAGACTCTTGAACAGAGTCGAGTCCACACTTCTTCCTTCTCCTTCTTTTGTCAGCTTCAGGCCCATTGTTACAGGTGTATTCACGACATTGCAATCGATCATCTTGAACTTTTCAAGCAATTCCTTGGCATACTTTTTTTAGATATATAGATGCCACCATGTTGTTGTTTCACTTTGATGCCTAGAAAGAAAGACATCAGACCTCCATCGGTCATCTCGAACTCCTTAAACATGGCCTTTTTGAATTCATCAAACACCGGCTAGCTGTTCCCTGTAAACAGCAAATCATCAACATACAGGCATGCTATGAGTATATCGCCTCGGCCCTTTTTCTTGATGTAGACTGCATGCTCATATGGACATTGGACGAAGCCGTTCTCTTCAAGCTACTTGTCGATACGTGCATTCCAAGCACATGGAGCTTGCTTCAACCCATAAAGGGCTTTCTTCAGCCGATACACCTTGTGTTCCTTCCCTTGCATAACAAACCCTTCAGGTTGGTCAACATAGACCTCTTCTTCTAGAATTCCATTTAGGAATGCAGATTTCACATCAAGTTGATAGATCATCCAACTGTGATGTGCTGCAAGGGAGATAATCATCCTCACAGTGTCAAGGCGAGCAACAGGAGAGAAGACTTCTTCATAGTCTACCCCGTACTTCTGTTTGTATTCCTTTGCTACGATCCTTGCCTTGTAGCGATCGATCTCACCATCAGCATTTCGCTTGATCTTGTACACCCATTTGACGCCGATAGCTTTCTGGCCATTAGGAAGCATAGTTAGCTCCCATGTATCATTCTTTTTAATGCATGAATTTCTTCTTTCATAGCTATTCTCCAACATTCTTCTTTTATGGCCTCCTGAAACGTCAGAGGCTCATGATTTGCATACAGGCAGAAAAGGCTAACTTCTTCAGTTTGCTCATAGATGTCGCTTAAGCTTCTCATTTTGATGGGTGCCATGGGTGAGGACGAGCTGGCCAAATTTTGATTTGATGGAGTACTTTTAGGGCTTCTATGAACTGATGATGCAACTGAAGAAGGTGTTCTGAGAGTTTGCTCTTGACGGTCATGCCTTTCTTCCTGTTCTTCTGTTTCGACTTGAATATCTTTGGTTGATTCTTCATTATTCCATTTTCAGGCTTCTTCCTCATTAAAGACCACATCTCTACTCACCACTACTTTATTGGTTAGTGGATTGTAGAGCTTGTAGGTTTTAGATTCTTCACTATAGCCGATGAAGATGCACTTCTCACCACGATCATCAAGCTTCCTTCTTCTTACCTCTGGAACTTGAGCGTAGGCGACACACCCAAAGATTCTTAGGTGGGTCACACTCGGTTTGTAGCCACTCCATGCCTCCTGTGGTGTCATATTTTTTATGCTCTTGGTTGGACACCGATTGAGCAAGTAGCCAGTACATGCAACTGCCTCTGCCTAGAAGCTCTTTGGCAAGCCTTTCTCTTTTAGCATGGTTCTTGTCATGTCGAGGATAGTACGGTTCTTTCATTCTACAATACCATTCTGCTGTGGCGTGTAGGCTGCAGTGTGCTGCTGCTTGATGCCTTGTTCCTTGCAATAATCTCGAAATGCATTTGAGGTGTACTCTCCACCTTTGTCAGATCTGAGTACTTTATTTTGTGACCACTTTCAACTTCAACACGAGCTTTGAAAATTTCAAAAATAGTGAAAGCGGAAGATTTTTCTTTGATACAATACACCCAAAGTCTTCTGCTGAAATCATCAATGAAGGTAATAAAGTATTTATTACCTCCAAGAAAGGGTGTTTCAAGTGGTCCACAAATATCAGTATGAACCAATTGAAGTGGTTCCTTTGCTCTTCTGGACACTCCACTTGGGAAGGAGTTCCTTTGTTGCTTGCCGAGGGTGCACGCCTCACACAAATGTTCTGGAGCTTCAATAGCGGGCAAGCCCTGTACCATGCTTGATGAAGACAATAGCTTTAAGCCGCTGAAATAGAGATGCCCAAAGCGAAGATGCCATCTCCATGAATCATTTTTCACGTTTCCATAGAGATACTTCTCAATTTTTGTGTTGATTTGGAGCAGAAACATGCGATTCTTCGCCATTTGGACTTGAGCCACAAGTCTTCCGTGTGCATCTCTTATAGAGAGAGAATAGTTTTCCATGTGTATGACATACCCCTTCTCAAGGAGTTGGCCGATACTGAGGAAATTATTTTTCATGTTTGGTACATAATACACATTGGAGATAAAATTTGGCATACCATTCTTCTGATAGATTTTAACTTTTCATTTACCTTTCACAGGAACTTTTGATGAGTCTCCTAGACTCACGTTGCGACAAGCATCGTCTGCCAGTTCCACGAACAGCTCCTTCTTTCACACATGTGGTTACTCGCACCAGAGTCGAGATACCACGCATCATGTTGATCACATGCTCCAACAGTCTGAAGCATCATGTTGTGTAAGAAGAAGTATGGAGTCTTCCTTTTCATGATTTGGTGCTTCTGCATAATTAGAATGCTCATCTTGATCTACTGGTTTGCTCCAACAGTCTGAAGCATAATGACCGAACTTGTTGCAGTTGTAACATGGAATATTTTTTGTATTTCCACGACCACGTATGCATGGATCGGCCTCTACCATTTCCTCTTCCATGAAAATTGGTAAACTTCTGTTGATTTTGTTGATGGCTTGGATGATATCCACGCCCTCTGCCTCTTGCATGATTGCTAGTGCCACGGCCCCCTCTTTGTGTATGGCCATTCTTTTGTTCATTTAGAGTCAACTTGGACTCCAAGGCATGTTCAAGCATCGGTCCAACATTTTTTTTTTGCATTCGTTGCCCATGCACTTGCAACGATCCCATTAGTTCTTCAATGGACAGTTTTTCCAAGTCCTTTGATTCTTTTATGGCCACAACCACATGCTCAAATTTGGGTGTAAGGGATCGCAATATTTTTTCGACCACCCTCACATCCTCAATCTTTTCGTCATTTCTTTTCAAGTTGTTAACAATGACAAGCAACTTTGAAAAATAATCTGAAATGGACTCACCTTCCTTCATGTGAGAGGTCTTGAACTCGGCCCTAAAGGTTTGGAGACGAACCTTCTTCACACGATCAACTCCTTTGAAGATGGTGCTAAGAATCTCCCATGCTTGTTGCATGTCGTCGCTTCAGTGATCTGTTCAAAGGTGGACTCATCCAACCCTTGATAGACAAGAAACAAAGCCTTCTTGTCCTTCTTTCTTTAATCTTTGAGGACCGCCCTTTGATCAGCGGTGTAGACGGCTTCTTGCTCCATAGTGGGCTCTACATACCCATCGGTAACGATCTCCCATAAATCTTATGACCCGACCAGTGCCTTCATCTGGATGCACCAATTCTCATAGTTATCTTTTGACAACCTCAGAATTTGGGGCTGAATAGTGGTGGCCATCTTCACTAGATTATGGAATCAGCACCTAGGACTGGTAGCTCTGATACCACTTTGTTGGCTTTACAAAGCCTTGGAAGAAATTCTAAAACAAGTAGGAAGAAAAAACAAAGTACTCTATTGCTCTATTGCTGATTTTTTTGATTGAGTTATTCAAATGACTACACATTTCACCTATTTATAGACTCTTAGATAGACATAACTCATGGGCTGTTACAAGACTCTTTAGTCTCCTGAAGGTCACATGTTACAATTCTTTCAATGAGACCCTTGAGAATGTCAAAGGTCGCTGAAAAACTGATGGGCCATTGCTTGCTGTAATTTGTTGAAACTGATGGGAAATTGATGATGCAACTGTTGAGAAACCAAAGGTTTCTGTAATAGCTGCCTTTTAGTTTGCTACTTCCAACACTCTCCTTCATCACGTTTCATACAACCATCCATTTCTACAACTGATCATCCAGTAGCTGGTTGAATGGTTCCAGTCCACACGTGTGTAATCAGCACCCAGCAGAGCATCAACCGTCCATCCAAGCAACAGCGCCCTTCAACGTCGAGCAATGGATGTTCCCAAATCAACGTCCAGGCCACTGTCTTCATCTTCAGCCATCCAATCCTCTCCAGTAGGTGGACCTCATCAGCTGTGCAGTGATCTCCAGCGTCCAGCTATGGTGGAGTTCAAACCTCTACCGTCCATTCATCTTTGAACGGCCAACAACTGCTCTACATCAACCACCCATCAGCAACTGGCCATCTCCAAGTCGTGCTACATGAGAGATCTCAGCCATCCTGTAGCAAAGGACGAGTCCTCTCCAATCAGCGTTTCAGTAGATGAAGACGTCTGCACATCCATCATCTTCAAGCGGCAACAAGGGAGGTCGTCCCCACCTCCACATGTGCAGCAAAAGTTTTACATCCCAACAGTCCATCTTCTGGAAGTGTCACCAGCGGCCAGCTCTCCACCATCCAGTGGACCCCTTCATCCACCATCCAGATATGGACTTCTCCATCACAAGCAACATGCAAACATCCATCGTCCAGCAATCATCAGATGGATCTCCACCATCCTTTGATCAGCAGCTGTGTGGACCAAGCAAGAGCTCTCTCTCTCTCTCTCTCTCATCTCTCTCTCTCTCTCTCTCTCTCTCTCTCTCCCCACACATGTGTAAGTCTTGGAATTGCCACCTCACCCATCCAAGCCTCATTCCAAGCCTAAACCCAAAAAAGAAAGTTTGCTTTGGGCATTACAAGCTTAACTCCTAACCGAAACCTAAAAAGCAAAACTATTGGCTTGGAAGTGCCACCTCATCATCCAAGCCTAACTCCATTCCCAAACCTAACTAAAAAATTGGCTTAGGCTTGGAGTGCCACCTAGGCTTGGAGCCTCCCAAAAAGCTATAAAAGGAGCTCCACTCCTTCTCATTTCAATCATCCCTCAAATCCTACAATCTAAATCCTCTCTTCTTAGTTTTCTTTCCTTTTATTTTCTTAGAGTAGAGTAGTTTTTTCCCTTTGTAGAGAATTTAGTCTTCCATTGTAAGCTAAGGCTAAAGGTGAAGCCTTTGAAGAAATTTACAAACTTTGGTTCTTTTGGTTCAACAATGGTGTGTGAATGTTGGAGTTCTCTTTGGTTGATTGGTTCGGTTACCCACCTCGGCGGACGCTATTGTTGTGTAAGCCCCTTGATCCATCGTCGACTCCGGGCACGTTGGATGGTTGGGATCCCTTGTACACCAATTAGCTAGTTCATGATCGATAAAGTCCCTTGATCCATCGTCGACTCCGGGCACGATGGATGCTTTAGATTCCCTATAGTCATCGAGCTAGTGCAGGTAAAGTCATCGATCTGTAAAATCCCTTGATCCATTGTAAACTCTGGGCACATTGGATGCTTTAGATTCCCTGCGATCGATGGACGAGATCTTAACAGTTGAATTTGTCAATCAAAGCCTCATATCTTGTAAGTATGCATTTGATCGTATGATTTGTAATCTTATCAATTGACTTTTTGGCAAGGTAGTTGATCTGTATAATTCCTTGATCCATTATCGACTCCAGGCACAGTGGATGCTTGAAATTCCCTGCGATCAACTAACGAGTGTTTCATGGTCAAATCAATCGGTTCAGATCACCATCTTTTATGAAATATGCAAGTGGTTTAACCGTTTCATCTTCCAATTCGAATGAATTTTTATTCGATTCCAGTTGAGTTATAGTTGGATCAATGAATCAAACCTTGTGGATAAATCAAAGGTGGATCCCTAATGCCTTAGCCCCTTTTCTATTTTTGTCTTTCACCACACACAACTTGCTCCACTCTCGTGGATAATTCAAATTTCATCTATCACACCTAAACTAATTCCTCTAAGTGTTCTTAACCTCAATCCCTATGGTTCGACCTCGGTCTCACCAAGTTTTTACTACTTCGATACCTGCACTTGGGTGTGCAATCTTCTGGTTGTAGCAGAAAGCCAAAGGCAGAAGAGGATTGATGCCATGTTAAAGATCAAAGCTTGTTGTCTGCCTAGACCTCACAGGGCCAGCAAGACTTCAAGCAACGAGATGATTCCATTCTCTATGCACGATTCTCCTCTTCATCATTAACTCCAATACAAAAAACATTGTGATCGTTGTGGATTCAACAAGGAACAGAGGATGAAACAATTTCAAGAAACATTGATTGGACCAGCCAAAGAATGGTAAAATCAAGTGCCTTACAAGGAATAAGGACCTGGGAATAGCTTTGCAAATTATTCATGCTAAGATTTTGGGTACCAAGAAGAGCAGTCCCGTTGACAGAACTGATAAGATGGGAAATTGCTCCAAGAGAATGCCCATATCAGTATACTATGAAATGGAGAAATGCGATAACCAGTTCATATATATCAGTCAAACACAGAGATAGAAATAGCCGGGTCATGCATAGAATGTATAGGAATGAAAGCCGCGGATAGATATAAACCATACACCCTGTTCAGCCTAATGAAAGAAACTGTAAAATGGGGCCCGAAATAAAGCGAGAACGGGCAGTTGTACATTTCTTCAGCGACACACATGCCAATAGAGTGAAGAAAATGCTGAATTCCGCCTCATCCAGCCCTTTAAAACAAATAAATTCCCGAAAAGGGGAGCGAGTCCTAAAATTCCCTAAGTTTATACTTTTCAAAGGAGGAGCTCAGTCACCCATGGAACATTTTGTGGCATATGAAAAGGCCGCCTATTTTAGAGGAAATGTCTTCCAGGAGTATCTACTAAGAAAATTTGTGTACTCATTGGCTACTTCGAGTAGCGTCATGGCTTGGTACATCGCTCTCCCAAAAGGAGCCATTATGAGTTGGCAAGATATGAAAGAAATATTCATAATGCAGTTATATAAATATAGTGTGAGAGTATCAGGGGAATTTTTTCGACGGACTGTTCAGCATCCAAGAGAGGATGTGCTGGATTTCAGATGTAGATGGCGGAACACGCGAGTTCATAGTTACACCCTACCCATGATAGAAGATATTATGGTAAGAGAATGTAGTAAAGCGACTATACTCAAAGAACAATTGGTAACAAGGAATCAGGGAATTCCACGAAGCTTCCAGCGGCTACTGAAAGTATTGGTGCTTCAGTTCCATGAACTATGTGATGTTGTAATAATTCAAGTCGTAGAGAGACCAGAAAATTCAAGCAATGTAATCTCAAGGAGCAATATGGAGAGTAATGTTTGCTCGCCTCAAGTGCAAGGCTGCGATGTAGTAATAAATCTCGGTAAGACTGAGGTCGTTCCATAGGGAATTAGAAAACAGCTTCTAAACTATTCCAGTAACTAGTATTGGAATAATTAAGAGATTCAATTGAGAGAATTATGTTAAAACAATAACTTAAGAAAAACAGTAATTAAAGAACTAAGGCTTTCAAGGATCCACTTGTAACAATCCCATGTCAATCCAATCAATCCAAGCATAATACACAACTAGATTTGAAGTTCTATCTCTCATCTAGTTGGAAGATAAACCATTAAACACATTCAATCCCCTTAAGTTGAACTTCCAAGTTCTACTCCTATTCAATCACGTAGCATTCGAAATCATAGCCTTCGGAGTAACAGCCATGCCTATGGACTATGGCATGCTCAAGGGTTACCATAATTCGAATCTAATCAAGCAAAACATGATAATCTCAGACAATTGCAAGGAATCCATGTCCGAAGCACATGAACTCTCATAAAACTTCTAAAAACATCAACTTTATATGAACTAGAACATTCAAAATTTAAACTTAAAGTGAAATTACTTGAATCAAACTGAATTAAACATGAAATTAGCTACAAGCTTCACCTCTAAACCTTAGCTGAGAGATTCTCGCCAAGCATTGTCATACTACAACTAGAACTAATGAAAAAGACATAAAAAGCATAAAAACCCAGAATTAGGAGGATTGCAAACGCTCCACGACGACTTCCTTCACCTCCCACGAAGTTCCTCAACTTCTATGATGCCCTAGGAAGAGACCCTAGGTGTCCTATTATAGTGGGGAGGCTCTAGCGCGTCGGAATTTTCCAAAATTTGCGTAACATTACGCACTTGCGCAGAAAATCTCGGAGCTCGAAATAAAAGGTATTGTTTATGCTTGGCCGACCAGTCGTGACCAGTCGACTAGGCTGGCCGACAGGTCGGACCTGTCTGAGAGAAGTCCAGCGTGCACAGAATGGTCATCGACCCGTTGTCCGACCGGTCTTGACCGGTCGGACTAAACTGGTGCTTTGTCCAGCGAGTTTCAGAGGGGGACGGTAGGGTGGCCGACCGGTCAAGACCGGTCGTGGCTTCCATGGCTGACCGGTCATGACCAGTCAGACCTCTTCTTTTCACATTTTCTTTCTTTCTTTCTTCTTCTTCTCTCTCCTCTCCTTACTTTTTTCTTTCTTTGATCCACCTTGGGCCTTCATCTAAAGCTCCTAAATATGGTCTTTTAGTTATCATTTGTGCAAAGTCTCTCTCTCAATCCTACATCCACAAAACATTCGTTAGATGGGCCTTTTAAACATGCAAACCATGCATATAATGTGATGTAATGGGCTAGATCATGTATAAATTTGAGGTTCAACACACCCCCAACTAGCTTTTTGCTAGTCCTAAGAACAACATGGGCAAAACAAGTTCAAACCTCCAAAAACCAACTCTCCTAACTTTTTCCAACGCTCGCATGCTTTGTAAAACTCATGGGTGTCTTTAAATAGAGTGGGCCAATAAAAACCACACTACAGAATTTTTGCAGTGGTTTTCTTGGCGGAAAAATGACCCCCACATGCTTGATCATGACGAAAGGAGATGACGGAATTATGTTCATCATCAAGGACACATCTCCTAATAATTTGATCTGGGCAACATTTAAACAGTAAAGGTTCATTCCAGAAAAATCAGCCCACTTTCCTTAGAAATTTTCGTTTATCCTGCGCAGTCCAATGAGTTGGCATCACACCTGTGGAAAATAATTGGCTATGTCAGCGTACCATGGTGGATGTATAACAACAAAGAATTGTTCATCAGAGAATGAGTCCTCAATAGGTGACTCATCAATGGAATTAGGTAGAACTAGGCGGGATGATGATCCGCCTATCACATTTTCTACTCCCTTCTTGTCCTTGATCTCCAAATCGAATTCTTGAAGGAGTAGGATCCATCTAAGCAAACGGAGCTTGGCATCCTTCTTAGAAAGAAGGTGTTTCAGCGCCGCATGATCTGTGTAAACAATGACCTTGGATCCTATTAAGTAAGGCCTGAATTTGTCCAAGGCAAAGATGACGGCTAGGAGCTCCTTCTCCGTAGTCGAGTAATTGACTTGGGCAGGATTCAAGGTCCTACTCGTATAGTAGATAACATGGGGCTTCTTATCCTTCTTTTGGCCTAACACCGCCCCAATAGCATAATCGCTCGCATCGCACATCAACTCAAAAGGTACGAACCAATCTGGTGGTTGCATGATAGGAGCGGTTGTCAACATGTCTTTTAGCTTTGAAAAAGCTAATTGACATTCGTCACTCCATTCAAATTGGTTCTCCTTTTGGAGAAGGCTACATAAGGCCCTTGAGATATAACTAAAATCCTTTATGAACCTTTTATAAAAATTGGCGTGTCCAAGGACCACACATCGCGTATGCTTTTGGGTGGTGATAGATTGGAAATTATATCAATTTTTGCCCGGTCTACCTCTATTCCATTAGACGAGATGATATGTCCAAGGACTATTCCTCTCTGTACCATGAAATGACACTTTTTCCAGTTTAAGACGAGGTTCTTCTCCTCACACCTTGTCAAGACCAACTTCAAGTGATTGAGCACTCATCAGAAGTACAACCAAAAACTGAAAAATCATCCATGAATACCTCTAGAAATTCACCCACCATGTCCCTAGAAAATACTCAACATGCATCATTGGAATGTGGTGGGTGCATTACATAGTTCGAATGGCATTCTTCAGTATGCGAAGGTGCCAAACGGGCATGTAAAAGTGGTCTTCTCTTGGTCTTCTAGGGCTATCTCAATTTGATTGTAACCAGAATAGCCATCTAGGAAGCAATAATAGGAATGACCCGCTAACCTCTCCAAAATTTGATCCATGAATGAGAGAGGGAAGTGGTCCTTCCTAGTGACCGTGTTTAGCTTCCGATAATCAATGCACATATGCCAACCGGTGGTTACTCTAGTCGGTATAAGCTCGTTATTGGCGTTTTCTACAATGGTAATACCAGATTTCTTAGGGACAACTTGGGTAGGACTCCCCCATTGGCTATCCGAGATGGGGTAGATGATACCCACATCTAGTAGCTTTAACACCTCTGCTTTGACAACCTCTATCATGTTTGGATTTAGCCTTCTTTGAGGTTGTCTAGTCGTTTTTGTATTTTCTTCGAGGTGTATACGGCGAGTACAAATAGAAGAGTCTATCCCCTTGAGATCCGCTATTGTCCAACCTATGATCCCCTATGTTCTTTGAGTAGCTCAATCAACTTGAGCTCTTGATCTTTCTCTAAGTGAGAGGCAATGACAATCAGGAATGTTTCTTCTTGACCCAAGTATACATATTTAAGCTCGAATGGCAATGGTTTAAGGTCAAGCTTTGGTGGTTTGATGTTAGACGGTAGAGGCCTTGATGTGGTTGGTGGCAATCTTTCAAAATGGGACCTCCACCGGCTAGTACCAACTACTGGCTTCTCAATATTCAATACTTGCACAATTTTACTAATGATGGGGTCTTTGGAATCCTCGAAATGTGTCAAGCATGTCTCCAAGCTTTCTAGTGGTTCAAGTTGGAGGAGCTCTTCTTCTTCAAAAGATTCGAGCATGTTTACCTCGAAGAGCTCGTCGTCATCAACATCCCTATGCCTTTTGCCCAAGTGGAATATATTCACCTCTAATGTCATGTTCCCAAAGGATAATTACATCACCCCGTTCTAGCAATTTATGAT
The DNA here is from genome assembly GCA_003013855.2 of Liriodendron chinense. Classification (NCBI taxonomy): domain Eukaryota; kingdom Viridiplantae; phylum Streptophyta; class Magnoliopsida; order Magnoliales; family Magnoliaceae; genus Liriodendron; species Liriodendron chinense. Next base: position 2,028,438 of record PVNU02002850.1, read on the forward strand.
TGCATTTGATGTAGCAAGGAACGGGAGGCTTAAAATTACCAATATTTGAGTGCTAGCATGTAAGACCCGTACCCTGAATTGCCCTTCGTAAGTTTAGTTTCCGGTACCAGTACGTCCCAGATGGACCAGATTAGAGAGCCTTGATCGCAACCCTAATTTAGTACCGCAATGACCCAAGACCTATACCCCGGCGACCGCGTAGGCGCTACAATTCCAATGCCGCGCAGCACGCCCCATTGCGATACCCGGTGTGAAAGTTATGATCGATTGCGTAATTCGAGGTGGGTCGCACAACGCGCGTGTGGCGTGGGCCCCACTTGCACAAATCCCAAGAATATGTCAAATCAATCACCATACCCACCCCATCACTCTCTCACCTCCAAAGTAAACACAACCCATACCTCCCACGCCCTCTCCCATCATCATCATCATCACCTCATGTACCCCTCTCCCATGCTAGCCATCATCACTACATTTCTAAGAACCCCCCCCCCCCCCCCCCCAATTTCCCAAGCACCACTCGTCCATTACAATTCCAAGATTTGAGAGAGAGAGAGAGAGAAGAAAGAGATTTGAGAGATTGAGTGAGTTTAGAGAGAGATTTAGAGGGAGATCAAGAGAGAAAGAGAGAGATTGAAGGAGGAGATCAAGCTTGGAGGACCCCGATCATCATCCGGACCGTCCGATCGACAATCCAACCGTCCAACCATCATTGTGAGTGCAAACTTTCCCCCCCTTTTTCTAGTTTACCTTTCATTTTCTTTCCTTGGGCCCACCTTGTGATGGGCAATGAGATGGATGGGCTGGATCATCCATGAATGGGCCTCACATACCTGTAATAATAATAATAATAATAATAAGGGAAGAAGAGGATGGTCGGTGGACAGACAGCGTCCAGAGGACGCTGCTGCCCAGCAGCGCCTAGCCCCTTTGGGCGTTGACCGTAGGTCCCCACTCGTGGGACCCACCTTGATGCATGTATTTGATCCATGCCGTCCGTCTGTTTCTCCAGCCCATTTTAAGGATGGGTACCAAGAATAAAGTAGATCCAGATCTCAGGTGGACCACACCATAGAAAATAGTGGAGATAATGAAGCCCTACTGTCGAAGCTTCCATGGCTGACCGTGATGTTTGTAGACTGAATCACCGGTCCAATATTGGACTCTATGGGCTCCCCATGAGTTGGGGAACCTGATGAGTGGAGTGGATCTTCCCTAAGTGGGCCCCACTTGATATAGACAAAGAAGAAAAAAAAAATATATATATATATATATACATGTTTGTGACACTGGACGTTCACAGCGTCAGAGACGCTGGAACAGTCCAGCGTCGTCAGAAGGCTGGACGGTGAGTGGGGTCCCCACTCGTGGGACCCACCTTGATGTGTGTGATGAATCCACACTGTCCATTTGTTTTCCCAACTCATTTTAGGGCCAGGGCCCGAATATGAATCAGATCCAAATCTTAAGCGGACCGCATCACATGAAACAGTGGGGTAAACGATGTCCACTGTCGAAACTTCCTCGGACCACTTTAATGTTTGTAGACCAATTCACCTACGCAATATTGGGCTCATTGGGTCCTCCACGAGTTGGGGAACCTGATAGACGGAGTGGATCACCCTTATGTGGGCCCCACTCGATCAAAACCAAAAAAAAAAAAAGAGAAAGAAAGAAAAGCAGAAGGAGAGGCAGTCGCTGACGCTGGGAGTACCAACGTCCACGGACGCTGGGCTCGCTGCCCAGCTGGTGGCCCACTCTATGGGTCCCACCATGATGCGGGTACTATATCCACACCGTCCATCCATTTGAGGAGATCGTTTTAGGGCATGGTCTGAAGAGTGAGACAGATCCAAATCTCCTAGTGGACCCCACTTGAGAGAAAACAGTGGGGACAGTAACAGACCGTTGAGACCTTTCTACGGCCCACCATGATGTTTATTTGAGATCCAACCTGTTCATGAGTTCACACGTGGGTGTGGAAGAGGGAAAGAAAAAATATCAGCTTGATTGAAAGCTTCTGTGGGCCCCACTACAGTGATGTTTATTTGTCATCCAACAGAAGGGGGTCTGCCAAGCCGGTGGCCCACTCGTGGGACCCACCTAGAATGTATGTGCTTTATCTATTCCGTCCATATGCCTTTCCAGCTCATTTTAGTGGCTGAGCCCGAAATCTAAGCACATCCAAATGTCAAGTGGACCATGCCACGGGAAACAGTGGGAATAATGATCTCCACCGTTGAAACCTTCCCAAGCTCCACAGTGATGTTTATTTGTCATCCAACCTGTTCATAAGATCACATGTATATGGATGAAGGAGAAAACAAAAATATTAGTTTGATTCAAAACTCTTCGGGCCCATTTGGGTTCCACGCTCTGTGGGTCCCGCCACGATGCATCTGTTTTATTATGCCGACCATCTATTTTTCCATATTATTTTAGGGCCGTGGGCGAGCACAATGAGGTAAATACAAACCTCAAGTGGACCACACCGTAGGAAACAGTGGTCATTGATGCCCACCTTTGAAACCTTCCTTGGGGCCATTGTAATGTTTATTTATCCATTTAACCAAAGGTGATGGGGCCCAACTTTGGGTCCCGCCTTGATGAATGTTGGGTATACCTTGTCGTTCTTCTTGGCAGGGGTGTGGGCCCAGTTTTGGGTAGGGCCACACGTAGAAAATAAGGGTGATTGAATGCCTACCATTGGAAACTTTACAGGACCCATCTGTTATGTTTATTTGCCATTCTCCTTGTTCATAAGTCACCCAGCGATGGGTCGGGTTCCACACGTGTGGTGTGCGGGCACCACCATGGTGTTTGGTTGCCATCTCACTTGATTAGTGGGAAAGTACAAATATCGGGTTGATCCCAAACTGTTGGGGCCCATTGATGTATGTGGCTTCCCCACTCCTTTGTGCGGTTATCCCCAACCACGGGTCCACCTTGTTATGCATGTGTTTTATCCACGTCAGTCATTGGCCACTATGGTGCGATATGTATGTTGCCCATCGATTAGGACCGCCTTAATTTTGTGTTTGATCCAAACCATCCAAATGAATGGACCTAGCATGGCCTTGGGACTACCTCAGTGTATGTGTTCGAATGACCGCGTTGTCCATCCCGTGGATCCACCTTGATGAATAGTTGTGTAAACCCTTATTGAAAGGTCATATAGATCTGGATGCATGGGAATCCCTAAAGTTCGCTCGATCCAACTTACAGGGCTACTTTCTTAAACTCACCCTGTTGAACTGTCTTGTCAATTCACTTTGTTACCTCACCATGTTGACCCGCCTTGTCAACCTGCCCTATTGACTCACCATGTTGATTGATCCTGGTGACTCAGCTTGTTGTATACTCATATGACTCACCCCTCCTACCCTTGTACCCAACTATTAAAGACCACCATATCGTGTATATCCCATCCACACCATCCGTTTACCTTTAGGACGAGTGTGGGGCTCATCCTCGACGTTCGTATGTCATCTAGGCCATCCATTATATGGAGCCTATCTTGCAGTATGAGGTTAGACCTGTCGTCCCTTTTTGGACTTCATCGTATTGACCATCTATCTCATATTACCCTACCATGTATGATTCTCTGCCATGACCTGTCTATCTTGCAACCCGTTCTATGACATTCCTTTTACGGACCATTATTGTGTTTATCTCAACTGTACTACAGGACTATGGGTCTCGGCATGATTTTGGGTATTCTACTCTTGCCGCTCAAGTAGGTTCTACCTTTGATGTGTCGGTAGTGTATTCAATCATTTTCTTTCCATTTGGGTTATCTGAATGTTGAAGGTTAATCCACACCGTTCAATTGTTGGACCATCTGTGTTGTTGTATACCATCCATTTAGGGTCCTATCTCTTTGTGTTTGCTTGTGTTATGAGTGAATTATCTTTTTATGATGTTTTTAGTATGTCTGTTGCCACACGTAGTGTTGTTTGGAATACTCATATGTGATCTTTATAATATATGCTTCGACAACCACCATGCATGTGTAATGAGTATGCATCCCGAATCACCATTGTTAGTTGGGGACCACTAGGGCATAAACGCATTCATAAAGCATTCGAGATGTAGTCGCGCAAATGTAATTCACGTGCTCCCTATCACAAACCTCTCCAATAGGTATGGGACTATTCGAGGACAGGAGTCTATCATCCTGACTTACACTGTATGGTAGGAATAGCTTAGCATACCTTGTAGCCCTTGGTACGAGATTCCCTGGCTAGCGACATCCCGCACTATGACTCGATCATTCATATGTGTCCCCTCATCTTAATCAAATTTCAAATAAGTTGGACTAGATTGATTTATAGCCATCGTGGTCGATTGACTACTTGTTGGCACTCATACTGTATGCTTGGTTCATGCATCATGAATGCTTGGCTCATCTGATTGTCTTGCATCAACCGGCCATAGCGGTCGCATTGTCGTGCAGTTCATTACCAGTTGACGGTGACATTGTATTTAAGACCCTATATTTTTATGGTGCTCTTTGGAGACTTGCATGGGCATGTCGTCCCACTTTTGTATACTTGGTTGCATTTCGCATCGTTTGCTTGCTCTGCATATAGCATGGTTACTACGTTGTAACCACAGCTCCATCGTGGTTTGTAGAACACTGAAAATATGTGATATTTAAACTGGATGCCAAAGATGTCCCTGTGTGAAAGTCCCTGATCCCGTTGGTACTAAGGTGGGTGCTCCATTCAAGGACCGGATGGTTTAATCATACACCAGTATGCCGAATACCAAACGGCGGTGTTTTCCACTGCACGTGTTCAGTTTGGAAGGAGGTCTGACCTAACCTGCCAGAAGAGTGTTGGCAAAGTGGGTTGAGTTTGACCAGCTGTGAGTAGGTCCGCTATTGCACCAGATAGGCTTTGGCATTCTACTAGTGAGTAGTGAGGTCTGTGAGACCCCGGTGATGTTCCGTTTCAGAGATGGTATTGGTATCAGTGATGTGACTGATGTTCTGTATGGTGTGGGACGGTTCTAACGTGGGCGGGTGTGATGTGGGCGGGGCTGTAAGCCTGGGCGAGCTACCACACTGGGCGAGCTACCAGTTCTGAGTCCTGCATTGCTTGGGCGATTGCGATATGACTGTTCGTATCTGGACCACTGTACTGAGAGGTGATGATTTGCATACATGCATTGGATCATTGCATGTGACATTAGGCCCTGCAGGCCATTGCATGTATGAGTATATAGCCTTGGTAAGCTGGTTACCTGTATTGAATGCTTGCATAGCCATGGCAGGCTAGTTACCTGTATTGCATGCTTACATATCCGTGGTAGACTGGTTATTCACATCACATGATCGTGTAGCCTAATTAGGCTAAGTCTTGGTTTAAAGTTCTCATCATGCTTTACTGCTTACTCTGATATTTAGCATGCTTGTCATACGCATTGCGCATGCACACACGCACTCACAAAGCTTCGTTCGAAGCTTATGCGCGTTTGTTACGCTGCAGGTTATACCAGAGTGTATCAGCAACGTTGAGTTGGATGTTGGGAGTGCAGTAGCAGGAGGTGCCGGATTGTGCACAGTTTTTATATTTACGCATTGTGTATTTACCTTTTAGTACTGTATGTAAACGAAATGACTTAGTGGAAATAATGTGTTTATCTTTGATGGTACTCATATGGTGATGCTCATGTTTAAAAAAAAAATTCAGACCCTAAAATCCTCCTTGTGGTATCCCATGATCGGAACCTGGCGTGTGAGGTTAGGATCCGAGATCAGGTACTACGGAGGCTACCACCTCTGAATTCGGGTTACGGCGAATGGACAACGAGAACCGAATTTGGGGCGTGATATAGCATCTATAATTGGTTATGTGTCCAAGACGATAAAATCCACCGGGTAGTAGAATTTGTCAACTTGGACTAGAACATCCTCAACTATCCCTCTCGATACACGGATGGATCTATCAGCGAGTTGCAACGTGGTTTTGGTGGGTTTTAATTCACCAAGATCCAATTGCTCATATACCGAGTACGGGATCAAGTTTACACTTGCCCCCAAGTCTAGCAATGCACACTCAATCCGGTAGTCTCCAATGATATATGAGATTGTGAGACTACCGGGATCTTTGAATTTTGGGGGGGTCTTTTGAGTGAGAATAGCACTCACTTGCTCATTGAGGAAAGCCTTTTGCTACACATTATATTTGCGTTTAGTTGTGCATAGGTCCTTTAGAAACTTGGCATAAGAGGGGATTTTTTTTATGGCATCAAGCAAGGGAATGCTGATCTTGACTTGTTTGAAAATCTCTAAAATATCATGAGAGTTTGGAAGAGATTTTGGAGCGACTAATCTTGAAGGGAATGGTGCTACGGGCTTGTAAACATGTTCTGTTTCTTGTGGGGCTAAGTTAGATCTGTCCTCATCCTCAGAATTTACTAGATCATTAGGCTTGTCGGCCTTCACCGGAATAGATTTGTCAATTTTTTTAGCACTTTTAAGAGTGGTGACGGATTTGGTTTGCTCCATATGTTGGTTGGAGAGATTAGGAATGCTCACTTCATGTACTTTCTTTGGATTGAGCTGAGGTTGGGCCAGGAAAGGTCCCTTCCCTAGCATTCAAGCGTCCCTTAATCTCATCAACCGAGACTTTAAGCTCTTAGAACATTTGCTGATTTTATTGATTGATTTACGTTTACCCTTGCATAAATGCTTTTAAGGTATCCTCATTCGAGAATTGAGGTGGGGCCATATTTTGCATGGGTGGCCCTCCTTGAGAATTGGTAGGATTGCTCGTGGGAGCATTCTTCCAACCGAAATTTGGGTGGTTCTTCGAAGTAGAATTGTACATGTTACCCACTGGTCCATTGAAAGGCCGTTGATAACCATATGTGGCATTTGTGTGTTCTTGTAACACCTCTTGAAATGTAAGAATTGTAGGACAATCTTGCGTAGTAAAACAAATCCCACACGTCGTCTCAATAGCTTCATTGGACTTTGAAACTCCACTCTTACTAAGTTCCATGGCTTCGATCTTCCTTGCGAGGCTGGCTAGCCTTACATTCACATCATCTTCCTCCTCGAGGATATAAATCCCTCCTTTCTCTTTTTCTTGAGTAGGCTTGGGGTTATTAGATTTATCTGAGGTATCCCATGATTGGGCATTCTCGACCAACATATCCAAATAACTCCAAGCTTCATGTAGATTTTTGCTCATAAACTCGTCGTTGCTCATCATCTCTACAAATTAGCGCATATCGGAACTTAATCCATCATTGAAGAAGTTTATGGTTCGCTAACTTTCGTAGCTGTGATATAGGCAAGCAAGTAGGAGGTCCTTAAACCTTTCCCAAAATTGGAAGAATGATTCACTCTCTTTAGCCAAAAAATCATTATGGCTCTTTGAAGGGTGTTCGTTTTATGAGCTGGGAAGAACTTTTTCAAGAATTCCCGGGTCATCTCATTCCATGACCCTATCGAGTGTGGTCTAAGAGAGTGAAGCCAAGTCTTGGCTCTTTCTTTTAATGAAAAGGGAAAAAGGTTAAGTTTAATGGCATCTTCCGAAACATTAGTGTATTGCAAGGTAGCCACCACTTCTTCAAATTCCTTTAAGTACAAATATGGGCTTTCAAAGTCTAGCCCATAAAACTTTGGTATAAGTTAAATCACACCCGGCTAACATAGCTACAAAGGGGGCCAACCACCATTCTGGTGTGTGCTCCCACATCAACGTACCCGGCCAACATCCATCAGGACATTACTAGAGTAACCTCCTTACAATACATGGAGTAAGAGAGGATGAGGGAGAACTAAACGCAAACATCAACCCCCCCCCCCTCCCCTAAGGAATTTCCATAAACTAGGTATGAGGGGTTCGATAGTGTTACGAGAACCATAAAAACCTGAGCAGATACCTGATTGTTACCAGGTTGATCTGGTGGAAGTCTAACCTCTGCTAATCTCACCAGAGCAAGGGTTGCCCCGTATTTGGTGAGTTGGTTTTTGATTTGATTAGTATTTAGGATTTTAGACTTTAATTAGATTTTTAATTTTTAGACGTTTTTCTTGATTCAATCTTCCTATAATGGGCTAAGCGAAGTTGATCTCTTCTTTAGGATGTTTCGTTTTGTTACACAATCAAGATCCTTTAGTCTTTTTGGTTAGATGAAGATGAAGAACAGCCTTTAAAACAATCTAAAACCGTTATCTAAATTCCCCAGCAACGGCACCAAAAGCTTGTTCGCTCGCCTCAAGTGCAAGGCTGCGATATAGTAATAAATCTTGCTAAGACCGAGGTCGATCCACAGGGAATTAGAAAACAGCTTCTAAACTATTCCAGTAACTAGGATTGCAATAATTAAGAGATTTAATTGAGAGAATTATGTTAAAACAATAACTTAAGAAAAGCAGTAATTAAAGAACTAAGGCTTTCAGGGATCCACTTGTAACAATCCCATGTCAATCCAATCAATCCAAGCATAATACACAGCTAGATTTGAAGTTCTATCTCTCATCTAGTTGGAAGATAAAGCATTAAATACATTCAATCCCACTTAAGTTGAACTTCCAAGTTCTAGTCCTATTCAATCACATAGCCTTCGAAATCATAGCCTTCGGAGTAACAGCCATGCCTATGGACTATGGCATGCTCAAGGGTTACCATAATTCGAATCTAATCAAGCAAAACATGACGATCTCAGAGAAATGCAAGGAATCCATATCCGAAGCACTTGAACTCTCATAAACTTCTAAAAATATCAACTTTATATGAACTAGAACATTCAAAATTCAAACTTAAAGTGAAATTACTTGAATCAAACTGAATTAAACATAAAATTAGCTACAAGCTTCACCTCTCAGCCTTAGCTGAGAGATTCTAGCCGAGCATTGTCATACTACAACTAGAACTCAATGAAAAAGACATCAAAAGCATAAAAAACCCGGAGTTGGGAGGGTTGCAAACGCTCCACAACAGCTTCCTTCACCTTCCACGAAGTTCCTCAGCTTCTATGATGCCCTAGGAAGAGACCCTAGGTGTCCTTTTATAGTGGGGAGGCTTTAGCACGTCGGAATCTTCCAGAATTTGCGTAACATTATGCACTTGCGCAGAAAGTCTCGGAGCTCGAAATAGAAGGTGCTATTTACGCTTAGCAGACCAGTCGTGGACCTATCTGAGAGAAGTCCAGCGTGCACAGAGTGGTCACTGACCCATTGGCCGACCTGTCTTGGCCGGTCTGACCAAACTGGTCCTTTGTCCAGCGAGTTTCAGAGGGGGATGATAGGGTGGCCAATCGATCAAGACCGGTCGTGGCTCCCATGACCGACCGGTCATGACCGATCGGACCTCTTCTTTTCACATTTTCTTTCTTTCTTTCTTCTTCTCTCTCCTCTCCTTGCTTTCTTCTTTCTTTGATCCACCTTGGGCCTTCATCTAAAGCTCCTAAATATGGTCTTTTAGTTATCATTTGTGCAAAGTCTCTCTCTCAATCCTACATCCACAAAACATTCGCTAGATGGGCCTTTTAAACATGCAAGCCATGCATATAATGTGATGTAATGGGCTAGATCATGTATAAATTTGAGGTTCAACAAGTAATATAATAACATTATGATCTGGAAAACAATTGCAGCAAGAGCCACATAAAGAATTGCAAAAAGATGACCCTAATCAAATATTCAGTCAGGAAATAGTCAATGAAAGAATTGATAGGCCATCACGGCCCGAAGATTCTTCAATGTCAGGTGTTCATATGACGTGATCAGTCATCTGAAAAGAATCCCAGCAAGCACTCAGTGTGTACGATGCCCTGAAGCTGTCAAGAAACTTTTAACAGACCTTGATACAGACCTTGTTAGATGATGAAGTGCGAGAAGCATTGATAACAAAAATAAAAATAGAAGATATTGAAAAAGATGAACATAAAAGCTGGAATTCAATGTTAGAAAGGGATGAAGCAGTCTATTGTATGTCAACGATAATCTTTACTGATGAAGACCTAATGCTAGGCTGAGAAAGAACATAATAGGCCCCTCATGGTCACAGGCTACATCAATGACAGATAGATAAAGTGTATATGATCGACGATGGGTCTGTTGTGAACCTTATGTCATTGAATATGCTTTCGAAGCTGGGATACAAATGCCAAGCAATTGCGTAATATGATGATACAGGGATTCAATCAGGATGGATAAAAAGAATTAAGCACAATCACCATGATGTTGGAAATTGAAAACTTGATCACCAAAGTTACCTGTCATGTGATTAATGCAGTAACAACATATAATCTGTTACTAGGAAGGCCATGGATACATAGATACGGAATTTTTCCTTCTACTTTGTATTAGTGCTTCAAATATCGTCAGAAGGGCATACATCACAGAATTGTAGCCGATGAAAAACTATACATGATTGCAAAATCATTTTTCGCAAATACACGGTATTACAATGAATTTAACAGTGAAGAACAAAGAGATGAAACAAGCCCGAAAATAATAGAAATCCAGCAAGAAAAGATGAGAGAGCCAAAGATGAAAAGATTTTACTTTATACCGAAAAGCATGCGGCAACCGGGATAGCCCTCACTGGTGTTATTTTTAACAAAACAAGCAGAAACTCTCCAAGCCAATTTTATTATGCCAGCACCGAAAATAGAGAGAGTCAAGCCCTTTCCAAAAGGACCTCGAGAATTCCAGGTGTAAAAAAAGAAGGGCATAAACCAATATTGTTTTACTCAATAGAAGTAAAAATAACCAAAGAACAGAATGAGGTACAAATACAGGCAAATAAACCTATAAGATTAAATTTAGAAGAACTTGGGCAGTACAGCCTAGTGAGTAAAAAGATAATGTAGTCAATGGATTTCGATTGTGAAGACCCAGCCGGCTTGAACAATGGCAAAGGTATATCAATGCCCATAATTGCTCAAAAATGCAAAAAGCTTTTAGGACTGTAGGCATCTTCAGAGGCTGCATAAGTAAATATGATTAGCAGGATTCTTTAGACATGTCTTACAGAACAACAAACGGGTTCGCTTTCGGAAGAAGGAATGTCGTAACCTAAAAAGGCTCCTATGCATGGGGTGCCTCAAAAAATTATTACAGATAACGATACGCCTTTTAGAAGCAAGTGAAATTACTTCGGTAGTCTAACACAACACCTACGTATATACGTGCGGAAGCTAAGAGCGGAGCAACTAGAATTTTGGCTAATAAGTCCTAGAGAGGGGGTGATTAGGACCTTTTAAAATTCTTTTCGCTAACTTAACAATTTTATCAAATTAAACTAAGCAAAAACACTTTCACTTCCAATCAAAAGACTAGCATATGGTTTAAGCAATAAGCTACCTAGTCTAAGCATGCATAGATTATCAAATGATTAAACTAAACAAGCAACTAATCTATGCAACTTAAGTAGACTATATGAGAATGGATCATATAAGCTCAAGTCTACTCAAGTAAGTGAAAGTACATCCTGTGTGTGTGGATATACCTATCAAGTGCCGAGCATACATTTTAATTAAGCATTCATAATTAAACAATTAAATACAATGCATAATAAGAAATGTACTCAAATACAATAATAAACACAACAATGTATAGTGGTTCGACTTTCGGTCTACTCCACTCTCGGTTCAAGTACTCAACTCCTTTGAGCACACCAGACATTCACTAGGGAGTTTAAATCTGGTTCCTCTCAAGTAAGGTATTTTAAATCGGATCCACCCAACTGGAGAGTTTACAGGTTCCTCCTAACCTATACGTTCACACCCATGTTGGTGCTCCCCTTGGAGACTAGTTTAGGCCCGACAAACGTGCCAAGGAATGTCAAACATCCCTAGACTTTTAGGCTCAACTAACAAGTCAAGGATCGGCAAACAACCCTAAGTTCAAGTTTGACAAATAAACACTTACATGTAATTCTCACTGGAAAAAGAGTAGTTAGATTCAATACAAATTGACAACCTTACTTGTCGGATTTGAGCCCTGTGTAGCGCCGCTTTGGGTTGCTTCTTCTCGCTTTCATGTGCTTGAATTAGCTCCCCTTGTGCACCACTGATCTTTGATGTCGTTGCGTTGCCAATGCTACAGCTCCAATATCAGCTACCTTGTATACGATGCTCCGACGGAGATGCCAAGGTGCTAGGAGAGTAGGTTTTGAGATCTCTACAACTAATGAGAATGGGTTACCTAGAGTATCTCTCCTACAATGATCTCATGATAGAGTTTTAGATAGAAATATGATTATCAAGGTTAATCCAAACTCTAAATATTAAAAGAGGGACAAGTGTATCTTCATCATGAGCTTGAAATACTACATTCTTGTGATGAATCACAAGGAAGAACACTTGATAAGGTTAGAATTTGAGCCTCTAATGGTCTCCAACAATGGTGGCTTCAAAATCCTCAAAACCTCCCTCGTGTACCCAAAAAGTCTCTCCCCGTATTTAAAGAAAAATCTCTAATGGTCACAAAATAAGCAGAAAATGGTCGCTTCGATATATCGAAAATGGGTTTTGATTGATCAGAGTGATCTTTGATATATCGAAATACTAGTTCGATATATCAGAAAATATGTCCAGAGATTTCAGCAATTTGCTGGATATAAGTTTCGATATATCCGAATGGTGTTTCGATTAATCGAAAACACCCATCTTGATATATCGAAATACCAATTCGATGGATCGAAGAAATTGTCCAGAGAGTTGTAAGTTTGCTAGACATACTTCGATATATTGAAAAGGTCATTTCGATTAATCGAAGACCTATTGAATTAGTCTCCAATATATCGAAAACCTATCGAAAATTGATGTTTGGGCCTAATTGTTTATAGCAACTTCCACCTCTTTAATTAACCTAATTTATCATGTTTTTCTATATGATCTAAGGCTAATAAGGATGACTAATGGTGTACCTAGTTGATCCAAGTCATCTAAGAGGATTTGGGTATTTTTTTATGAATTATATTCTTGCTCTATTCAAAGTCTCTAAAGCTGATCTGAATGGAAAGTTATCAGAGATTATTAAAAGCATGGAGCGCTGCGGTTCTCTTCTCTCAAAAAGATTTTGTTTCCTTCAAATAGAGCGATCACCCTTGAAGTGATCCATGAAAAAGCAAAAGTCCACGTACATATATATAAAAAAAGGGTCGGAAAGAAAAGTACCAAAACCACGAAAATATGATTACTGGTAAATGCTCCAGCCCTATGAGGTGAAGATGTTATGAGCCGATCAAGAGCTCCTCGAACAAGAAACCCTTTACGAGTCGATTAAGAACTCTATGGGTAAAGACTCTACAAGCCAACTAAGAGCCCTGCTAAATTAAGGCAACAGAGAGCACAACCCTAAGGGCCAATTAAGAGTCCCCATGGGCTAACCTCATGTGTGAGACTTGCCGCTTTTATTACTATGATAGCGCCGCAAGAAAAGGTCTATAAAAGTATATAAAAGTTCCTTGTATATGGAATTAGTGGTATAAAAGAGAAGAAAAAGAGAGTTGCATCGCGCGCCGCTGATCACGGCCAACCGTGCATAATTCTCCCCAAATTTATATGCTTGTTCCCTTTAATAATTGGCGGATATGAATTTGGTACCCGAGGTAGCCATGAGAGCTAAAACGATGAACCATGTGCATAAAACCTCTGAGTTTATCACCCCAATAGCGTCATTGGGCCCCTTTGATGGATCAGTGGTATGGAAACTCTCCCTTTGAGGAGTGTACTCTATGAGGGTCGTCTTTGGCAGAGGAATGTATCCTATAAGGGTCATTCCCACTAATGAAGAGTGCGCTCCTTGAGGGCCACTTCCCTGGCTGGGATAGTACTCCATGAGGGCCAACCACGCGTAAGACCAACGCTCCAACTACTCATGAGCTTAAACTGTGTTTCTATTAGAGGTGCATACTAACAGAACTTTAGAGTAATTCCACCCGTCATAAAGAAAAAGGAGCAATCCATAAAATCCTGTGCAGTTAAAAAGAAAATAAAATAAACGCATATCATCATGAAATATTCACATACAATAACAACATGTTCAAAGTAGAGAATTCTCTTGTAAATGTATATATTGTGAAAATTGCATATGCTATGATACTGTTAAATGCCTTAAATTGACTAGAGAATATCTATGAATAGTATTCTTTCGACAATGCTCTATTATATCAGGAGCGGTACAAGCTTTATATTACATCTCAACATTATTTGCTCTATATGAAACTTTTATTATGAGCAATATTTTTTGAAGATATTCAACTTTGACTATTCAGCCATATTATTGTGATATTTTCCCAAGTTTGATTCAGCCCCAGTTCTTTAATCTCTTATGGAAAATCTATATTGGTCTGAATCTTACTTAATTATTGTTATCCGACTTCTTTTATTTTTACTATTGGGTACATTCATTGAGGCCGACTATTTATTCATGAAAATCGAAGTTTATTCAAGAACTCTAGTATGTGATCGAAAGGAATCACATTTATATTATGAGATACGATGGAAGATTGCTCAAATATATTATCAAGAAATATTAGCATTCTCTTCAGTCTTTATGTCTTGGGATCAATTTCTATGATATGCGGCAACTTCAGTATTCTGAATTAATCTATATATATATATATATATATATATATATATATATATATATATATATGTATGCAAGATGCAATATTGCTAGGGACAGTCTTCATATTACATCAAAGATAGGATTTTTGAAAATATATTGGTAACAATACACGCATTCTTCTAAGTTTATATGGAAAGATATTCTCTAAAGGAAAAAGTGATTAATGCTATCATTATATGTTTTGAGCTTTTAGCTAGTAAAAGAATTGAGCAAATGCAACAAGGTGCAAAACAGAGTTGCCAAAATAGAAGGAAAATAACCTCGAAACTATTTCATGCAAAGAAATACAAAATACATGCAATTCATAATCAAAGTTCAAGTACAGTTATACCTACTTAAAGTAGGAATATTAATGATTATTTCCTGGATGCTAGAAAATTTTAAAGCTATCTTTAAAGTTAAGCACACAAGATTGGATTCCTCCAAAGAAAAAGGGAAGTCGCTCATTAACATCCAAGTCAGCCTCAGTCGATGCTAGATATTGCTAAAGAAGACTATAAAATGAAAGGGAGAAGGTTTCGAAGATAAAAGAAACAGAGATCTGTTTTTAGAAAAGAAAACCGATCGCCGCCACCTTTAAGAATAAAAGAGCTTAATCCCACAACAGTTGCGATATGTTCTTCTTCAGCATCTCTGCCTTGTCCTCTACAGTCAATTTTTGAGAAGCGATGTTCCTGATGCTTTTGATCTGCTTTTGAACATCTTCGAAGGTGTGGACCCTCGCCGTTCCGTGCTCCCACGCGACGTTCTCCTCCCTTTCCTTTCGGAAGAAGAAGAAGGGGTGTATGAGTGCGAATCGCCGTTTGTGCCACTGGCTTGCCTCGTTCTCGAGGGCTTTGTTTGGTTGTCGTGTTAAGCTGGATGTGTTTAGATGAGTTTATATAAGACCAGAGTCGCCACTAGCCAGTTACTTCGAATCTACAATCGGCTAGACCCCGTAGAAACGTTAGAGAAGGGGATCCGAAGATTCCTTCCTCTAAAATGACTCCTTTTGATCTGCGGCCAGAGATTCGAGGTAAGGGATCACGGTTACAGGGTGGGAAGATGTTAAGCACCCCACACACTGCCCCATACCGAAGTACGGTCTCTACTTCACAAAATCGAACTAACACTTGAAAGTCTGTTTTAATCCTCATATATTCTCATAGATGACAGATGCATGAATGCATGGTCTGAACAGTAAGAGTTTCTGATGGGCAGGTTTCCATTAACAGGCAAGCCCAAAGATACGCTCGAACTGACAGGTGCTTTATGCGAGATGCATGAATATCAGGTGCTTATATGATCAAGTAGAATGCAGGTCTAAAGAAGAGTTTGTTTCCTTACAGGAAGCCCAGACTACGCAATGAAGTGCTTATGCGGATGTGCAGTTTGAATAATCAAAGTTCTTGTAGGAGCAGGGGGTTGGAAGGAAAGCAAATGTTGCACTTATGCTAGATGCGAATGAAATGATGCTGGAAAAAGATTAGCTAGATGGACGGAGGTGTCGCAAGGATTGGCTTCGAGTGGCTGGATTAAGACTTAGATGGCTTGGGAGACTTGGACCAGTGGTCAGGCTGGGCTGGACCAGGGCTAGGATCTCCTCACTCGGGCTCTCCTTGGTGGAGGAATGGGCTAAGGGGTAGAGGGACAGATCGTACTCGGGCTAGATGGCTTCGGAGGGATCAGCTTGGGTTGGATTATGAAATGAGAAGGGGAGGGGGGTATTTATAGAGTTGGAGAGTGGCAGTTCTTGTAAATAATTTTGGGCGGCCCCTTGGGGGCCGCCTGTACGAACGCTCCTCGAGTTCCAGCGCGTGGTGCGGACATGCCTCAGGGCTGCTATTTGGACTCAGTGGGTTGACTCGGTGGGTTGACTCAGTGGGTCGACTCGGTGATTTGACTCGGTGGGTTGACTCGGCGGGTTAACTGGGTGATTTGACTTGACAGGTTAACTCAGCGGGTTGACTCGGTGATTTGACTCGACGGATTGACTCAGCAGGTTGACTCAGTGAGTTTGACTTTTTCAGGATTTTTTGACTGGCTTTTCTTATGGGGGGTTTTTCAGGCTGATGTTTAGGGGTGAGTTAACCGGGTTCGGGCTTAAGTTGGGCTATGGATTGGGGCTTACAAGGGTGAGTTTGGCTGAGTTTGGACATGGGATTTGGAGGTATGGTCCTCCACTCATCCAGCTATCTCTACCAACAATGTAGGCGAAGGTGGGGTGTCTACAGATGCCCCTCTTTGGCAGAGGTTGTGTGCAACTGAATGCCAAAGCCAGTGGACACCCCACTTCTGACCCGGTCATTCATAGATCATGGTCTGAAATCTTTGCTTGCCTTTGCATCTGTGCCAGTTGATCGTCTGGAAATCGATCACTCGCACATACCGCGGAAGTTTGGAGAAAACGTTGTGATTGTCCCTGCAGTTTGCTGCAACTCGGGTACCCAATTGCAACCCTTCCATTCCTGATCGGTACTAACATCAGAAAGGTACAGCAGAGCCTCTGCGTCGTAGTCTTACGAGGTTACCGACCCTGTGATTGGTTGTATGTTTGATGTTTTCCCAGATCACTCCAGGAGTACTTGTTTCGCTTAACTGTCAAAGTGGTTAGATGCCCTGCGTCATGTAGTCTTATGGGATTCTACTACGCCGACTTGGACTCAGTCAAG
Source organism: Liriodendron chinense (assembly GCA_003013855.2). Taxonomy (NCBI): domain Eukaryota; kingdom Viridiplantae; phylum Streptophyta; class Magnoliopsida; order Magnoliales; family Magnoliaceae; genus Liriodendron; species Liriodendron chinense. The sequence continues at coordinate 2,045,691 of PVNU02002850.1, forward strand.
GTACTTCAGGCATCCACGACTAGGTATGTGCAGGTGGACTTTTTCCACCCGATCTGCTGGTTTTGATGCTTGGTTTGCACTTCATTCTTTCCTCGATTGTGGTCTGGAATCTTTGTTGTCCTTTGTATCTGAGTCAGTTGATTGTTTGGAGATTGATAACTCGCACATACCGCGTGAGTTTGGAGAAAACGATGCGATTGGCCCTGCAGTTTGCTGCAACCTGGGTACCCAATCGCAACCCTTCCATTCCCGATTGGTACTAACATCGGAAAGGTACAGCAGAGCCTCTGCGTCGCTAGTCTTACGAGGTTGCTGACCCTGAGACTGATTATGTGATGTTTGATGTTTTCTCGGATCACTCCAGGAGTACTTGCTTTCACTTGACTATCAAAGTGGTTAGATGCCCTGCGTCATTAGTCTTACGGGATTCTACTACGCCGACTTAGACTCAGTCAAGGTACTTCAGGCATCCAAGCCTAGGTATGTGCGGGTGAACTCTTTCCACCCAATCTGCTGATTTTGATACTTGGAGTACAATTCATCGTTTCCACCTGCTCAAATGATTTCTTTGACCGAGACTTTTGACTTTCATCTTTTCGTATCTTGGCATGTGGTACGACCGCACTGACATTGGAGTTCAGTTCGACCGTACTTTAAGTGCATTGGATCCGATGGTCTCCAGGAAAACCGCGAGACATCGGATCTTATTTGATTTTTACATCTGCTCCTACCCAGAGATATGGAAGATCTCCTGGTGTTTTGGAGGCAGAACGCTCTATTGAGAAAATATTTTTGGATTTTTGAAAAGATACCCACTCTGGGGAGTGATACTCCGTGGGGTTTTTATTTGCAAATAGGAATATTTTTTATCTTTTTGAAATGGAAATCCGATTTGCATGCGCCTCCACTAGGGATGCCTGTGGGGTCTTTGGCTAATCGACTTTTATTTTGAAAGCAGGTAAACATGAGATTGATGCGATGGATGCTGATGTATGGAGATGCATGATGAATGCATGGTTTGGTTCATTCTCCTTCAGTTTGATGATTTTGCTTTTGCTGGAGATGCAGAGAATTTTGAGCTTATTGCTTGTAGGGTTGTGCTTCCCTGGGGTTTTTCTTTTTTAATGCGGATGTTTGGTCAGCGGGTTGGTCAAGATCCCGACCTGTGGTCGATCAGGTCCATCGTCACAAGATGCTGTTTCTTTGCTAATGAGAATGTACGAGGATGTTATCCGACTTCAAGATGTTCTTCTGGGCATAAATGCGATTGAGACGGTGCTTGGTCGCCAGTTTTGGTCAAGATTCCAATTTGCGGGCGATTGGATCCGTCATCCCAAATTGTGAAGAGAGTGGAGGTCGAGACTCCTGAAGTGTAGTACTGGGGATAATGACAATTTTTGTGATTTTTGTAAATATGTGGTCCGAATCTTTACCTGAGTGGTTAGGATAGAGATCGGTTATTGAAAACAAAGGAAATATTTTTTGTGTTTTTGAAAATTTTTTGCTTGAAAGCAAGGGAAACATTTTTTGTGATTTTTTAAAATATTTTAAAATGTTTTGGTATTTTGTTGGATTTTTCTGAAATGTAGGGAAAAGGTATGGAATTTTCATCCATTTCCAGCTTCTACTGCTGGTAAGGCACTCGATCCATTTTACGTCACCAAGCAAGACGAGTCTCACACAGTTAAGTGCCGTAGTTTTACATCTTCGGATGAGGAGATTTTGAGGGTTTTCATTCAACACACCCACAAAGTTGCCTATTCCTCAGGTGCAATGCACATAGACCACGTATTGTCCGACGGACTCCTTCGGCCACAAAATGAGCCACATCCTCACATTTCCCTTAGTCAATCCAGTTTGGGGCCTTACGTTGCTCACAATTCCGTGAGGGTGCGCTCCACCTCCCAACAGCCTTAATCCCCTTCATGAGTTTTAGGAACAGGGAACATCCGTCAGATTCAATAGCGACTTCCAAATCAAGGTTGTCTATCACGGTGCGTTCAACACGAACTAGATTGCGGAGCTCTGCCCGCCTCAGCCTTTACCCATTTAAAAGATTCCGGACACCCGTACGATCAACTGTCAGCCATGTCCGGAACAGGTTAGGAAAGAAAGCCCCCGAGAAGTTAATCCTAGTGTAGTTTTAGGTCTTCGGACCACTGAGGATGAATTTGTGAAATTGATGGTGAATTTTTTTTATTTTATATATATATATATATATATATATATATATATATATATATATATATATATATATATATATATATATATATATATATATATATGTTCCAGACTTCAACTCAGGTAATCGCAGTTGATGCTGGTTTTATGGAAAGCTTAAAATCTTTTTGGTATTTTTGGAAATGATCCGGGTTATCAAACCTTGATCCCAGCGGTTGAGGCCGATGCTGGTTTTTAGTTGAAAGCAGGAAAAGGTCCCCCGAGAAATTAATCCCAGTGTAGTTTAAGGTCTTCGGACCACAAAACTGTACAAAACAGGGCAAACACATTTTTTTTTATTTTTGGAAAATGTCCGGAGTCATCTGATCTTGATATGAGCAAACAAGACTGACACCGTTTTTTATTGAAAATCTCTCGGGATATCGATCCCGACGTAGTTTAAGGTCTTCGGACCCAAAACTGTACAAGAGAGTGCAGGAAATGCATATATATATATATATATATTTGTGATTTTTGAAAAGTGTCCGGTGTCGTCGGTGTTAGTGCACTTTTCTGTGGCATACTAGTGCACCTTGTTTGTCAATCACTTACGTCAGTGAGTCTAGTGTCGGTTGAGCCTAATGAAGATGAGACCGAAGACTTAGATGGCCCCGCTGCATCAAGGAAGAAGAATCAGGTAAAAGTGATGCCTTGGTGCCTTAACCTTGACCAAAACCCAACCCCTTTGCTTCTTTGACGACCTTGACCACATTAGGAAACCATTAGTCATCATAGATTGGCCCTAAGTGTCCCAAAACATCACTCACATCATGGCCTAAGTAAGTGGTTTGGAATGTACTAAGATCAGCAAACAGCTGAGCTGAACTAGGCCTGTCCGACCGGTCGGCTGGACTGGTCCGACCGGTCAAGACCGGTCGGCCAGACCAAACAGCAACCTTACTGTGTTTACAGGCTACAGGTGAACCGACCGGTCGTGACCGGTCGGCTGGACTGGTCGGACCGGTCAAGACCGGTCGGACTGGCTTCCAGTTTCAACAGCAAGCTGCTGTGTTGTGCAGGCTAAGGACCGACCGGTCGTGACCGGTTGGCTGGGCTGGCCCGAGCGGTCGCGACCGGTCAGACAGACCCTCTTTTGAGACAGTATACTCTCTGTCTTGCTTGGCTTTTGGCCGACCGGTCGGGACCGGTCGGGATAGGTCGGCAGAGCCGTTTTTTGCCCGTTTTATGACCGTTGGAGCTCACTTTTCCTATATATGGAGCTCGGTTTTTGGGCATTGGGAGGGGGATTTTCGAGAGGAGTGAAGCCACCATTGTTGGAGACCATTTGAGGCTCATTCCCAACCTATGCAAGGCATCTTCCTTGTGCTTTAACACAAGATTAGTGCATTCCAAGCTCATGAAGAAGATGACCTTCATCCCCTCTTGATCTCTAGAGTTTGGAACCTTCTTGATTGGCAAAACCTTGTCCAAAACTCTAAGATGAGATCGTTGTAGGAGAGAACCTCTAGGCAACCCATTCCCATTAGTTGTAGAGTTCTCAAACCTATCCTCCTAGCACCTTGGGCATCTCAAAGGCATCACATGCAAGGTGTTTGATTGAGTGTGGCTGAGGCATTGGCGACGCAACGGCGACATGAACGTGGGAGCAAGGGTAGCTGATTGAAGCACGGGAGAGCGGAGATCAAGCAACTCGAACCGGCGCTAAACAAGGGGCTCATCCGACAAGTAAGGTTGTCTTTATTGAGAGTCCATTTAGAGTTTTTTGTTGAACTCAAACTAGGGACGTTAGCCGTTCCTTGGCTCGTTAGCCAAGCCTAAACTAAGTCTCCAAGAGGGAGCCTCCGACATGGGAGTGAACGTGCGTCGGGTTGAGAGTTAGCCTATGTCCAAAACTCCGTTTGGGTTGAGAGTTATCCCTTTGTCAAAAACTCCAGTTATGGTTGAGAGGTGAACTGGTAAAACCTCCGTGTAAAGGTTGAAAGGTGAACCTCATTTAAAACCTCCGATAGTGAATGCCGGTGTGCTCAAAGGAGTTGAGTACTTGAACCGGGAGTGGAGTAGACCCAAAGTCGAACCACTATACATGCTTGTGTTTGTGATTGAATTGAGAACATTTATATCTTAGCATTGTTAGTTTAATTGTTTAATTATGAATGCTTGATAGGAATGTATGCTAGGCACGTACTAGTCTCATCCACACACAAGATGTACCTTCACTAGTTGTGCAGACTTGAGCTCATTGATCCACTCTCATAAGTCTACACAAGTTGCATAGGTTAGGATCTTGATTAGTTGAATCATTTATTTCCCTATACATGCTTTAGACTAGGATTTCTTATTGATTAACCATATGCTAGTCTTGTGATTGGACCCACTTTGGCTTGGAAGCTAAGTGTTATTGCTTACTTTGTTTTATTTGATAAAATATGTTAGTAGGCGAAAAGATTTTGAAAAGTTCCTAATCACCCCCTTCTAGGTCATTAGACATATCTCCGAGTTTCTCTATAAGCGGTAAAACCGAACTTTCAGTTGGATCTTGATTCGAGCAATCAAGACCGATGTCGATTTTTATTGAAAATCTCTCGGGATGTCGATCTCGACGTAGTTTAAGGTCTTCGGACCCAATTTTTTTGTACAAGCTGTACATACATTCTTTTTTGTGATTTTTTTGAAATGATCCAGATCATCAGATCTTGGCCTGAACGGCTGGGATCGATGCTGGTTTTTATTAAAATCCCTCGGGATATTGATCCCGACGTAGTTTAAGGTCTTCGGACCACTGAATATGTACAAGCGAACAGTAATCAAGGGCGGAGATTCTGAGGATTCTTCTTAGACTGGTTCAGATCATCAGGTCATGACTTTGGATGGTTGAGATCACTGTTTGACCAAGTCAATTTTTCTTTTCTTTTCCTTGAAAATTCCATGGAACTTTTCCACATCATCAAGCCAATTCTCACCAATTTCTCACAAGATGAGATTTTGGTGAGATTCCTTATTTTTTCTCATCATTCTCTTCGATCACTTCATTCTTACAAGGAGGTACAAGATTCACTTGCAACCACCCTTCCCAAGGGGGAGTTCTTCCCAAGGAGAGGGGGTGAGAAGTCGTTTCAACTAGAGGGAGGGTAGGACGGCCCCCTGGGCGCCGCCCAAGCCGTCCCTGCCCACTGGTTTTTTCAGTGGGTTGGGTAAAGGGGTGCACTCCCCTTTTCTATATAACATGGGGCACCCTTGGCCCCTCCAACGTGCAATCTCTCTTCTCTCTCTCATACTCTCTCTTTCTTCAAGTTTTCCTCTCTCTTTTGGTAGTTCTTTGCTCTCTTCAAGAGGTGGGCCTTAGTGAAGCTTTGGGACAGCAAGGTGGTCCTCCTTTGGTGAGTGGTAAAGGTATTGACCACTCCCTTTCTCTCTTGTCTTTTTCATTCTTCATTGTCTCTTCTCATGACTCTTTTCTTTTTCCATGTAGCTATTCCAAAAGGAGTGAAGGTGGGCCCAAGTATTTTTGGCCTTTTTCTAGATCTTCCAATCTCTTCCAAAGGTGGTGCATGGAGAAGGACATTGCAAGCTTCCATTTCATTCTTTCTTTTCTTTTCTTTTTTTCACTCCCTTCATGTGTATGTAAAGGGTGATTTTGCCATGTCCATCAAGTGTGCATGGCAAAATATTCTATCTTTTTCATGGGAGTTGGGCCTCTTTTCATGTGTATCAAATGGGCTCAAAGTGAAGTCATGGCCCTTGGTGTATTTGATGGGCCCAACACTTCATTTTGGGCTCCCTCTTGCTTTCTTGCCCTTGTCATTTTCCTTAGAACTTTTTCTTTTCTTTTCCATCTTCTTTTCAAGTTTTGGGCCCATGGGAATGGTAGGGCTCACCTCAAGTTTTGAGCTCATGGGGCTTACTTTGGGTGGCCCCATCTTTCTTCACATGTGTATGGACAAAGGTGACTAGCCCATTCTTCATTGGGATCTTCAAGTGGGCTAGATCTCTTAAGTGGGCCTTTATGGACAAGTGGCCCAAATCTCCCACCATCTCTTGATTATGATGTACATCCTTATGTACAAAGTGTGGTGGGCCCCTTAGGATTTTCCATATGGATGGGCTTTTGGGCCTTCATTGAAACTTGGATTTCTTTGCACCATGTGTACACCACTACACTTTGTTCATGTAAGATTTTTTTTTTCTTTCATGCCTTTCCTTTTGATGGATGGAGGACTTGAGTTACTTGACCATCTACAAGTCCCATGAGTGAGTTGTCTCAACAATTCCACTAGGTTCAAATGGTTTTTCATGAGGTAGGAAAGTGGTTCTCAAGAGTTTCTCTTTAATGTTATCAACCTCAAATGGATGATCCTCCTTCAAGTGAGCTATCCATGCAACCATAGCTCCTTAAACTTCTCTTTGGGGTGCTTGGTGGGTCATCCACCATCATTCTCAAGTATGAGTGATTTTTCTTTCAATTTGTGAGAAAGAATGACACCCATAAGTTGCCCAATTTTGTCCCATGCTTTAGGGCATTTTGGATTTTGATCTTCAAGTGGGCTATGTATATCATTCTTAGCCATTTTCATGATGGTTGGGTGACTCACCAAGCCATGCCCTCTTGTGATCAAATGGTCCCCCTTTTTGGTAAAGAAATTGGTGCACATAAGTTGCCCAAACTTGCCCTTACATTGGCATTTCCAACTTTGATTCTTCATGTGGGCTATGTGCATCCAATTTTTACCATTAGCTTCTTTAATTCATTTTGTTTGTGGGTAGACCATCATGTTGTACTCTCATAGTCAAAACTTTCATCAAGATGATGCACATAGGGGTGCTCATGGTTAACCCATTGAATGGGTCCTCATGTTCTTCAAGTGGGCTATGTGCTCCCTTCAATCCATTGAGGTGAGGCATTTGGGTTGCTCTTGGGGGCCCATTTCCTTCTGCTTCGCTTCCCCAAGTGTAGGGTTGCAATGTAGTAATAAACTCGGTAAGACCGAGGTCGATCCATAGGAACTTGTGTAGGAATTCACAAACACATCCAATAGTGTCTACTGACAGCTAACAACCAGATTTTTTATGAATTTGATGTGAGTAACAAAATTGAATTAAATTGAAGGTAAATAATTATAAAAAGGCACTAGGGGTTCAAGGATCCACTTGTAGCAATCCTTGATGTTCAATCCGCTGTGGTCTCTCGTTCTCTCAACTAGAATCGATATTAAGATCTATCTAGTCGGATGATAGAGCTGTTAAACCAAACAATCTGTTATATGTAAGTCTAATGCATAGGATTCACTCAATGTAAACTAGGCTGAGCATGCTCAATTGCATACGTCAGTCCCCATTCCAAAAGGCTCAGTTCGCAATCATAACCATCCTCAAGTCCTGTCACAAGACAAGGCTAGATCATGATTTGAACTTGATTCAAATCACATGCACAGTCCCTTACATAATTCAGAAAATCAGAAAAAAAATAGAACTTTGGTAAGAAGTCCCTACATGAAGATCATAGTACTAGAGCTGTACTCCAATTCCTCGGATCATACAGGTCTAGACTTATACAAAATAGTTAAGAACTTAAGTAATTCTCCCAAACATCCATGAGTCATCATAAGACTAAGAAAAACTACTTAGAACTTGTATAAACTTCAAACCATTGTTCATAAACATGAATTCCAAACTTAAAACCAACTAAATACGAATTGAAACATCTTAGATTCACTATAAGCTTCACCTCTTAGCCCTAGCTAAGAGGTTTAGCTGCTCATGATCCAAGGAAACATGAAACAACTTAAAAAAAGCATAAAACAGTAAAACAAACTAGAAGGAGTTGTGGAACTCCGAAATCCACTTCCGTCGTCTCCAACCTTGCTTCAACCCTTCTGAGATAACCTAGGAACGCTCCCTAGGTGTCCTTTTATAGTGGGGAGGCTCCGCAACTTCAGAAGATTAGAGAATCTGCGTAACACTTACGCAGTGCGCAGAGAAAATCGGCGCCAGAATTAGTAGGTTTGAATCTTACGCAGGCGACCGGTCGTACGACCGGTCGCAGTGGCTAGACGACCGGTCGCAGTACTGGACGACCGGTCTCAAAACGGCCTAAAAGTGTCCAGAGAGTTTTGTCCCGAAAAATTAATTTAAGGACCGGTCGCACAACCGGTCGCAGAAGTGGACGACCGGTCGCACGACCGGTCGTGAACAGTCTAGAGAGTAATGGCTTCTGGGTCTTCCTCTGTGCATGTGCGGACCGGTCGGACAACTGGTCTTTGGCTTTGGACGACCGGTCGTGGGCACCTTCTTCTGCATTCTTTTCTTCTTTTCTCTGACTTCTTTCTTTCATTCTTCTACGCTAACCCCTTTGATCTTCTTTGCTTCTAACTAGCACTTTTAGGTCTTCAATTGATGCTTCTCTCTCTCTCATCCCTACAATCACGAATCCATGCATTAGATTAGTCTATAAACGATAACAACTAGCATAATGAATGATGAATTGGGGTTAAAATATACAGAATTAAGAACTCAACACACCCCCCAACCAGCATTTTGCTAGTCCCGTGCAAAACATGCGTGAAACTAATTCCATTCTCCAAAGCCCAACTCCCCTTTAGAAACCATTCTTCTATACATCCCAAGATACATAAGAGTAAGAGTTAGAGAAATTAGGTGATAGAGGTTGAAATCGTAAACTCTCAAATCATAATAAGTACTCATATGAAATTCCCGCTGATTGGATGACAAATAGAAGAACTTGAACAATTTCAATCTATTGTGCATAGTGAAAATTCTTTTCATGAGTTTCCAGGGTTATCTTCTTCATAAATCAACTAGACTATGGATCTCAAGGTATATAGAGCAACAACAAGCCAATGACGGGAATTTGCCTTACTGTCCTTCCGACGACTTTCACACTACGTCCCATTTCCGGCTTTGGTTACGGGTAAACCATCCCCCGGTTGGTAGTAGGTAGCCCTAATCGGATTTTCCCACCATTTTTCCCTCATTCCCAATTTCATCCTTCCTTTTCCTTTTTCTTTTAAATTAGATAGGATTTTTAGAAATCCATATCTTTCATTATTTTTCCATGGACAAGGATGGACAACGTACCCCGGCTTGATGTCTCAACACCTTGAATCAACATCTAACTGATCCACAAATCACATAATCCCTTCAACCCGTGAAAATCGTGTAATGTGAACTAGATGTAAAAGTGTTCAAATTTTCTATCAATCACAAAAATAGGGGAATTTACATATAAAACCATTATGTTGTGAGAAATTCAAAACTTGCAACCTCACCCACTTCATATCTCCTCCTCTTATGCTCATATCATCTTGAATGCATAAAAGCAAAGTTTTCCAAAAGAGTCTTGAATTCTGAAAACTCGAAAAATTTCTACATAGTTGCTCGAAATGTTACAAAACGCTGGATTCATCCAAGTGATCCTACACCCCCCAACCAAATCTTACATTGTCCTCAATGTAATAAGATATGCAATATGTAAAACATGAGAGCAATTTGAAAATAAAAGGGAGTGAGGGATGAGAGTACCTGAAAAAGTGAAAAGTGGAATTCTTCCTCCTTCTAACAAACCTAAGAAAAAGCAAATAAAAGCAACAAAATCCTAATCCTAACTACTCTATACCTCCATCAGACTAGGAGATCAATCATCCTGATACACAGGATCATTCAGATGGTATGGACATACCTTCTGAAGGAAATTTCTCAAAGAACGGCTTTAATCGCTACCCATTCACCTTAAAAATGTTGCCGTTCCTTGGATTTATCAGCTCGACAGTCCCATATGGATAGACATTTTTCACAATGTAGGGACCGGTCCATCGAGATCTTAACTTTCCTGGAAATATATATAGGCGAGAATTATTCATGAGGATTTTTTGATTGATTGTGAATGTCTTGCGAAGAATATTCTTATCATGGAATATCTTCTTCTTGTCGTTGTAAATTCTCGCATTCTCATATGCTTCGTTCCGGATTTCTGCAAGTTCATTCAATTGTAGTTTGCGCAACGAGCTCGCCTTGTCAGAATTAAAATTTATCTTCTTAATAGCCCAATATGCCCTATGTTCCAACTCCACAGGCAAGTGACAAGCCTTCCCATAGACAAGTCTATAGGGAGACATTCCAATAAGGGTCTTAAAAGCAGTACGGTAGGCCTAAAGCACATCGGTAAGCCGAAGCGACCAATCCTTGCGATCGAGGTTCACTGTTTTCTCCAAAATGTGTTTAATCTCCCTATTGGATATCTCAGCTTGCCCACTCGTTTGTGTGTGATAGGGAGTGCTCACTTTGTGTGTGACACCATATTTTTTCATTAAAGTTTCAAAAGGGCGATTACAAAAGTGAGACCCTCCATCACTTATGATGACTCGAGGTGCTCCAAACCGAGAAAGAATATTCTCTTTTAAAAAGCGAATGACCATTTTATGGTCATTATTCCGGCAAGGGATGGCCTCGACCCATTTGGATACATAGTCAATGGCAAGCAAGATGTATACGTTTCCAAAAGAAGATGGGAATGGGCCCATGAAATCGATGCCTCAACAATAAAAAATTTCGATTATTAAGATGGGATTGAGTGGCATCATATTTCTACGAGAAATTCCTCCTAATTTCTGACAGGGTTCACATGCTTTGCAAAACTCATGTGTGTCTTTGAACATGGTGGGCCAATAGAACCCACATTGCAGAATTTTCGCTGTGGTCTTTTTAGCTGAAAAGTGGCCACCACATGCCTGAGAATGACAGAAGGAGATGATACTTTGTTGTTCATCATCTAGCATGCATCTCCTTATGATTTGATCGGGACAATACTTGAATAAGTAAGGGTCATCCCATAGGAATTTTCGCACCTCCTTGAAGAATTTATCCTTATCTTGCTTTTTCCAATGTGTGGGAATTGTACCTGTAGCAAGATAGTTAGCAATGTCCGCATACCATGGCAATTGGGAAATAGCAAAAAGCTGTTCATCAGGGAACATGTCATTGATCGCGGTTGTTTCAGGGGAATCAGTGAGGACAAGTCGAGAGAGATGGTGAGCTACGACATTTTTTACTCCTTTCTTATCACGTATTTCTATGTCAAATTCCTGGAGTAGAAGGATCCATTTTAACAATCGTGGTTTAGCATCCTTAGAGAGAAGGTACTTAAGCGCGGCATGGTCAGTGAATATGATGATCTTGGATCCAATCAAGTAGGACCTAAACTTGTCCAAGGCAAAACTACGGCTAAAAGTTCTTTTTCAGTAGTGGTGTAGTTTGCTTGGGCTGCGTTTAGGGTTTTACTTGCATAGTAGATGACACATGGCTTTTTCTCTTTTCTTTGGCCTAGCGCGGCCCCAATAGCATAGTTGCTAGCATCTCACATAATTTCAAAAGGAAGGCTCCAATCAGGTGGTTGCATTATGGGAGCACATGTCAACATACCTTTAAGGGTGGTAAGGCCTTTTGACATTCTTCATTCCACTCGAATGAATTTTCCTTTTGAAGTAGGTTACATAAAGGACGAGAGAGTGAACTGAAGTCCTTTATGAACCTTCTGCAAAATCCTGCGTGTCCTAAAAAGGACCGTACATCTCGTATGCTCTTGGGTGGTGGAAGGTTAGAGATAAGATCAATTTTTGCTTTGTCTACCTCGATTCCATTTTGTGAAACGATGTGACCAAGTACAATTCCCTTTTGAACCATGAAGTGACACTTCTCCCAATTCAGCACAAGGTTCTTCTCTTCATATCTTTTTAGCACAGATCTCAAGTGCATAAGGCACTCATCAAAGCTACAACCAAATACGGAAAAATCATCCATGAAGACTTCGAGAATTGTCCCCACCATGTCAGAAAAGATACTCATCATACAACGCTGAAAGGTGGCAGGGGCATTACATAGTCCAAACGGCATCCGTCGATAGGCGAAAGTGCCGAATGGACATGTGAATGTAGTCTTTTCTTGGTCTTCATGGGAAATCTCTATTTGGTTGTACCCTGAATAGCCATCAAGGAAGCAAAAGTGGGAATGACCCGCCAACCGTTCTAAAATTTGATCAACAAACGGTAGGGGAAAATGGTCTTTCCTCGTGACATTGTTTAGCTTTCTGTAGTCAATGCACATTCTCCAACCGGTAGTAACTATAGTTGGCACGAGTTCATTATTGGCATAGCTACGATGGTTATTCCAGATTTCTTAGGCACCACTTGAGTTGGGCTCACCCATTGATTATCGGATATTGGGTAAATAATACCCACATCTAATAGTTTCACCACTTCGGCCTTAACCACATCCTTCATGTTTGGATTTAGTCGTCTTTGTGGTTGCCGGGATGTCTTCGCATTCTCCTCAAGGTGTATGCGATGAGTACAAATCAGTGGGTCTATGCCTTTGAGATCCGCAATTGACCATCCAATGACACTCTTGTGCTCTAATAGAGTGGCCATTAGCCTACTCTCTTGTTCCTCATCCAAGTGGGAAGAAATCACCACTGGATATGTCTTATCTCGACCTAAATAAACATATTTCAGCTCACTTGGTAATGGTTTTAGGTCGAGTGTTGATGCCTTGATGTTGGATGGGAGGGCCTTGTTCTCGTTTACAGGCAAAGGCTCAAATAGGGCCCTCCATCTTTTATTATCAAGCACAGGCATCACATCTAGAATGGCATCCATCTCTTGCATTGTGTCATCATTTATCTCATGAGAATGGGCCATACATGCCTCTAAAGGGTCGGAAGATAGTGACAAGGGGAATGTATCTTCCACGAATGATTCAATCATGTTTAGTTCGTGGATATCATCATCAACCTCCCGTGGTTGTTTGCATAAATCAAATATGTTAAGCTCAAGGGTCATATTTCCAAAGGACATTTGTACAAGTCCGTTTCTACAATTGATAATTACATTTGAAGTAGCTAGAAACAGTCGGCCAAGTATGATGGGAATTTGAGCACCGGTGCCTATCACGGGATGTGTATCCAAGACAATAAAGTCTACTGGGTAGTAGAATTTATCCACTTAGACTAGAACATCCTCAATCATTCCTCTCGGTATACGAATGGATCTATCAGCAAGTTGGAGTGTGGTTTTGGTGGGTTTCAATTCACCTAACCCAAGTTGTTCGTAAACGGAGCAAGGAATGAGGTTCACACTTGCCCCTAAATCGAGTAAGGCTTGTTTAATCTGGTAATCTCCTATGATGCATGAGATGGTTGGACTACCCGGATCCTTGTATTTTTGGGGCACCTCTTGTTTGATGATGGCGCTCAAATTCTCAGTCAAAAGTACTTTGTTGTGAACATTGTGTTTCCTTTTGACTGTACACAATTCCTTTAGAAATTTGGCATACGATGGTATTTGTTTTATGGCATCCAACAACGGGATGTTGATCTTCACCTGCTTGCAAACTTCTAAAATTTCCAGATTTTTATCTAAAGGTTTAGGTGAAATCAACCTTTGTGGAAACGAGGCAACCGGCTTGTATTGCCTTTCCGGTTCTTTCTCTTGTGGAGTGTTGTTTGAGCTATCATCCACTTTGGAAATTTTTGGATCCTTAGGCTTTGGGGCCTTCATCGGATTAGATTTGTCAATTTCTTTCCCACTTCTCAAAGTGGTGATAGCTTGAACATGTTCCGTATGGTGGGAGGATGAGCTTGCATCTTGTATCTCAAACTGGGTTCTTGGGTTAGGAAGAGGTTGGGCAGGAAGTGTGCCCTTCTCTCTAACACTAAGATGAGATTCAACTCTAGCCATTGATGTTTTTAATTCATTGATGGCTTGAGTTGAATTTTGATTGAATTTCAATTGCTCTTGCATGAACCCATCTATTTTTAAAGAATTTGTCTTGTTATACTCAGCTTGGACCGATACGAATGCACCCAACATCTCCTCTAGCGTCACTTTTGGAGTAATGACTAGAGATGGACCTAGTATAGGTTGAGCTTAAGGAATAGTGGTTGCATTTGTAGTGGGTCCGTTCCTCCAACTGAAGTTGGGATGATTCTTCCAACTAGCATTAAACGTGTTTGACGTTGGAGCACCAAATTGCCGTTAATAACTGTTTATGCATTTGATTGTTCTTGTAAGATGTCCTGAACTGCTGAAATTGTGGGACACTCTTGTGTTGCATGTTGATTTCCGACACAAATTCCACAAACAGTTTCAACGTCATTGGAGTTAATCATCTCTCCTTTCCTCAATTCCATGGCTTCGACCTTTCTTATGAGGCTAGCCACCCGTGCACTTATGCTATCCTCTTCTGATAAGACATACATTCCTCCTTTTTCCTTTTGTTGGCCAGTCTTGGAATTTGTTGGTTTCGATGTATCCCAAGACTGTACATTCTCAGCCAATTTTTCCAAATAATCCCATGCTTCATCAGCCTCCTTATTCATGAACTCCCCATTACACATCATCTTTATGAATTGGCGCATGGGTGAAGTCAGTCCTTCATAGAAAAAGCTTATAACCCGCCAAATTTCATAGCCATGATGTGGTCATGCGTTTAATAGGTCCTTAAACCTCTCCCAACATCGGAAGAAGGTTTCATCTTCCTTTTGGGCAAAGTTCATGATAAGGCACTTCAACATGTTTGTTTTGTGAGTAGGGAAGAATTTTTTTATGAATTCCCTATGCATATCAGTCCATGCACCAATTGATCTTGGCCTTAATGCATGAAGCCAACCTTTAGCTTTATCTTTAAGAGTAAAAGGGAAGAATTTAAGTCTCACCACATCATCAGTCACATTAGCAAAGTGCATGGTGGTTATTACCTCATCAAACTCCTTAAGGCGTTGATAGGCACTTTCACTGTTTAGTCTATGGAATTTAGGGAGAAGTTGGATCACTCCCGGTTTTAAATCCACATTCCCTGCATTTTGTGGAAAAATTATGCATAAGGGAGTGCTCGCTTTTGCTGGTTGTAAGAAATCACGTAGAGTTCTTGGTCGGGGAACATTCTCAACCACATTCTCCCCCGTTTCAGTTTGGTTTTGGCCCAGGTTAGGATTGGCCATTGGATTAGGTTGATTCATAGCTATATTTTCAGACAAAATTGGAGAGTCTAGATGTCTCCTAGCACGTGGCTCTCTGTCAATTCCTTCTACTATCCCCCCTTCACTTATGAGTCGGTTATTGGAATCCCTAGCCCAATGTGGCATGCAAAACCAAAAAAATATGAAACAAAGAGAAAGAAGAATTCTTCCTCCCTTTCTTTACTTTTCTCTAAGATCGAAGCACAAGGTGTCTTGCAATGGCTAAGCCAGAAGCAAGGATAGAGACCGATTTCTCCTGGTCAATAGGGGTTCAGAGAACTCCCCACCCACTCTTTGAATCTTTTGAAAAAAAGTGCAGAAAAAGGAGAAAGAGGAGTAGAAGTGAGAAAAGAAATATCTGAGCACAAGGTGATCCAAGATGGCAGAGCCGACCAATAGGAATCCAGGTGGCATAAGGCCTACCTTTCAGAGATCCAAAAGGGGTCTCCACCCACTCTACAAGAGATGAATATGATAGGAATGAATAGGAGAAGGAGAAGAGTAAGGTTTAGAAACATAGAACCTGATATGGGCACTTGAGATCCTTACGTCCTCTTCAACTTCTTAGAAATCCCTGAAAAAGAAAAACAATTCAAAATAAACTAAGTTAGAACTATTCCTAAAAATCTTAAATAGATTCTATTTTCAGAAATTTGTGAAAAACCGTCAAAATCCCCGGCAACGGCGCCAAAAACTTGTTCACTTCCCCAAGTGTAGGGTTGCGATGTAGTAATAAACTCGGTAAGACCGAGGTCGATCCACAGGGACTTGTGTAGGAATTCACAAACACATCCAATAGTGTCTATTGAAAGCTAACAACCAGATTTTTTATGAATTTGATGTGAGTAACAAAATTGAATTAAATTGAAGGTAAATAATTATAAAAAGGCACTAGGGGTTCAAGGATCCACTTGTAGCAATCCTTGATGTTCAATCCGCTGTGGTCTCTCATTCTCTCAACTAGAATCGATATTAAGATCTATCTAGTCGGATGATAGAGCTGTTAAACCAAACAATCTGTTATATGTAAGTCCAATGCATAGGATTCACTCAATGTAAACTAGGCTGAGCATGCTCAATTGCATAGGTCAGTCCCCATTCCAAAAGGCTCAGTTCGCAATCATAACCATCCTCAAGTCCTGTCACAAGACAAGGCTAGATCATGATTTGAACTTGATTCAAATCACATGCACAGTCCCTTACATAATTCAGAAAATCAGAAAAAAATAGAACTTTGGTAAGAAGTCCCCATATGAAGATCATAGTACTAGAGCGTACTCTAATTCCTCGGATCATACAGGTCTAGACTTATACAAAGCAGTTAAGAACTTAAGTAATTCTCCCAAACATCCATGAGTCATCATAAGACTAAGAAAAACTACTTAGAACTTGTATAAACTTCAAACCATTGTTCATAAACATGAATTCCAAACTTAAAACCAACTAAATACGAATTGAAACATCTTAGATTCACTACAAGCTTCACCTCTTAGCGCTAGCTAAGAGGTTTAGCTACTCATGATCCAAGGAAACATGAAACAACTTAAAAAAAGCATAAAACAATAAAACAAACTAGAAGGAGTTGTGGAACTCCGAAATCCACTTTCGTCGCCTCCAACCTTGCTTCAACCCTTCTGAGATAACCTAGGAACGATCCCTAGGTGTCCTTTTATAGTGGGGAGGCTCCGCAACTTCAGAAGATTAGAGAATCTGTGTAACACTTACGCAGTGCGCAGAGAAAATCGGTGCCAAAATTAGCAGGTTTGAATCTTACGCAGGCGACCGGTCATACAACCGGTCGCAGTGGCTGGACGACCAGTCTCAAAACGGCCTAAAAGTGTCTAGAGAGTTTTGTCCCAAAAAATTAATTTAAGGACCGGTCGCACGACCGGTCGCAGAAGTGGACGACCGGTCGCACGACCGGTCGTGAACAATCCAGAGAGTAATGGCTTCTGGGTCTTCCTCTGTGCATGTGCGGACCGGTCGGACGACCGGTCTTTGGCTTTGGACGACCGGTCGGACGACCAGTCGTGGGCACCTTCTTCTGCATTCTTTTCTTCTTTTCTCTGACTTCTTTCTTTCATTCTTCTACGCTAGCCCCTTTGATCTTCTTTGCTTCTAACTAGCACTTTTAGGTCTTCAATTGATGCTTCTCTCTCTCTCATCCCTACAATCACGAATCCATGCATTAGATTAGTCTATAAACCATAACAACTAGCATAATGAATGATGAATTGGGGTTAGAATATGCACAATTAAGAACTCAACACCTTCCAATTCCCCACTTGTCCATGTACATGTGTAAAAGATGGAAACATCTTAAGTGAGAATCATGGCCTTGGCATAAAAAGTGTATCAATCCTTGGCCACATGTGGACTTTGAAGAGGGATTTCTCATGTGAAGTAGGATTCTTATCCCTTGTTGATCTCATGGCACTTGAGTGCATTTGTTGTCCAAAGTATGTCCTTGGATGATGGACTTTCTTTGCCTAAGGCACGGCATGTAACCTTCTTTAAGGTGGGCCTTTCTTTCTTCATTGGGCCCAACACATATCCTAGGTAACACATGGAGTCGGACTTTAGATTTTGCATCTGAATGTGAACCCCATCCCATGGGTTTCCTGGATGATAATTTGGATTTTGACGGGTAAAGGATAGGGACTTACCTTGCCAAGCTTATAGGATTCAATGGCGGACGGTACAAGAGGACGTCGGGTGATTGATGAGGATGATCCTGCCTTCATCATCCGCCGAGGGGCCCATATGTGTTCTTTGGCTCAAGAGCACCAACCTCTTCCTGCCATCAAGGGTCGAGGTACTAGAGACCACTGGGACAACTGGGTGAAACATCCACAGCCTTTGCTTGAACGAGTATTGGCTGACACTCCTTTTGCTGGCCTCCTTACCTTACGCTTCCATAACAACAGTGCCAACCGCATGATGCTCGCGGCTCTTTGCGAGAGGTGGCGGGATGAGACCCACACCTTCCAACTCCCTTGTGGCGAATGGGGAATAACTCCCCTGGATATTTATATGCAAATTGGCTTTCCATTTTATGGGGCAGTTGTTCCCCAAGTCAGCTCTCTTGCTCCCATCACCTCCACTGACTGGCTACGGCTTGTTGGTGATGTCCCGCCTGAAGATGAATTCCAAGGCCATCAAGTAAAGATGCGATGGTTCTACAACACTTTTGCTACCGTCACCCCCACTACCGAGCTAGAGGCCCTCCACAAGGCATGGGCCATGATTACTTATGCCTTCGGGTCCTTCCTCTTCTGCCACGTGAATGAGAGGGTCGATCCTAAGTTTCTTCGCTTGGTTGAGGATCTTCATCATCCCTATAATTGGAACGGGGCTATCCTGACTCATATTTTCCAGGGTCTGGATAAGACCAGTCGGAATAGTCGGTCCTACACAGGTTTCTGGCCTGTCGTTAAGGTACTTCTTCTTTCTCCTTCCTTGAAGACATTTACCTTCTTTCTCTCTCTGATTGTTAGGTGTGCCCTTACCCAGACTTGCTTTTATGACCATTTTTCCCACCTTGCGCCGAGGATGCGAGATGACATTGAGCCATCTTTGTATCACCACATGTACTGGCATCAACAAAATCGTCAGCGAAACTCTCAAGTCTCTGGGGACAACTGGCGTGCTGACATAGACGGATTGACCGTTGAAGATGTAAGTATTTTGCTTTCCTTATCCCTCGCTTTGTACTGTAATTGATCGTGATGATCTCTCTTGTTGTAGCTTGCTCGATGCCATACGCCAATTTTCCCCTCTACTACACCCCTCAGCGTGTGGAGACCTATGATGCTTCATGCCTCCGGATCATGCTTTCTGACGCTGAATCATTTCAGTGGTATTTGGGTGAGAGGCTGCTTCGACAGATTACCGGAGTGGCTAGAGTCCCTTATTCTGCACCTCCTCCAGCTGCTCAGATCCCAGCTGATGAGATAGCTGACGCTCTTGTGGGCCAGCCCGAGTTTCGTTTCACGATCCCGGATCGTGATTATGATGAGTGGTACTTGTTATATGGCCAGGGGCCTTTGCTTCCTCCGCTCTATGTTCCTGGGGGCCGTCGCAGATATGATAGAGGCTCGGTGACAGCTCCTTTGATGGATCTTCATCGTCGAGAGCGGGACGAGAGGAGGGATGATGACGACTATGTTGGTGACCTGTAGCTTGCTTTTATGTTCAGTTTACTTGATGCATGACCTTCTTCTTTTGGCTTTTACCTTCTTCTGTATAAAAAATCTTCTGAATGAATATACAATCTTTGACTTGTCTCAAATTCCTTGATGATGTCTGGATGCTTTGACTGGAGACTTCTTAATTGCACGGATGATGACTTGAATGGTTCAGATGGCTTGATTTGGCCCTGTGGGCCCACTTGAGACCTCGGCTTTACTTTGGAGCACCTTTCCTTGATGTTTTGTGAGGCTAAGAAGGCTTCTCCTGGTGTGGATGATGATTTGGTTGGCTCAGATCGCTTGATTTGGCCTTGTGGGCCCACTTGATGATCAGATCTTGGATTTTGACCCTTCTTTTGATGATCAAACCCTTGGTCTTGCTATTTGATGACCCATACGAGCTCTTCCATGGTTTGGATCATAATAATCTAGTCTTCGAATGGCTCAGATTGCTTGTGGCCCTCTCTTGATCATCTTTCCCTCTCTTTGACTTGATCAGACCCATTCTGGCCGCAATGTTTTGTGATTGGATAGGTGGGGTACCTTCCAAATGATTCTAATTAACCTCAATCAAAATCTAGAATGGACTGGAGCCTTTGGTGGCCCTCAAGGTGCCATCTGCTGATGTGGACTGTCAGCCTCACCTACCAACAACCATGGAGCCAATCCCGCGGAGAGAGAGGGAGCGCGTCCGTACGGGCGGCCCAAAGCGGGCCG
Source organism: Liriodendron chinense (assembly GCA_003013855.2). Taxonomy (NCBI): domain Eukaryota; kingdom Viridiplantae; phylum Streptophyta; class Magnoliopsida; order Magnoliales; family Magnoliaceae; genus Liriodendron; species Liriodendron chinense. The sequence goes on from PVNU02002850.1 coordinate 2,065,803, forward strand.
CCCAAGGCTCGCCTCTTGTGCGGCTTGGGCTGGCTCGTGTTTGGACATTCTTCACAGTCCACTGTCTTTGTCCCCACATTCCCTGCACGTCCGGGTTCGATTGCAGCCATGAATATTCTCCTTGTCTCATCTTCCCTTCTCATTTTGTCTTTTCTTGGTTTGTCTTTTCTCAAACAATGGACGGTGGAGATTTAGGGGCTGTGGGGGCTGTCCATGGTGGGTCCCACACTTCAGGAGGTGGTGAAGGCTTTAATGATGGTGGAATCTCTTTAATGGATGGTAGAGATCGAGCATTGAATGGGGGTATTGATGAGGGGCTAGGGATGGTGGTTGGTGGAGCTTTGAATGGCCCCATTAATGGCAGCCATGCTGAAATTTCTGATTTGAATGGGCCCCTCATTATGGGAGAAATGGATGGTATGGATGGGATGATGAGAAGGGACATAGGTGAGGCTATGCATCCCCTGAGTGTGGGCCGCATGGATGATGTGATTGATGGTGGTGATGGGGGTATGATGGACATAGATGGGCTGATCTCATGTCTGGCCAGTATGGATGGTTCAGATGATACCTTTGATGGTTTGGATGCTCTCGATGATGGTCGAGATATGCGGCATACTTGTTTGGGTGGACTTGATGTGATCATTGATGATGTCCCCCTGATGATGGACGGTGTGGATGCCTCGATGATCCCTTTGATTGGCCAGGATGATGACTGGATCCATGATTTCCTATTGGAGAGGGCCGCAGGTCCAGATCTGACCGTTGATTCTTTGATTGGGGTAGCCGGGACCCTTCTTGATGGTCCAGATGCATTTTTTGATTGTCAGATTGGCCAGGATGTCACGATGTGTGGTGTGATCTTCGCTGATAGCCCTTTTGATGGAGAGTGTCGTCCTTCTCCTGATTGTCGGTCTTTTACGCACTCTGTTCATGAGGTGGGCGAGTCTTCTCATGCGGCTAAGGTCGTGACAGTTTCAGACAATGATGCGACTATATCAGACATAGCCGTTACTAAGGGCAGGTCAGGCGCTGTAGAGTCTGCGAAGGTTCCAGCTTTTCCTTCTCCTTTGCCCGTTGATCTTCCGATCCTTGATGAGCTGTCATTGATTTCTGGGCCTTTTGTTCTGGAGGGGGTACCTGTGAGGACTTGTCAGCTGCTTCCTCGTCCTTCTTGCTCGCCACGGCTGCTTGCTTGGCTTGACAGTTTGTCGGCTTATGTGATTCGGGATTTGAAGTCTTATGGCTTCGGCAGTCTGATCCATATGGCAAGAGTTGACATTGACTGGAGGATGCTCGGAGCTGCATTGGTTGACTGGGTCCCTTCGTTGAACTTGTTCGCGTTCAACGACATGGAGATGGGACCCTCTTTGGAGCAGCTTGCGCGCTTGACAGGCCTACCTTGGGATTATACTCAGTATTTCTCACCGAAGACATTGCCGAAGACTGCCACACCGCAGAACTGGTTCGGGATTATTAGTGCACAAATCAGTGCATCGTTTTGTCAATTCCGTGACTATGTAAGTCAGTCAAGTCTCGTGAGCCCCGATGAAGATTTAAGACTCAAGACTTGAAGACCAAAGCAGCTTTCCGCACTCAAGTTCAAGCCAAATCAAGCTCGGAAGGTAAGTTTCATATAGACAGCCTATAGGATCCCAAAACACCCGTATTTATGACATTTTAATCATTCCAATCTTAGTCATTTAATCCACGGTTTTAAGGTCAAAATGATCAGTCTTAGACCTTCATTAAGTAAGTGCCCAACTATGAAAATCACTAGGAAAATCTCCGTAGTGGGGCACACATATTCAGCTAGAAAACAGCTTGATTTTTGGGCTAGATAAGACCTGCCGACCGGTCGGCCTTCACAATTCATTTAAGTCCAGCAAGCATAGCCGACCGGTCTTGACCGGTCGGACTGCAGACAGCAGGTCGGATGGGCCATCCGACCGGCCGGACGCTGCATTTTCCAGAAGCCCAGCCGACTGGTCTTGACCAGTCGGCCTGCATGTTTAAAACGTTCCAGCAAGGACTGGGCAGGTCTGCCGACCAGCCGGACAGTAGGTCGGCTACCCAATCCGACCGGCCGGACAGTAGGTCGGTTAAGCCAAAAATCTGTCCAGCGAATTTTGTCGTTTTTGGACCATTTACCCGACCCATATGTGGACAGGTCGGCTGACAGGTCGGAGCTCAAGTCCGACCGGCCGGAGGGGGTCCCAGGCAGGTCGAAATATGACCGTTTTATGTCCATTTGAACTCATTTTTTGGCCTCTATAAAAGCATATCTTGAGGTCTTTTGTGGAGTGACTTGCACACCCATTGAGAGCATTGAAGGGGGCAATTAAGAACATCATCTATCCTTCTTTTACTCATCATTGCTTAGAGTTCATCATTCAATCCAAGTGATTCATGGCACTTCAATGAGCATTCAAAGCTCGGATTGAAGAATGAACTCAAGCAAGGTATTCATGGCTGACCTAACCCATCTTGTTGAATCTCTTGGTCATCAATAGCCATTGAATACTCAAGTTGGTAGTTCCTATTATCACCATTGTATTGAATAGGCAAAAGGAACCCCAGCAACTCCTCCCACCTACCCGGCACTAGTCTAGGAATATCATATGCATTGGTAGCTGATCGTGGGAGCTTGGAGAGGAGCTAAAGCATTCGTGGAAGCTGAAGCTACTCATCAAAGGCGCTGAATCGGGGCTCAATCGTCTAGGTATGTCTAGTATTTGAGAGTCCATTTATTGAATCTCTATTCCCTGGATTGGAAAACTCCGGCGGGAGTGTATATGACCATCCTTGGATTAGGATTAGTGAGAGTTTGAGATTGTAACTTGTCAAGTCCCTGGATTGGGCCATCGGCGGATGGTAAACACGGTCCTAGATCAAAGGATGTGAAGGTTGATGGTTAACCTGATTTAAAACCACGACTATAGTGAAATCCGGTGGTCTCATAGGTTGAGATCGAGAACTAAGAGTGGAGTAGGGAAACCGAACCACTATACATCGTATGCAATGTGATGAATGCATTTTGTCTATTTTGTTCCTTGTTGATCAATCTTATAAGTGCTTAACTGTATGCCCATCTTATGTTTGACAAAATGCTCATATGCCATTTTTGAATGATTGACACAAGCATGCATATGAACTGTTTGGCTAAATGCTTCTCTTAGAAGAGTTGTAAAATTGAGTTGGATCTTGGGTGATCAATTGATATCATTTACATGTGCTTAATTGGTATATTATAGTATAAATGCAATTGAGCTTTCGAATTTGCAAGAAAAATTAAAAAGTCCTATTCACCACCCCTCTAGGACATAAGCATACCTTCAAGCTTATCTCACTAACGGTAAAACCGCAATTTCAATTGTTATCAGAGCGGGTTCCTCTTTAAGGGCTTAATTGCCTAGAGGTAGATCCTAAGTAAGCTTGTAAGTATGTCCAACTCCGAGGCATGTTTGATTTCTAGTCCTCCAGACTTTGATGGATCCGATTATACATATTGGAAGGCTAGAATGAGCATATTTTTTATGTCACTAGATCCAGCTATAAGTGACATAATTGAGAAAGGTTGGTCGGTCCCTATTGTTCAAACTAAAAGTAAAGGTAAGACCATTTCCACTCCAAAAGATGAATCAAAATGGAGTAAAGAAGAAAGGGCCAATTCTATGAGTAATCTTGAAGCCCTTGATGTAATCCGTTGTGCCCTCTCCCAAGAGGAACAAAATAGAATATCTACTTGCGAATCCGCTAAGCAAGCTTGGGAGAAGTTGGAATCTATTTATGAACATTCTTGCACAACTGATTCATCCATGCCCATCCCTTCTACTGAAAGAGTTGTAAGTATCAATTTAAAGGAGAATATGAGCAATGATGAGATATCCTCTAGTAGTGAAGAGGAAGATAATGATGAGGATGACCAATTACTAGATGTCTATAATGAGCTCTATTGTGAAAATTTAAAAGTTATGAAAGAGCTCAATAAAGAAAAGATTGAAAAGCAAAAGTTGGAAATTGATCATGTCTCTCTAACCAAAGAAAAGGAAAATGTTCAAAATGAATTGAGAGAGGCAGTAACAAGAATTGAAGAGCTTGAGCTTGAACTTAAAACAGTTAAATATGAAAATCAAGCTCTAAAACTTGAGGTCAACCAACTTAAGACCTACACCAATCAGAACAAGGACCAAGAGACCCAAAATGCGCAAATAAATAAATCTTGTATTATGAGTAAAGATTTAGGAGAAAAATGGGGCTACAAATATGTCAAGAAAACCCCTTCTCTGGTATTTGTGGAGGTTGAGTCTTCTTCACTTGAGAGCAAACCCAAGTCGGCTCTCTCATGCCACTTTTGTGGAGAGGCGGGACACTTTAAATTTGAATGCCCAATTGCAAAAAGACCGTCATGCACCTCAGTCTGACCTCAAATAGTTAAATCAATTGTGACTGAAAGAGTGACTCAAGAAAAGAAGAGCCAACATGGAAGGCTCCAAAAATTATAAAGAACTCAACCAAAGTTGAGAATAAGAAAAAATCTCGCAAGGTTGGCAAGAAAAGGAAAGTTTCATCCCCTTCTAAAAGATATGATTATGTGGGGGAGATGCTAAAGCAGGTTGCCCATTTGAACCAGAAATTCAGAATATGGTTAAGGGCAAACAACAAAGGATTTTTGGGAATCATATTGGCAATTCATATACCTAAAACCAATATTATGCGCTAACCAAGATGAGACAGCTAGTTGACATCTTTAGACCTTTGGATTTTAGGAAATCCAGGGGTAGCCTTGTATGCTAGTCAGGTAGTTAGCTATATGTGCATATTGGTAAATTTGAGGACTAAGCCTCATTCTCTTTTGATTAGTCCAACTCTTGTGTATCATGCTCAGATCATTTTGATTGTTGAACTAATTGCTTTTGGATTAGCTTGGATTGATTGTGTGCTTTGTTAATCCCTATTGTGGTCAATTTTGCTGAATATTTAAAATTCATTTGTGACCATATATATGTTGCATGCTTTATTTGTAGTATGTGACATTCTCGGCTAAGTTTGTGTATCTTGAATTGATTGAATATCATTTAAAGCTTAATTGTTTAATCTTGCTGAGAAAATTCTGTTAATTGTGCTTTATAAGTAAACTTGAGGAAACCTAGCCTCTTTAAACATTTTCTATCTATCAAACTTATCCTTGCATGCATAATTAACATAACTAATCTTGAGTTCTTTAGATAGCCATCTCATATGCTATTATTTGTTTATCTTTATGTCTGAGATAATGTGGTTTGATGAATTTTTTGTGGCATGTGTAATTATATGAAAATCCTTCAATTAGTCATCTTTGCCACATTTAGATGGTTATGGTCATGCTTCCTCCTCATACTTTATTATAACATATTGGGAATGATCTGGTAGAAAAATGGGACAACTAGACTCTAAATCCTGTGGTGATAAAGAGCGAGAAATCATGCAAACCTTGACAATCTTCATCACCCTTCTCTCCCCACATCTATATATTTGGGAGAAAGCTCTTGACCATAACACCTTGAGTTTTAAAAAAACATACTCCAATTATGAAGACAAAGATTATTGCCAAGAGGGTCATGAATGGCAAGTAATCTCATAGCCTTATGCAAGCCCCATGAACTTGATCAATCTGTAATATCATGAAAATTCATTGGTGGCTGTGCATTAGGGATTGGCTAACAAATTATCTGTTTTGCAGGTTGTTAGCCTTTAGATAAATGTGGTTTATCATTTTATAGTAAAATGTGAGGTTCTTAGCCTTGTCATTTCTGAGCATATTATGAAAATCTGGTTATAAGATCTGTCATCACAGTTTGTGTTCGATCTTAATCATCTTAGGCATCAAAATCTCATGAAATCATATGGTTGCCTTAAAAAAATTTTATGTGTAATGCTCATGAACATTTGGCAAACTCAAAAGTGCTTGATTAGGTCGTAGACACATCATTTAAGATCGATAGCGGACCCATCAAAGTGGATCCCAAAAACTGCTCAAGATGAGCATTTTGGTTTAGGTCCGACCGGCCGATGTCCCTTGTCTGACCGGTCGGCACACGTACAGCTGGTGCCCCAGAGAAAATTTTACAAGGGGGAGGTTGAAAATTTGCTGAGGTCCGACCGGCCGGTGCCCACGTCTGACCGGCCGGAGCTCGTCCAGTGTGTCCGGCCCGACCCCGTTTTAAAACGGTCGAACCACTTCAAATCTTCTATCTTTCATCTTTTTTCTTTCCCTCTTCTCTCCAAAGGTCTCTCCAGCCCTCCTCTAGGTATCCTAGGTCTCCTTTCAAGGATTGAAGCTCCCAAGAGTGTGTATTCCTCTTCCAAATCCGGTTTTCCTTATCATCTTCTCTGGTAAGGGTTTCTATTTGTGCTTTCATTGTTGCATCCTTTTCTTTTGAAACCTAGGGAAGGTTTGTGTGTATCATCATGTCCTCTCATGGTGGGAGAGATGAGCCCCCTCCTCGGCGTGAACGCCGCTCCAAGAAACATCATGATGAGGGGCCCTCCCAACTCAAATCCAAGAAAACCGCTTCAAAGGGAAAAGGGGCAGCTTCAACCTCCAAATTCCCCTCTAAATCTCGAGGTCCTGACACATCTCATCTTGCCAAGTGGGCTAAATTCGCTGACCGAGATGTGATTTGTGAGAGATCAGCCTCTACTGTGGACTTAGAACCCTACAATGTTATAGGCTTATTGAGAGCAATAGATTGGGAGCCGGTGTTGTATATGGGGGGACCTGTGCAAAGAAATATTGTCCGTAAATTTTATGCATGCTGTCAAGACGTCATTGAAGAGCCCGTGTCCTTCACTGTCCATTACAACAACACTGTATGGACTTTCGGTCTCGAATCCATAGCTGAGGCTCTTCGTGTTCCCATTCTTCATCCATGTGATCTTCCTGATATTGCTGAGGAGGCTCCACCTATTCTTGATATGATTAGGGCTCTTTGTGACGGGGAGATCCCTAGGGAGGTTAGCGGTTGTGCTCTTCGGTCTTCATATATGTCGTGGGACTTTCGGATTCTCCACAACTTATTCTTTAAGAATGTCTATGCCCGTAAGAGTAACAAAGTTGACTTAACTGAGACCATGGTGACCACTCTGTATCGAGTCAGTCAGGGTGAGAAGATGTGTCTCCCCTCTATAATCATGAGCACCATTCATTCTGTCATTTTGGGGACTGACGGTCAGTCAGCAGGCCTTCCATTTGGGTGCCTCATAGGGAAATTAGCCAGCTCTATAGGTCTTAAAGATCCAACCGAAAAACCTGTCAGGCCTATCCTCCTCAACAAATCCATTATCGCCAGAATGGAGATCTCTCAAGCAGAGCTTCAACGAAGAAGGGATCAGCAGCAGCAGAGGCAGCAGCAGGAGGTCCCGCAGCATCCGGAGTATGAGTCTGATCTTGCTCTACGATCATCTGAGGATCCTCGTCAGCATCCAGGGCGTTTCTGCACTCCAGTTCGCGCATTTTCTCGTCGCGGCACATCTTCGCCCTCTGATCATCCATCCTCATCTTCAGTTCCTCCTGCATGGCTCACTGAGATTCGCCAGCATCAGGAACGTCTATTTCAGAGACTTGACCGGATTGAGCAGCGGATGGATCAGACCGAGTCTCAGCTATTTCAGGGGCAGGCCACTCTCCTCGTACAGCACAAGACTATTATGGCTCGCCTTGCCCAAATTGACAGGCGTTTGGAGGATTGGGAGCGAGCTACTCGTGGTGATGCACCGCCACCAGATTCGGGCGACGGGACTGATTTCTAGCATCATTATCTGTTGTATCATGTATCTTGGTCAGGAGTATCTTTTTGGGTGACCAAGACACTTGTCGCTTATCTTGTTTTACATTTTAGATGACTGTTAGACCATTTGATGTTTGAGCTTTCCAGTCATATCTAGTTATGGCATCACTTGTTTGGATTTTCATCTTTCTTGAGCTTCACAGTTATATCTCTTTATGTCATCACATGTCAAGCTATATTGATATATCTTTTTGAGATAAGTGATCTTTTTCTCGATATATGTTTGTGCTTTTAAGTTATATTCACTTTGAGTCTTGTGCCTTATTGACTATTCATTGAGTGAGACTAGCCGATTGGGCTATATACACCATTGAATCATGTTAATAGTCCATACCGGTTGGACTATCATCTATGTCCATCTCAAAAAATCATGTAAGAATGCGCTTTTTATATGAAAATCTGATTTTTTGGAGGATGGATGATTCGGGCAACATGCCCAATTCGAGTCTATTAGTGCTATATTGATGAGTCTATTGCATTTTCTTGGTATATTGATAGGGGGAGGTTGGATGGTTTGGGCATTAAGCCCTTATGGCTCATGGTTCTGTTTAATATAGCTTAAATGTGTTTCATTGCTCTTGATATACATGCCAGTTGGGGTGGTCGGTTGATTGGGCGAAAGGCCCTCTTGTGCGTAATGATTATTGTATATCAGGTTTCTATGTATTGCTTCTATTCTCCCATATGTTTCATGATCTCTCTCTCCTAATTCATGGTTTAGCTTCGCTGCTCTTATAGGCAAATCTTTTTTAAGCTAACCCTTGTCAATGACTGACAAAAAAGGGGAGAACTATATCTCACCAAGAAGCAAATTTGTTTTGTAGGCCTTCTTAGGTGCAGATGTTGAGGGGGAGAAATTGAAGATGTTTCATGTCAGTACATGTCACTTTGTAAAGTTTTTATTATAAATTATGTTCTGACATGTAATTGGGTGTAAGTGTTTCTTTTTCTGTTTTGGGATGTTCATGATACAGAGTAAAAAGGGGAATCTATGTTGCCTCATGTTGAACTATAAGTAAAATGATTAGTTGAGGTCAACAATAACTAGGGTAGGAACTATTGTCATATCCCCTACCAAACATTGCTCTCCAACTTGGAATGAACCTAAGGGAGAAAAATCTAGGATAAATGAATTCCCTCCCAACAAGCATGTTGGGTCCTATTTATCATACCCAAGGGGGTTGTGATCTAGGTTAGGTGACCTTAGGAGACCATATTGAGCTCAAATACATATCTGAGGATCAAGCCTCATTTTGAGCAAATTGATGAACTTGAGGAATTTAGCCTCTTTGGATCTATAGGAAAATCTGAGGATTTCAGCCTCATGTTTGTTCTCATGGGCAAATCAGAGGATTCAAGCCTCATTAGCCCAAATTCGGTAGTTTAGCTTTGCTTTAATCTGAATATTTTCTTGCTAGACTATCATCCGGCTTAGATTAGCTAATCATGTTGAGTTTTATGCTTCATTGTATGCTAATCTTTGCTTAGTATTGGTCTTGATATACCAATAGGGGAGGATGGTTGATTGGGCTATAAGCCCTTTGTGCTTTCATTACAAATGTATATCCTTGACCAATGTTGCATGATTAACTATGCTTAGATAGTTACATCTTCTTGTTAAATCATGTTCCCTTAGCATGCTCCATGTTTTAAATTCATGCACCCTATACTCTCCTTGTTAGCATGAGCTTATAGTTATAACTGCGACATACTATATTCTCTTACCTTAGCCTTATTGATATATCATTAAGGGGGAGATAGTAGTTTGTCAATTGCTAACAAAAAGGGGGAGAAAGATCAAGTCCCACCAAAACTAGTTTGCTATGTTTTGTGATGCAGGGATTGACAGGTTATGGGGGAGCAAACTGAAGAGGAGCAACTTAGACTAGGCATGTCAAGAGTCCTGTATTTAATGCTTTATCAATGTAATATCTTGAACATGTATCTTGTTTTGGTAGGTTACGTTTTGTCACGTAATTAACAAGGGCGAGATTGTTAGTGCACAAATCAGTGCATCGTTTTGTCAATTCGGTGACTATGTAAGTCAGTCAAGTCTCGTGAGCCCCGATGAAGATTGAAGACTCAAGACTTGATGACCAAAGCAGCTTTCCGCACTCAAGTTTAAGCCAAATCAAGCTCGGAAGGTAAGTTGCATATAAACAGCCTATAGGATCCCAAAACACCCGTATTTATGGCATTTTAATCATTCCAATCTTAGCCATTTAATCCACGGTCTTAAGGTCAAAATGATCAGTCTTGGACCTTCACTAAGTAGGTGCCCAACTATGAAAATCACTAGGAAAATCTCCGTAGTGGGGCACACATATTCAGCTGGAAAACAGCTTGATTTTTGGGCTAGATAAGACCTGCCGACCGGCCGGCCACTGGTCCTTAACAAGCAATTGATAGGTAGCCGACCAGTCTTGACCGGTCGGCCTTCACAGTTCATTTAAGTCCAGCAAGCATAGCCGACCGGTCTTGACCAGTCGGACTGCAGACAGCAGGTCGGATGGGCCATTCGACCGGCCGGACGCTGCATTTTCCAGAAGCCCAGCCGACCGGTCTTGACCGGTCGGCTTGCATGTTTAAAACGTTCCAGCAAGGACTGGGCAGGTCTGCCGACCAGCCGGCCGACCGGCCGGACAGCAGGTCGACTGCCCAATCCGACCGGCCGGACAGCAGGTCGGTTAAGCCAAAAATCTGTCCAGCGAATTTCTCGTTTCTGGACCATTTACCTGACCCATCTGTGGACAGGTCGGCTGACAGGTCGGAGCTCAAGTCCGACCGGCCGGAGGGGGTCCCAGGCAGGTCGGAATATGACCGTTTTATGTCCGTTTGAGCTCATTTTTTGGCCTCTATAAAAGCATATCTTGAGGTCTTTTGTGGAGTGACTTGCACACCCATTGAGAGCACTGAAGGGGGCAATTAAGAACATCATCTATCCTTCTTTTACTCATCATTGCTTAGAGTTCATCATTCAATCCAAGTGATTCATGGCACTTCAATGAGCATTCAAAGCTCGGATTGAAGAATGAACTCAAGCAAAGTATTCATGGCTGACCTAACCCATCTTGTTGAATCTCTTGGTCATCAATAGCCATTGAATACTCAAGTTGGTAGTTCCTATTATCACCATTGTATTGAATAGGCAAAAGGAACCCCAACAACTCCTCCCACCTACCCGGCACTAGTCTAGGAATATCATATGCATTGGTAGCTGATCGTGGGAGCTTGGAGAGGAGCTAAAGCATTCGTGGAAGCTGAAGCTACTCATCAAAGGCGCTGAATCGGGGCTCAATCGTCTAGGTATGTCTAGTATTTGAGAGTCCATTTATTGAATCTCTATTCCCTGGATTGGAAAACTCCGGCGGGAGTGTACGTGACCATCCTTGGATTAGGATTGGTGAGAGTTTGAGATCCAAACTCGTCAAGTCCCTGGATTGGGCCATCGGCGGATGGTAAAAGCGGTCCTAGATCAAAGGATGTGAAGGTTGATGGTTAACCTGATTTAAAACCACGACTATAGTGAAATCCGGTGGTCTCATAGGTTGAGATTGGGAACCGGGAGTGGAGTAGGGAAATCGAACCACTATACATCGTGTGCAATGTGGTGAATGCATTTTGTCTATTTTGTTCCTTGTTGATCAATCTTATAAGTGCTTAACTGTATGCCCATCTTATGTTTGAAAAATGCTCATATGCCATCTTTGAATGATTGACACAAGCATGCATATGAACTGTTTGACTAAGTGCTTCTCTTAGAAGATCAATTGCTATCATTTACATGTGCTTAATTGGTATATTATAATATAAATGCAATTGAGCTTTCGAATTTGCAAGAAAAATTAAAAAGTCCTATTCACCCCCCCCCCCCCCCCCCCCCCCCCCCTCTCTAAGACATAAGCATACCTTCAAGCTTATCTCACTAGCGGTAAAACCGCAATTTCAGGGATCACCTATCTTGTTCAGCCTGCAGCTGCCGGCCAGGATGCTGTAGTGTTTTCCTTGGATTTACTGTATGATCTCTTTTCGGGTCCTCGGAGTGTGGCCGGATCTATTCTTGCTAGGAATGCACTGATGTTCTGCTTGATAGTTGAGGTGTTATTCTCGGGATGGAGTACGTCCCAGACTCCTTTGCTTTTTGAGGTGATGGGCCGAGCTACCCGACGGCAGGGGATCATTTCTCTCGTCCTGGCCGAACTGTTTAGTGGGCTGACTGACTGTGCCCTGGGCCGCACTCGTGTCCTTCGCGGCTGCTGTGCATTTCTTCAGGTATCTTTTCTGCACCTTTCCCTTCTTGCTTTGTTAGGCATTGCTTTGCTCTAGCTGAACTTATTTTCCTTCTTGTGATCAGGTCTGGCTATGGGAGCGTCTTTCGCTGACTGTTCCTATACCATTTCCTAACACCCGTCGCCCAGACCTTATGCGACACATCATGGAATTTCTTCCTCATATGGCTAGGATGAGTGAGCCCTTATATCGCAGGATGTTTGCTGAACTTCGTGACTGGAATGTTCATTGGGAGTCATCTTGGATTTCACTTCCTCCAGTGCTTTGCGATGCGCATCGCCTTCCTCTGATGCTGGTAGGCTTTCGATCTTACTTTTCTTAACACCCTATCCGGTTCCTGCGGCAGTTTGGGTATGAGCAGGATGTTCCTCTTTTTGTTTTCACGGGTATCGGGCGTCGAGCACTTCCATCCAGAATCTCTGACTTTAGGACTCGGGTTGATGGATCTTGGGCGAGTTACTTGACTGCCGATTTGCTTGGTTTTGAGCTGCGGGCTTTTCCGATGGCGACCGCCCCATATCAGTACTGGGTTGCTGAGTAGTCTTTGTATCGACGTATCCCTTGCTGGCACCGGACTGCTGATGAGGATGAGCAGGATATCCTTGGAGATGCCGGCTCTTCATCTGGTTCATATGAACCCTTTGAAGAGCGCCCGTTCATTGATCCTGGTTTCCTTTTGGCCACTCATGGCCATTTGCTATCTGAGATTTTCGCACTTCAGTATCATTGTGAGATGATGTCGAGGAGATTGGCTGCCGATCAGAGGTTATCTGATGAGGAGGCCGCGATTCGTACCCTTGAGCGCGATGAGGTGCATTACCTGCGTATGGAGGTGAGTAGGTTGAGAGCAAGACTATTTCATTATGAGTCAGGGGACTTACCTGATATGGCCGAGGAGGAGGGTAGAGATTGATTATATTGGCCACTTGCACATTCTTTTTTTGCATGGTATATGATTGATGATGATGAATTTTTTTTTTTTTTTTTTTTTTGAAAAAGATGACATGATATGTGTAAAAGAAATATGATGCTTTTAATGAAAAAGAAGAAAACTTTTTTGAGAATCTATTGTGTCATGAGTTGTCTTGTGAGTGTGTCTGGATTTTGTGTTGAGCTGTAGGAATCAGAACTGGGGCTCGGCCAATGCTTTGACCGATGTCTCAAGATTGACTTGCGTGGGAACCCTTTGGTTCCCTAGAGGTGTAGGCAACAGAAACTGTTGCTTCCTGAGATTGTCAAAGTTTGTAGAGCTCTTTGTTCCCGACTGTACTTCTTCTTGCTCTTGAACTGTAACCGCTTGAACTGATCTGGACCGTTTAACTTCTTGGTACCTGCACTTTTAATTTTTCTTTTTCTATTCGAGCCATTTTTGCCTGCAGTGCTCTTTCGAGTTTTCACTACAGCTGGCCTTTTTCCGTCATTTTTTCCCGTGGCGCCCTTTCGGGTTTTCAACACGTTATGAGTGTTTGATCTTGCCTGCCCCTTAGCAGCTATGTTGTTTTTACCCTTGGCGCCCTTTCAGGTTTTCACCAAGTCCGCTGTATGCCCACTGTTTTTACTCGGAGCGCCCTTTCGGGTTTTCACTCCGCCCTCTTTGTTTAGGCACACATTTCCTTTTTTTTTCTTTCTTTTTTTCTGAATCTTTAGATAACTGCGGCGACTAGAGGTCAGGAATCCGTCGTCGCCGACCGATGACAGTTTTTCAGCCCTTATCCTAAGTTACGATGATAGAGCTGTTGGTCTTAGCTAAAGACCCTTCTGAGATGAATGGATGGATGATTGTGTTTCTTCTTGGGTTGATTTTTCTCCGGTGTCTTGCTTTGGCTTCCCTTTTTCTTTCTCTTTTCTTCTTTTTTTTCTTTTCTTTTGTATTCTTTTTCTCTTTTTTTGTATATTTTTTTTCTTTTTCTTTTGAATCCCCTTATTTGAAACACTTGTTGGTGGACGGAAATGATTTCTCAGAGGTTTTAGCTTCGACCTCTTGACTTCAGCTCTATTAAAGTAACTCTTGATAAGGTCAGAATGACTTACCCATGAAAGATCTTCACTTTGTCGGCGTTGATTGGCTCAGAAAGATCCACCCCTCTCATGCTGGTGAGTCTGAGGGCGCCTCCGGGAAGTACTTCTCTGATGATGAGCAGCCCATCCCACGAGGGTTTGAACTTGCCTCTGAAATTCGGAAGGTGCGACGGTAGAATCTTCTTCATGACCATGTCGCCTACCTTGAAACTTCTTTTTCGGACTCTCTTGTTGTAAGCCCGAGCGATCCTTTTCTGATAACACTAAGAATGACTTAGCGCACGCATGCGCTTTTCATCTGCTAGCTGCAAATGATCGAATCTGGCCCGTTGCCATTCTCCTTCTTCCACTCTGCTTTCTAGTAACACCCGTAGTGATGGTATTTCCACCTCGACTGGCAGAACTGCTTCCATTTCATAAGTAAGTTCGAAAGGAGTAACGCCCGTAGCAGACCGTACAGACGTTCGATAGGCCCAAAGTGCATATGGGAGCATATCTGACCAATCTCGATAGGTCACGACCATCTTCTCGAGTATCCTGACGATTGTATTGTTTGCAGCTTCTACCCCACCATTCATCTGAGGACAGTAGGGGCTTGATCGATGACGTTGAATCTTGAATTTGCTGAGGAAGTCATCCATCTTCTTGTTGACGAACGGGGTCCCATTATCTGTGATGATAGCATTGGAGATTCCATACCGGCATATGATGTTGTTCTTCATGAATTTGACCACCTGGGATGCTGCAATCGTGGTGTAGGAGGCTGCTTCTACCCATTCGGTGAAGTAGTCGACTGCCACAAGTATGTACTCATGACCGTTTGATGCTTTGGGACTAATCTTGCCGATGATGTCGAGTCCCCACATGGAGAAGGGCCAGGGGGTGGTCAGGTTGTATAATTCTGATGAGGGGGCATGAATTTGATTCGCATGCTCCTGACACTTGAAGCATTTTCTGACGTGCTGGCAGCAGTCTGTCTCCATGGTGAGCCAATAGTAACCGAGTCGTAGAATCTTTTTTGCCATCATCTGCCCATTCATGTGTGGGCCACAGATTCCTTCGTGTATTTCTTTCATGATCTTTGTAGCTTCTGTTTCATCGACACATCGAAGGAGGATGTGATTATAGGATTGCTTGTAAAGAACTTCGCCACTGATGGTGAACTGGGCGGCCAAACGCTGGATGGTTCGGCGATCTGTTGCTATTGCTGACTCTGGATACTCTTGGGTTTCGAGATATTGCTTGATGTCGGCATACCAGGGTTTGTCAGGGACAGCTTCGGCTTCTTCTATTTGCAGGCAGAAAGCAGGTTCATCTTAAATTTTGACTATGAGCTCCCATTCTGAAGCTCCTTTCGGGATCTCGAGCATCGACGCGAGTGTGGCGAGAGCATCTGCAAACTGGTTTTTGGCTCTAGGCATGTATGAGAAGGTAATTTCTTTGAAGTCCTCGATCAGATTTTCAAGATACACATGATATGGTATTAACTTCTCGTCCTTGGTCTTCCATTCGCCATTGGTCTGATTGATGATAAGCTGTGAGTCTCCAAATACTCGTAGCTTCTTGACGCCCAAGATATGGCTTCCCTTAAGCCAGCGATGCATGCTTTGTACTCTGCCATGTTGTTGGTGCACTCGAATGCTATGTGCCTTGAGATAGGAATAGGGACATCATCTGAAGAGTAGAGGATCGCTCCAATACCACTTCCTTTAGAATTTGCTGCGCCATCGAAGAATAACGTCCACTCATCTTTCTTCTTCTTTTCTTCCCCTTCGATAAGCAATAGATCTTCATCAGGGAAGAATGTCTTAAGCGGTTGATAATCCAGGAGGGAGTGGGCCGCAAGATGATCAGCGAAGGCCTGTCCCTTGATTGCCTTCTGAGTGACATAGGTGATGTCGAATTTAGACAGGAGTAGCTGCCATTTAGCTATCCTTCCAGTGAGTGCCGGTTTCTCGAACAAGTACTTGAGCGGATCCATGTGAGCGAGTAGGAGAATAGGGAATGCAATCATGTATTGACGGAGTCGCTGAGTTTCCCAGGCTAGGGCGAGGCAAGTCTTCTCGATCGGGGAATACCTGGTCTCGTAGTCGGTGAACTTTCAGCTCAAATAATATATTGCTTGTTCATTCTTCCCAGTCTCGTCATGCTGGCTGAGAACACACCGATGGCTTCTGCTGCTACCGAGATGTATAACAATAATGGACGTTCGGGAGTGGGTGGCACTAGAACTGAAAGATTCATGAGATATTTCTTGATGCGATCGAAGGCGACTTGGCAATCATCATTCCATTCTTTTGGAACATTCTTCCGAAGGAGCTTGAAAATGGGCTCACAAATGGGTGTGAGCTGTGCGATGAAGCGACTGATGTATTGAATTCTATCGAGGAAGCCACGAATTTCTTTTTCTATTCTAAGAGGGGGCATCTCGATGATTGCTCTGGCTTTGGTCTCGTCGACCCTGATGCCATCCTCGCTCACCATAAAGCCGAGGAGCTTACCTCCCATTGCACCGAAGACGCATTTCTGAGGGTTGAGGCGGAGCTTGTACTTTTCTAATCTGTTGAATAACTTCTTCAGATCTTCAAAGTGTCCTTCAATTGTGCGAGATTTGACGATCATATCATCCACATATACTTCAAGCTCTTTGTTCATCATGTCATGGAATAGTGCTGTCATTGCTCGCTGATATGTTGCTCCTGCGTTCTTCAGACCGAACGACATTACCATGTAACAGAAGGTTCCCCAGGGGGTGATAAACGATGTGTTCTCGCGATCTTCGACGGCCATCTTGATCTGATTGTAACCTGAGAACCCGTCCATAAATGAGAAGATCTTGTATCCAGCAGTATTGTTGACCAGAGTGTCGATATGTGGCAAAGGGAAGTCGTCTTTAGGACTAGCCTTGTTGAGATCTCGAAAGTCGATGCACATTCGAACCTTGCCATCCTTCTTTGGTACTGGTACGATGTTGGCAAGCCATTCAGGGTAGTTGGAGACTACCAAGAATCCCACGTTGTACTGCTCGATGACTTCATCTCGGACTTTCAGAGCCCATTCTGGCTTCATTCTTCGAAGTTTCTGCTTCATTGGCTTCATATCTGCCTTGGTTGGCAGATAGTGTACGATGAGCTCTTCATCGAGCCCCGGCATGTCTTCATATGAGAACGCGAAGTTGGACAATCTTGGAGCTAGGAACCCTATCATTTTCTGTTTCATCTCAAGTGGCAACGATTTTCCAATGCGTACTTCTCTAGGGATCTCAGGTGTCCCCAAGTTTACTATCTCGAAATCATCGGCTACAACATTGTCTTTAGATTCAAACTTTTTGAGGAGATCATCTAGTTCGGGAGCCGGATCATCATCTTCCTCATCCCGAGCTTCGTCCAGGCCCATGAGCTCAAAATCTAATTCGATATCAAAGTCATATGATTCGACTTCAAACTCATGTGACTCTTTAGACGAACTTGGCACACTATTGAATGCATGAAAAGAAATATTTTGTGGTTTTTGAGGTTTTTTCTGAAATTGAGATGCTAGATGTTTTTGGCTTTTGAAAGTTTTATTTTTTTGGATTTTTGAAATTCGCAGGACTTTGAACAAGCGGGCTTTGCAGACCATGATTGATCCCAGCTTGTCTCAAAGTTTCGATCGCTGCTTACACAGGCGTTTTTTTAGAAGCCAGAGCCCTCAGATGGCTCTTTGGCTGATTCAAAAGTTAGGGAAACGGATGACCATTCAGGACCCCACACTTCCTCCCCTGAAGAGGTGGGGGTTGATGATTCAGGCGAAGAATCACAATCTGGCCCAATGACCATGATTTCTCGCTGGTCGGGTTCGAGATCTGAGTCGTACTCAGTCCCTCCCGGATCACTTAGCTCGCATTGCAGTTCGTCTGGTTCTACGGTTAGACATGAATTTGGAATCTGGACATCAGACGAATCCCGGGCTGGCCATTTCCCTTTCTTGGTCCAATGGATGGGCTGCTTCTGCCCCTGGCTGATGGTTGATAATGTTGATTCTGCAGAGATGGGCAAGTCGTGCCCCTTGCTGATTGATGCTGAGATGGGCAAGTTGTACCCCTGGCTGGCTGGAATTGAAGCGGGCAGGTTGTGCCCCTGGTTGATTGATGCTGAAGTGGGCAGGTTGTGCCCCTGGTTGGGAGCAGGTATCAAAGTAACCTGCTCCTGAAGCGGTTGTATTTGACTTCCTTCTTCATCTTCGTCCTTTCCTTCTTCTTCTGGAGGCTTAGACGGTTCGAGAATCTGATCCCATCGAATGGGGGGCCACGTGGCCCAAGCTAGGCTCAACGGGAGGCCTTTGTGCAGCGCAGTCGGTTGATTCCCTCCTGGATCTTTGCAAGGTTCTCCTGGCTTGACGAATTGGATGGGTGAGCACCGAAATTTCTTCCTTCTTTTGTCCATGAAGATTGCCCTGTATCCGAGTGTAATGACCCGGGATTTTGGGTGCGTGTAGATACGTACATGAGTATGTACACTACGTTAGTTCAAGCATATACATGTATAAATCCATTAACCGTTGATTTCCAAGATGAACCATCAATTACACTTATTTATCAAAACCAACTGTTCAATTAATTATTCATCACTAGGTAAAGGTATCTGACCGTACACTTCAAATTTGGACAAGCCGATCATGGTAAACTAAACCCTTGATCCCCATAGCTGCTCATACACAAATCAATTTAACATTCTGATCCGTTCATCTTGTTTATCATACATTGACATGCTTAACCTACCGTCAAAACTATGATCTGATGAAATTTCATGAGTAGACAAGTCATTAAAGTCTAACGGTGTATAGGTCTCACCAATAGGCCACCCAAAGACCATATTAGGAATATCAGTTTGAGAAACTGACCGTACAATAAGTCATACTTGTGTTTAAGAACATAAACATCTAATTAGAAAAAAAATGGCCCTTCATATAACCATCCATCGAATTCGTATCCGCTGATTGGGCCACCCAAATAACAAACCGAACCGATCATTTCGAAGATCATAGGATATATACCAAGACTACCGGTTAAATTTTCTATTAGATATGTATAAATGTCACTTTGGATCACCTAGTGTAATGGACCACTAAATGTGCATCTTGGTTATCTGTAAGAGATCAAGGCCCAAAATTAACCCGTAGAAAGAACGCGAAAAATGACAGGCCTTGGTGAAGTTTCACCTAAAACTGATGGTAAACGAGATTGCTATGGACGGTTAAAGTCAAAACCAAATAAAAGGGTAAACTTGGAATTATTCATATTATGTTATTGGAAAGAACAGGAAACGTAGATTTGGATTTTCACGTTGGTTATTACCCACACAATTTTGTGAAGTGTGGCCCACCCAAGACTCGGATCTACCTCATTTTTTGTGTCATGCCTTAAAACTCCCTGGCCTAACTAATGAGCGGAGTAGATTTGTCACATACATCACGGTGGAACCCACGTGCACAACGTGCACGTCATCCTCTCGGTCAACGTGCGTTGACCCCGTATTCAAGAAGACCGAGCGTCTTCTTCGCTGGACGCTGCAACAACGAACGGACGCTGTCCGTCCGCACCATCCACTCCGTCCGTGTGTGGGCCCCACATCTAAGATCTGAACCGCCCATTCTTTTCCTTTAACCCACGTATGGGGTCCCCTTGAGTTTCTTTCATAACGATCGCCAATCCAGGCTTTTCCAAATCACCGTCCAAACCAAAAGATCCCAAGATCCGGTCCGTTGCTCTGCATGGGCGGACCAAACTTCTTCCAGGGGTTCGTGTGGACCCCACCTAGGTTTCCAACGTCTCACTTGGGGTTTTGTCTACAAGAAACGAAAACGGAAGCCTTCTCCAACTCAAACTCTACCACCTTCGGTCCGGTTGTAGTACCGCGAACTCAGGCCATTCAAGCCCATCTTAGACCGTCCAATCTCATCTTGGGTGGTGTATAAGACCCCCCTAGGTGTCGTTTCCTAGAAGAGAAACGTAGAGAGAGAGAAGAGCGGGTAGAGAGAGAAAGAGAAAGAGAAAGAGAGAGAGAGTGAGTACGAGTAGAGAGAGAGGGAGGCTTTGGAGAGAGAGAGAGAGAGAGAGAGAGAGAGAGAGATTTCTGGGGCAATATCCCAGCAGCAAGGAGAGAAGAAGAAGAAAGAAGAAGAAGAAGAAGAAGAAAGAAGAAGGAAAGAAGAAAGAAAGAAGAAAGAAAGATTGAAACTGTGAGTTTATCTCATATCGTTTTTCCATTGTATTCAAAATTTCCTTTTATTTGAAATTGTTTTTATTTTATTTTATATTATATTGTAGATTGGTTAATCGTCATGTGAAAGTTGAAATCTTTCTTTGGTTTTGTTTTAAACAATTGTTGGAAATTTATATAGTTTCATGAATTTATGGATTTGCGTGATTGTAATTGGTGCCTTGATGGGCTGAAATTTTGTTATATTACATTCTATTTGAAAGTTGGATTTTAAAGGGTTGGTTTTACAGTGATTTTGATAAATCATATGAATTTGATACCCATTAAGGTTGTACATGTGTGAGCTTATTTTTGAATTATCTTGGAAAGATGTTATGGAGTGTTGATTTGGTTCATGCATAGCACGATTTGGGAACTCCAGTTATTACCGTAGGGTGAGCACCCTGGTGTGTGCAATAGGCCCATTGATGATTGTTTGGGTGAGCGCCCAAGTGTGTGCAACAGTCCCTGGTTGAGCGCCCTGTGTGTGCAATATACCCTTCTGATAGTCCATCGATTGTGGACGGGTTGGTTGAGCTCCCTGGTGTGTGCAAGATACCATACTAGCGTACCCGGTGGATATCAGATGATTTTGGCAGGTTGGGTGAGTTCCCTGGTGTGTACAAGAGACCAACTCTGTAATTGTGAAAGTGTAGGCCCGACTATAAACTGGCCCTGGATGTTCTACTGATAACCGTACCGAGATTGTTGAAGCATACTTGCATCCCATGCATCACATGCATGTTTAAGAGAGTTTTGGTGATGAAATAATTGTTGGAATTGTAATAATTTGTACTTTAATGGTTAAGTGATTTTCTATGTCAAATTACATGTGCTAAACTATATGAGAATGCTCACCGACTTTTATAGCTGACGCAGTGTTATGCGATTAACCGTAGTGACAGGTGATGATTTAGAGGACTTTGAAGAAGCGGTTCCAGATGAGGAAATACTCTAGAAGATTTTTATTTGAATTAGTTATTTGATTTTTTGTTTGAAAGCATTGATGTAATAAGGTCCATTAGACGGCCATTAGTTTAGACAGTTTGGAACAATTTCATAGACTCGTTGATTTTAGTTTAATTTTCAAAGTTGGTTTATTTTTATTCCATATATTTGGTACCTTGTGAATGGAAAGGATAAAAGTTTCAGTTGTGATTGTGAAGGATTCATTCATAACACCCTTGATTTCGAAATTTGAGTTATATACTCGAGTGTCGAATTTTGGGGGCGTTACACCGAGTCCCCATTTGCGTTGGTTATATACCAGCGGTATCTTTCTGGACTTGAAGTGATTCTTCATTCGGTATTTGAGGCTCAGACGTTCTGCCGGTGAAAAGACACGGTCCACCCTTATCGGTTCCGGATTGGCGATAGCGTTCACAGTCTCGAATTCGAAACTGTGAAATGGGATGTCCTCTTCAGAGTGCTGGATATCGATGACCGGGACGTCTGGTTCAGTGGCAGCAGCATTGGAAGGAATGATGAGCTCCTTCTCTGTATGGATAGAGATCACTTGATTCCCACAGATGTATTTCACTCGTTGATGCAGGGTCGATGGCACAGCTCCAACCTTGTGCAGCCAAGGTCGTTCGAGCAACATGTTGAAAGAGGCTGATATATCTAGAATTTGGAATGCGATGGTGTAGATTTTCGGACCTATCTGTACTTCTATGTCGACCTCCCCTTCCACTGATCGGCGGGTGTTGTCGAATGCTCTGACGCATATGGTGCTGGGTCGAAATGAAGAAGGACTGATTCCCAGATGTTCCGCAGTCTTAAGTGGGAAGACATTTAGGCTTGAGCCATTATTGATAAGGACCAGCGGGACACATAGGTCTTTATATCATAAGGCTATGTTGAGGGATCGCCCATGATCTCGTCCTTCTGGTGGCAACTCATTATCTGTGAAGGTGATGGCGCGCTGAGCCAGGAGTTGTCCAATCATCAATGCTATCATATCTGGTGCCATATCGGAGGAGAAGTGAGCATCGCTCAAGGTTTTGGCAAACATTTCTCGGTGTATGCGAGACGTACAGAGTAGCTCCCATACTGAGATTTGAGCAGGGATTGACTTGAGCTGAGTCGCCACATCATATGCGGCTTCATTTTTGTTGCCGAGGCCTGGGAGAGCGCCTTTAGGATCTCCTCTGTTCTGATTATCTCTTCGGATGCAACGCCCATTGGGATTCATATTCCCTACTTCCGCACATTCTGGATAGTGCCATGGGACCTCTTTATAATTTCCCTCACCTTTGCCTTCTAGGACCGTCGGTTCTTGCAACGGTGCTGGTGTGGGTACCAGATCTTCCTTATATAGAGCTTTTGCCTTAAGGACTACATTGTTGCCTGTGCTGAAAGGAAAATATCGAGGCTTGTCTTCATAGATCACATAAGGTTGCGGTCCTGGCTTGACCGTTCCTGGAGCAGGAGGCTCCCATGGAATGAATACTGGTCCTCTTGATATGGCAGGAGGTTTCTCTGTTTGTCCCAGCTGTCGTAGTGTGATTGATACGCCCCCGAGATTTGCCCCTTGCAATATGACTGGCTCAACTGGAGGAGCTCCTTCCAAGATAATGGGCTCTTGCTGCTGATGAGTATGGTTTCTCCATGGCGAATTGTATTGTTCCTGTGTTGGGATTACCCCTTGTAAGATGACAGGTTCGTATGTGGTTTCGATGTATGATTGTGCTCCTTCCAAAGTGACTGGTTCCCAACATGAATGGCTGTAAGGTGCCCCTTGCACAACTGGCACATTGTATGGAAGTGTTCCTTCAGAACTACTGGCTCGGAGACTGAAGGAGGAAAGGGACTTGCCCCTTGCATGATCGGAGGAGGATTTGTTGGACCATAAGTGTAGGCATGAATGGACTGGATAGGGGAGAAGAAGCGATCGAGGCGCTCTCCTTCTTCTATGCTATTGACGGTGGGGCCTCGAGACGAACTGGGGTCCGTCTAATGTTGACGCAGAGGATTTTGAAGGATGTTGGTGGAAGCTGCTGGAGGAGTCCCAGGGACCGAGATGACGATCTTGCGGTCATCAATCAGATCTTGTATGGCATTCTTCAAAGTAAAGCATCGATCAGTGGTGTGGCCACGCCCTTGATAGTAGGCATAGTACTCATTTTCTTGGTAGTTCAGAGGCAGAGGATGAGGAGGAGGCCTAGGTGTCATCAGAGTGAGTAACTGCTTTTGTACCAGCATAGTCATGACTTGACTAAGTGGTTGAGTGAGTGGAGTGAACTTCCTGAGCTCCCTGTAATTCTGCCCATTCTGGTATGAGTATTGACCGTTCCCTCTGAACTGCTGCTGTTGTCGAGGTGGTTGTGGCTGTGTTTGAGGATTCGATCGTGGTTGATACCTCTGAGGTTGGTGCTGAACCTGATTCTGCTGATGCTGTTGATGTCCCTGCGGGGGAGCATATTGATTACCCTGAGCAGTGGTATTAATGTTGTTTACCTCTGTCGGGCGGGGAGGAGAACCGCTTTGGTTTCCATTCCCATATCCGATGGGTCTTCCCTCCACTCTGTTCCTCTTGACTGGAGTGGCTTGATGAGGCCATGGGGTGATTGTCCCGGCACGGATTCCTGCTTCGACTTGCTCTCCAGCACGAATCAACTGTGAGAAATTCGCATATGGATGCGAGATGAGATATTCGGATATGCCTGGATATGTTGAATGAACAATCATGGAGATTTGTTCTTCGTCGTCGATAGGTGTCCTCATTCTGGTTGCCATAGCTCGCCAACGTCCCACATAAGCTGATAGTGTTTCATCACTCCTTTGCCTGAGAGCCGCGAGGTCAACTCTTCTAGGTGCCATGTTGAGATTGTACGCGAATCTATCGACGAAAGCCTGGGAAAGTTGTTCCCACGTCCTGATGCGGTGGCAGTCCAATGAGGTGTACCAATCTAGGGCATCGCCCTTCAGAGATTTTTGGAACAAACGAATGAGGGCCCCTTCATTTCCTAAGATTGCACTCAGCTCTCCACAGAAGGCCTTAAGATGTGCTATAGGACAACCGCTGCCATCGTATCTTTTGAATTTTGGTACCTCAAAGTTTTGAGGTACTTGAGCATCTGGGAAAGGACACAAGTCTCTGAACTTGGTCGAAGGTAGATCGATTCCTTGTTGTCGCTAAAGCTGATTTTGCAAGATCTGGAACTGCTCCCGCAACTCGTCCAGTCCTGAATGATCTGTTTGAGCGACTGGTGCCTCTTGGAGTAAGGCACGTTCTTCTTCGGCATAGTGGTCGATGTCTTCCACCCTATGGGCTTGCTGAAAAGCAATCGCAGGTTGCTGCAATTGATTTGATGACTGAACTGGATTTTGATGAACTTGTGCTTGAAAGGATTATAACTGAGCTGGGGATTGTACTGAAGGTTGAACTGGAACTTGCTGGAAATTGACTGGAGACTGCTGAATTGAAGATTGCTGGAAATTAACAGGAGTTTGCTGAATTGAAGATTGCTGAAAATTAACTGGAATCCCATTGGTGGGGATGTGCTAAAATTGAAAAGTGCTCCTGTTTGCAGGAGGCTGAGATGCTGGGAAGTGACCCCCTTGTTGGGTATTCACCACTGTCCGCTGATTGATGTGGGCTTGACACTGACCCCCATTGTGGGCATTCGCCAGTGCTGTCCCTGTTGCTGGAAATTGAATTGAAATCCCATCGGTGGGAATGTGCTGAAATTGAAAAGGGGATCCCATCGGCGGGAACATGCTGGAACCTACTGAGACTGTTGTTTGTAAGATTGACTGGAAGCTAACTGAAAGTCCCTGCGACGGGAGTGCTCTGAGACGGTCTTGTCATCGCGGGATGGTACTGAGGAGGATGCCCCATAGCGAAGGGCCGAGATGGCTGCTGTTGGTAGTCTTGGGCAGACTCCGATGGTTGTGCTTGATTTGAACTGGAGGCCGGAGGGACCTAGCATGGCTGCTGAGATTGCTGAACTGGGCCAACATGATTGTTAGCTGCTGCAGTGGCTTAGTGCTTGCATGAATTGCAAGAGCATTTCTTGCATTGCTCTCATTCCTTGTGCCAATTCTTGTATGATTGGTGTATTCTCAATTGGCTGTTGCGCTTGAGGTTACACTTCGGTCATCTCAAGAGCAGGGAAGAGATGAGTTTCTTCTTCGTGGTCGGACATGGCTTGCTGTGCCCGAGTGCGGATTATGCTGCGGAAGGGAAGTTGTTTTCGAACATGTTGAGCCCAAGGAGGCGTAATGGTGAGGACTATACTCTACTCTTTTTTTGGGTTTTAGGGATTTTCTATTTTTTTTTTTTTTTGGTTTTGGGTAGAATGTTATGCAGATGAGATTGTATGAGAGCTAATGACTTTCAAGCATAGGAAGAATTCTATTTTTCAAGTCGGATCACGACTAGTGGGACTAGCTCATCCCCAGCAGAGTCGTCATTCTGTGGACCCTCGCCGTTCCGCGCTCCCACGCAACGTTCTCCTCCCTTTCCTTTCGGAAGAAGAAGAAGGGGTGTATGAGTGCGAATCGCCGTTTGTGCCACTGGCTTGCCTCGTTCTCGAGGGCTTTGTTTGGTTGTCGTTTTAAGCTGGATGTGTTTAGATGAGTTTATATAAGACCAGAGTCACCACTAGCTAGTTACTTCGAATCTACAGTCGGTTAGACCCCATAGAAACGTTAGAGAAGGGGATCCGAAGATTCCTTCCTCTAAAATGACTCCTTTTGATCTACGGTCAGAGATTCGAGGTAAGGGATCACGGTTATAGGGTGGGAAGAGGTTAAGCACCCCACACACTGCCCGTACTGAAGTACGGTCTCTACTTCACATAATCGAACTAACACTTGAAAGTCTGTTTTAATCCTCGTATATTCTCATAGATGACATGATGTATGAATGCAGGTCTGAACAGTAAGAGTTTCTGATGGGCAGGTTTCCATTAACAGGCAAGCCCAGAGCATATGCTCGAACTGACAGGTGCTTTATGCGAGATGCATGCTGTGTGTTTGAATAATCAAGGTGCTTATAGTGACTAAAGTATAAATGTAGGTCTGAACAGTAAGAGTTTCTGATGGGCAGGTTTCCATTAACAGGCAAGCCCAGAGCATACGCTCGAACTGACAGGTGCTTTATGTGAGATGCATGCAGTGTGTTTGAATAATCAAAGTGCTTGTAGTGAAGCAGGGGGTTGGAAGGAAAGTAAATGTTGCACTTATGCTAGATGCGAATGAAATGATGCTGGAAAAAGATTAGCTAGATGGACGGAGGTGTCGCAAGGATTGGCTTCGAGTGGCTGGATCAAGACTTAGATGGCTTGGGAGACTTGGACCAGTGGTCAGGCTGGGCTAGACCAGGGCTAGGATCTCCTCACTCGGGCTCTCCTTGGTGGAGGAATAGGCTAAGGGGTAGAGGGACAGATCGCACTCGGGCTGGATGGCTTCGGAGGGATCAGCTTGGGTTGGATTATGAAATGTGAAGGGGAGGGGGGTATTTATAGCAGTTGGAGAGTGGCAGTTCTCGTAAATAATTTTGGGCGTCCCCCTGGGGGCCGCCTGTACAAGACGCTCCTTGGGTTCCAGCGCGTGGTGCGGACATGCCTCAGGGCTGCTATTTGGACTCAGTAGGTTGACTCGGTGGGTTGACTCAGCTGGTCGACTCGATGATTTGACTCAATGGGTTAACTCGGCGGGTTGACTCGGTGATTTGACTTGACGGGTTGACTCAGCGGGTTGACTCGGTGATTTAACTCGACGGGTTGACTCAGCGAGTTGACTCAGTGAGTTTGACTTTTTTAGGATTTTTTTACTAGCTTTTCTTATGGGGGTTTTTCAGGCTGATGTTTAGGGGCGAGTTGACCGGGTTCGGGCTTGAGTTGGGCTATGGATTGGGGTTTACAAGGGTGAGTTTGGCTGAGTTTGGACATGGGATTTGGGGGTATGGTCCTCCACTCATCCAGCTATCTCTACCAACAGTGTAGCCGAAGGTGGGGTGTCTACAGAAGGTATCCTGTTTCAAGGCAACTTTAGCTTTACGGTCATCTAAGACCTCCTGTAAGGCAGTGGAAATGTCTTTAGAACAACGAGCAGCATCCAGAATTATAGGATTTGTTTCAGTCATTAACTAAACATCATAGAAAAAGAAGTTATGATGAGCCATATGAGTTGCAAGAGAGGAGGACGTGGCATGCACGTCGTACCATTTGTCAAGGAATGATTCCATGACAAATGTCTCAGCACCCTTAACAAATTCAGCTCAGTCTTCTAGCTGACAGTGATGCAGACAGTCCAACGGAATCATCTTGCATTTCTTTTAATTTATGGACCCCTATCAGCAAGTCTGAGATGGCGGCAATAAAGGCAGAGGAATCAGCACGGAGAAGAGTTGCAGCACAAGAAAAGTCTTCTTAAAGAACTGATAGCTGATCCCACTAATCAAGATGATTAAGTGTTCCAAACAATCTTTCGAAGAGCCTGCGAGTTACATAAGAGTTGGTAATTCTTTGGAAGACTGGTCGTTGACGAGAAGAAGAAGCTTCAGAAGGGTTCTTCAGAGGCATGACGAATTCTATCAATAAGGAAGAAAAGGAATGGACAGTTAGAGTAATATATACTTTTGAAGACTTGAAGGAATGAAGTCTTCGAAAATAGGACTAAAATTCTCGTACATGACGAAGTGCAAGAGGTAGAATACCCTTTAGGAAGAAAGTCATAATTTTATAGAAAATTGATAGAGTTCCAGGACTTAGAGAGATTTAAGCCCTGATGGGCGTTTTACACGAATCGCGTAAAGTAGATCTGCTTTACGCAAGTCACATAAAGTATCTGGAACGCTGTGACGCCCTGAATTTCAGGGGTCAATACAAGCTCGATTCCCAAGATTCTGGGTGTCTCTTATGCTTTGCGGAAGCGTGATTTCTTGTTTGAGATTCATAAGGCATTAAAGCATAAATTCAAAATCAATTTAAGCAGTAAAGTAAAGGCGAAAATTATATTTGAACCTAACCAATATAAAAAGAAAAGTGGAAGTAGGACAACTCTCCTATAAAGTCATCGAGCTAATCCTGTAAGGCATCCTCGTCTGAGATACTTGTATCCATCACAACAGAGTCTGGTGGTATTTTGAAATATCGTCCCAGGAGTGGGAGTGAGTGATTAACTCGGTGAGAACTATAACTTTAAGTTTAACATGTTATTAAACAAATAGGGTTAGGCATTGATTTGATACAAAATATTCAAATTCATATTCTAGTTTTATTAGTGCATGAATGACATGAGATCGCACACCATGCATGTTCCGGATGTAACATGAGGAACACATAGTGGCACTTGCACCACATCAAGCAACCAGGCACTAACAAAACCTCCAAATGCAAATGGGTTGGATCATCCTTCGGCATCCTGGCCTTTAACAGTCAGACAGTTACCTAGGGGATCCATGACGTGTATGCATGATTTGTTTGGGTTTCATTAAGTCATTTCTCACTCAGCATATTGGCGAAGCCGGAATACCATTGTCCAATCATTGATCCTGAATGGGACGATCTGGCTCCCAACTGTGCAATGCGAATCATAGCCAGTAGCCCACGCTTCCCTGTCACTTCTACATACCAAAATACAATTCCTAACATTATGTTATATCGGGGGTTGGACAACCTTCTCAGGAATACCGATAGAATTCGCTGCCCTACCAATTGCTCCAAAGACACTACGGGGAGGTGACTCACCCAGCGTAAGCCGACGACTCAAACACGGTGTCCCCCAGACCAACCAAATGCGTCTAGGGTAGCCAACACATTTAGGCTACCCTCCTCGGAACGTTTAGGACAAATATTCTATTTCAAAAAACCTAATTTATTTTGCAGCATACTTATAACTTAGGAAAAATCCTAACTCGACACCATGCATAATAATTCCAACTTATCTACATACAAGTAATTCTATATTCGATCCACACATAATACACATCATTCCAACAGTTTTATCTCACATAAGCATTTCATCAAACACCTTTGCTACAGAAAGTTAAGATAGCATACATATTGCAATAATGCAAAAATAAAATAATTAATAAAGATAATCATACCCTAATGACTCAATCAATTCTAAATTCATCTAAGGTTGATAAAAGAAAACCTAGAGGTATAATTACGCACATTATGGTTTTGAGTTCTCCGATCGTTCAATCGTCTAAGGGTAGGGTTTGACGAGAATCGACTAAGCCTACATGAAAAACAATGTTAGGGTGAGATCCCTTTTGCTCAACCCTGGAATGCATTGGAAAGAGAGGTAAGATCCGTGTCTTACCTCCAATCTCAATGGAGTGGACGCACACCCGACACATGAAGCAAGGGCGGAAGATCAGGCTAGAGATGCAACCATAAGCACCATAACACAATCCACCACACCCTTCTCTTCTCCAACTTCTTTCACTCTCTCTTTCAACTTCTCTCTCAATCTCAAATGGCTTGAGAAAAGGATTGAGAGAAATGCCCCAATTCAACTCTATTTATAGGCCCAGATTGACTCAATTGGCCCTAATGGTTAATTTGTCACACAAATGGCCCTAGGAAGTGTTAGTTTCCTCAAGAGAGGTCTACCGGGACCCACATGAGCCCATCAAAACCATAGGATAGTTATGACTTGACAGGATCTACTTAGGGTCCCATTCTTTTGTAATCTGGATGTAGCAATCGACGGATACGACGACAAGTTTGTTTAACGGTCACCGATCGTCGATCGGGCCCACAGCTTTGTGATTCTATTCGTGGAATTATTCAGAACTAGGGCGCTAAATTTCATTGAAATCTAATGGCTTGAAAGCCACAACTTTGCATAAGTTTGAATGACAACATTCACTTAAGTTCCTAATAGATTTTAAAGGTATTCATGTATCTCATGCACTCGTCTTGCGAGCCAAAGTTGAACGATTCGAGATGCGATTTCGGCTCAATGTCTCACGATAGACATCAGGCCCACTAAGACAGATGACTTCCCTTAATTTTCAATTTAATGGCCCACTAATGATCGGAATAGACTCTATTTTGTGTTTTTCAGGGTTCAAAAATAGAGTTAAGGATGAGATTTCTAGGGTATATTAAATGTGGTCCTATTTACCTGTGTCTAAATTTTGGTTGATTTAAAGTTAACAGAAATAATATTTTAGCCTAACTCGCTCTCATCCGTTGATTTGTAAGTTAGACAAAAAATTGATTAAGTTGGGTTATAAGCATAATCTAAGCGATGATTAGTATTGTTCTCGATTAGATGTTCATTATGCATCGCTTAGGTTAATTTATCGATGGTGGGCTCCATTAAATCTTAACCTTAGATTTATGGATCACATGATTAAGCTTAAGCTTTCGATAAGTGTTAGCCCCTTAAGCATGTTTAATCGAATTTGTACAATTCTTGTTGGTATCACTAGTATATTTCTTATAATCGAGTATTAAACGTCGTTAAATGATAAAATAATTTAATTGTAGTGAAAAAAATTTCAAGGATTTTAAAATTCAAATTGGCAAAAATCTGGGGCGTTACAAACGCGGTAGGGCTTCATTATGAGAATAAAAAAAATGAAGAAATGAAGATGCACATTCCTATATATAGCCTAGCAGTAGAGCTTTATATGGGTCACGTAAAGTTTGATTGAAGCTAAGAATGCATGATTTTGATCATATTTTGTTCAAGGTGGGCTTTTTCTTAAAACAGATTGAAAGTGGGCATCTGTTGAGCCATAAAAATGTTAAGGAAAATAATATTAAGGCATTTATTGAGATTTGGAATGAAAAAGAAAATGAAGAAATAAAGTTCAAAAGAAAATGAGCAGATGTGATGAGGTTTGCAGAAGAAAAAGAGGAGGTTCAGAATAAATGAGCAGATATGATGAGGTTTGTAGAGGAAAGTGATGAGGTTTCTGCAGAGAATGGTGTTTTACGCGACCACTTAAAGCTGTTGCCAGATTTTCAGTGCTTTACGTGAGAATGACCACATTTACCTATAAATACCCCCCGGGGTCCTCAAATCAGAGCTCCTTCTGAAGACTCCAGAGGTACGGAGAAAGCCCCGTGCTTCTCCTTCTCCTCGGGTGAAACGTATATAGTGTGAATCCCAAGGATTGAAGAAGAAAGACAAGGAAAATAATGCTAAGAAGAAGATCGAAGATCAACCACGCGCATGAGAGGTGCTTTAACGCTCCCTTGAAGACAATTCTAACACTTGTTCTCTCCTTTTTCAAAGGATGTCGAGGGTGTTTTAGCTTCCGTTTCCCTTTCAATCGTGAAAAACATTGAAGATTGAGATCATGGTAAAGATTGACCATACAGAGAGCGCAATCCAGACTGAATAGTTTGTTTCTTTGTGAACAAAAGACCTATCTTTCTCCCTTCGGGTCAAGCGTCCTCGATACAATCTCCATAAGTGGATGTCTTAATAGATGATTCAGAAGACCTATCTTTCTACCTTCAGGGTTGATTGTACACTGTGCAATCCCTATAAGTGGATGTCTTGATAGATGACACCAGTTTGGAGCAAAAGACCCATCTCTCTCCCTTCAGGTTTAGCACACTTAGTGCAATCCCTAGAAGTGGTAGATGTGTTGGATGATACTATCATTTTGGAACACCCTAAAGTTCTACGAAGATCACAAAGGAACGAAGCCTAGTCTAGTTGACTCGTCTCATTCAAAGAGTAGAAGAACAGTCCTAGATTGGACATTGCCCTGTCATCGAGACAGGATGAAAGAAGGAACAGAGCGAAGCTCTGCCGAAATTACATTTTGAATATACTTCATTTGTGTACAATGTACAATCTATTCTAGAATCAAGGGACGATGTAGATATGAAATGTACGAAGAACTCAGTAAATGAATAAAATGAAGTGATAAATGCTTTTCTATTTCTCTTACATAATACTGGAGTGTAACTCATGTTTCCCCTATAAACACAAAGGTAATTTTATTGTGTAAACGTGCATTTCATTTAGCATCAATAGCATCAATCATCATGTTTACCTGCTTTCAATAAAAGTCGGTTAGCGAAAGACCCCATAGTTATCTGCAGTGGAGGCACGTGCAAGCCAGATTTTCTTTTCAAAAAGTAAAAAATGTTCCTCTTTGCAAATAAAAACACCACAGAGTATCACTCCCCAGAGTGGGTCTTTTCAAAACTCTAAAATAAATAATAATATATATTTTCCCATTAGAGCGTTCGGCCTCCGAGGCACTAAGAAATCTTCCATATCTCTAGGTAGGAGCTGACGCAAAATCAAATAAGATCCAATGTCTCGCGGTTTCCCCAGAGATCATCAAATCCAATGCACTCAAAGTATGGTCAAAATGAACTCCAGTGTCAGGGCAGTCGTACCAAATGCCAAGATATGAAAGAGATGAAAGCCAAAAAAGCTTGATCAAAGAAACCATCTGAACGGTGAAAATGATGAATTG
This sequence comes from Liriodendron chinense, assembly GCA_003013855.2. Classification (NCBI taxonomy): domain Eukaryota; kingdom Viridiplantae; phylum Streptophyta; class Magnoliopsida; order Magnoliales; family Magnoliaceae; genus Liriodendron; species Liriodendron chinense. The sequence continues at coordinate 2,098,595 of PVNU02002850.1, forward strand.
TAACCTAAGTATCAAAACCAGAAGATTACGTGGAAAGAGTTCACTCGCACATACCTAGGCATGGATGCTGAAGTACCTTGATTAATTCCAAGTTGGCATAGTGGATCTCCCATAAGGCCGCGCAGACGTAAGGCAGCTAACCACTTTGACAGTCAAGCAAAGCAAGTACTCCTAGGGTAATTCGAGAAAGCAACGAATCATCAATTATAGGGTTAGTAACTGTGTAAGGCCGCGCAAACGCAGGGGCTCTACTGTACCTTTTCGATGTTAGTATTGATCGAGAACGGAAGGGTTGTGATTGGGTACCCAGATTGTAGCCAGTGTAGGGACAATTGCAACATTTTTTCTAAACTCCCGCAGTATGTGCGAATGATCTATTTTCAAACAATCAATTGACTTAGATACAAAGGCAAGCAAAGATTTGAGACCGCGATTTATGAATAACTAGGTCATAAGTGGTGTGTCCACTCACTTTAGCATTTGGTTGCACACAACTTCTGCCAAAGAGGGGCATCTGTAGACACCCTACTCTTGGCTACAAAGCTGGTTGAATGTTTAGATGGATGGAGGTCCATACCCCCAAACCATAGGTCCAAAACCAGTCGACCCATCTATCCAAACCCTAGTTTCATACCCCAAACCCTATGTCCAAACCCAGTCAACTCACCCATACAGACCCCAATCCATAGCCCAAGTCAAGCCTAAACCTAGTAAACTCACCTTTAAACATCAATATGAAAAATCACCCATAGGAAAAATCAGTCCAAAATTCCCAAAAAAGTCAACCCGGTGAGTCAACTCGCTAAGTCAACTCACTGAGTCAGCTCACGGGTCAACTCAGCCATTACACCTAGTCAACTCACCTAGTTATGGCCTAAAACCGAGCTTAAGTCTAAGCCTAACTCTGATCCTCACCTTTAGAGCAGCTCCGAACCTCGAACTTGTGATTTTTCACTCTAAGTTCGGAGCTCTGGCTATCCGAAGCTAGAGTAGAGCGTCCGTACGGGCGGCACTCAGGGTGCCACTTGCCCTTGATTACGAGAGCTTCCACTTCTTGCAACTATAAATAACCCCCCCCCCCCCCCCCCCCCCCCCCCCCCCCTCATTTCTAGCGTTCGAAAAAATCCAAGAGAACCTAGTCCATTCGAGTTCTCCTCCAACCCCATTAGCCCTCTCTTTCACTAAGGAGAGCCTGAGTGAATGAAGAGTCTAACCCTAGTCCAACCCTGCATGACCCTAGTTCAAGCCTCTCAAGCAATCCAAGTCGTAATCATAGCCACTCGAGCTAATTCTTGCGACACTTCCCTCCATCTAGCTACTGTTATACCGGCATCATCTCATTCACATCTAGCATTGTGGAACATTTCTTATCTTTCCAACCTCCCTACTTATCATCCCACTATAGCACTTGACTAAGTTTTAGCGTATGCTCTGAGGCTCGTCGGATCACCCAAAACTTACCCATCAGAAACTATGACCGGTCAAACACACATCATGCATCTCGCATAGCACCTGTCAGTTCGAGGGTATGCTCTGTGGCTTGCCAATTTAATTGGAATCCTTCCCATCAGAAACTCTTACTGGTCAGACTCATATTCATGTATTATATCATCTATGAGAATATATATGAGGATTGTTTCAGACTTTTAAGGACTAGTTAAATTTTGTGAAGTGAAGACTATATATCTACACAGGCAAAGTGGGTGCTTAACACCTTCCTACCCTGTAACCGTGATCCCTTACCTCGAATCTCTGACCACAGATCAAAAGTGTCAGTTTTAGAGGAATGAACCTTTGGATTCCCTTCTCTAATATTTCTACAGGGTCTAGCCGACTGTAGATTTAAAAAATTAGCTAGTGGCGACTCTAGTCTTATACAAACCTATCCAAACATATCAACTGAAACCTAACAACACACAAAAAGCCCTAAAAAAAGAGGCGAGCCCATGGAAGCAGCGATTTGCACCCTCAAAAGGGGAAACGCAGACCGGCGAGTGTTCATAGATATATTCTATTTTATAATGATTTGGGAGAATAACTGAGATAGAATTTCGAGACGCGACCTTCATTAAAGATAGATACCCTAACTAAAAGAAGGAAAAGGTTGCGATATAACTTTTTAAAATTTTAAATGTATTTCTGCAGAATGTGAGTACTGCTTCTTAAAATAGATATGCTTCTATTATTTGTTAAGATAGTGAGAGTATATCTCAACAGCTCCTGAGTTAAGTCTAAGCGAAAGATGATTAATTCCCGAAGATATTTTGATATCGAGGGTGCTCTGAAATTGTAAATGACAATGATGAACCCAATTCTTATCATGATACATTGTTATTCTCATATTTAACTAATTAGGTGACTGTAATGGAAAAGGAGATCACTTCCACAAACAAGAATAAAATATAAAAATTTATAGATCTGTCTTCTAATTGTAAAATGATATTTAACAAGTGAGTACTCAAGCTTAAAAGAAAGATAAATGGTATAGTGGACAATAAAAAAGTATGATTGGTTGTTAAATGTTTCACACAGAAAGAAAGCATTGATTAAGAGGAGACGTTTTCATCTATTGTAAAATTTTCCTCGATCCTGATCTTATTCATTGTTACGAGTTTAGATTTAGAGTTATATCAGATGGATATCAATATCGAGACATATATGCACAAGCTTATAGGATATGTAAACAAAAAACATCCAAAGAAAGTCTGCAAACTATTGAAAAATACTTATGGGTTGAAAAACTTCAAGATAGTGGTACATAAAGTTCAACTTAACCATCACACTTTTTGGTTCACAATGAGTTAAGAAGATCATTGTGTATATATGAAATGGTTTGAAAGATCTCTATATGTTGATGATGACTAAATACTAGCTTTTCTCGAACTTTAGGATGAAAAATCTTAGTAAAGCCAACATTATTCTCAAAATTTATTATCAGGGTATAAAATTCTTAGGCTTGTCTCAAGACACCCACATTCAAAAAATCTTAGAATAATTTAAGATAAAAAATTAAAAAGTTATTAAAACCCTAAGAAGAAAGCTACCAAGTTAGATGAGAAATCATATCCCCAGACTGAAGCTAAGAAATTGGCTATGTCCTTAGTATGTATGTGAGCATAGTATCCAGCTTAACGTAGTCATGCTTTGCACTAGATTGGATATTAGTTATGTAGTTGACATTATCATCCTTTACTAGAGTAAACCGAGATAGTCTCATTGGCAAGTTGTCAGACACATATTCCACTACTTTGAGGAACCAAGGATTTGATGCTGTGTTGTGAAGGCACGAATCTCAAGTTTAAATGATATTATGATGATGCCTAGGATAATGACACTGATAAGAAAAAGTCTATTTCAGAATATGTCTTCTTGCTCGGAGGGTGAGCTATCTCATGGTCAAGAAAAAAAAACACCCATAGCTCTTTCACCTATGGAGGCTGAGTATATTGCATATTGTGTCATAGTTTAGGAGTGTGTATGAGTTTATAGATTCTTACAAAGTTTGGGTGTTATATCGGGTGTTCATGAGCTTGTATCATTAAGGATAAACAATTGCTTTACCATTGACTTTGTGAATAATCCCAAACACTATCAGAAATACAAGCACATTAATATATAGTATCATTATATTTGTGATCAAGTGAGAGATAAGAAGATAATGTTGATTAATCCCATGATGAAACCTATAGTTGGAGATCAATTTCAGGTTCATGCCAGGCAAATGGAATTGATGAGAGCTTGAGTGATATGCATTATGTACTTTTGACTAGGTGTGTAGATCATTAACATTTGTCTTGAAAACATATATGATCTCTACCTTTATCGGCAAGCCAGTCACCCACTCACATTGATTGACCAACCCTGAATATACAAGAGGTATATTCCGGGTGATGTTCATATGTTTAGGTGTGAGTTATCATTTATTGTGAATAATAGAGGATGAGGATATGAATGAGTCGCATACTCCTTTAATACTAAAAGATTGAAGATGAATCTAATCAAGTTTAATAACATAATTGCTCCATTGCCCTTCATGCGATCAATGTTACAGCCTAAATAAAAGTCAGGTTATGAGGATATGAGATGAGTCATACCTCATGTGAGATGACCTACATGAGGTGGTCACTTAGTACTTAAACACTTGTGAGAAGAGCTAGTTCCGCGCCTCTAATTTTTTTTATCATGATTTTTTATTTTGGTTGTTTTGAGATGAACTAGATTGACAATCTATAATGTGCTCATCTCACAATGTGATTGAATGAGAGATGTTAGACATGGGCTCGTGAGGCTCACTTTTGCATAACCACTAATGGGTGGGTCCCACAAGAGTCTCTATTACCCATTCATGTTTTCTCTTGGTAGTTTAAAATTGAATTTCAAATTCAATTTAAACTTTGGATTGAATAAGGGTGAGATAAAATGAGACCGAATAACCTCTAGCCTCATCCAACCTCATCGATTCTTTCCTTAAAATAGAGATAAGATCTATTGTAAATGGCATACTATATTTCGAGAGTAAAGAGAGAAAATAGAGAGGGTGATTATTATATCATATATGTCCATTTGACACACCCTTATATGATCTAAGCAATAGATCGTAATTCGGGACCATCTTAATTGTAAAATCAGAGGGGTAATTAGACATCTCTGCTCTCGTAGTAGTTAGGTGGACCACTGGATGTGTGCCGTTCATTTTCATTTTTTTACAAATGTTCCAAATCGAGTATATCGCTAAATCCTACTAGTCCACTCTTCTGAATAAGTTATTAATAAATATGTGGTGATGTGATATAGCTTACTATAAATTATCATATAGTTAAGATGACTAATTCACATAGCTACAATGATATGTTCTTATGGGTAATGGTGACATTAATAAGATTCTCCAAATGTTTAGTTGGAATAAATGTTAGATATAAATAATGATTTTAGGCTATGTAAATATGCTTAGAATAGTAGTAGTCATGTATGCTATTTCATTACGGATGATATATATAATTAAGGACCAAATTTCTAAGTGGTTGAAGTGCTTAATTAAGAATATAAAGTAACTCTGATGTGGGTTTTTTTTATAGAAGATATAAGCAATGGTTGGTTTATTTTCAAATATGTTTTATCATTAAATGTATTGTTTATTAGTCAAGTAAAAAATGGGATTGTAGCCTAATATATTCCGTAAGTAAAATCTACAGCACTAAACCATTTGTATAAATTAGTCGATCGGGCATGCTTCCTCTTCTTCTTTGTTTACTCCTTAGAAGAAGTGTTATTTCTTGGTTGAATACAAAATAAAATGTGTTACCTAAGACACTCATATAGTATAATAAATGGCTTAATATATGTGGGAGAAATGCACCCACTATGTGAAAAGACCCTGAATTCAACAACCTAGGGCTGTCGTTTTCTAGAAAATTTGATGGCCTAAAATGTCGATTTTATCCGTCAAATTTTCCTTTGTCATAAATGATTTTCGTTTACCCAAACTCTACGAATTATAATCTATGGAAGAAAAAACCACTAAATAACCAAGGTCGATTTTCAACTTAAGTCAACCCATATTCGTCGGCCTGGCTCATCAAAATTTAAAAAGAAATGATGGCTCAGGCTCGTCGTATTTTTAAAAACGACGGCCCAGATTCATCAGCCATGTTTGTCAAATTATAAATAACGACAGCCCAAGCCAACGAATTTTTTTTTTTTATATTGAAAATCTATGTTCTACATAATTACATGGTTCATGTCGTGTGATTGATAGTGCACCATCCACATGTTGTAAAATAAGCTTTCGTGTTCATCCTTGTAGATTTGATGTGTGCATTATTTTCATAAGTTCGAATTCTCCATGACCATGATAAGTATTTAAAATTTAACAAATGTATTGTAAACCACACATTTTAAATCTTGAATACCATGCATTAATCACTTTTGTGGACTTGTGAAGAGAGATAGAAAGAGATAGAGACACACACACACACACACACAGAGGGAGGGAGAGGAATCAAACGACTCAAATCACTCGAAATATAACCCATGTGGGGCCTACAACCACATCAATCCTTCCTTTCCCTCTTAGATCATTCATATGGATGTATCAAGAAAGAGTTGAATGAGCACATGCAAGTTGCCTCCTTCACCCTCTCATTTCCTTATTTTTCTTTAATGACATGTCACCCCCATGTCTGTTGGTTTTCTACCGAGCTTCATTCCCATTGAATATTTCTGTCACATCTTAAAATTCGATACCCAGTTTAGCCAGACCCGACTCCATATTCCAAATCATAATTTATAATTTAAGTGTTTACAACCACAATTGTATTAAAATCACAAAATACCAAATCATTCATTGATGAAATACATTAAGATATTCAACATTATTACAATAAACTAGACTTACTTTTGCGCTTTTTCTATATAATTTTTTTTTTTTTACATTAGATACAACTAAAATAACAAATACAGCTAGACAAACAGTTAGGTCTTGCAAAGCGTATTAGACAAGTTTTCTCGCAGATAACTCAAGGACCTCTCCTGATGATATAGTTTCATTGGCCCTTTTATACATTCAAACTGTCTCAGCTCTTTGTGATTGGTAAGCTTATTTCAAATATTTATTGATGTAATGTTTTGCAATCATTTGTTTATGTGGCTCATGCTTTTATTCATATTTTACCTTATAACTAAGAGTTATTCTCCTAGAATGTAATTATGGGCTTGTTGTATGTTATGGCCTAAAATGTAATAATGAACTCAAATAATGATAATATTTTAGTAGTATACTCTCTTGTCCCTTTTGCGGATGTGGCAATACTATGAGAATATCTTTATGAATGACAATGAAAGTGATCCCCGATGTATACATCTATGCTTGATCTAAAATCATATCAATAGTGCTCTATTAGAAACTTGATGGAGATATGAGTAAAGGGAGGAAAAATCTCGATACTCTTAAAGAAAATAAGTAATTGTAACTCTTGATCCCCACTCCACTCAGCTACTTGAGATAAATTTATCCTTGTAAATATGAATGGGTGGTTTGATTTAGTGAAGTGGATGTTTTGATAGTTTGGATGGCTCAAATGACTTAATGGAATGGCCCAGATAATTTGAATGATTATGATTGGCTTGATGGTGTGGTTGGAAGGATTTGGATGTTTGGGATTGGCTTAATGGTGCAGTGGGAAACTACGACTTGGTGTCTAAAGAATAGGATGTGTGATTAGAGATTTGAAGAATGCTAGAGAATGAATGGTATGTATTGATGGAAGAATGGATGGATATGGGGAATTATAAAGAGTAGTAGAGAAAATGTAATGAATATGGTTGGAGCTAGTAGATTTATGGATAAAGGTATAAGGCTTCGGCTAGAGGCTTAGGCTAAATTACTAAGGGTTTAAAAAAGAGAATGGTAAAGAGTGAAGGATGAGAATTTTTTCCTCTCCCTCTCTTTGGTGTGAGAATGGTGTACGGAGAACGAGGGGTTGAAGGCCCTTTTATGGTTGAAGGTGATAGTAAAGTAGTAAAGTAGAAATTTAGAGTTAGGTGGAGGGCAAAGATAGCAAATTGTGTCTTTTTATTGGTTAAGAGGAAGCTGGTGTCACCCCCACCCACCCACCCACCCACCCCACCAAATTGGAGGAATCACTTTGAGGTTGATTATTTTAACCCTTACAGTTACTTTTACCACAGAAAAATAACCAATTCTCCTTCGACCACAGTGGGGTGGGGTGGGGTGGGGTTGGTGGTAACCGGGTACCTCATCATCTAATCCATTAATCTTTCTTACTACTCTCGTAAAACTTCTCTCTTTTTAGTTGGGGGGGGGGGGGGGTTACTTGGAGGGGTTTTCGTGAGAAGGAGAGTGGATTGGAGGAATCACTTTGAGGTTGATTATTTTTACTTTTAAAGTTACTTTTACCACAGAAAAATAACCAATCCACCTCCCGTTTCTATCTTTTACCACAGAAAAATAACCAATTCTCCTTCGACCACAGTGGGGTGGGGGGGGTGGGGTGGGGTGGGTTGGGTGGTAACCGGGTACCTCATCATCTAATCCATTAATCTTTCTTACTACTCCCGTAAAACTTCTCTCTTTTTAGTTGGGGGGGGGAGGGGGGGTTAGAACCTCCCCAAAAGCACTCTTCCTCTCACCTAACCTCCTTAGTGAAACTCCAACTAATAAAATTGGGAATGTCAATGACCCTGAGTGGTAGTCACACATGTGCTTCAGTGTCCTTACATGGATTTAACTACCATTTGGATATGTGATGATCTTTGCTACATGATCATCCTAAGAGTACTTGGTGTTTGATTGTCAAAGACTCAAAGTGGTTAGTTGCCTTACACTTTCCTGACCTTACGAACCGAGAACTCACTACTTGGACTTATTAGATGTCATAAGCATCCCAAACTAAATATGTGCAGGTGGCCTCTTTTCCATGTGATCTTCTAATTTTGACATATAGGTTAGAACCAATCTTTTCCACTAAGTAGGTATAGTTGCCCTGACTAGGATTTTGACTTGCTCACTGGTTTACTTCTCTTGAGATGGCACAACCATCCTAACACTGAGAGTTTAGTCTGACCATGCTTATTTTAGCATATGCTTTTGGGCATCCAAGGGAAAATCAAAAGAAACTAAGATCCCCACTAAGAGGTATAGAGTTCTCCTAGTGCCTCGATATTGAGTGCTTGTTTTGAAAATTATTAGATTTTTTAAAACGCCCCAATTGGAGATCAACACTCCATGGGGGTTTTATTTCAATGGTTTTTGGAGACTTTTATAGGCCATTTATTTTGAAAAACACCATTTTGTTCTTGCGGGAAGGTGTCATCAGTCAGTTTTTATTTTGGTATTTTTCTTTTTTATTTTGAACTTTTTTTTATATATAAGTCCTACTCGTGCTCTCACCTCCAATAGAGAATCCACTAGGGATGATCAAAATCGGATTTTAATTAGGCAATACTTATGGTTTTTTGAAAAAGTAAAATATGTAGAACTGAGAAAGGATAAGTAGAAGCTTGGATGTTATCGAGGAACTATTAGAGAGTAGTTTAATAGGATAAGTAGAGGCTTGGATGTTACTGAGGAACGGTTGGAGAGTAGTTTATTAAAGGGAAAGACGTAAAAGGAGAAAGGAGAAGCAAAGTTGCTTGGATGTTAGCAAGAAACTGTTAGAAAAGGCTCTTCCCAGAATTCAGGAAGGTTGGTGTAGATTGGTATAGCTCATTGAGGCCGGATCCATTACAAGCACTTGTAGGTTAACATAAACGTACAATGCAATTTTTGAGGCCCATACTGCTGGGTGTATGCAATCTAATCCGTCCATCACATACATCTAATGATGCTTTCCTTTGTGGCCAAAATTCATTTCTATCCAAAACTCAGGTGGGCCACTCAACGTCCTAACCACCCTTCTACCTTTGAAGGGGCATTTTTGTCATTTCAAAAAGTTGGTTGCCAACACATATGTCAGCCTTTCATACACGCATTTGTTTCCCGCTCAACATAATACCTTTTTAGCGCGAAAAATTCCGAAGGTTTTCTTTTAAAAAGCATGTAGATGGTGGACCACTGTTAGGCCTACTGTAAATGTATATAGTTCATCTATACCGTCCATCCACTTTTCCAGGTCATTTAAGGGGTTGAAACCAAAATTGAAGCATATCCAAAACTCAGGTAGACCATACCACAAGAAACAGTGGGTATACTAATTTCCACCGTTGAAAACTTTCTTAGGGCCCGCAGTGATGTTTATTTGTCATCCAACCTGTTCACAAGATCACACAGCCATTGATGAAGGGGGAAAAAAATAATATCAGCTTGATCCAAATTTTCTACGGCCCCAAGAATTTTTCAACGATACAGGTTCAATTCACATTGTTTCCTATGGTGTGGTCCACTTCAGATTTTTATAGCCTTCATTTTTTGTATAAACCCATAAAATTTTATTTTAAAATGGATGAATGGAGTGGATGAAATAGATAAATGATAGTGGACCCCATGGAGTTTACCCAGTACACTTAAAGTACTGAGTTACTGAGTATGCAATGCGTTTCCTGCTAGCGGAAGTTATGTGGAGCCCACCGTATTGCTTGTTCGAAATCCTGACTGTTCATGGGTTTTTCCAGATCAATATAGGACATTGGAAGAAAAATAAGGTAGATCCAAAATTTAAACGAGCTACACAACAAGAAACAGTAAGATTAAACATCCATTATTGAAAAATAGATGGATGAGGTAGATCCAAAACTTAAACGGGCCACACGACTGGTCATAGTGAGATCAAACGTCCACTATTGAAACATTGGTAGGGCAAAAAATAGTTGGATTAGGCTAATATTATTTTTGTTTTTCACTCATCTTAGTAATAGTGACCTTATGAACAGTATGGATTCCATGTAAACATCACAAGGTTCTTAGGGAGGTTTAACTATAGTCATTTCCCTACCCATTGTTCCAGTCATGCAGCCCACACAAAGCACTAGTTCGGTGTAATTTTTTGTCCCGTGTCTTAAATGATCTGAAAAAAATCAATGGACGTTGTAGATTTCTCGCAAATATGAAGGTGGAATCACAAACCGTTGGAGTTGATCCTCACCATTAGAAACTTCATTGATTCCACCCAACCTGTGGAAGCGCCTATAAGATTAATCACCATTGTTTCCTTTACTATAATCCATTTTCCATTTCGACTTACTTAATTTTTTAAATCATTCCCTAAGCCTTAAAGCTAGCTATCATTACGGATGGACGGCTTGGACGTACTTCCCAGTGGGCCTCTTAAATAGGGGTCCCACCCATCACTGTCGATTCGGCGTACCATCTAATCTAGTGCCTACGCTGGGATGTTAAGTGGTGCCCAATGTGATGCTCATGAGAAATCCACCTCGTTCATTCATTTTGAGATCATTTTAGGACACAAAACAAAAAATGATGTGCATCCAAAACTAAAGCAGGCTATACAAAATAATTCTTAATTTAGGTCTCATATCCTAAAATGAGCTTGCAAAACAGATGGACAAGGTGGATTTTTCACACAAACATCATGGCTACCCTACCTAGCATCTCATCCAAAAGTCTTTAACAAGAAATCTAAATACCGTACTGCGTACTAATTTTACAAGTATTAAGGTGGCTACCTAGTATAAATAATTACTCTTAGCCACATGACAGGATTACACAGATTAAACCCATACGTCTAAAAGCATAAAAAGATTATATACATTGCATTCAAGCATGTATAATCATAAGAACATAGAAATGAGTTGAACAACTACAATCAACTATCATTCAAAATCCGAGGAACTCCCCTCACTCTCATTTGACATTTCCGATTCAGATGCATACATCAAATTAATCATCTCTCCTTTAACCCACACCCTCGCTACACGGCTTACCATCCTACTAATCTCCCTTTTCAGCCTTGCCAATGCAATCTCCATTTCTTCTAACGTACCACATCTCATATCCAATGAATGTCTTTTGTGTATTGGAAGGTTGTATTTCCTACATCTGAATGCCCATTGTTCTCCTTCACCTATTTGACGATCTCACTCAACCCTTTTTATGCACATACGGTAGGAGTCACCGGGAGGTGGATGTTAGTTGGGTTGCCGATATCCACGATGGTTTAGTGGCATATTTCTCAAGTATTATGGATGAGTGGGGTGTAGGTGCATAATACACACCACATTATATATGTAGAAGGATCTGCCAGAGTAACGTTGAGTACAAATTGACAAAATGAGGGGTAATATCAAAAAGTTTGTGCATCAAATAGTTATTTAAACCTGATATGAGTAGTCATTTCGAACAACCACTTTATTTGTATTGGATTGTTTGGGACAACTCAATCTACTTTTGACTAGTCATTCATTACAGTATGAGCAGTCATTATCATGTTGTTGGAATCATCATCCCTGCAACTTTTCAAAATTGATTGACGACTTGAATAAAAAACATATATCATGGTGGGTCCCACAAAGCCCCTAGGTAGAATTCAAATAGTGTACTAAGTTACTCAATCCCCTTTTTATCGTACTGAGTAAACTTAGTTGGTCCCATCGTGAATGTATGTGGTCTATCCATGCTGATCCAAATCTTAGGTGGACCATAATACAGGAGCAACATTTTCGTAGTCAGGTTTATCCATGTGGTTTATAAACTTCTAGGGAGCAACAAGAGTTTTGGTTCAATATGATATTTTCGTAGTCTGTTCATCCAGGTCTCTGTAGGTTGGATTGAAAATAAACATTTCTTCGGTGGCCCCCATGAATATCAGTAATCAGTTCAATCACCACTGTTTCTTATCGTATGGTCCACCTAATGTTTCGTATATGCTTCATTTTCTGGATCCTGCCATAAAATGAGCTTAAAAATGTATGGATGATGTGGATGTAAGGCACATATATCACAATAGGGCCACACAGTTAGGGATTCACCTAAACCCCGCATGGTGTATCCTGGTAACATCTTAATAGGTGTTACCCTAACTGTGTGGTGCATACTTTGATGTATTTTTTTGTAGATCCGCTCATCTGTTGTTACATCTCATTTTATGACGAAATCCCAAATCATAATAAGATCCAAATCTTAAATCATACCAATATAATAAGTGGATTGCAAATTAACATTATCAAAACCTTACGATGGGCTCTTTGATATTTTTAATGGTGGGCATTCAATCAACACTCTTTCAAGTGGTATAGTCCACTTGAGATTTGGATTTGCATAATTTTTTGAAGACCATCCTAAAAAGGGCTAGAGAAATGGATGGACGATGTGGATATATAAAATACTATCCATGTGGGCCACCCGGTAGGGTAACACCCAATAAGATGTTCCTGGGGTAACACCTAATTCGCGCTCCCAACCCTAACACAGGCGCGGCTTCACTGGATCCCTTACCGTGCCATCCACTGTGTGATGTGTGTGTATTACATCCACTGCGTCAATTCATCTTGAAAACTCATTTTAGATCATGATTCAAAAAATTAATTTGATCCAAATATGAGGTGGACCATAATACAGTAAACAATGGTACTCTCCCATTAAAAGCATTTCACGGGTTATAAAAGTTTTGGGTCAAGCTGATATTTGTTTGGTATCTTCATCCAGGTCTTTGTGACCTTTTCAACAGGTTGGATGGAAAACAAACATTCAAGTGGCCCCCATGAAGTTTTTAATGGTGTGGACTCAATCACTACTATTTCATGTGATATGGTCCACTTAAGATTTGGATTTGCTTCATTTTTGGCGTAGTGCCTTAAAATAAGATTTCAAAATACATTTACGGTCTACATGTAAGGTACATACATCACAGTGGCCCCACAGTTGGGGATCAACGAACTTAGTGGATCCAGGGATCCAACCAAACCGCACCCCGCTAACACCGAGCTCGATTTTCCAACAAAAGCTGTGCTGTGAACCAAGGTGGGGTCCATAGTGATGTTTTTATATAAATCCACCCCGTAAATGTGTTTTGGGAGCTCATTTTAGAACATGAGAACAAAAATGAACTGGATCCAAGACTCAAGTGGGCCTCACTGAAGGAAAAGATGGGTAGGTAAATTACTAGGAAGCACTCTAACCAAATACCAAAAAACATTGATGCAGACCGTACTCCTAAAATAGCATCGATTCACTCCGACTTATACAGCAGCCCTTCGGTGGCATGCCGAACGCTTTCATCGAACTTCGAGTGGGTGCGTAACCACTCAAGAAGACGCAATGTTAGGTTATCGAGACTTAAGATTCACTCTGACATGCACCGACGAACATGGATACACACCAGACCTCCAAAATAGTAACAGTTCCCTCCGACTTGTATTGCAACACATGCGGTCTCACCTCGAATGCTTTTATTGAAGTACGCGTGGGTGTGAAAACAACTAGGAAGACACTGTATCATGGTACCGAAACTATGGAAGCACTCTAATCATATACTGAAAAACACTGATGCATAACATACCCCTAAAATAGCATCGATCCACTCCGACTTACAAAGCAACCCTTCAGTGACATGCTGAACACTTTCACCAAACTTCGAGTGGGTGCATAACCACTCAAGAAGACGCTACGTTAGGGTACCGAGACTCAAGAATCACTCTTACATGCACCGACGAACACCGACATACACCAGACCTCCAAAATAGTAACAGTTCCCTCCAACTTGTACTGCAGCACACACGGTCGCATCTCGAATGCTTTTACTGAACTACAAGTGGGTGCGTAAACAATTAGGAAGAAGATGCATCATAGTACCGAGACTATGGAAGCACTCTAACCAAATACCGAAAAACATTGATGCATACCGTACCCCTAAAATAGCATCGATCCACTCTGACTTACGCAACAGCCCTTTGATGACACGCTGAACACTTTCACCGAACTTTAAGTGGGTGCGTAATCACTCAAGAAGACGCTACGTTAGGGTACTGAGACTCAAGAATCACTCTGACATGCACCGACGAACACGAACATACACTGGACCTCCAAAATAGTAACGGTTCCCTCTGACTTGTACTGCAGCACATACGGTCGCATCTCGAATGCTTTTACTGAACTACAAGTGGGTGCGTAAACAATTAGGAAGAAGATGCATTATGGTACTGAGATTACGGAAGCACTTCAACCAAATACCGAAAAACATTGACGCACACCGTACCCCTAAAATAACATTGATCCACTTCGACTTACACAGCAGCCCTTCGGTGGCACGCTGAACGCTTTCATCGAACTTCGAGTGGGTGCGTAACCACTCAAGAAGACGCGATGTTAGGGTATCGAGACTCAAGACTTACTTTGACATTCACCGACAAACACGGATACACACCATACCTCCAAAACAGTAACGGTTCCTTCTGACTTGTACTGTAGCACATGCGGTCGCACCTCGAATGCTTTTACTGAAGTACGAGTGGGTACGAAAATAACTAGGAAGACACTGTATCATGGTACCGAAACTACGAAAGCACTCTAACTATATACCGAAAAAAATTGAGGCATACCGTACCCATAAAATAGCATCGATCCACTCCGACTTACACACCAGCCCTTCTGTGGCACCCCGAACGCTTTCACCGAACTATGAGTGAGTACGTAACCACTCAAGAAGATGCTACATTTGGGTACCGAGACTCATGAGTCACTCTAACCACGCACAAACGAACACAGACACACACCGGACCCCTAAAATAGTAACAGTTCCCTCCAACTTGCACTATAGCACATGCAGTCGCATCTCGAATGCTTTTATTGAAGTACGAGTGTGTGCGTAACCAACTAGGAAGATGCTGCATCATAGTACCGAGACTACAGAAGCACTCTAACCACATACTAAAAAACATTGACGCACACCGTACCCCTAAAATAACATCAATCCACTTCGACTTCTACAGCATTCCTTTGATGGCATGTCGAATGTTTTCACCGAACTACAAGTGGGTACATAACCACTCAAGAAGACGCTACGTTAGGGAATTGAAACTCAAGAATCACTCTAACGAAGCACCAATGAATACAGACACACACTAAACCCTCTAAATATTAATGGTTCCCTCTGACTTGCACTGCAGCAAATGCGATCGTATGTTGAGCACTTTCATTGAACTGTGAGTGTATATGTAACCACTTGCAAAGACTCTTTATCATGGTATTGAGACTACAGAACCATTCTACATAGACAATGACTAACATTAATGCACACCGTACCATACCTCTAAAATAGCAATGATCCACTTCGACTTGCACTGTAGCTTTTCGATGGCACGCCGAACGCTTACACTGAACTACGAGTGAGTGGATAACCACCAAAGAAGACGCTGCACTAGGGTACCGAGACTCAAGAATCATTCTAACCACACACTAACGAACATGAACACTCACGGGATCCCCAACATAGTAACGGTTCACTCTGACTTGTACTGCAGCCCATGCAATCGCACGTCGAACACTTTCACTAAACTACAAGTGGGTGCATATCCACCTGGAAAGACTCTCCATCACGATACCAAGACTACGGAAGCACTTTAACCACACACTGAAAAACACTGACGCATACCGTACCACTAAAATAGTATTGATCAACTTCGACTTGCACACTAGCCCTTCCATGGCATGCCGAACACTTTCACCAAACTACGAGTGGGTACGTAAACACTCAAGAAGACGCTGGGTTAGGATACCGAGACTCAAGAATCACTTTAACCACGACTGACCCACACAGATACACACAAGACCTCCAAAATAATAATGGTTCCCTCCGGCTTGCACTCCAACCCATGCGGTCACAACTCGAATTCTTTTACCGAAGTACGAATGGGTGCATAACTAACTAGGAAGACGCTGCATCATGGTACCGAGACTATGGAAGCACTCTAACATCATACCGTAAACCATTGACGCACACTATACCACTAAAATAACATTCATCCACATCGACTTGCACTGCAGCCCTTCACTGACACACCAAACGCTTTCACTAAGCTACGAGTGGGTTCGTAACCACTCAAGAAGATGCTGTGTTAGGGTACCGAGACTCAATAATCACTCTAACAATCCACCAACGAACACGGATACACACGGGACATCCAAAATAGTAACAGTTCCTTCCGACTTGCACTGCAGCCCATGCGGTCGCAACTCGAATTCTTTTACTGAAGTAGGAGTGGGTGCATAACCAATTAGGAAGACGCTGCATCATGATATCAAGACTACGAAAGCACTCTAACATCATACCGAAAAATATTGGCGCATATTGTACTGATAAAATAACATCGATCCACACCGACTTGCACTACAGCCCTTCAGCGGCACGCCAAACGCTTTCACCGAACTATGACTGGGTTCGAAAACACTCAAGAAGATGTTGCATTACGGTAGTGAGACTCATGAACCACTCTAACCACACACTAACGAACACGGACACACACCAAATTCCCAAAATAGTAACGGTTCACCCCGACTTGGACTACCTTATTATAGTAATGGGCCACACCTTCATTTATTGATGTTGTTAGCAATGATCCATTTATTAATTTAAATTTAAAGATTTTTTTATTCCGATACTAAAAAATGTGGTAGATCAAATAATCAAGTGGTCCACATCATCTTCATTTACATTTAATGGTACATATTTAACACACTACCAATACTTTTTACGGCCCACCTTCCACTCAAATCCGCCTCATTTTTTTTCTGATGATATAAAAGAGGATGAGAAAACCGCTGGATGGTATGGATCGACAAATTAAATTTATGTGGGCCCCATTTCAGAAATTTAACGTAACAGACAATTTCAAAGTTAAAGTTGTAATAAAGTAACACCACAAGGGTAGCCGTGTCAATTTAGACCGCTTGCGCGAATAGATTCACAACTTTTTCTCTCTTTTTGAGGACTTTGTGAAAAGACCTAATTAACCTAGTTGTGTATTTACGTTAGCCTACAAGTGCTTTGCTTGTAATAGATCCGGCCTCTAGCTCATTATATTGGAAAAGATGAGGCGTTAGATGGTTTGTATTTGAAAAGGGAGGGCGTAATTAATAAACGTGAGAGAGGATTGCCTAAACATGGGCTGGCTTTTGCCAAGAAGAGATTGGATTTCAGTTTCCACATGAAGCATGTTTTAGGAGAATTCAGGCTTGAAATGGGCATTGTTGCAGGGGCTACGGTTAGGGCTAATATGGTTATTTGAAGGTTCAACGTTCGGTGGACCTGTGGCTGGCCCGGATGGTGCATGTGTTCTCATACGACAGAAGGTCCATGTAGCCCAAGCCTGACCCATTTAATAAATGGGTCCAAAATCCATGCCTAAGCCCAACCCATGACCCAAGATGATATGACATTTTTGGGCCCATCTCATGGGTTGCCGGAGACTCTGCAGTGGGAGTGAATCAGCAAGTCGGGTTGCCGGAGACTCTGCAGTGGGAATGAATCAGCAAGACTCGTCGAGTCAACTCAAACCTTAAAGAATAGGGAAAATCAAACATCCAACCTATCTGAAACTAAGTAGCCTTCTTGACCACCAAGGTACATTTAATATTGTTGATTTATATCCTGTTTTTTATTAATTATACAACATCTAACAATTTTAAATATTTAGAACTTTCCTAATAAATTCAGTATCAAATAACTAAATACCCAGAAAAGACCTATTTGTGACCTGAGCCAGGCCCTGTTGGCCAGGATTGAACCAGCCCACATTGCCAGACTCAAATGGGATGCTAATGATGACAGGTACAAGTAATGTGATGAATGGCTATGATTGGGCCAGGTTTAGTGGGGGAATCACTTGGAAACAGTTTACTGAGGTGTAAATTTTTTTGTGATTGAGGGCCCAGACCCGACTTGTCCCAGCCCAAATATTGATAACATCTCTTTTCTTCCCCACTTGAATTTTCTTAATCTATCAGTTGACCAGGTGGGCCGCACATATACAAAGAAATAGATAATATAGAATATTAGAAGAGGACATTTGTGGGCTATAACAAGTGTACATATAAAGACCAGATGGCCTGGCTATCTGGGGCTAAATAGTATTGAGCCCAAGCCTGACCTGAAAATCGAGTCGGCCATGCAAGGCTATGCCCAGTTTACAGACAACCTAAGTAGGTCCAAGCACAGCCCGAAGCTGACTTTGGTAGGATATAATGCATTCTTGAGTAGAAGTCGTCTATGTTTGGAGAATTGGAATTGGGACTATATTAATTTAACTGGGCCTCATGGAAGTGGGCCCCTTTGGAAATAGATGGCCGCCCGAGATCATTGAAATGGACCTTTGCCAATGTAACTGGGCCTAGCATGGAGATGATTCGATGTAAATTTAAGTGGGCTTAGACCATAGAAGAGAGCTACACCATTGGTTGGGCCCATATGATTGTGATGCAATAATATGGGGCCAGTATATCAATGTTAGTCGATAAATATTGTGTAAAGGGGCCCATGTAAATGTAAGCTGCTCTAGATTATGTGAATGGGCTTATGTCGTTGGGAGTAGGCTTAGACAATGGATAAAATATCAATGAAAGTGGGCTTTGATGATGGATGTTGAGCTCACATGTTTGACGACTTGGGTGGCGGTATACTTGCGAACATGCTGGGATTTCTAGTTTCAGGCTCATTGGTGGAGCTAGATCCAATGTGTACGTGCACTGATTATGATATCCTGCTGCCGATCAAATACGTTTGCTAGATGGAACCCACTCAAAATGCGTGTTTGAGGGTGCGTTTGGTTGCATCAAATATCATAAAAAAATTTCTTGCCTTGATGCAACCAAATGCACCCTAAGGGCTCGTTTGGCTACCACCAAATAAGTTACTTTTTCCAATAGAAAAAGTAACTCATTTGAGATAAGTTTGGTTTAGGATCAATTATAAGTAGTTTTTTCTTTTTTATTTGAAGTTACTTAATCACTTCAATTTAATAAATAGAAATCAAAATAAGCTTCTTAGGGGACGTTGGTATCTCTACAAATAAAAGCTTATTAGCTTATTTCTATAAAAATAAAAAAATAAAAAATAAAAAAGACTTTTAGGCTGTTTGGTAAAAGTCTAATCAAGTGCTTATTTGTTTAGAAAGTAGCAAATAAGCTCCGATTTAATAAGTTGGAGAAGAGCTACTTGACTTAAGCGGGTAAACATTTTGAATTAATTTTTGGACAAATTTGTCCTTAAAGTTTTCAATTAATTCTCATCTTACCCTCTTCTCTTCTCTTTACAATTTCTTTAAGGTAGGTTTACATGATGAACTACTTATAGTGAAGGTGAGCCTCACATGATGAATGGCCCATATCAAAGGTGGGCTTACATAATGCACGGTCACATCAAAGGTGATCCCCACATGATGGATGGCCTACTTCAAAGTGTGGCCCCGCATGATGAATGATCCACATCAAGCAGGCCCTACTTGATGATGGTCCACATCAAAGGTGAGACCCACATGATGGATGGTGGACATTGAATTTGGGACCACATGATGGAAGGTTGACATTAAAGATGGGCCCATATGATGAATGACCAATATTGAACGTTGGGCCCCGCATGATGGATTGTCCATAGCAAAGGTGGGACCTACATGATGGATGGTGGACATTAAAGGCGGGTCCCAGATGATGGACTATCCACATCAAGTGGGCCCCACATAATAGATGGTCCACAATAAATGTGGTACCCACGTGATGGATGGTCCATATCAAAGGTAGGACCCACGTGATGGATGGTGAATATTGAACATGGGACCACATGATGGAAGGTTGACATTAAAGGTGGGCCGACATGATGAATGAACCATATTGGAGGTTGGGCCCCACATGATAGACAATCCACAACTAAGGTGGGACCTACATGATGGTTGGTGGACATCAAAGGTGGGTCCCACATGATGGACTATTCACATCAAGTGGACCCCACATGATAGTGGTCAACAATAAAGGTGAGACCCACATGATGGATGGTGGACATCAAAGAAGGGGCCCTCATGATGAACGACTCATATTGAAGTGGGGCCCCACATCAAGGTTGGCCCACATAATGAAAGGTTCACATCAAAGGTGGGCCCCACATGATAGATGGCCAGCATCAAAGTGTGGCCCAACATGACGGAACATGCACATCAAGTGGGTCCCATTTGATGGACAGTCCACGTCAAAGGTGGGACCCACATGATGGATGATGGTCGTTGAAGGTGGGCCCACATGATGGTCAATTGCTACCAAAGATGGGCCCACATGATGAACAACCCATAATGAAGGTGGGGCCCCACACAATGAGGTCAACTACCCTTAAAAAGCTCTTATTTGAAAGTTTTACCAAACATGCTTATTTTAAATAAGAGCTTTTTTTTGGAGATTTTACCAAACGAGCTTATTTAAAACAAGAGCTAAAACAAAAAGGACTTATTAAAGTAGCTCTTATTTAAGAAGCTCTCATTGAATTAGAGTAAAGATGCCAAACGAGCCCTTAGAGTCCGTTTGGATTGTAAGTTACTTAAGATAAGCGACTTCTTAGTATAAGCATGTTTGGTAAACAACATCCTTATCATCCAAAAACTAGAACAGCATGTTTCATTTCCAATATTATAAGTAATCATCCCTCAACTCTATTTGATTCCCCTCACATCCACTGTCCATCATGTGGGGCCAACCTTTGATGTGGATCGTTCATTGTGTGGCCCCCACTAATGTGGGTCGTCCATCATGTGGGGCCCACCTTGGATGTGGGTCATTTAGCATTAGGGTCCGACCTTTAATGTGCACCATTCATTAGGTAGAGCCCACCTTTATGTTGGTCATCTATCATGTGGGTCCTACCATCAATGTTATTATCTATCATGTGGGGCTCATCTTCAATATCCACTACCCATCATATGGTGCCCACCTTTGATGTGGACCATCCACATGTGGGCCCACCTCCCATGTGGGTTGTCCATCATGCGGGGCCTGCCTTGGATATGGGCCACTTTCATTAGGCCGATCGACTTTGGACCATCCATCATGTGAGTCCCACCTTGATGTGGATCATCCATCATGTGGAGCCCACCATTATTAATTGCCCATCATGTAGGGTCCAGCTTTGATGTGAACCGTCAATCATGTGGACCCCACCTTCAATGTGGGTTGCCCTTATGCGGGGCTCCCATTGGATGTAGGTCATTCATCATTAGGGGGTGACCTTTGATGTGGATCATCCATCATGTGGGTGCACCTCGATATGGGCCATCATCATCTAGGGCCCAGCTTCATTGCCTATCACGTAGAGCCCACCTTTGATGTGTATTGTCCATCAAGTTGGCCCCAGCTTTGAAGTGGGTTGTCCATCATGCCCACCCTCTTTGGATGTTGACTATTTCATTATGGGTTGACCTTTGATGTGGATCATCCATTATATGGGTTCACGTTAACATGGGGTCATCTATCATGTGGGCCCCATCTTTCATGTGGACCGTCCATTGTGTGTTCCCCACCTTTGACGGGATAGTCCATCATGTGGGACCTCCTTTGATATGGACCATATGAGAGAGCAAACATGACCTATGAGAAAGAGCTTATCAGCTTCTCCTCTCTTCAGCAACTTATGAAAAGTAGAAAAGCTAAAAAAATTAACTAAAGTAATTATGTACTTTTAAGTAAAAAAATTTACTTATAATTAATCATAAACCAAACTTACTTGTCTGAAATAAGGCACTTACTGATGTAGGGACATGTGATAACTTAACCCTAGATGCATGCATAATCAGGTTGAAGAGATTCAAATAATAAAATTAATCAACTAACTGTTTTCATTCTTAATAATTAAGCAAATCCCAGCACAGAGATGGTATCGATCCGTTAGGATTATGCCCCTTCGCATAAAATCACGTAAAATCGTAAAATAGGGAGGACCTATGGATATGAAAATATCCCAAATCTAGCATAAGTTGGTCCACAGTCAAGTTTGGATCCAATTTTCATTACTAGTCATCTCTCTTTTCTATTTGTGCCAAAAGGGGAACAATTAGAGAAGAATGAAGGTGATGAAGAAACCATGGGTTCAAGATGAAAGAAAGTACGGATTATGAAAATTGAATATTCTTACCTTTTCCTGCACCTTGAAGAACTAGAAATGAGTAAACTCTAAAACTAGGGTGGAATCCTCAACACCCGAGGGCCAATCCTGAAACCCTAATCTCTTTGCTAAAAGAGGAAGAAAAGCATACGAATTTCTATTCATTCAATAATAAAAAAAAAGTAAGGTTCTTACAATGTATATATAAGCCACAAAAAGAAAAAAGTGCACCAAAATACCTGAAAACTAGAAAAAGAACATAAAAATGCCTAAAACTAAACCATAAAACTAAAGTGCCTAAAATAAGAAAAAAAACACAGAAAAACGCCTAAAGACTAAAACACCCGCGCGATAGGGCGGTCCTGCGATCATGCTGCTCTTGTGGTCCCATACTCGTAGCATGTCAAAAAATGGGCCCGATAGACCTGACGTTCATCCACATCAACTCATCTGCTCCAACACTCGATCTACAACATCTCCTCCTCTGGTACACTCTAAAAGTTGCACCACTAATGTCCTCATCACTTATCTATTGTTGTAAGTAGAAAAGTAACTAATTTGGTGGTATCCAAACGGGCTCTTACAATCCAAATGCCCCCTAAAGGAAGTTGCCCGTACAACCATGCATCCTAATGGAACAATTTTAAGTGGACTTTTCACTAAAATATATTGGAAATGTACTTATATAGCAAGCATCATCATGCAATGCTCTCGCATTTCACAAGTTGGACACTATCTTTTCATGTTTCAATGCCACAATATTAAAATCTTTGCCAATTGGCCAAGGCTTTTGACAGTTACGAGAGAATTGTAACAAGAAACACCCAAAATTTATGCCAATTTTAAAATTTTCAATATGAAATTACCTCAAATGTATAATCACAATCGTCTTCTTTAAACTTTCCAACAATGGTTCCCAGTTTAGATGTATCATGAAGCAATATCTATTATATGGTTAAAATGAATAATACCCGATGACTTTATTTAGTCAATTGGAGGCTGGGATTGTTCAACCAATCTGATTTTGAGACTGTAACATAGCAACAACGGGTTCCACAACTTAGTCTGTTTAATTTGAGTTAATGCATATCAACCATCATACACTACTTAGATCCACCAAAGGTGCCTGAAAATGTTCTTTACCTTAGTGGTTCCTCATGAAAGTTTGATTCTGGAACACTAGGTGCCCTGACTAAGATCATTCCTTGAACACATCAGGCAACTCTCCTGAATTTTGTAGTGTTAGCTGAAAATCCATTTCCGACACCTTCCTAATACCCTATACAACATGAAAGCAATTCAAATGGTAGAGAGGCATCACTTTCTTACTGTCAATGGCCTTTCTAAGGGACCATGAATGACTTTGTTGAAGGTGTCAAATGCAAAGCCACCAATGTGACAGATCAGGCTATTCAAGCCATTATATGTAAAATCAACATGAGTCAATGGCTCTTAATGAATCAATGGCTCTACAGAAGGAATTGTGGTTCCTACACAAATACTTCTCTTTACTTGTTTGATTTGAGATTCTTACTCCTATCATCTGCCCTTCAGAAAACTAGTGGGGCTCACCTGCCTCTTAAAACTCAGTCCGTCTATTGAGTGACACATAAACGCCTACTTGCAAATCAACACTGGCCTCTCGAGAATCAGATCACTGGGAGCAACTGCTGCAAAGGATCAGCCCCCTCTAAAATAGTAGCTCGATAGAGCCCTGACGAATCTTTGTTGACAAACTCCCTAACACTGTTGTTAGCTGTTTGCCTTCAATAGCCTCTCATCACTACCTTATTCTCCTGAATCCAGACCCCCTTCAGCCCCATTATGCTGAAGAGCTTTCAGATTTAGGAGCTTTCAAATCCAAATAGACGAGTTCCAGTAGTGAGATAAGTGTGTAATATGCATATGAGCAACTCGAATGCCTTTTAAGTTACACCAAAAACTTAAAATTACAAGGGATAGGTTGAAACGGTGGAATAAGAATGCCATTAGTGACATTGATAAGTGGATCATTCAAACCCAAACAACCACCGATGATATCCAATGGAGTGACAACCATTTCGATTCTTCCCCTGCTCAAATCCCTTGTGTTGGAATATCATTAATTATTGAAGTAACAAGAAACCGTTTGCTTTCAAAAATCTCTTAACAATCGGCTCACATTGAAGACAAACAGTAAAATTTTCAACCTCCATACAATTAAAAGAAGAAAATAAAATAAAATCGCTCAACTAGCACAAAGTTAGCATCAAATTTGGATAAAACTTCAGTAAAATAGCCACAAAAAGAAGCATCCCGTGTGCTAATGTAGATAGCCATAAAGAGCATTTGTTGAGAAGGAAGGTTGTGTGAGGGAGTCATATGAATCACACCCTGGCGCAATAACATTGTTTGTGAGCCCCTTACTGGTCTAGATTAGCAATGGATGTGAGTCCCTTATTGGTTCTTATGAATGATTTAAGAAATGGAAAGGGTTACAATTCCAAGTCTGAAATGCGTACTCTCCTAAGTAAACTGAATTCACCATTGCAAGTATCTGTCTCATCGATATACATTCATGACAACTGTTGACTGTCCATGAGCTTGTTTCATTGATGTCAAGGAGAAAAACAAAAAATATGATGATTTGTCTTAAGCTTCTATTGAGAATAATACAATAGAATCGACGCTTCCTAGAATAAATCATGAAAAGATCGCTTTTCACACAGATGGATATCACTTATTATAGAATGTATAAAAACTTCCTTCTCAATCATGGTGAATTGATTATCCTCAGAAATCATGAAGCCACACAAGGGTCTTCGTCAGGGGTACCTTGTCTTCTGGTATCTCATTATCCTTTGTGGGGAGGCACTTTCCACCTACATCCAACACTCAATATATGTCGGTCTCAACTACTCAGTTAGAACATCTTGTACAACTCAGAAGTTTCCCACCTGTTTCTTACCAATGTATCCTCCTTCCCTCTAACGTGTCCCTGTCAGCCTGTAGGAATATCATTAATAATTTTCACTAGTGTTAGGCTAGCCAAAAGGTCAACTACTCGAAATCATCAGTGTTATTCTCCCGAAACACCCCAACCCTCACCCGAAAATCCAAAGGTCCATCAGTAGGATCCTCAACTTCCGAAAATGCACTGCCATCTTCCACTGTCTTAGTGAACCTATTGTTAATAGAAAACAAAGTGGACTACCAATCTATTTTGGACAGATTTTCTAATAGACTCACGGGTCGGAAAGCCAACACATTATCATCTGTTGGGCGTCTCTCTCTAGTAAAATCAGCCATATACAGCATCCCTAACTGCCTCATGATTGTTACCTGCCCACCATCTATGGATATTCAGGAGATGGAGAAACTTCAAATAAACTTTCTGTGGAGCCCTCCAACAATCTCATCAAACAGTTTGCTAGAACAAAGATTTCCTACCCGCTAACTTGGATAGCCTCAAAATCCAGTTGCTGAATTTTTCAATCAGCCTTACATTATGAAGAATGGTTTGAGGATCCTTGACGACGTTAAGTTCCTGTAGATGAGAATTATCAAGGTTAAGTATCTTTGTGAATGATCATCTTGGAATTCACTACTCCAGGTGATCACCTTACTGGCCTGGAAAAGTATTTTTCAGTAAGGCGCTACTTGAATGAAGGATCCTTTTGGATTATGGACAGCAGAAAAGAAATTATGGAATGATAGATATTGCTCATTCTAACATCTTACTCAATAGCCCATCAATCCAGGCCATTGACTCAGTGAGTTCCATAATTCATAATCTGCAAGGAGCCTAGGTAGTACAGTTGATCCAAGCGATGTGATCTACATGCACCAATGGCAAATTGGATTCTCCAAACTCCTGTTAATCCATATCTGGGCACCACGAGAGAATTGAAAAATCAGAATCAAATCAGCCTTCTTCTCATGAGAAACTTCATTAATTCCACTCATTCATCTAATTATAACAGGTGAACATTGATAATTTTAAAATACCAGCCTACCCAAAAGAAAAAATTTTACTCTTTATTAGTAAGCGTTAACAGGTGATTCACTTTATACAGATTCTGGCTAATCCCATCTATGTGATGTGCAATGAGGATGACGATCTCCAATTATTCTTAAAATGCCAATTTGTACATGAAATCTGGAACCATTAGACTGCTCTCTTCTCTACTGACCTTGGTGCAACATCTAATATCAGAGAAGATTTCTCTGTGCAGCATGCTTATCGAAGTAGAAAGGACATCTATTGTTGATTTGGAAGGCCTTATTCCACTGCATTTTATGGGAACTTTGGTTGGCTAGAAACGTCGTTGTATTTCAATCCCTTGTGAAAACTGCGGTGCAAGTAATCAGTAAGATTAAATGATATGTCAAGGAGTTCTGTAATACATTATCCCCCAAACTCGCATTCTCTATCAAAGATAAGTCGGGACTTGATTTTCCAACTATCGGGATGTCACCAGAAGCCCAGACATGTGCTTCTATATGAAATAAAAACCACATTCATCCAGCTAACTGAAACTGAACTTTGATGGATCGTCAAACCTAGACAGCGGTGGTGTAGTTGCTGGCTTAATTTCAAATTATCTAGGCCAATTTATCTCTAGATACATGGAGAAATCTTTAACTTTTCAGCTAACATAGCTAAATGATTGGCCCTATTTTTGGTCCTTAAGCTTGTTCTCAAGTAACAAACTTCTTAGCTCGAAATGAAAGTGAACCCTTAATCATTATCAATTATCTTTGTAACTAGGTGGGGCTAAACTGGAGAACCAGGAAGCTGATCCAAAAATGTAGACGATAGGTAGATGGAAAATCGTTCGTCTTTCCAATGAAGTAGATGACCTTCTTGACATTTTTTCTTTTTAAATCAAAAGACTTAAAAAATTGAGAGAGAGATGAAGGGTTCAACTACACACTACACAGATAGAGGGGATTCCAATCTATGGCTCAGTGATAGACATAGTGCGTTTCAACATTGAGGATATGAGTTTGAGTGCCCATGTGGGCCGGGGAGTCTGTGTGTTAGAAAAAGGTATAAAAAAAAGAAAGAAAGAAAGTAAATAAATAATAAATAAACGGTACAAAGATAGAGGAGCCCTGGCATCAAAAGGGAGAACAGGTTATTCACATGATTCATGGTTTGCATGTAAAATCTAAGCCATTTAAAGGCTTATTGCGGGTAAAATCTAAACAATGCATTGGGCCGTAATCACATTTTCATGTTTCCAAAATATCCCCAACTCATCCTAAAATGGTTTCCCATCATTTCAATATTTAAAGTTCTCCACCTTGAAAAAGTTTATCTACCAAAGCACGAAAAAAAAGACGGAAAACTAGTCTCCTTACATATATATTATAGTATAGATGCAGGGTAGGTGAATAGCCTTTTGCGTTTCATATCATTAGATCCATTGGGGGGCAAGACACATGGAGTGAAATCAGACAAGATTCCACCCTTTATTTATTAAAGAAAGGTGGGAGTACACCACCTATAACTTTGTTGAAACAGACAAGATTCTGCCTATTTGGCCTACTCGATGGAATCCATCTTATGAGCTGGTTCATTTCCACCCTACTGCCCACATATCCTTATGATTAGGGGACCCTTAAGTCCAATTGGTGGGCATTACTATGGATGGCCCATGCTACCAAACATCTCTAATCGAGTAATACAGTACATGTGTTAATAGATTTGTTTTATCTTTTTTTTTTTTTCTTCTTCCTAATCATGACCGTAGAATTTTTAACTGTTCGTACGGAGGCCACAAATTGACAGCTAGGAATGTGTTAAAGAATTTTATTTCCCCACATGGATCATCTGCACTAAGGCACACCACACGATGGGTCCAGCACCACCAATCATAGAAGCGCGCACTTCTAACTTGGCAGTCACAACAAACCATTAGTGGTGCATTGTGCGACTGGGCAGGGTGATTCGTAGGAATTGCTCCAATAGATCCCAAAGTATTCAATTATAATACATTGGGACTTCAGCCATTAGAATTAGGTTGTTTTCAATAATCCAAACCGTTTATGGGATAGAGCTTCCCATGGATTGGAGATGTCCCAAAAAAAAATTTCTCATCTTAAATATTTCAATCCTTTTATTATACAAAGTTATATGGTGGCCGTCCATTTCAAAGCAAAAGAGCCAATCACATCTGAAAGATTTTATTTGTTGCTTATCCACTATACAAGGAGAGACACATCATATAAACGGTTTGGATTGTTTGAGATGGCCCAGATTGAAGGGCTAAAGTACTGAAGTATCACATTGCAATAGGTGGGGTTGTATTAGAGCAAACCACCTGGGACAGACGTATGCACTGATAATGGACCACTATAAACGTGATCTTAATCTTGTTGTTGGTTGTTTGATGCTTTTCTGCAATCAGGAAGAGACAAGAATCAAAAGCAGAAAGCAGAGCATTAGTGTCCCTTTTGTGGTTGAGGGTGTGGCTACTGATCACTGACCACTTAAGGCCTATTTTTCCTGTCAACAAGCCACTCGTTTAGAACATCCATACCGTCCAAACGCTCGGCCCCATCACCAAGATGAACCATTTTAAAAATCAGGCCGATCCACCACACCTGTATGTTGATTTTGACTGTCGGTTGTGCATTGATTCTAATGGTGTGGCCCACCTAATGAGAGGACCGGCATGATTTTTAGTGCTAGCTGATTTTTATGATGGGCATGATTGTAGTGCCAGGTGATTTTTATGATATGGCCTATCTTTGCGGGGTTCGGTTGTCTTGCAAAAGCAGTTTGGCAGGAAGGATTGGTTCGCCCTGTCCTGAGAGCACCAAGCACGTGGGTGGTTGGGCGCACACAACAAGGCCTGGTAACCCGGACCCAAACCTCATCCGAGCTTGCGGGTCCCACAATGTTCGGCAAGTTACATGGACCACACCACAGGAATGATGATGATGGGACATTAACCATAGGTTTGAATGTGGGGCCACTACAGTGTCCATCTTTTATCAAACGCATCAATCAGGGCTCACTCACTCGATCTCCTGGATATATTGAAAATACAAAAACCAACCTGATCCAAAAATCAGATGGGCTACCCCGCGAACTTAAATAAGATTTTTTTTATTATTATTGAACTGATGTTTTGTATTTACGGTTCAAATAAGGTTTCTCATCTGATGGATGGATTGGATTTATATATAAAACATTATTAAGTCCACAAAACTAGGGTCTTTTACACAGCTGCGTAGAACAGGTGTTGTGGACGATTCCAGTCCTACCCCCAACCCTGCAAAATGAGTGAGATCCACCTTGGCAAGCAATAAAAACGAAAGGCTGATGGCACATTCTTATCTTTTCGTAACCTCCCAGCAAGTGCGTTTCTACGAAATCGTCACTACTCGGGTTTTTTTATATGTGTCGTGGTCCTTTACTTTTGTGCATCTCGACGCAACCACCCATGTATGTTGTTGGGATTATTGTTAGGGAATCTAGAGTCCTGATCCCCTACTACTTGCTGTAGGTTAACGTACAACTCGTGGGTCCCACGTGCCACGTGGAACTTGTGTAAGATATCTGATCCGTCCCTAAGGTGGACAGCTTAGATAAGAGTTGCTGATGATCCCATTCAGTAATTACTTATGTGGCCCTTTCGATGAGTGAACCTGTTTGATTTTTATGCCAAAGTTATATTCGCATGCATGCATGCACATCATTTGCTTGCCACGTACGTTGTATGTTAAGCTAGCCTACACAGGGCTGAAAGTGACCGTTGAATGCCGGGAGCAGAGATATGATATATCTGTGCCCGGGGCTGTGTGGGGCCCACAGAGATGTTAGTAGAAAATACACTCGTTCCATATGTTTTGAAATACATAAATAGGACAGGAATCTAAAAGCCAGGTCGACCCAAAACTCAGGTGGGCCATACCACACTAAACAGTGGAGAGAGAGAAGTTTTGTATCCGGAGGATATTTGTTCCTATAGTTTATCTGAGTGGTAATTAACCCTATGAACGGTTTGGATGGAATATAAACATCATGTTCAACTCCAGGAAGGTTTCAACGGTGGACATTTCGTTCCTACTGTTTCTTTTGGTATGGCTTACTTGAGTTCTGAATCTTCCTGATTTTTAGATTCCAGTCCTATTATGATCTTTTAAAACAGATAGACGAGTGGATTTTCAGCCGATATCTCTGTGGACCCCACACATACTTTTGCCTGGGTCACAGGTAATCCGCTCCCATTGAATGCATGCCACGCAAATGGAAGTTACTCGTAAAATGGTGGAACTCATCAAGGGCTTTGCACTCAACTGAGGTCGAAGTTTTGGATAAGTTGATAATTGTGTGGTCCTTTCATCCAAGTCTTGTGACCTTATCAACATATTAGATGGTAAATAAACATTAAGGGGTGGCAGCTAAAAAGCTTGTAATGGTCAGCATTCATTCACCACTGTTTTTTTTTCTCTATTTCTTTTTTATTTTTAATGGGTTAGTTCACACACCCCATTGTTAGTACACCCACCCACCCTGTTAGCCACATCACAATGTTAGCCACCACCACTATGGCAATCGTTGACCTCAATGTTGAAAGGAGGCTATTTTTACTCAGTTGCCACTTGAGCCATGAACCTTGGTGTAATCACCATTGTTTCCTTATGGCGTGGTTCACATGAAAAAATTTGGGATATGCCCCAACATAAGCTGTCAAAACGGATGAACGTTGTGGAGATAAGGTGCATACATCAGAGGGCCCCACAGTCAATGATCCACGGACCTGAGTGGATTCCCGAATCCACGAAAGCTGCGTTCCTCGACTGCATGCGGGTGTGTCATGTCGTGTCGGCCAATACAACCATGCCACTACATTTCTGCCGGACGATGCCACGTGGCATTGGGTGAAAAATTGGGGAGCGAATTAGGTGTTACCCCGGGAACAGCTTTACCGCGTGGCCCACATGGATAGTATTTTGTATATCCACGCTGTCCATCCGTTTCTCCAGCCCATTTTAGGATGATCTGCCAAAAATTATGAAAATCAAAATCTCGAGTGGACCATACCACTGGAAACAGTGCTGATTGAGTGCCCACCATTAAAAATTCCAAAGAGCCCATCATAAGTTTTTTTTAATGTTTATTTGCAATCCAATCTCTTCATAATGTCAAGAAGGTCTGGATGAAGGGAAAATTTAAAGATCCGATTGATCTAAAACTTTTGTGGCCCGCAAAATGGTTTTAATGATTATTCAATACTCTTTTTATTGGTATGGTCCACCTGAGATTTGGATCTTCTTATAATTTTGGATCTCGTCCTAAAATTAGGCATAACAATAGAGGGACGGAATGGATTTACAAAAAATAGATCATGGTAGGCCCCACACGGTAGGGGTAACACCTACTAAGGTGTTACCATGGTAACATCTCATTCGCTCCCAAAAAATTGCACCCGTCCATGTGTTGAAGTCCAGGTAGCTGACAATGTCCTTTGGTGCTTCGTGAGGTGTATTGTTTTTTTTTTTTTTTTTCCTCCACTGCATTTCTGCTTGCGTGGCATGCATGGATGATATTGAAACCATTCACTTCGGATTTTCAATAATAAGCAAGCCAACATCCATGAATGACTTCATGGGGGTATAAAATAAGTCAAGCCACCGGAGCTGATTAGGGTGAAAACTACGTCACGCTCACTGCAACTTTCCAAAACGGATTGCGTCCTGCTCCGGCCTGGACGATAATCCGTCCTGCAGCGAGTGCTGCCTACTAGATGTATGCATTCTATATAAATGTTGTCCATCCGTTTTACCATATCTTTTAGGGCATGAGCCCAAAAATGAAGCAGGTCCAAATCTCATATGAGCGATGGTATAGGAAACAGTGGTGATTGAATGTTCCATCATTAAAACTTCCAAAAGCCCACCATAATGTGTCCGTAACATTTATGCGCCATCCAGCATGTTGATAAGGTCACATAAACATGGATGAAGAGAAAATAAAACAAATATCAGCTTGATCCAAAACTTTTGTGACCTATTATAAGTTGTTAATTAATGGACAATAACCATTGTTTCCTATGATATGCTCCACCCGAGATTTAGTTATGCTTCTTTTGGTCTTATGCCCTAAAATGGTTTGGCGTTGATATAGAATACATGCATCAAGGTGGGCCCCACAAGTTGCACCTGATGCACTCCCTAACCAGTCCAACCAGGGTCTCGGTCTCGGGCCCACTGTGATGTATGGGTAGAGCTGGACAAGAACTAAGTTTAATCATTCAGATTGACTCGGTAAAACTTTGTTCGAACATAAAGTCTTCTTGTTCAAACTTTGTCCTAACACACGGGGTGCGTTCGAAAAAAAATTCGAGTCAGTACTCGACTCAAACTCAACTCAAATATTGACCGACTCGACTCGTGTGTGTGTGTGTGTGTGTGTGTGGAGAGAGAGAGAGAGAGAGAGAGAGAGAGAGAGAGAGAGAGAGAGAAGGTTGGATGACAAATAAACATGACTGTTGGCCCTAGAAAGGTTTCAGTGGTGGACATCATTCTCCTCACCGTTTCCTGTGGTGTTTTCCACTTGAGCTTTGTATCTGCCTTGGTTTAATGCCTTAAAATGAGCTGTACAAATGGATGGACAGAGTTGATAAATCAAATACATCATGGTGGGGCCCAAGGAACTTTGACACCGGCTTGCTGGTGGGTGTTTGCGTCACCAGCCATGAGTCAACCCATGTTTGCGTCACAAGCCATGCACCTGCGCTGGAAATCTAGGTAGGGCCCATCGTGATGTTTGTGAGGAATCCACGCTGTCCATCCATTTTGTGAGATCATTTTAGGGTGTAAAACCAAAAAAGATCTGGATCCAAGACTCAAGTGGGCCGCACTAAAGGAAAAGGTGGTAGAGAAATTCCTACCGTTTAAATCTCCTTAGAGTCCACAGTGATGTTTAATTCCATCATAATGTCATTCCTGTGGTGTGGTTTACTGGAGATTTAGTTGTGGCTAAACCTTGTGATTTGTAATTTGTAAAATGGGGAACTTTAAACCTTGTGATTTGTCATTTGTGATATGTAATTTGCGAAAAAATTCGTACTTACTATTTAGTAGTAGAAAAAATATTTTTAAGCGAAAAAAAGTGAAATTGTTTGAACTTCTTCGAACTCGTAAAAATTGTTCAAAATCCATATGTTCGAACATGTTCAAACAT
Organism: Liriodendron chinense; assembly: GCA_003013855.2. Taxonomy (NCBI): domain Eukaryota; kingdom Viridiplantae; phylum Streptophyta; class Magnoliopsida; order Magnoliales; family Magnoliaceae; genus Liriodendron; species Liriodendron chinense. The sequence goes on from PVNU02002850.1 coordinate 2,132,318, forward strand.
GATTCGGCCCGACCAAATCAAGTTCGAACAGAGCTACCCTGTTCGAATGTTTGTTCGAACACACCAACTCAAGCAGCCGAACGATTTGACCTGGTCCATGTTCGACTCAAATTGGATCGCTGCCCACCTCTATGTATGGGTTCTATCCATGCCTAAGTTGTTTTCTCCAATCATTTTAGGATATGAGCAAAAAATGAGGCAGATGCAAAGCTCATGTGTACCATACCATAAGCAGTAGTAGTGACAATGACAGCCACAATTGAAACTAGGGCTATTCAAAAAGCTGACCAAACCAGTTTATTTCGGTCGGTTTGGTTTTTTATTTTAAAAACTGAGAATGTCGGTTCATTTGTCGGTTTGTGAAAATTATAAACTACTTTTAACCAAACTGATATATATATATATATATATATATATATATATATATAGTCAACCTCATGTGAACTTCCCATGAGGTCGAGCTGTGTAGGCCCTACCGTGATGTAGGTTGAAAATCTACCCCACTAGTCCGATACACCATTCCATGATGGGCCACGGGCTTAAAAATCACGTCAATCCATGACTTAGGTGGCCACACCATATACAACAGTTGATAGGGGTTACCTACCCATTAAAACCTTCATGATCGTTTATTTGGCCCACCAAGATGTGGTTCACAAATATTCAGCCCATCCATTCTGTTTATCCCACTTAACTGAGGGGTCAGACTAAGTTTCAGCCACATCCAAAACTTAGGTGGGCCCCACCAAGTGCTTTTAAATGTTTTAGGCATGTCTTCATATGGTTTTAGATGGTATGGCCCACTAGAGTTCCATTTACAGCTGATTTCTTGGATATCCCATAACCTAAAGGGGACCCATTAAATACACGGTGTTGATGTCTGATCCACATCCGGTAGGGCCACACAACTTGACCTCATGGGAAGTTCCCATGAGGTCAACCTTATAGTACCATTTCCCTATATATATTTGAATTATATTTATTATGTATATGTTACCCCTACCGTATGGCCCACCTTAATAATATCTTATATATCCATGTCGCCCATTCATTTTCTCAGCCCATTTTAGGATGTGTTCCAAAAAATTAATTAGATCCAAATCTCAGGTGGACCACACCACAAGAAATAGTGTTGACTGAGCACTCGCCATTAAAAAAATGTACTAGGGCCCACTTGAAGAAGATTTGCAATGTGCATTTGCCATTCAACCCGTTGATAAGGTCAAATAGACCTGGATGAAGGGAAAAGTCAAATTTCACTTTTTGCTTGATCCAAAACTTTTGTAGCCCATAATTAAAAAAAGTTTTAATGGTCATTCACCAATTTTTACATTGTTGTGGTCCACTAGAGATTTGGATCTACTTAATTTTTTAAACGTTGTCTTGAAACCAACAAAACCAACAAAACTAAACCGATTAGAATTTATGCGGTTTGGTTAGGTTAGTGAGGCTTCATTGGTTCGGTTCGGTTATTAAATATTCAAAACCGATTGAGTCGGCTCAGTTGGGTATCGCCGCTCAAAATTGAACCGACCAAACCATAAACAACCCTAATAGAAACCTTCCTAGGGGCCATTGTGATGTTTATTTGATGTCCAACTATTTGTAAGCTTATAGACCTGGATAAAGAAGAGGCACAAATGTTTTATCCAAAACTTCTGCAACTCCTAAGAAGTTTTTAATGGTGGGTGTTCAATTCTCACTATGGTCCACTTGAGCCTTGGATCTGCCTCATTTTTAGGTTCATGTCCTAAAATGATCTACTGAAATGGATGGACAGAGTGGATTTCATACATCATGGTGGGCACCACAGAGCCCTGTTGGGACATACTATCGTTTAGTCGGGGGCAAGATGCAATCCTCTTTCTATTTACAACTAGTTAAGAGTAACAGTTCACTTGACTCAAACATTGGTTGAGCTAGGTGACTCGGGGAGTTTATGAGCTAAGTTGCATATAAATTATTTTAGTGATTCTTAGCGCAGGCGTAGACGTGGTGAGAGATCGATCATTGTCTCTCTCACAAGAGACCTACTCCGAATTTACGGAGCCTCCGGTAATCCTCAACCGACTTCTTTGAATCCACAAGGGAACACTCGAATCCACGATAAAAAAAAAAGAGGCAAAAACCAACTTTCATTTAATAATAATGAAAGATGATCTAATAATAACGAGTTTAATAACTATTTAAAGAGAAAACAAACCCTAGAAATCCTAAAAATGTAATAGAAAAGAATCGTAAGAAAATTAGGAAAGAAATATGAAAATCGTGAAATTTTATCTTGTGATAGTCTCGAACCATTAGGCGCCTGACTCGAGCTGTCGAAAAAGTGTCGGGCGCTCCAAATTGTCCAGAACTAACCAAAGAGTTGCTGGACCTCCTGGTTGAATTTAGGGAGCCCAATGAAGTGTAGTCGAGCGCTTGACGATGCCAACAGCCCAGAAGTGTCGGGAACCCATTTGTGATAGCCTGAATCTGTCGAGAATTCGCATTTTTTAGTTTTATGCTAATTTCTTCCAGATCTTTTTTCGATCCTTTTCTCACAGGAATATGCACACCCTCTTCCTCTATCCAGGGGATCTTCCCCTACGTCAGTCTCCCACACTTGAAGAAAACTCGTTCTTGAGTTTTGCGTCAAGTTATGGTAGTGATCCGCGTTCATCTTCTTCCACAACCTTAGCTTGTGCTTCGTACCCAGATTCTCCAATGAACTTGGTTGGCGATATGTGTCCTCGGTCAATCCCTGACATTGTGCAGCAAATTTCGTTATCTTGTTCTGACATGAACAAGGAAAATTGTAAACGGATCTGTCATACCATCCGTGCTACTGAAGATCAGCTCCATTTGAGAAAAACCATCATCTTGCACAAAGAACAAATCTGCAGGAAATTCGTCATCCATGATCATCTCGGATTCTTGTATTGTCAGCCCAACATTCGCTGGGACATCCATGGAATCCAACACAACGAGATCCACAACTTCTGAGACATCTGCAGGAACTTCCTCCTTGTTCATTACACTTGGAATAATGATCTCCTCCACTTCCAAAAGAAGTTGATCGACATCAAAATTGATCACTTCCTCAAGAGCTTGATCAACCTCAGAAGCAATGGGGGAATCAATTTCGCTCCTCCCTTTCATGATCTCGATTTCTTCCGGTTCAACAGATTCATCAGTGTGACCTGGTGTGGGCATAGAAGATTCCTCATCCCTTTTAAAAGTTTCGAGAGGTTGTCCCGTGTCTGCATAATGACATATATGCGTTGTTGATGGCCTTTCATTTCCATAGTCATGACATGGCGACACTGACCGGGCTGGGCATCTGTTGCAATTCCGTTTTACCAAGATATTCTTCATTGTACAGAAAATGGGGCAGTAGGTGTCGCTTCATCCGCGACCATGAAAGAATTGGTGGTTTCCCTTCTTGCTCCCGGCAATGCTGAATATGTTTCCACCAATCATAAGCGACATCCATCAACTAGAATGATGCAATTGGAACCCTCTTTTCTTCTAGAATCTGCATATAGCTGAAGAAATATTCGATTCCTAAGAGTCATTCGTCGATGTGACCCTGGCCATTGAAGATAGGAAGATCTATCGCCCACCTATAGGTCGATATCTTTGATTGATTAGTCCAGTAATCATGGGAGGTTGAATGTTACCTTAAACACATGGCGGAATCGGTGCATCCACAAAACGGTAGAGGGGTGCCTGTAGCTCTGACATGGTCTTCCGCCTCTCTCGGTGGAAATCTTCCATTCTTTTCGATAGATGATGAATCTCTGGATCACCATCCATATGATTTTTGTCCTTGCCTTTGCAAAGAAAGATCGGCCCGAGGGGACTCCACTCTTTGATACTAATTTCACGCAAGCGTAGATGTGGTAAGATCAATCACTGTTCGCTTCCCCAAGTGTAGGGTTGCGATATAGTAATAAACTCGGTAAGACCGAGGTCGATCCACAGGGACTTATGTATGAATTCACAAACACATCCAACAGTTTCTATTAAAAAGCTAACAATCGGATTTTGTATGAGATTGATGTAAGTAACAACTTTGAACTAAGTTGAAGGTAAACAATTATAAAAAGGCACTAAGGGTTCAAGGATCCACTTGTAGCAATCCTTGATGCTCAATTCACTGTGGTTTCTCATTCTCTCAACTAGAATCGAAATTAAGATCTATCTAGCCGGATGATAGAGCTGTTAAACCAAACAATCTGTCATATGTAAGGCCAATGTATATGATTCACTCAATGCAAGCTAGGATGAGCATGCTCAATTGCATAAGTCAGTCCCAATTCCAATAAACTAAGTTCATAATCATGATCATCATTAAGTCCTGTCACCAGACAAAGCTAGATCATGAATTGAACTTAAATCAAATCACATGCACAGTCCCATACATAATTCAGAAAACCAGAAAAGTAGAACTTTGGTAAGAAGCTCCCACATAGTACTAGAGCGTACTCCAATTCCTCAGATCATACAGGTCTAGACTAACATTCAGCCATTAAGAACTTAAGTAATTCTCCCAAACATCCATGAGTCATTATAAGACTAAGAAAAACTTACTTAGAACTTGTATAAACTTCAAACCATTGTTCATAAACATGAAATTCAATCTTAAAACCAACTTATAACGAATTGAAACATCTTAGATCCACTACAAGCTTCACCTCTTAGCCCTAGCTAAGAGGTTTAGCTGCTCATGATCCAAGGAAACATGAAACAACTAGGAAAAGCATAAAAACAGCAAAATAAACTAGAAGGAGTTGTGGAACTCCGAAATCCACTTCCACCGCCTCCCACCTTGCTCAAACTCTTCTTAGATACCCTAGAATGATCCCTAAGTGTCCTTTTATAGTGGGAAGGCTCCGCAACATCAGAATATTCCAGAATCTGCTTAAGCTTACGCAGTGCGCAGAGATTTTCGGCGCCAAAAACAGAAGTTTCTGATTTTTCATGTGGCCGACTGGTCGCACGACCGGTCTGAGTGACTGGACCGACCGGTCATGACCGGTCGGGCTATTTCAATAATGGTCCAGCGGGCACAGGATCTGTTAGTCGACCGATCACGACCGGTCAGACTTGCTTTGTAACAGTCCAGGGAGCTTGCTGGAGGATGGATATGCCTTGGCCGACCAGTCTTGACCGGTCGTCCCTATTGTTTTCAGTGTCCAGAGGACTGGGAGGAGGTGGCCGACCGGTCTATACCGGTCGTGGCCCTCCTGGTCGACCGGTCACGACCGGTCTTGGCCTCTTTTCTTCATTTCTTTCCTCTTTTCTTCTTTCCTTGCTTCCTTCTTCCTCTTGGTCCTCCTTCGATCTTCATTCAATGGTTCTAAATGGACCCTTTTCATCTTCAATTGAGTGAAGTCTGCTCTCGTTCCTACAATAACAAAACATGCCTTAGATTAGTCTTTAAATTATGAAAACCATGCATAATGAGTGACGAATTGAGGTTAGAATATGCACAATTAAGAGCTCAACAATCACTGTCTCTCTCACAAAGATACATACTCTGAATCCACGGAGCCTCCGGGAATCCTCAACCTGACTTCCTTGAATCTACAAGGGAACACTCAAATCCATGAGAAAAAAAAGAGGCAAAACCCAACTTTGATTTAATAATTATGAAAAATGATCTAATAACAATGAGTTTAACAACTATTTAAAGAGAATAAACCCTAGAAACCCTAAAAACATAATAGAAAAGAATCATAAGCAAACTAGAAAAGAAATCTAAAAAATCATGAAAACCTGTCTTGTGACAGTCCCACGCCATCAGGCACCCAACCCGAGCTGTCAGGAAAGTGTCCGGCACTCAAAACTGTCCAAAACTATCCAGAGATAAGTCTAGAATTATGGATGAATTTTGGAAGACTGTTGGGAAAACGTAAGGCGACCAGTCGAGAAACTGTCGGGCGCCCGACGATCAACAAATTGAATTTAGGATACCCAATGAAGTGTGGTCGGGCACCCGACGATGTCGACAACCCAAAAGTGTCAGGAATCCGTTTACGACGGCCCGAATCCGTCGAGAATCTAAATTTTTTGGTTTTCTACTACTTTCTTCTGGATCCTTTTTCAGCCCTTTTCTTGTAGGAATGTGCACGACCCTCTTCCTCGATCCGGGGGATCTTCCCCTACATCAATTTTGACCAGGTAAGGACTTGGAAGACGTGTTTGAATTAACCCAACATGAGTCGGGGTGACCCAACCAAGTGACTTACCCGGTCAAATACTTATTTTTCAAAAGAAAAGGTGGGGGAGGCGAGAGTTGACAGGACAACTCGGCTTGAATGCAGAGATGCCACTGGTAACAATAAAGCACATTTATGTTAAAACTTGGCTATTTTATTTACTTAACAATATTTTATATTTAACATACTAACTAAATACTTTATAAACTTAACTCTTAATATATCAAGTCAATCAAAGACTCATTTGAGTTTTCGAGTTGACCCACGATATCGTGTTGAATCAAGTTTATGGGTGGTTGAACCTATTATTACCCCCACGGAGTAGGCATATTGCCAAACGATGTGAATCCTATGCCTCTTGTCTCTTGTTTTGATTTGGCCCTTTCAGCCTTATATTTGGCCCTTTTTCTTTTTGTGTTTTAGCCTCGCCTACATTAATCACGTACAGGTGGTTTTATACAACAATTAGTATTAGAGCTAAAGGTTGAGAAAGCTTTTAGCATAAGATTAGTGTTGGTGTTTATTTTTCTATTGTATTTCAAATGGTTGTATCGAATTCTACCAGATCTAATTACGCATTGTGAAAACTGAAGATGAATGTGGTATTGGTGAAAGAAGGATGTGCAATTGCAATTCGAGGAAAAGAAAAGAAGCCTATAGAGATGAAAGATAGGATATTCGAGGAGAAAAATCAGTTGGCTATGGCGAATCTTCTTCTTGTATAGGATTATTCGGTTTTGTTCAACGTGTTCGATCAAACCACTGCAAATGGTTTATGGGACAAATTACGAAACTTATATAAAGGAAAATCAATGTCAAACAAGATATTTCTCTGATGAAAACTGTACAATTTAAAGACGAAGGAAGGGTTCTCTTTTCAAGAACACTTAAACGATTTTAATACCCCTATTAATAGATTGGCACTAGTCGATGTGAAAATTGACGATGGAGAAAATGTCTCAATTATGCTTTATTCGATGCCAGATTCATAAGATGATTTGATCATGAATCTTAGTAATGGTTTATATCTCAATATGGAGTCAGCCATGTCCACATTGCTTACTAAATAGTCTTATAGAAAAACACATGAGGAATCTTTCGATGATACTATGATTGTCAGAGGAATGTGATTGTCAGAGGAATGTCTATTGCGAAAGACACTTGTGGGAGAAATCGGATGATATCCAAGTTGAAAGTATTAAAAAGTGGTTGGATGCCACCGTATTCCTCCGCATGTCTACAAAAGCTTCTATCACTAGCCCATGACAGAAATTAGTAGTATGAGAGGAAGACAATCGGGAATAAAATCTTCCTGATTAAAAGACTTGTAAACCTGAAGTACAAAGAAAACAGTTTTGTGGCTGAGTATATGAATGAGGTGAGCAGCATTGTGAACCAACTCTCCGCCATGAAAATGGTCCTGGATGATGAGCTACAGGCCTTGCTATTACTTAGTGATAAGAGCTTAATTTTGTATAATAAACCCTAGTTACTAAAAGCTTTATCATTAGTTTTTTAGTTAATTATGTCTCATTAGAAGAACTTTTAACGTTCAAGTGATCAAGAGAGGTTGGACAAGATCCAAGACAATTAAGGCATTTAAAGGCTGAGAAGTGATCAAGATTAGGCGAGTTTGCGACCCTAAGGAAAATCCAGCCATAGAGACCAAAACTGGACCTTTTTACGGTGAAATGAAGTGAAGCGGATAAAGAAGACCGCATCACAGTCACACATTGGGAGATCTAAGCAGTGCATGTTTGGGTGATTGTGATCGAGCATCCACAGATGGGACAAACTATGCCAGTAAAAGGTGGACTCTACTTTTTGCATGTGCGACAAATCAAGATAGGATGCTCACCTCTCACATGTGCATTCAATGGCAAGAGAGACACCTCTCTCTCAATCGTGTGAAGTGTGTCAAGATGGACCACCATCCAACAGATCATCTGCACCATTCATTTCCTTGTTAATGTTCTTCACATGAATCAGTTATGGCGGACCCATCATCTACAGCAAAAGGAGATTATATCTCCCCCATCCAGCCGTGCAAACAGCACAAGGTTGGACGTTCAACTACTATCCATCCAAGCTGCACATCTCCACCGTCCAAGCAAATCAGAGTTGGTCTCAAACATCCCATGACATTCAAGTCGAAAGTATTAGACAGTTGTTGGATGCCACCGTGTTCCACCACGTGTTTACAGAAACCTCTATCCCTAGCCTATGGCAGAAATTAGAAGGGTTGTATGAGAGGAAGACAATCGAGAATAAAATCTTCCTGATTAGAAGACTTGTAAACCTGAAGTATAAAGAAAACAGTTTTGTAGCTGAGCACATGAATGAGGTGAGCAGCATTGTGAACTAACTCTCCGCCATGAAGATAGTTCTGGACGATGAACTATCGACCTTGCTATTTCTTAGCTCACAACCTGATAGTTGGGAGACATTGATTATGTCTCTAAGTAACTCCACACCTGAATGGAAGGTGTTCATGGACTAGGTTACAAGTTGTCTCTTCAATGAGGAGATAAAAAGAAAATTCTAGGGGTCATCTTAGCAAGAGGCCTTGGTGTCAGAAGAACGAGAGAGAGGAAAGAAAAGAAAGGACAGTAATAAATGTGAAAAATCCAGAGGCAAGTCTACATCAATGAAAGAAGTGAAGTGCAAGAATTATGGCAAGATGGGCACTAATAGAACGAATACCTCAAGGAAAAGAAGGAGAAAAAGAAAGACAAATGGAAGTAGAAGAATGAGTCAGAATCTACTGAGGTCGCCTCAGATGGCGACATGGTAGTTATACTCTCAATAAAACATGACGATTGTCTCACTGCTACGTGTCAGGACTCAGATTGGGTGGTTGACTCGGGGGCGTCGTATCATGCTACCCCACTGTTGGGGTTCAAATTTGCACCCATGATAAAACAACATGTGGTGGTTCATATATGATGATTTAGATTAATTCCAGGCCCAGGAAACACCCGAAAAACCTGATCGGACGCCAGCGTAGCCTTAACCCTACGTGACCTGCGTAATTGTGATCAAAACCCACAAATATTATTTCAAAGTGGATTCGGACATGTGTATTACCAGTCAAATGGTTTGGAATGCCTAAAAACCATTAATACCTTAATTTGAATGTCGTACGATACATATTTCCATCTGCGCACCCCGAAGAGCATTCTGCCCTTGTTTGAAGTTGACCAAAAGGGTCCGAAATCTGTGAATGTTATTTCAGAGCCAATCTGGAAATGCTTATTACCTTCAAATGGTCTAGGATGCCCAAAAACCCTCGACTGCTAAGTTTGAAAGTCAGGCAATGCATATTTTCACATGCGCGCTTCCAGGAGTGAAGTACCTGTATTAAGAGTCGACCTGAAGGGTCCAAATTAGGAAACAACCACCAAAATTTGCAATATCTGATCCTCAACACCCCATCTCGTTTATTTGATAGGTCAGTAAGATCTTAAAAGTGTCTTGGCGTCAATGACTTCCGTCCCCAAAAGGGTACCTATCCTTGGAAGGGTCGCCCGTCGTAGCTTGAAATATTTTAAGTTTGAAGACTGCTTCTCTCTTACAGAGTGCAGAACCCAAAAATATTCTAGGCTGTTTCTCTCTTGCAGAGTGCAGAACCCAGAAATATTCTAAGTAGGTGAAAATTTTGCACTTTACAGAGGGACATGCGCTAGTCCCAAAAACACATGCGCCCGAGACATTTTCTCCTGGAGAATCTCCCGAAAAACTTTAAGAAAAATGCAAATTTAATCACATGCGCCAACCCCAGAAATCCATGCGCTAGCCACATCCACCCAGAATATTCGCCCGGGAACCCCTCCAGAAACACATGCGCTCACCGACTTCCATTGCTTGGACCCAGACCCAATTAACCTACTATAAATAGTAGGTCGATCTGATGACCATAAGAAACTTCACCCGTAGACGACATCAGAGTGACGCAAGAGGTAACATCCGCCCGCTCCATTCTCTCATCGGATCCCCTCGTCGGAAAGGGATTTCTTCATTGGAATCGCTCGTCGGAAAGGAATTTTCCCGCTGGAGTCCGAATGCAGAGAGAGAGAGAGAGAGAGAGAGAGAGAGAGAGAGAGAGAGAGAACTCCTAAAAATGCTTAAGTAGTGGAATTTCTCCACTTTACAAAGGGACATGTGCCCACCTCTTTGCAGCCTAAAAACTCAAAAAAATGGCTAAGTAGTGGAATTCTTCCACTTTGTAGAGGGACATGCGCCCACCTCTTTGTAGATTAAACTCAAAAAAATGGCTAAGTAGTGGAATTCCTCCACTTTTAAGAGGCACATGTGCCCACTCGCCCACCTCTTAGAGGGTGGGCAGAATTTTCTAAGTCCTACAAAGAATGCGCCCACCAGCCTGACCCAAGCGCATGTGCTATAGCACATATGCCCACCAACCTGACCCAAGCGCATGTGCTATAACACATGCGCCCATGAGAAGTTCTCTCACTCTCTCCCTTGCAATGCCACATGCGCCCATGCTCTCCCTTGCAATGCTACATGCACCCACTCTCTCCCTTGCAATGCTACATGTGCCCATCATTTCACCACATGCGCCCACTCTCACACCACATGCTCCTGCACTGCACATCTGCATTGCACTGCACTGTATAGTTGCACCTGCACTACACATTGCACACCTTATTTACATAAAAACGTTTAAGTAAATGTCATATTTAGAGCTGATCGGGAGGGTCCGGAACCTAGAACTGTTATTTCAGAGCCGATCTGGACATGCGTATTGCCGCCAAATGATTGGGAATGCCTCAAAAACCTCTGATTACCAAGTTTGAAAGCCGAGCAATGTATAATTTCATGTGTGTGCTTCCAGGAGCGAAGTCCCTATACCAAGTGCCAACCTAGAGGGTCCAAATTGGGAAGCAGCTACCAAAATTTGCAACATCTGATCCTCCATACCCCATCTCATTCATTTGATAGGTCAATAAGAGCTTAAAAGTGTCCTGACGTTAGTGACTTTGGTCTCCGAAAGGGTACCTGTCCTTGGAGGGGTCGCCCGTCAGAGCCTGAAAATCCTGAAACATTCTAAGTCTGGAGGTTGTTTCTCTCTTAGCAGAGTGCAGAACCCAGAAATATTCTAAATAGTGGAAATTTTCCACTTTGCAGAGGGACATGCACCAACAACATCTGTTTGGGGCATTTTCTCTCGGAGAATCACCCGAAAAACTTTCGAAAAAATGCGGAAGGTTAGAGATGAGATCGATTTTGGCCTTGTCCACCTTGATTCATTTTTCTGAGATAATGTGACCAAGGACTATTCCCTTTTGAACCATAAAGTGATATTTCTCCAAATTTAACACAAGGTTCTTTTCTTCACATCTTTTTAAAATTATTTTTAAGTGCATATGACACTCATCAAAATTACAACTAAATACCAAGAAGTCGTCCATGAAAACTTCGAGAAACATTTCCATCAGATTAGAAAAAATGCTCAACATACAACATTGAACGTGGCAAGAGCATTACACAGTCCAAACGGCATCCTTCAATAGGAACAAGTGCCGAATGGACATGTGAATGTTGTCTTCTCTTGGTCCTCAAGGGCGATCTCTATTTGGTTAAACCTTGAATATCCATCGAGGAAGCAAAAGTGAGAATGACCCGCCAACCTTTCTAAAATTTGATCAACAAATGGTAAGGGGAAGTGGTCTTTCCTTATGACTGTGTTTAGCTTCCGGTAGTCAATGCACATTCTCCAACTAGTAGTGACTCTGGTTGGCACGAGTTCATTATTGGAATTGGCTACAATGGTTATTACAGATTTCTTAAGCACCATTTGAGTTGGACTCACCCATTGACTATCGGATATTAGGTAGATGATACCCATATCCAATAGTTTCAACACCTCGGCCTTAACCACCTCCTTCATATTTAGGTTGAGGTGTTTTTGTAGTTGCCTAGATGTCTTCGCATTCTCCTCAAGGTGTATGTGATAAATACAAATCAAGGGGTCTATGCCTTTGAGATCCGCAATTAACCAACCAATGGCATTCTTATGCTCTTTTAGAGTAGTGATTAGCCTACTCTCTTGTTCCTAATCTAAGTGAGAAGAAATCACCACCGGATATGTCTCATCTCGACCTAAATATATGTATTTAAGATCCGTAGGTAATAATTTTAGGTCGAGCTCCTGAGCCTTGATATTAGATGGAAGAGGCTTATTTTCAGTTAAAGGCAAAGGTTCAATTGGTGTCTTCCATCTTTTATTATCAAGCACTGGCATAGCGTCCAAAATGGCATCCATCTCTCATATTGTGTCATCATCAATCTCATGAGAGTAGGCCAAACATGCCTCCAAGGGATCAGAGGAGAATGTCAAGAGGGATGCTTCTTCCATGAATGATTTGATCAGATTTATTTTGTGGACCTCATCATCAACTTCCCGTGGTTGCTTGCATAAATAAAAAATATTCAGCTCGAGTGTCATATTTCCAAAGGACATTTGTACCAGCCCATTTCTACAATTAATAATCGTATTTGAAGTGGCTAAGAAAGGACGGCCAAGTATGATGGGAATTTGAGCATTGGCACCCATCACAAGATGTGTATCCAAGACAGTGAAATCCACTGGATAGTAGAATTTATCGACTTGGATAAGGACGTCTTCAATCATCCCTCTCGGTATACGAATAAACCTATCAGCAAGTTGGAGTGTGGTTTTGGTGGGTTTCAATTCACCTAAACCAAGTTGTTCATAGACCGAGTATGGGATGAGGTTAACACTTACCCCTAAATCGAGTAAGGCTTGTTTGATCCGGTAGTTACCTATGATGTATGAGATGGTGGGGCTACCCAGATCCTTGTATTTTTAGGGGACCTCTTGTTTGATGATGACACTTAAATTCTCAGTCAAAAGTACTTTGTTGTGTACATTGTGTTTCCTTTTGACTGTACATAATTCCTTTAGAAATTTGGCATATGATTGTATTTGTTCTATAGCATCCAACAACGGAATGTTGATCTTCACTTGCTTAAAAACCTCTAGAATTTTTAGATTTTTATCTAAAGGTTTGGGTGAAATCAACATTTGGGGGAATGGAGTAACCAGTCTATATTGCCTTTCCAGTTCTTTTTCTTGTGGAGTGTTGTTAGAGCTATCATCCTTTTTGGCAATTTTCGGATCATTAGGCTTTGGGGCCTTCACCGGATTAGATTTATCAATGGTTTTGTCACTCCTTAAGGTGGTGATAGCTTGAACATGCTCCGTATGTTGAGAGGAAGAGTTGGGATCTTGTATCTCAAATTGGGTTCTTGGGTTAAGGAGAGGTTAGGTAGGAAGTATACCATTCTCTCTAACACTAAGATGAGATTCAACTCTAGTCATTGAAGTTTTCAAATCAATGATGGCTTGAGATGTATTTTAGTTGAATCTTAGTTGTTATTGCATGAACCCATCAATTTTCAGAGAATTAGTCTTGTTATATTTAGCTTGAACCGATACAAATGCACCCAACATCTCCTCAAGTGTAACTTTCGGTGTAATTACTAGGGACGGGCCTAGTAGAGGTTGTGCTTGAGGGACATTGTTTAAATTCACAGGGATGGTTCTTCCAACTTGAATTATACGTATTTGAATTTGGAGCACTAAACGGTCTTTGATAATTGTGTATGGCATTGGATTGTTCTTGCAAAACTTCTTGAAACGCCAAAATTGTAGGACTTTTCATGTTGATTACCGGCACAAATCCCACAAACATTATCAACTTCCTTTGAGTTAATCATCTCTCCTTTTTTCAATTCCATGGCTTCAACTTTTCTTATGAGGCTAACCATACGTGCACTTATGTTGTCTTCTTCTGATAGGACATAAATTCCTCCATTTTCTCTTTGTTGGCTCGTCTTCGAATTTGTTGGTTCAGATGTATCATAAGATTGTGCATTCTCGGCTAAGATATCAAAATAGTCCCATGTTACCTCAGCTTCCTTATTTATGAATTCTCCATTACACATCATCTCTATGAATTGGCACATAGGCGAAGTCAGTCCTTCATAGAAAAAGCTTATTAACCGCCAACTTTCGTAGCCATGATGTGGGCATGTGTTCAACAAGTCTTTAAACCTCTCCCAACATTTGGAAGAAGATATTATCCTCTTTTTGAGCAAAATTCATAATTAAGCGCCTTAGCATGATTGTTTTATGAGTAAGAAAAAAAATTATGAACTCCCTAATCATCTCAGTCCACATACCAATTGATCTTGGCCTTAATGTATGAAGCCAAGCCTTACCTTTCTCTTTAAGGGAGAAGGGAAATAACTTAAGTCTCACAACATCATCTATTACGTTTGCAAAGGACAATGTGGCTATTACCTCATTGAATTTCTTAAGATGTTGATAAACACTTTCGATGTCTAATCCATGGAATTTAGGAAGGAGTTAGATTACTCCCGATTTAAGATCAATGTTCCCTGCATTGTATGGAAAGATTATGCACAAGGGAGTGCTCTCTCTTACAGGTTACAAGTAGTCACGTAGAGTTATAGGTCAATAAACATTCTCAACTTCGTTCTCTCCCGTTTCAGTTTGGTTTTGGCCCAAATTTTGATTGGCCCTTGGATCGGGTTGATTTTCAACCATACTTTAAAAAAAATTGAAAATCTAGACGTTTCTTAGCACGTGGCTCCCTATCAATCCCTTCAACAATTCATCATTCGCTAATTAATCGGTTAGTTGAATCCCGAACCCAATGTGGCATGAAAATCTCAGAAAAATAAAAGATAAAAAGAGTTTAAAAAACCTAATTTGGACGACTCCTAGAATCTCTGCAAAAACAAAATAAAACCAAACAAACTAAGTTAGTAAAATAATCCTAAAAATTTCAAGTAAAAACTAATTTCAGAAATTCTGTAAAAATTGTCAAAGTCCCCAGCAACGGCGCAAAAAACTTGTTCGCTTCCCTAAGTATAGGGTTGCGATGTAGTAATAATCTTGGTAAGACCGAGGTCGATCCACAGGGACTAACTCAGGATTTTACAAAACCACTTCTAATAGTCTCTAATTGAAATCAAACTAAACAGATTTTAAAATTGAATGTAGATGGAAATCTTAAAGTAAAAGTAAATGTAATCAACGTAAAAGAATTACTAGGGTGCCAAGGATCCACTTGTAGCAATCCTTGATGCATAATTCGCTGTGGTTTCTCAATTACTCAATTAGAATCGAAATCAAATCCTATCAAGCCGGATGATAGAGCGGTTAATTCAGCAAAACAGTCCAATACATGTGTTGTTTATAAACATGATTCCCTCAATTCAAGTTAGGACTTAAGCACACTCAATTGCATAGGTCAATCCTAGTTCCAATAGGTTAAGATCATAACCATAATAATCATCAAAACCCTGTCACAAAGCTCAATTATATCATGGTTTGAACTTTATTCAAATCACATGAATAAGCAACAATAAATCAAACTTTCAAAAAAAGGTAGAACTTTGGTTGAAGTTCCCACATGAAGAACCAAGTTCTAGAGCGTCTTGAATTTGATTCATCAAAGCGTACAGGTCTAGATCCATGCAAAACAACTAAGAACTAAAGCAATTCTTCCAAACATCCTTGAGTCATCATAAGATTAAAAAGAACTACTTAGAACTTTATTCAAACTTCAATAAACCATTGTTCAATCAATAAATCCAACTTTAAACCATATAAAAATGAATTAAAACATTAATAATCCACTACAAGCTTCAGCTCTTAGCCCTAGCTAAGAGGTTTAGCCGACCATGCTTAAGGAAAACAAGAAATCAACTAAGAACATGAAAAAAAAACTAAAAAGCAAACTAGGAGTTGTGGAACTCCGAATCCGTCTTTTTCTGCCTCCCACCGTTGTAGATCTCTTCTAGGATACCTTAGGAATAAGGTAGAGAAGTCCTTTTATAGGTTTTGAGCCCTAGCTACGAAGAATCTTCGAGAAAATCCACAAAAATATCATTTTGCGCAGAGAAATTCAAAGTTCCAGAAGTTTCTGGGTGTTGACCGACCGGCCGGAGAAAGTGCCTCAAAACCCCAAAACCTCTAGACATTTATTTGCATAGGCCGACCTACCAACCGGCCGGTCAGCCGGTTAAGTGGCCGGCCTTCACAAAAATTGTACAGCGAATTCGCTGTTTCTAGAGGGTTTGGCTGGCCTGCCAGCCGGCTGGCTTGTAAATTGGTGAATTTTCAGCATTTTGTCTTCCATCTCCATTGCATCTTTGCTCCACCTTTAGTCCTTCATTCCTTTGATCTTCAAGGCTTGTAAGAAGGTCTTCTAAGCCTCCAAATGACGAAGACTCTCTCTCATTCCTACAATCACAAAACCATGCATTAGGTAAGTCTTTAAACATGTAATTCAAGCATAATTAGTGATGAAATGGGGTTAGAATATGCACATTTAAGAGCTCAATAGAGCCTAGTTAAAATACTTTCGTTAGGAGGAACCAGATTTAAACTCCCTAATGAATGTCGGTGTGCTCAAAGGGGTTGAGTACTTGAACCGGGAGTGGAGTAGACCCGAAGTCAAATCACTATACATTATTGTGTTTGTGATTATATTTAAAAGCATTCCTTATTATGCATTGTGTTTGATTGTTTAATTATAAATGCTTAATTAGAATATATGCTAGGCACTTAATAAGCACATCCACACACAAAAGATTACTTTCACTTGCTTGAGTAGACTTGAGCTTATTTGATCCATCCTTAAATAGTCTACTTAGGTTGCATTAATTAGGAGCTTGATTAATATAATCATTTGATAATCTATGCTTGCTTAGACTAGGTTGTTTATTACTTAAACCATATGCTAGTCTTGTGATTGGACCCACTTAACCTTGGAAGCCGAAGTGTTAATCACTTAGTTTAATTTGTTAAAACTATTAAGTAGGTGAAAAGATTTAAAAAGGTTCTAATCCCCCCTGCAGGACTTAGCCATAATTCTAGTTGTTCCGCTCTTTAGCTTCCGCACGTTTATATAAAGGTGTCGTGTTAGACTACTTACGTAATTTCACTTTCGCCGACTGGTCATATAGGACCCAAACCAATGGCCGACTGGTCCTAAAGGTCTGGTAATAATCCAACGTGCAGCAGTCTCCCAAGGTGGAAATTCGACCGGTCTGCCACAACGGCTAACTGGTCGTGAGACCCTATTCCTACACTACTCTCTTCTCAACTCCTGTGGAGGAAAACCCCATCAGGTTGGGCCGAAAATTGCGTCACTCTAATTATACTTGTGGACGCGTATGCGTGCGGAAGCTATAGAACGAAGTAACTAGAATTATGGCTAAGTCCTAGAGGCGGTGATTAGAACCTTTTAAAAATCTTTTCACCTACTTAACAGTTTTATTAATTTAAAATAAGTACTAACACTTCGACTTCCAATCACAAGATTAGCATATGATGTGCACTAAGCAACCTAGTTTAAGCATGCATAGATTATCAAATGATTAAAGTGATGAAGCACCTAATTTATGCAACCTATGTAGACTATATGAGAATAGATCATAAAGCTCAAGTCTACACAAGTAAGTGAAAGTACATCTTGTGTGTGGATGTGCCTATCTAGTGTCTAGCATACATTCTAATTAAGCATTTATAATTAAACAATTAAACATAATGCATAATGAGGAATGTGCTCAAATACAATCACAAACACAACGATGTATAGTAGTTCGACTTTGAGTCTACTCTACTCCTGATTCAAGTACTCAACCCCTTTGAGTACACCGGCATTCACTAGGGAGTTTAAATTAGGTTCCTCCCAACCTAGGTATTTTAACTCAGATTCACCCAACCGGAAAGTTTACAGGTTCCTCACAACCTACACGTTCACACCCGTGTTGATGGCTCCCCTTGGAGACTTATTTAAGCTTGACAAACGTGCCAAGGACCGACAAACAACCCTCGAATTTAGGCCCGACAAACGTAACAAGGAACGATAAACGTCTCTATGCTTTAGGCTCAACTAAAAAGCCAAGGATCGACAAACGACCCTAAATTCGAGTTTGACAAACAAACTCTACACTCAATTCCTACTAGGAAAAGAGTGGATGGACTCTAACAAATGATAACCTTAATTATTGGATTTGAGCCCCGTTGTTACACCGCTTCGGGTTACTTCTTCTTGCTCTCCCGTGCTTGAATCAGCTCCCCTTGTGCTCCCCCAATCGCTGATGTTGTTGCGTCACCACTGCTTCAACTCCACGATTAGTCATTTTGCATAAGATGCTCCGACGAAGATGCCTAAGGTGCTAGGAGGGTAGGTTTAAGATCTCTACAACTAACGGAAATAGATTCCCTAGAGTATCTCACCTACAAGGATCTCATCATAAGGTTTTGAATAGGAATTTCACTATGAAGATCAATCCAAACTCTAGAATCAAAGAGGGACAAGTGCATCTTCTTCATGAGCTTGGAACGCTCCATTCTTGTGAATCACAAGGAAGATGACTTGCTAGGGTTAGGATTAGAGCTCCTAATGGTGTGCAATAGTGGTGGCTTGTAAATCCTCAAAATTCCAATCTTAAGCCTAAAAACTGTCTCTCCCATATTTAAAGAAAAATCTTCAACGGTCATAAAACGGACAGAAAATGACTTCTTTGATAGCATCGAAATGGCATTTCGATTGATCGAAGATATCTTGGACATATCGAAACTACAGTTTGATAGATCGAAAAATCTGTTCAGGAATTTTAGTAAGTTGCTGGACATATTTCCGATATATCAAATTGGGTTTCAATTGATCGAAACAGTGACTTCGATATATCAAAATCACCAATTCGGTTGAACGAAGAAATTCTTCAGAGAGTTGGTAAGTTGCGGGACATATCTTGATATATCGAAATAGCCTTTTCAATAGATCGAAGACCTATTGAAATTGGTCTTCGATCTATCAAAGACCTATCGAAAACTAATGTTTAGACTGGTTCATATACAGCAACTTTCACCTTTTTTATTCACCTAATTTATCATATTTTTCTATATGATCTAAGGCTAATAAGGATGACTAAGGGTTTTTCTAGTTGGTCCAAGTCATCTATGAAGATTTGAGTGTTTTGGTTCAAAGGGTTAGGATCACCAAGGCATCTCATTTACATGTTCTTCTTCCTTGATGCTTCTGGTCCACTTGAATCTTCAGTCTTCAACTTTCCTAGACTCAACTGACATTACAATACATGGATACACGTGATTGACAAATAAGGTACACTAGTATGCCACAGAAAAATTCACTAACAGGGCCCAGTTGGGGTCGAGTATAAAGGACTTCGGATTGGGTACCTCGAGTTGAAATTAGGTTAATTTGTGGGGTCCTCTTTAGTCAAGTTAACCCTCAACCCAACCCAAATCGGGCCAAGTTGCAACCCTGAGGAAGTGGGCTTAATTTGTATATGAGTCGAATTTGGCTCGGACCATCTTTGTAGATATGAGCTTAAGCCCTGCTTGTTTGGTAATAAAATTATTCTTATCTTCAATATAATAATAATAATAATCAGTCAATGTACAACATCCTGTAATTGATCACGGAGTCACGGAAAGGGGCACACTTAAGATAATGTAATATACGGAGAGTGAAAACATCATTCCCTTAATTAATTATTTTGTTGTTGTTACTGTTGCTGTGGAAGTTTGAGTGAAGTCCTTTGATGCTGAGAATACAATGTATCACTCTATATTAATAGCTTTACACGTACAAGTGACCAGCTACTTCATTAGACTAGACAATGCAAGTGCCCTATTTAAAGGCCACTAAGCAATTGCACCATACATGGGAGTGTACTTTCTACCAATGGACTGACTAGGAAAAGCATTGGATGATAGTAATTGGATCAAAGAAGCTGACGAGCTGCATTTTCAGTTTTTCTGGCTATTCAAGGAATCTCCTTCCCCTCTTTTACTAGCCTCTCTCTCTCTCTCTCTCTCTCTCTCTCTCTCTCTCTCTCTCATGGATGGAGGAACAGATTCAACGAGGATAAGCAAGTCATGTGTTCTCATCATAGGTAAATATAGAAAATTCTCTTTCCTCATCCACATGTATTCTTACATACTTATGCCTTGGCCTCTGTTGAAGTTTATTAAGAAAAAATTAGAATGCTTTGTTATTGATTTGAGTGATTCCATAAGAATTCATCTTACCTTATTCATTGGAAATTCCTCTACCAACCCAGTTGGGCCCAGTTACAATCATAATAGATCCTCAAATATGTAAGTTCCACTATGAATATCCAATTGGACACTTGGGAAATGGATGGACCATTTTTCCAGCCCTTATCCAATGGTTCTGATCATTTAACTATCAAAATTTTGGGCCCACGTGCAACGAAATGGGGACCATCCTATCCATTGATTGTTGGTGATCATAAGTAGATCCACCTAGAGAGAGAGAGAGAGAGAGAGAGAGAGAGAGAGAGAGAATTTGGTAATAGATCTTTCTAGCCTTCTAAAATAAATTGTACTGAAACTTTTGTGATTGACAGTGGTGGCAAGCATAGAGAGGTTCTCGTATAAAGGAGTTGCATCCAACCTAGTGACCTATCTGACGGATGTTGTGAAGATGAGCACCTCCTCGGCCGCCAAGAGTGTGAACACTTGGTGCGGAGTCACGTCGATGCTTCCTCTAGCAGGAGCATTTCTTGCTGACTCTTACTGGGATCGATATTCCACCATCTTGGTCTCCTCGCTGCTATATGTTGTTGTGAGATTCTCTCTCTTCCAAACAAATCGAATAGCTGAATCAATGAAAACATTGCTAAATTTTGAATGTGATGATGATTTTGCTATATCTCTTTAACTATTCTTCAAATGGGTTAGATTGACGTTTTTTCTTGTTCCTGAAAAAATTGATGAACGAGAATATATGCTATAGCTAATGAGTAATTTACATTAACTGAAATTGGGCTGTTCAAATGTATTTGGTTACCATTTAATAAACTGCATGTGATAAAATATTATGTATAGATGGGAATGATAAAATGGAGTTAGATTCCACCCTTCATAGGGGAATAATCACAGCACTCAGAAGATGTTTAAACTATCCAACCTGTCCATCAAGTGAGCTTTGACAAGTTGTGGGGTACCCTAAAATTCAGACCAATCGCATCATAAAGATGGTCACAACATAAGAAACGTAACCAAACTCCTGACACCCTACAAATTCAAGCGGCGTGGCCCACTTGATGGTTACATCAGCTTTATTTTTGGGCATCTATTCATTATGGGGACGTGTTACTATTACATTGACTGAATGGATTGTAGGTGCCACGTGTTACTATTATATTTTGGGGACGTATCTCATGTTCCATAAGTGAGCACTATAGCATTCCCACGCACCCAAATGGAGGATACGTGTGTCACATTGGTTGGACCTATTTATGATGTAACCTAATATTAAAATAAACTCGATCCACTTATCAAGTGGGCCCCACTTGTTTTTTTTTTTTTTAAATAAATTGGTGGCTATCCTTTCTGTTCTATGATGTAGCTTGCCTAATGACTAGATCAGACTCATTTTTGCACTAGGTGGCCATGTAGTCAACACCACCAGAGGGTCTACTGGAGTCGAGCTGTGAGCATGACCTCCGACCCGTCTATCAAATGTCCCTTTCTTCTGTGGCCAATAGAGCCCCAAAATCAGAAAATCCAAAACCTTGGTGGCCCACACCAACAGGAACAGTTGGGAGAAGTCACTCACTTGATTTTCAAAGATTGGTCGCACTTGGGCTCACTGAGTATCAAACATTAGTTTCACTTGGGCCCAACTGAGTGGTGGAAAGGACCGACTTTTCGGGGGTCCCATCATTTGCGGTGGAGGCATTAACCAAGGCCGGACCCACCATGGTAACCATTTAGTGCGAAAATCAGGCCGATCCACTATCTGTCCCATACCATAGAAAACAATATATAGGTGCTTATATAGCAAAGAGTGTAGTTGTGGCCCACCTTATAGTTGAACTGTCCATTTTTCATACTAACAACTGGAAATCCAGGACTTTCCTATCAAGGATTTTTTTAGTCCATTATCGATCCATGTGAGATGCAGTGGACCAAAGGTCTAAATTATATAACCACGTAGGCCACTTGTGAGATTGAAAACACAACAGTTTCAACCTTAAGGTCTCGTTTGCATGGATAGCATATTATAGACCTTACAGAGTATAAAAATTAATGCATTACATCATAGTGACATTATGTTAATGAAAAGTGTTTGGAATACTAAATACCATTACAATCTTAAGCTATTATAGATGTATAATGACTTATTTTCTTATAATTAGAATTATAAGCTTAAGTCATTTTACATGTTACTCTCTTCCTCTTCTCTCATCTCTCACACTCTCCCCAGTGGACCCCACATCATATATAGTCCAAATCAATATCATAACCTCTATTATTATCAATATGCACCATTCATTTCCCTATCCACAATCATGGTAGTTAGGACATCAATTATAGCGACTTTAAGAGGGACTGGCAACCGAAGGTGGGACCAAATCGGACTGATATCAAAGACGAACGATATGATTGGGCTGAAATTGGAGACCAATGTCTGATTGGGTTGATATTAAAGATCAACAGGCTGATTAGGCTACTATTAAAGCTAAACAGTCCAACTTGAATAATATTAAAGACAAATGGTCTAATCTAGTTGAAATTAGAGATGAATGGTCCAATCAGGTCAATCTTGAAGTTCAACGGGTAAATCCTGAAGTTCAATAGTTTGATTGGGCCAATAATGGAGATGAATATGATTCATGAAATTGTCTAATTAGCCCATGTTAGAGATCAACGATTCGTTTTGGTGGATATTGAAGTCCATCAATTTGATTAAATCAATATTAAAAATGAATGGTCCAGTTCGAATGATAAAAAATGACCAGTCTGAGTAAGAAAAAAAAAAATCAAGAGTCTAAATGGACTGATATTAAAGATCAACGATCTAATTGGCCCAAAGTTGGTGATGATTTCCAATAGTGAAGATCAACGGTTCAGCTTGATTGATGTTGAAGATGAATGGTCTAATTTGATCGACATTAACAATGAATGGTCTGATTGAATTGATATCAAAGATGAACCATTAGATTTGTCCAAAATTAGAGATGAATGATATGGTTGATTAAATATTAAAGATAAAGAATCTGACCATGCTGATGTAGAAGATCAACGACATGATTGGACTGATTTCAAAGATGCACAACCTAATTTGACCAAAATTCGAGATGAACGGTCTGATTGTGTAGATATTGAAGATCAGCGATCTGATTATGTAGACATTGAAGATCAACAATACAATTGGACAAATCAATGATGAACAATCCAATAGGGCCAAATTGGAGATGAATAGTGTGCTTGATTTGATATTGATGATAAATAATCTATTTAGGCAGATATTGGAGATCAATGGTATGATTGGACTAATATTAAAGATGAATAGTTTGATATTGGTCTAATTGAACAATTAATCTTCAATTTTAGCCTAAGCTAACCATTAATCTTCAATATTGTTCAAATTAGATCAGTACAATTTGACATCACTCCAATTAGATTGCCCATTTTCATTATCAGTTCATGAATAGGACTATTGATCATTAAGTACATTTTCCCAATTGGATCACTTATCTCCAATTTTGGCCTAATAAAACCCTGCATCCTTGATATTTGTCTATTCTAACCATTGATCTTCAATATCAAAACTCAAATGAATTATTAATCTTCAAAATCAACCTAATTGGACCATTCATCTTCAATTTTGGCCAAATCATACCGTTGATCTTTTCTATTAGTCCAATTGGATCTTTCATCTTTAATTTTTGATGAACCGGATCGTTGATTTGTGATATCATTTGAATCAAACCATTTGACTTCAACATCAATCCAATCAAACTATTCATCTTCATTGTCGGCCCAATCCGACCATTCATCTTCAATAGTGGCCCAATTGGTCCGTTGATCATCAATATTGGCTAAATCGGACCGTTCATCTCTATTTTTAGCCCAATCGAACCTTTAATCTTTGATATCAATTCGCTATAGCCATTGATCTTCAATATTGACTCAATCAAACTGTTGATCTTGAACTTCAGCCCAATGAAACCGTTGATCTTTGATGTTGGTCCATTCAGACCATTTGTCATCAACTTTGGCATGAATAGACCATTGATCTTCAATATCATTTAAATCAGACCACTGGATCCAACAGGACCGTTCATGTTCAATATAGGCCCTATTTAACCGCTGATAATCAATTTTACCCAACCAGACAATTTATCTCCAATTTTGGCCTAACCAAACTGCACATCATTGATATTGGTCCATTCTAACTGTTGATCTTCAATATCGAATAATCATACCGTCGATCTTGAACATCATTCATCTCTAATTTCAACCAATCATTAATTTTTATTATCCATCTTGTGTGTTCTACCTTTGATCACCAATCCCTCTCCAAAATTAATTTGATCTAATGATTTTTAACGGGCCAATGAATTGTGGAGGGACAAGCAATCAAAAGTGGGCCTCTTCTAAGGATCCAGCAATATGTATTACAATAAGTTTGGAAGTAATGGATAACCAAAGAAGAAAATAATATAAAAAAATTTATCTTGGATTATAATCTAAAGTGGGATACTATTTTCTTAAGATTACATTTGAAATTGAATGCATTATGGAAATCTAATGAGATAAAGTTTTTATTTTGGTTCGTCATGCAATGCACCCACTTTGTTAGGTGCGCAACACACCCACATGGTTAGTCACATGATGCACTCACCCACCAGCGGGGTTAGTGTCCCCTTCGCACTCTCGAACCTGAGACCTGTTGTTGAAACGCCTGGGCGTCTTGCAGTTGGGCTAGCAGGTCAAGAGACACGAGATAAAGTATTTAAAAATAATGACCCAGTAGATTACATTGTTTTCGAAAGGGACCTAAATCTCCATGTCCACAAAAAATTTGGAAAGAAATTTCCCCTCAGCAGTTTTCTTTTTTCTTTGTGGACTTCTTTGTGGGCTTCTGACATGTCTACCACCTTTTGGAGAATTTTCAAACGATCCCTCATCTTATCAGTATTCTTAGATGAATTTTTAGAATATTGCGAAAATGTTTTCAACTCTGAAAATGCAAGCCAAGACCATCATTCTAGGGTGATTATTACATCAAAGCTTATTCATTCAAGTACTGAACAGGACATTAATAATTAATTCTGGTTATTGGACAATTAATCTCGGCACGTTGGCCTAGTAGGGAAACACATGCCGTCGATCCTGAGCTGGCACTTCAGCATAATGAACTCTTGTAACCATATATATAAAGATGTAATTAGGACAATTTGAGTGTGATTGAGAAAGACTCTTATGCACATTATTTTGTTACTCTAAACTAGGGGCTGTTGGCATTAACCTCACGAGCACTGCTATGGGCCAACACTTCATCAGCATCGTCGTCGTCGGCATCCCTCTTTTGTTCTCTATATCTGATTTCGTTAGGACAGGGAGGATACAATCCATGCTTACAAGCCTTTGGAGCAGATCAGCTAGAGAATGTGGAGGATGATGAGTTGCCATGCAACAAAGTGAAGGACAGTACAAACAAGAAGACCTCTTTTTTTCAGTGGTGGTACTTTGGTATATGTAGTGGAAGCCTCTTGGGTGTTTCTTTTATGTCGTATATACAAGATACGTATGGATGGGGATGGGGATTTGCTATCCCAACTATTGCAATGGGGACATCAATCGTTTTTCTCTCATGTGGTAGTCGTTCCTATGTACACAAGCAATCCAAGACCGTAGAGAAGCCTTTTGAAGCCATGGTTCATGCCATCAGGGAAGCTGTAAGAAAAATGGTTGGAGGTAGGATTAGCTTATTGCCAAGAGAGTCTGATGGCTTCGAGCTGGAGTAAGTCTCTCTCTCTCTCTCTCTCTCTCTCTCTCTCTCTCTCTCTCTCTCTCTCTGTAAGTAGGATTCAAATGGGTGTGGCCCACTGTGATTTGTGGTGGATATCCAAAACGTGCATCATTTGTGTCACCTCTAGTAAATGGGACTAACTAAAAATATATCAGATTGGGAACCCATGTGGGCCACACCATTTAGAAGAGTAAGAATTTGGGCGTGTACCTTCTAAAAGCACTTACTCTTAAGTCTAACCCGCCTATGTTTTGAAATGGTCTGAATTTTAGTTAGTTCCTTCATTCAGAGGGCAGACACAATGAACAGCTCAAATGTTTAATATACTTCACAATCAGGAAGGTTTCAATGGGTGCGCATTCACTCCCAACTGTTGTCTATGGTGTGGCCCACCTAATTCATTGATTGGGCTGATTTTTTAGGCCCATGGCCCACCATACAAGGGTGCATCTAATTGCATATTTCACAAACAGGAAGGTTTCAATGGGTGCGCATTCACTCCCAACTGCAGACTATGGTCTGGCCCTCCTCATTCATTGATTGGGCTGATTTTTAGGCCCATGGTTCAACATGCAAAGGTGCATCTTATTTCTGGGCTGTGGCCCACCATGGAAGGGTGCATCTAATTGTTGGTGTGGATGTCTGACACACATTACGGTGGGACCCACAAAGCTAGCTCGTCCTCATGTATTTATGTGTTTGTACACACAATCATTCATACAACCAGAAGCCATGGTGCAAGAACACGACTCATTGCCACCCAGAGGCCCAAGTCAACTCGAGTCGAGTCGACTGAGTTAGCAAGTCAAATCAACGAGACTTTCCACATCAGGGTCGAGTCACTGTTTGGACCGACTTTCCTGGACTCGGCCTGAAATCTCACCAGGTTGAGTTGACTCGGCTGAATTTTCAGTGAAAACAGTGATCTTTAGAATTAGTCAGTCTAATTTGGTGCAATATTTCATGAAATTAAGTGCAACCAAACACACCCCTAGTTCAAACTAAAGACCCCCAAACACAAAGCCAACTGTGTATTAGCTGTAAGTTTGTTCTGTTTTTTGTGACTTTGAGCCAAGCATATTTCTGTCCAAGAAAGGCCCAGCAGGTATAGCGGTGGGAGCGAACCACCCACAAAAATAAGTCGACGTCGAGTCTAGGACTCTAGGTTTCAAAACATTGGATTGTTTTCATGGTAAAAGGTTAGTAAAATACAGGTAGTCGGAGAGATTAATCTGAATGCAAGCTTGTGCTGTTTGTAGGCTTCAAGAGAAACCTCTTCAAGTCAAGATTGACAGATCGAAATCCTCAGATACGGACCCAAACAGTTGTGAGTTACCATTTGATGGTGCAAGAGCCATATTGAGGCTATTGCCTATATGGGCTATGCTTCTGACATTCGCCGTGATATTCCAACAACCATCTACTTTCTTCACAAAACAAGGAATGACAATGAAGAGAAACGTCGGAGAAGACTTCATGATTCCTCCGGCGACGCTTCAGAGTGCAATAACCATCTCCATTATACTCCTAATGCCTTTATATGACAAGCTAATAATCCCAATTATACGGATATTCACTCGAGACGATAAAGGATGCAACGTCCTACAAAGGATAGGGATAGGAATGTTTCTATCAATCATTGCTATGATCATCGCTGCAGTTGTCGAATCAAAGAGACTGAAGATCAGTCGAAAGCCAGATCTTCTCCATTCAAAAACTTCAACAGTTCCGCTGAGCATCTTCTGGTTGCTACCACAGTACATCCTCTTGGGTATCTCCGATGTTTTCACAGTCGTCGGAATGCAAGAATTCTTCTACACCCAAATGCCCAATAGGATGAGAACCATGGGTATCGCTCTGTACCTTAGTGTTTTTGGTTTCGGCAGCTTTCTAAGTGCTCTCCTAATCTCAGTCATTGAACTAATCACCTGCTCCAGTAGACAGAAACATAGCTGGTTTTCAGACGACATGAGAGAAGCTCGTCTAGACAACTACTACTGGCTTTTAGCTCTGTTGGGCACCTTGAGCTTGTTCCTGTTTGTGAATTTGTCTAAACATTACAATGCTTGTAAGGATTCTCCAAATGAAAGTTCCAAGTAATATGCATCTTGGTTAGAACTTGGACAATGAAAACAATACCATACATGAAAGGCCCTTGATCATGGATACACCTCATGAAAAGAACAATAGAAAATTTCCATTTTGAACAAAGTGCTAAGGCACACTACAAAATCTAATGGTGGGGCCTGCCATTTTCGTGGTCTAGATGTCCCGTACAAGTGGCACATCGAGGAAGCATGTTATGGCCACACAAGACTTCTGGTGCCTAGAGGTGGCAATGGTCGGGTCGGGCCGGGTCGGGTCGGGTTCGGGTAAGGTCATTTCCACCTCAACCCTAACCCGACCCAAATTGAAGTCAGGTTGGATTTTCCCAACCCTTACCTAACCTAAATTAAACTGAGTCGGGCCGCGTTGACCCGCATTTTAATGATCAACTAACTAATTTGTAGATTAAACTAGATGCATATAACACTAGCACTTAATTGAAAACCAAACCATGTATGTTTAATAGGTATATAAGTGAAATGGTACAATGAGGTTGACCTCATGGGAACTTCCCATGAGGTCGAGCTGTGTGGGCCCCATCGTGATGTGTATCGGACATCCACACCATGCATTTGGTGGGTCCCCTTTAGGTTATGGGATAACCCAAAAATCAGCTATGTCCAAAACTTTAGTGGGCCATACCATCTAAAATTGTCTGAAATCATGCCTAAAACATCTAGAATCACTTGTTGGGGCTACCTGAGTTTTGGATGTGACTGAAACTTGCTGTGACCACTCATCCAAGTGGGACACACATAATGAATGGTCTGAATTTTGGAACCACATCCTAGTGGGCCCTATAAATGATCATGATGGTTTTAATGGGCGAGTAACCACTCTACACTACTGTTTGTAGTGTGGCCCACCTAAGTCATGGATTGACCTGATTTTTTTGCTCTTACCCCCACATGGAATGGTGCATCCAACTGATGGGGTTGATGTTTGATACACATCACGGTGGGGCCCACACAGCTCAACCTCATGGGAAGTTCCCATGAAATCGACCTCATATATATATATATATATATATATATATATATATATATATATAT
Source organism: Liriodendron chinense (assembly GCA_003013855.2). NCBI lineage: Eukaryota > Viridiplantae > Streptophyta > Magnoliopsida > Magnoliales > Magnoliaceae > Liriodendron > Liriodendron chinense. Next base: position 2,161,589 of record PVNU02002850.1, read on the forward strand.
ATATATATATTATGCAAATATTGAAATAGGAAAATAAATAGATAAAATGGAGTGTAGATTTAAAGCATATTTCTTTAAACATTATCATTGTTATAGTGATGTGAGCGCCTGGATGAAACATATAGAGTCTCTCTCTGCATGGATGAAAGATATAGAGTAGCTTCTTCTCTCTATCTAGTGTGGCTGAAAGTAGCCATCTCTTTACAACCAACCGTAAAGGTTTTAGAAATAAATAATTTATAATAGCTTTTTTTAAATGCATCGATAGAGAATATTGCTTGATACTTGTGCACATAAAACTTTTTGAAATTGACATTTAATATTTCATCCGAACCATCTAATTAATGTCCAGCAATTCTATTTTTTTTTTTTGACCATTGGATCAATTCAACAATACCATTTGATATTTAATTTTTTTAAATAATTAAATTTTGGACACGACTATTGAAATAGAACCATTTGATCATTTCATTTTAACCGTCCAATAAATTCCTATCAATAATCAAATAAATATAACCATTAAGATAATTTTATTAATTTATTTTATGGACCATTAGCTACCATTTCAGTTCTCCAGTAAATGAGCACCATTAATAAAAAAAAATATTCAAGATATTTTAGTTCTACATGTCATAAAATGTGATCATTGGTGTGCACATGTTTATTAAATTGACAGACATGTGGACCATTCCGAGCAGGTTGTGTGAGGAAAAAAAAAACTATGTATTATTTAATTAATAAGAAAATCAATATATAATAGTCTACTTAACTCCTATATGATTCGGGTCGAGTCGACTCAGGTCACCTTTAACCCTAACCCGACCCATAAAAATCCGAATTGGCTCGGGTCAACTCAAAAATTGAATTCGGGTCATTTTTTCAATCCTAAACTAGAAAAAAACTGAGTAGGGTCGGGTTGAATTTTGCCAGGTCTACTGGTGCCTATGCCTGTATGTGATCAATTCTCCTAGTGGCATCAAGGGGAGTGTATTGTAAGTGAGTGGAAAAAGGAATGATAAGAGCAATGGGTCACATTTGAGGAAGCGGATTGCGTCCTTTTCCTGACCGGGCCACATATCAGGCAGGGCTTTGTGGGGCCCACCGTGATGTATGGGTTTTATCCACGCCGTATATCAATTTTTTTTTCAGATTATTTTAGGGTTTGATCCCAATTAATGAGGCAGATCCAAGGCTCAAGTGGACCACACAGTGGGGATTGATAAGCCACCATTAAAAACTGGTTCAAAGCCTCGGTAAGTTTTGGATATAGCTTATATTTGTGTTGTCCCTTCATCCACATCTATATAACCTTATGAACAGATTAGATAGCAAATAAACATCACCGTGGTCCCTGGGAAGGTTTCAACAGTGGGTGCCATCATTATCACCGCTTCCTGTGTTGTAGTCCACTTGAGCTTGGATCTTGCTCATTTTTGGGTTCATAACCTAAAATGACATGATAAAATGGATGGACTGCATGGATAAAACCCATACATCATGGTGGCCCCACAAAGTCCCTGCCTAGATGGATTATAGTCCAGGTGAGACTACTGAAACTCATAGTTCTCAAATGGGATTTTGACCGTACTAACCCTCTATTACGGATGATGTAATGCACTGAACGTTTTTGTAAATTTTAGGGGTACAAAATTTTTCGTTCCAGAATAAGGATAGACTTGACTATTGGATGAGTCATATGACTCTTGGCCATAGATATGAGTCAATCTGTCCAGCGAAATACTGATCTGAACCATGGATTGACCATCCATGATGTAAATCATAAAATTGCCTTCGGATCATCAAAACAAAATCTATAAATGGTCAGATTGATAGATGGATGATTTAAACCCTCCAAATTAATCATTTCAGAGTATGACCATCCAATGTTCAACGGTCATTTTGTTCGTCTTGTAAAGACCTTTATAACGATAAAAGCTTGATAATTTTCTCCGAAGTGAAGCTTAGGATCCAAGGGCAAATGCGTGGATGGCCACAGTTTAACAGAGATATTGGACAACCTTATGATCTGATTTATGTCAAATTACTTTCATTAGATTCATTTTGAGTAGATCTATCTTGCTATATGACTTGATCATATCTAATATATTTAGATCATGCTAGATCATGTGCATATACATGGGACATCATCTTAACCATCCAATATCTCATCTATCAACTATATTTGAAATAGCCATTATTTTTTCATATACATATGAACCATGATCTTCAATTCTATACGGTGAGAATTCATTCGTTCATAGTTGTTTGAGACATACATGCATGACACGTACACACATTTATTCACCCTCAGTCCTTGATAGTTGAGGTGTACATACACTCTAAACCCATGGAATGTCAGAATTAATTCAGGGAAATATGATTGTCATATCACTATGAAATGATTTTTCGCATACATGGAGAGATCTAAGGAATCAAGTGGATGGTATGGATCAAGACGATCAGTGATAGTGGGGCCCATTCTAGAATGGCATGTACACACCAGGGAAATAAACCAAGAGACACTAGAACTTATCTCTTAAGAGAGACGTGATGTACATGGCAAGTGGATAATGGGGGGCGCTCATCCCAAGCCACATCCACTTCCCCTCTAAGACAACCAGGTCTAAGTGAACCTCACTTCCCAACCTCAAATCCAAACTTTCCAAACCCTTCTTCCTTGTACTACTATGGTATATCCCAAATTTCAAAAGCTTTATCTAAGAAACATGATCTCAATCATAGCCTGTATCATAGACCTTACACTGACAATGGGTCATACATCGTGTGATCAAGGTCAGGATTGGAACATATGGCCTACATAACTAAACCCTACAAATGGATGAGAGAGATTTGTTATAACCCACAAATGGATAGAGAAATCTATTATATCTCTAGGGCAAAAATGTGAACATCATAGTTGCCACATGTGGAACGTGTGAATGTCCACGTTCCCTATATAGGAACATGTGAACCCCCCACCTAGATGTGGAGTGGACAGATCTGTCCCACTGCCACATCAGTGTGGAATGGACCACTCGGATGGCCACCTCTGTAAGTGTTGGGCCCACAAGGCCACAACAAATTAATAGCTAACATACAAGCTTTTAGTTTTTTTTTTTTTTTTTTTTTTTTTTTTTGGTTTTTTCCTATTAGATCTAATTTTTCTGACCCTTAGGGAAATTAATATAAGATGTGACCATGGACCTAGATTGTCAGATCTAGTGGACCTTGATGACCACAAATTGATTTGATCGTGACTGTTGATTTTATTTGACATTTATGTGGTTTTAAATGCATGTAAAGATGGCACATGGTCCAAGGTTGTTTGGGACCATCATGGTGGGCCCGAAATAGACAGATCTGGTCTCCATCAAGGTAGAAACGATGGATCATTGGTCCCACCGTGAAAAAAAAAAATCTTTCCCTGAATCCAAGTGACCATATGACAATGAAAATATTTTTTTCATATGGTGTAAATGTTGCTGAACAAGATGGGTGTTTCAGATCGGGCCTTTGAAGTGTGAGTCCCACTCTTTGGACCATGCATGTGCATGATGTGGTAGAGCACCATGGTGCATCATGAAAGAGGCGTAATTATGAAGGACTTCTCCCATTAAATGAGGAGAAAGAAGGTGGAGCATGCACCTGACGTCCAGGGCCACCCTTGACCCTTGCCAAGGGTCCGACCCAAGTTGCAGCGCGGACCCCACCATTGGTCGATGGTCCGAAGCTCACATTTTTTTTCCTGGTGTGCAGATTCCTCGGTGTCCGTGGACCAAGTTTTACTATTTGTGGACACCAATAACCTCATGTATGTATGTATGTATGTATGTACAGTCTCCTGCCTGTTACGTATGCTGGTTGACATGCCACGGCCTCTCCAGCCAGGTCGCATCAGTGGGTGCTTTGTGTGATTAACCGGGTGGGTGTGTTGCGGTATTAATAGGGTGTGTGAGTTGCATGACTAACGCATGTGAATATGCTTTGTGAATGTGTTTGCAGGCCTTTCATGTGAAAAACATATGACAAAATGAAACGAAGGAAATAACCGTTGGATGTAGTCTCTGAGTTCATTGGATGAATTGGTACGGTGGACCGTACCAATCAGTTTTAAATATATAAAATAGTGAAAGAAGGGTCCACCATCCAAGATCTACCAAGTGGACCCTAGATGACCGCCAGGGCCAGTATTGCTACGGTACACATGATCGGCAGTGGAGAATAAGTTGAGCGGATTGGATTTGGGTAACATCACATGTGGATCCACTTTGATGTGTGCATTTTGGATACCAGAGTATATTTGTGAGCGGAGCATTTAATTTGAAATTAAATATTGCATGCAAAGAGGGCCCCAACACGTGTGGGGGCTAACCTCCTTGCATAGGTGGGTCCCCTCTTCATATGTTGGATCCACACAGTCCAACTATTTTGACAGACCATTTTAGTGTTTGGACCCAAAAATGGAATAGATATGAAATTCATCTGGACCCTACTATAGAAAATAGTGTTAAATGAACGCCAACCATCGGAACCTTTACAAGGCCCTCATGATTTTTATTTTCCCTCAAAACCTACCGTTCCCCTGTATGTTTCGGCTCTTCATGAGCCGACCAATCTCATGGATGGACTGGATCATCCGGAAATGGACCCCAAACGTCTGAAAATAAAAAATTAAAAAAAAAAAAAAAAAAGGAATGTACGCTGGAACAGCCAGCGTCCAGCGGACGCTACTGCCCAACGTCCGAATTGACGCTAGCCCCTTGGGGCGTCCAGCAGTGGTCCCACTCGTGGGACACACCATGATGTATATGGTTCATCTATGCCGTCCATCCGATTTACCAGATCACTTCAGGCGATAATCCAGAAAATGGGTTGGATATAGGTACCATATGGACCACACAACAAGGAACAGTCGGGGGTAGACCCTCAAGCGTCAGTGATGCTGCCCCTTTGGGCGTCTAGCAGGGCTCCCACACATGGGACCCACTATGATGTATGTATTCTCTATCCTACCCGTCCATCCATTTCGATAGCCAATTTGAGAGTTTGACCCCAAAAATGAGGCAGATCCAAATCTCAGTTGGACCACATGGTTGTAAGTACGGTGATGGAACTCCTGCCATTGAAACCTCCTGGAGCCCAACCTGTGACATGGAACCACAGGCCTGGCTGCGGCTGCTGGGAAAACACAAATACCAGCTTGTTTCAAAGCTGATCTAGGCCCCCCTACAAAATACCAATGGCCTTTGGAGATGTCACTTGTCACATAACCCGTTTTAAAGGTCCCATGGGATCTGGACGAAAGGAAAGCACAAATGCCAGCTTGGTCCAACACGTGGCCTACTGGACAGTGGGGCCACTATGTATAGGTATTATATCCAAACCGTTCAACGGATCTGGACTATATAAGGGCCCATTGGACCGTGGGACCCTGTGACGTTTCTGAGCTAGTGAGTCCAATCGCTATGAATCCTATCATAAGTTATGTATTTTATTCATGCGGCCTAACTAGTTTTACTAATCATTTTAAGATCCTGATAACCACCTTGATGCAGAAGATAAATCTAAAATGAATGGTCAAGATTAGTAAATTATAAATCATATATGCAGCATAACCAAACCAAGTACAATCGATAGTTTGAGGCTTGATTGATCTATCCACGGTCAAATTTATATGTTAAGTAAATAATAGTTGAGCAAACGTGAGATTAAGTATGGAAGTAACCTTATTCCTTAAATTTGGCCTCATATCTTAAAGAAAAACACAACAAACCAACAAATCAAAGATGACCGTATTAACAAGTTGGAAGCGGACCAAAAAGGGACAACACTCTTATATAATTAACACTACACAAAATGATATTTTCAACATGCATTCATCATGTATTCATGAATTATATGACATAACTACTTATGAGATGTGGTATATAAATATAATTATCTAAGATGTGGTAAATGCAATCATTTAAGATATGATGTTAAGATTGAATACTAGACAACTTGGGGATTGAGATCTCTTAAATCTCGGGCAGAGTTTCTAATGTAGGGGAAGAACCCTTTGGCGAAGGAAGAGGATCGACGACGTTTCTACTGGTGATGAACCGAAAAAAGATCCAGAGAAACGGCAAAAATTTAGTAAATTCAGTACCATCGAGCGCCCAACCATCCATCAGGCACCTAACAACCCATTGTCGGTTGCCCGAAATTCATCTGAAAATCACCTCAACTCACTGGACGAATTTGTTCGTCATCGGTCGCCCGACCACACTTCACCGGGTGCTCGAAATTCGCCAGATTTATCAGTATACTTGCTGGACTGTTTTTTGAGTTTAGCAGGCACCGGACCATGCACAGATTTTCAGATTTCTTTCTAAATTTTATGATTTCTTTCCTAATCTTCTAGGACTCTTTTCTTAGCACCCAAGTTAGGTTTGCTTATAAGATTATGGTTAGGTTTAGTCTATAAAAACACGTTTTAGTTCATTATTTTGTAGCTTTTGATATATTTTTTTAATGAAATTTGAGTTTATACTCTTTCTTCTTCATAGATTCGAAGATAGGCTCATGGATTCGAGTATCCCATTGTGGATTCGACGAAGACAGGTTAAGGAGTCCCTGTGGATCCATGGATTCAGATCAGCTATCCGTGGGAGAGACGCTGCTCGGTCCCATAACACGCCCCACCTGCATTAATTGGTATTAGAGCGAGGAACGACCTCAGGAAGATAGCTTTAATTAATGCGGGCAGGGCTTGTTGTAGGATCGAGTATCGTCTCTCCCATGAATAACTGATCCAAATCCAATAATTTACAGGGATTCATCAACCTTTCTTCATCGAATCCATGACAGGATACTCGAATCCATGAGCCTATCTTCAAATCCACGAAGAAGAAAGAGTATAAACTCAAATTTCATTAAGAAAATATATTAAAAGCTATATAATAATGAACCAAAAAGTGTTTTTATAGACTAAACCTAACCCTAATCTCATAAGCAAACCTAACTTGGGTGCTAAGAAAATAGTCTTAGAAGATTAGGAAAGAAATCATAAAATTTAGAAAGAAATCTGAAAATCTGTGCATCTGTTCGTGTATGGTTGGGTGCTCGGTGAAGGGTGGTCGGGTGCCCACTAAACTCAATAAATAGTCCAACAAGTACACTGATAAATCTGGCAAATTTCGAGCACCCGGTAAAGTGTGGTCGGGCGACCGATGATGAACAAAGTCGTCCAATGAGTTGAGGTGATTTTCAGATAAATTTTGGGCGCCTGATAATGGGTTGTCGGGTGCCTGATGGATGGTCGAGTGCCCGATGATGGATGGTAGGGTGCCCAATGGTGCTGAATCTACTGAATTTCTATCGTTTCTCTAGATCTTTTTTTCGATCCATCGCCGGTAGGAACGTCGTCGATCATCTTCTTTCACCAAGGGGTTCTTCCACTACATCAATTTTCAATTGGAATCCAAGTTGGTACCAATAGGGCCTCCTCCCAAAGCTGCGGTTCAGGGTTGGAGAAGGAATTTAGTCAGCTCCAAAGTGGACTACTCATCGCTACACTCTAAGTGTCTCATTGCAGGCAAGAGAAATCATTCCAAGCTTGGTGAGTTGGAACGATATTATCCTCCATGTGTGGGCTTAGGAGAAACTAAGTTGAATGGGTGTTGGCATGCCAGAAGTTGTGCACAGCCATGGCTATGGTGATTCCTGGATATTGAACTATATATGAGATATTTGGCATACTTCTTTTAATGCTTTGATATATCATTATATGTGTTGAATCATGCAAATTATTAGTTGTTGGGCTTTTTAGCTCATTGTGGTGTACATGGAAAATCATCCGGGAAAAGATAAAATAGATGTGTCTCCGTGAAAGAATAGACGACTTTGGCAAATAGTTTTTCGAGATGCCGCTAGAGGACTTGATGAATTAGCTTTTTCATTTTATTTTCTATTATTAAGAAATGTTATTAAACATAGGCCTGAGGGCCACTGGATGTTGATGCTTAAATGTTATGTTTGGATTATTGCGTGGTAGAGATAATGATTAGTATATTAAATTTCATGGTAGAATATGTTATGTATTGGTTTATGTTATCATATATCGGTTAACACCTTAAACCCGTTACTCGAATTGATGGAATTCGGATATGCGAAGTTGTGGTGTTACAGACGAGCTCTTGCAAACTAATGCCTAATGTAGCCCTCAAATGCTTTTTCAAATATTTGTGGGACGGAATTACCCATTGCCCTTGAGCCCTGCGCCCGTAGGTAATAATGACGAGAGTGGGCCCTAAGGATGGATGGAAAGAGACCTTACAGTAGGGCCCACTGTGAGTCAAGTTTTTTATCCACACCGTCCATCCATTTCACCAGCTCATTATAATATATAAAATTAAAATTGAAGGTCATCGATAGATGATAAGTAGTTAATATTGTATAATTAACTTAATTTGTTAAGGGCATAAACATTATTTTTTCAGTTAATTATCTCTTATTAGATGAACTTTTTATGTTAAGGTGATTACTGGAGGATGCAGATGATTCAAGCTACTTATGACGCTTTAAAGCCCAAAGGGAATCAAGATCAAGTGTGCGGGAGATCCTAAAGGAAATTGGGACATTAAGACCATATTGTATGGTTGAGATTGAGTGAAGATGGTCTGAAAGATCGAATCACAACCACACGTTTGGAGAGCTAGGTTGTACATGTCTAGATGGTTGCGATTGGGCAATCACATTAGATTGGATGGTTAGGATTGAACGTCGACACCTGGCACCATCCATCCAACCAAGCGGACCCCACCAGGAGAATCCAATGGCCAGCAAACAACAAGAGATGGCCATCCAACGTTCATCTGAGCCTCTCCACCAACCGTCAATCATCATCTCAACTGTCCACCATCAAAAGCCAGCTACAACCGTCCATCATGTGTGATCAGCACATGTGCAAGCAGAAGCTGCACCAAGGGCAGTCCGTCCATGCCCACATCCAATAGCTGGACATCTTTCATCTCAACCGTCCATTCCACATCTAGATGTGGTGGATCACATCATCCATCCGTCCAAGCTCCAACTGGACCCCACCATCTCATCCATTCTCCACCATCCATCAAACATGCTGATGGATCAGCGTGCAGTCCAGCTCCAGCGTACAACAGTCCAGCTGATGGAAGTGGACCCACTCCAATCAGCGTCCGTCATAGCAAAGTGGCCCACTGCATGTGCCTCCAAGCTTCAACACTCCAGCAACCAGCATATGTGGACTCATCAAGCACCGTCCGTCAGCTGAAGATCTGCACCTGCATCACATCAGCAATGAAGGGCTGGATGAGTTCCACCATCCATCATGTGATCCGCGTCAGCATGCATATCAAGATCAATCAGCCATCCAAAACAATGAACGTCCACTAGTAAAATGGATGGACAACAGCAGCACTTGGAGGGCTCATCATCAACTACCAGCGTCACCAGATCCAGCATCAACGTCCAAACCACTCCAGCAATCTCCAGCGTCCATCATGCAGGCCCACCTCCATCTTCAACACCAGCAGATAGTGACGGTCCATACCCACCACACGTGCTAACCTTTCAATGGACCATCTATTTCCAGCAGCCGTCCAAGGCCCCACCTTCTCCACCGTTCAGCAAGCCCAAATCAGCCATGCATCTCCAAAAGTGGACAACTGCCCATACCCACATGTAGGACCAGCAGCTGGGACGTGCAGCTCACCACCATCGACTCCAGCCATCATACGCACCTTCTGCAGCAACGGGCTGCTTCACATCCACCATCCATCAGGTGGACTACCTTCGTCGCACGTGCAGCCAGCAGCCCCATCTAGCATCTTCAGCAGCTCCCACTTGCATGTGTCATCTGCTCCAACAATTGATCTCCAGAACATGCAGATCCACCTTCCATCAAGGTGGACCACAATCCAACAAGCGGCGAGACGTCACATGGAGAACATGATATTCATTATGTGGCTTCCACCTCACACATGCAGTTGTGGACCCCATCTTCAATGTACAGTCCAGATTCTCCACGTCCAGTTTGTGGACCCAGTCACCTTAACTCATCCACCTAAATAACTCACCTAGTTAACCCACGTAGTTACCTTCCATCATTGGGCCAAGCAAATGCTCTCTCCATCCTCTCTCATCCATGAGCTCTAAACCAAAAAGAAAAGTTTGCTTTAGGTTTCGTGTTACAATCCGAAGATTGCACACCCAAGTGCAGGTAGCGAAGTACTAAAATACTCGGTAAGACCCAGGTCGATTCACAGGATTGAGGTTAAGAACACTTAGAGGAGCTAGTTTAGGTGGGAGAGATGAAATCTGAATTATCTACGAAAGTGGAGCAAGTTGTGTGTGATAAAAGATAAAAATAGAAAAAGGGCTAAGCCATTAGGGATCCACCTTTGATTTATCTACAAAGTTTGATTCATTAATCCAACTATAACTCAATTGGAATCGAATAAATATCTGTTCCAATTGGAAAATAAAACAGTTAAACTACTTGCATATTTCATAAAAGATGGAGATCTGAACCGATTGATTTGACCATGAAGCACTCGTTAGTTGATTGCAAAGAATTCCAAGCATCCACTGTGCTCATAGTCGACAATGGATCAAAGAATTGTACGGATCAACAACTTTGCCAATAAGTCAACTGATAAGATCACAATTCATACAATCAAATGCATACTTACAAGATAGGAGGTTTTGATTGACCGATCAAACCGTTGAGATCTCGTCTATCGATCGCAGGGAATCCAAAGCATCCAATGTGCCCGGAGTCTACAATGGATCAAGGGATTTTACAGATCGATGACTTTACTTGCACTAGTTCGATGACTGTAGGGAATCCAAAGCATCCATCGTGCCCGGAGTCAACGATAGATCAAGGGAATTTATCAATCATGAACTAGCTAATTAGTGTGCAAGGGATCCTAAGCATCCAATGTGCTCGGAGTTAACGATGGATCAAGGGGCTTACACAACAATAACGTCTGCCGAGGTGAATAACCAAACCAATCAATCAAAGAGAACTCCAACATTCAAGCACAACTGTTAAACCAAAAGAACCAAAGCTTGCAAATTTCTTCAAAGGTTTCACCCCTAGCCTTAATTAGAGGTTTAGCCAACCATGCTATAATGGAAGACTAAATTCTTTACAAAAGAAAAACCACACTACTCTAAGAAAATAAAAAGAAAGAAAACTAAGAAGAGAGGATTTGGATTGTGGGATGATAAGAATGAGAAGGAATTGAGCTCCTTTTATAGACTTTTGAGAAGCTCCTAAGCCTAGGTGGCACTCGAAGCCTAAACCAAAAGTTTCTTTAGGTTTGGGAATAGAGTTAGGCTCGGATGATGAGGTGGCACTTCCAAGCCAATAGTTTTTCTTTTAAGGTTTGGGTTAGGAGTTAGGCTTGAAATGCCTAAAGCAAACTTTTCTTTTTGGTTTGGAGCTCATGGATGGAAGAGGATGGAGAGTGTTCGCTTCCCCAAGTGTAGGGTTGCGATATAGTAATAATCTCGGTAAGATCGAGGTCGATCCAAAGGGAAGGAAGTAAACAATTCGAACTATCCTAATAACTAGAATCTTAAGAGGTTTGTGAAATCGGTTTTGAACATGAAACAGAAAAATCTGATAATGAAAAGATAACCAGAGCATCAAGGATCCACTTATAGCTCTCCTTAGATGCATAATTCGCAGTGGTTTCTCACTTACTCAACTACAATCGAAATCAAATCCTATCTAGCCGAATGATAGAGCGGTTATATTATCAAAGCAATCCAACACATGTGTTGTTCATCAACATGATTCCCTCAATTCAAGTTAGGACTTGAGCACACTCATTTGCATAGGTCAATCCTAGTTCCAATAGATTAAGATCATAACCATAATAATCATCAAACCTTGTCACAAAGCTTAACTAATACCATGGTTTGAAATTGATTCAAATCACATAAACACCCAACATATATTTCAGTATTTCTAGAAAAGATAGAACTTTGGTTTGAAGTTCCCACATGAAGATCCAAGCTCTGGAGCATCTTGAATCTGATTCCTCGGATCATACAGGTTTAGACCTTTACAAAACAAGTAAGAAACTAATATAAGTCTTTTAAACATCCATGAGTCATCATAAGATTAAGAAAACTACTTAGAATTTTATTCAAACTTAAGAAAAATCATTGTTCAACATTAAATTCAAACTTGAAACCTCAAAAACGAATTAAACAATCTAATAAAACTATAAGGTTCACCTCTTAACTCTAGCTAAGAGGTTAGCTAATGAAAAGCATATTAAAAACTAGAATTATAACTAGAAGAAGAAGAAAACTAGTTGTAGGAGGCTAGAAAGCCTCCTATGTCTTGAATCCTTTACTCCCCACGTTGCTAGATGCTTCAGGAAGAGAGTGGAAGTGGCCTTTTATAGAAGAAATTCGAGAATTTACGGAGAAGTACTGCTCTTGCACAGCGAAATCCGGATTGGAAAAATCCTAGTGCAATTAGGACACTAACCGGCCGGTCGGACCCCCTTGGCCAGCCGGCCGGAGCTTGAGCGAAAAGAAGCCCAACTCTCTGGATGTTTTTGAAATTGCGTCAGGTAGTCTAACACGACACTCTATGCATACACGTGCGGAAGCTTAAAGAGCAACTAGAATTATGGCTAAACCTATAGGAGGGGGTGATTAGGACCTTTTAAAATTTTTCGCCTACTTAACAAATTTAGAAAATTAAACTACATAAGCGATTAACACTTCGGCTTCCAAGCCTAAGTGGGTCCAATAAAAAGACTAACAAATGATAAGTGCAATTAGCAACCTAGTCTAAACAACTCATGTGGACTATAGAGGATGGATCAAAAAATGCTTAAGTCAACATGAGGTAGTGAAAGTACATCTTGTGAGTGTGGATGTGCCTATCAAGTGCTTAGCATGCATTCCTAACTAAGCATTCATAATTAACCAATTAAACATAATGCATAAAGAGAAATGTGCTCAAGAACAAACACAAACACAAGGATGTATAGTGGTTCGACTACTTGTCTACTCCACTCCCAGTTCAAGTACTCAACCCCTTTGAGCACACCGGTATTCACTGGGGAGTTTAAATCCGGTTCCTCCCAACCAAGGTGTTTTAACTCGGATCCACCCAACCGAGGAGTTTACAGGTTCCTCCCAACCTACACGTTTGCACCCGTGTTGGTGGCTCCCCCTTGGAGACTTTGTTTAGGCCCGACAAACGTGCCAAGGAACGGCTAACGTCCCTAGATTTTAGGCCCAACTAATAGGCCAAGGATCAGCTAACGACCCTAGTTCGAGTTTGTCAAACAAACTCTACACTCAACTCCCACAGGAAATTGAGTGGATGGACTCCTAACTAGACAACCTTACTTGTCGGATTGAGCCCCTTTCTAGCGCCGCTTTGGGTTGCTTCTTCTCGCTCTCCCGTACTTGAATCAGCTCCCCTTGTGCTCTCCCGATCTTTGACGCCGCCGCTTTGCCAAGGCTTCAGCTCCAAGATCAGCTACCTTGCATGTGATGCTCCATTGGAGATGCCCAAGGTGCTAGGGAATGGTTGAATCTCCTACATGGGGTATGTAGCTTGTCCTAACTAGGAGATTCACCTAGAGGGTCTTCTAGAGGTATTGAACAAGAGATATAACTATGTGGTATAGTGTCTCACCTCTAGAATTGAGAGAAGAATCAAGTCATCTCTATGTTTGCATTTGAATGCCCTCGCTTGTGATTTAAACATAAGGGATATGACTTGAATTTCCTCCTCTTTGAGGCCCCATATGATGTACAAAAGATATGGCAAATAGGCTCTCAAAACCGTCTCCTAATGCCCAAGAACCGAGCTCAATATTTATAAAGTTCGAGCTCCAACGGTAAAAAAAGGGGCAGATTTGCGCATCTCCGATTGATCGGAAAAAGGTCCGATTGATCGGAGACCTGTCCGATTGATCGGAGACATGTCCGATTGATCGAAAATCAGTCCAGTGGATTCTCTGGAAGATATTTCGATTAATCGGAACATGGTCCAATTGATCGGACTGACCCCTTCCGATGGATCGGAAGTATGTCCGATTGATCGAAAATTTGTCCAGTGGATTTTCAAATTTTGCTGGAACAAATTCTGATTGATCGGAGATTCTGTCCGATGGATCGGAGTTCTATCGGAGCCAATGTCCGATTGATCGGAGATCAATTGGAAACTGCTGTTTGAGCTGTTTTGATTATAGTAGCTTCCACCTCTTTAATTAGTCTAACTTATCATGTTTTTCATGGAGTTCTAAGACTAATGATGATGACTAAAGGTATACCTAGTTGTTGCAAGTCATCTAAGAGGTTATGGTTTTGGGTAGGTTCAAGGCAAGGCACATCAAGGCATCTCTTTTACCTGTTTCTTCATCCTTGATGTAGCTGGTCCGTCTTGAGTCTTCGGTCTTCATCTTCATTAAGCTCAACCGACACTAGACTCACTGACCTAAGTAATTGACAAACAAGGTGCACTAGTATGCCATTAAAAAGTGCACTAACAGTTTTACTACACTGGCTGACCCACCAGCTGACCGGTCGGCTGGCCGGCCGGTGGAACTACTTCAAACTGTTGAATTCGCTGGATGTTGCAATGTATAAACCGACCCTTCAGCCAGCCGGTCGGTCAAGGGGTCTGTCCTCCTAAAATATGTCCAGTGACTTTCTTATTTCTAGAGGGTTTGGCCGGCCGGTCGGTAGCTGTGGCCATCCAACCGGTGGACATGAAACTGGTTGAATTCTCCGCTTCTCCTCCATCTTCAATGCACTTTTGCTCCACCTTTGGTCCTTCATTCCTTTGATCTTCAAGGTGTGTAAAATGCATCTCTAAGTCCTCAATTGATGAATTTTCTCTCTCATTCCTACAACCACAAAACCATGCATTAGTTGGGTTTTTAATCACTTATTTCAAGCATAGTTAGTAATGAAATGGGGTTAGAATATGTTCATTTAAGAGCTCAACACACCCCCCAACCAGCATTTGGCTAGTGCCGAGCAAAACATGCATGAAACAAATTTCATTCTTCAAAACCCAACTCTCCTTCGAAAACTATGTTTCTATACATTCCTAGACATGCAAGTATAAAAATCAGCAAAACTGAGTGATAAAAGTTGAGACCTTAAACTTTCAAAAACATAACAAGTGTTCATCTGGAATTCTCCCTGATTGATTGATAAATAGAAGGATCCAAACAAATTTAACCTAATGTGCATAGTGAATGTTCATCTCATGAATTTTTGAGGTTATCTTCTTTATAGATCAACTAAATTAGGGATCGAAGGTGTACAAATCATCAACAAGCCTATGACAGGAATTTGCCTTACCGTCCTTCCGACGGCTTTCATACTACATCCCATTTTCGGCTTTGGTTACGGGTAGACCATCCCCCAGTTAGTAATAAGTAGCTCTTTTCATAATTTTCCACCATATTTTCAATCATTCCCATATTTTCATCATTCTTTTCATTTTCATACACATTAGACAGGATTTTTAGAAATCCATATCTTTCGTTATTTTCCCATGGACAGCGATGGACAAAGTACCTCAGCTTGGTTTCTCAACACCTCAAATCTAAACCTAGCCAATCCACAAATCTACATAATCCTTTCAAAATATGAGAATCGTGTAAAGTGAACTAGGTATAAAAGTGTTTCAATTTTTCTATCAATCAAATCAATAGGGGAATCCAATTAGAAAACCATCATGTTACAAGTCCTTTAAGAGTTTCAAAATTATCTCACTATATCTTTCTTCCTTTCATACTTACGACATCCCAAGGGCATATAAACGCGGTTTTCCAAAGGAGTTTTGAATTTTCAGAAAAATTAAAAAATTTCTACACAATTGCTTGAAATGTCACAAAAGCTAGTAGATTCATCTAAGGAATCCCCCCCTCCCCCCAAACCAAAATCTTACATTGTCCTCAATGTAATAAGATATGTAATCTGCATGACATGAGAGCAATGACATAAAACAAAGGAGAGTGAGAACGAGAGTACCTGAGGTAGCAAGTTGATCAATTCTAGCATCTTCCATTATCTCAACCAGACTTACTCAAACTTAAGTGCAGAAAAGAAATCCTTACCTACCTACCTACCTTTGATTAATCCGATCGACTACATGATGAAATTTGAGTAGGATCTTCATGAATTTTAACAGGTTTCTCATGAGGACCATCCAAAGTCCTGCTCGAATGTACGCATGGGTGCGTTTCGTCATTAAGGTCCAATCATAGTGTGCACCACACGCATGTAAGGAGGAGATAAGAGCAGCAAAAAGATATCTCCTCAAGTTCTGAACTGGGTTGTAATTGATTAAAAATGGGTCCTCCCAATCAGAATTTTCAATGGGCTGAAGAACCCGTGATGGTGGAGAGACATTCATTAAGTATTCTTTAGCTTGGGTTGTCTCCTCCACAAATTCAAAATTGCACAGTGCTTCCATAAACAATGGTAAAGAGTGTATATTAGTGGAATAGTGTTCTTCAGGCACCAACACCTTGTCTAACAAACTATTTAACTCCTTAATCATCTCATCATCAAGATCATAGGGTTGGGCCATGCATTCCTCTAGAAAATCGAGAGAGTCGGATGAAGGGTCCTCGTTCTCCCTAAGTGGTTGATGAAATTCTATTTCAAGGGTAAGGAATTCCTCTTCTATAGAGGGGAGGTCTTCCAAAGAAATTTTTTCAGATTCAGCGGTAAGCACATCATCTAGCATTGGTTTATCTTTTGAAATTTCAGATTGTGTCACCCCGTCATCCAAAGAAACAGAATTTTCAGTCAAAGGGAGATCTTCTACAATAGAATTGGTCATGTTATGTTGGTGGGAGGACTCAAAGAGATCCACTTCGACCATCTCTCTAACAAGAATATCTTTCGGTGACTCGTAATCATTCGGCCCTTTGGAAGAAGAAATTATGGACTCACAATCATCCATTGAACCCTCATTGTAATTAATCAAGCTATCACTTTCAGATTTTATAGATTCCTCGGGTTCGTCAACCGTCCTTGAAATCTCTTTATCATTCAAATCGGAATAACTAAAAGAGATAGTTGATTCACCATAATCGATGGTAATGTTAGGATCACTGAGATCTATATCCCCTAAAAGTTTAGTCATCAAATCGGAAGAGGGTTGGGCTTGGATAGCCTCATCCTCCTCATTGTTGGGGAATGATTCGGTGTTCCCAATATCGGGTTCAGAATTTTGAGATGACGAGAGGTTTTGTATGCATTACTCGGTTATTTCCATAAACTCTCGCAGCGTATCCTCAAGAGTTTGTGTCGGTTGTGGCTCATGAGAAAGAAACTCTTGAGGATAATTGTTGGCATCCATGGTTGACTCGTCTCCCAAATTGAAATTTTTATGCTCCCACCTATTAGGATTATACATGTCATATGTTGGGCTATTAGATGGTTGTTGATATGTGTAGTCAAACAAGTGATCATACATTGTCCTAACCAGTGGAACATTATTCATCTCTTTCCGATACTCTCCCATTGTCTTACCCAGAGAAAAGTTATGCACATTGTTCTTATTCCGGTAATCTCGCAATGTCTTAAATGGGGGAGTATTAGAAGTAGATTGAGTCATAGAAAAATATTCACGCTTGTAATGGTTCCAATCATAATGAGTTTTGATTCCATGACCCGACCTCTCATCTTTTAAAAGGTATTTAGACAATCAACCCGTCCAATCATTCATAATGAAATTATAAGAAGTTGAAACAATCTCAATCTAGGAAGAAAAATAAAAAGAAGAAAGGGACATGGAGAGATGTTACCCGTGGAAGTGAGAACTATGTTAGCAACTAAGTTCCTACAAAACACAAAAAGAGAGAATTGTTAGTAATCTAGAAAAAATAAAAAAAACTACTTCTAGAAAAAAACCGAAAATCCTACCTAACTAAGACTACTTTATAGCTACTAGAACAATTAGAACCGTTTAACCTCTTTTCCCGGCAACGGCGCCAAAACCTTGTCCGCTTCCCCAAGTATAGGGTTGTGATGTAGTAATAATCTCAGTAAGACCGAGGTCGATCCACAGGGAAGGAAGTAAACAATTCGAACTATCCTAATAACTAGAATCTTAAGAGGTTTGTGAAATCAGTTTTGAACATGAAATAGAAAAATCTGATAATGAAAAGATAACTAGAGCATCAAGGATCCACTTATAGCTCTTCTTAGATGCACAATTCGTTGTGGTTTCTCACTTACTCAACTAGAATCAAAATCAAATCCTATCTAGCCGAATGATAGAGCGGTTATATTATCAAAGCAATCCAACATATGTGTTGTTCATCACATAAAGATCTAAGCTCTAGAGCGTCTTGAATTCGATTCCTCGGATCATACAGGTCTAAATCTTTGCAAAACAAGTAAAAAACTAATGTAATTCTTCCAAACATCCATGAGTCATCATAAGATTAAGAAAAACTACTTAGAACTTTATTCAAACTTAAGCAAAACCATTGTTCAACATTAAATTCAAACTTGAAACTTCAAAAACGAATTAAACAATCTAAAAAAACTATAAGGTTCAGAGCTAAGAGGTTAGCTAATGAAAAGCATATTAAAAACTAGAACTAGAACTAGAAGAAGAAGAAAACTAGTTGTAGGAGGCTAGGAAGCCTCCTAGGTCTTAAATCCTTTGCTCCCCACGTTGCTAGATGCTTCAGGAAGAAAGTGAAGGTGGCTTTTTATAGAAGAAATCTGAGAATTTGTGGAGAAGTACCGCTCTTGCATAGCGAAATCTGGATTTGGAAACATCCTAGTGCAATCAGGACACTGGCCGGCCAGTCGGACCCCCCTAGCCCACCAGCCGGAGCTTGAGCTAAAAGAAACCCAACTCTCTGGACGTTTTACTACACTGGTCGACCTACCAGCCGACCGGTTGACCGGCCGGCTGTTCGCTCGCCTCAAGTGTAAGGCTGCGATGTAGTAATAATTCTCGGTAAGACCGAGGTCGATCCACAGGGAAGAGGTAAACAATTCCAAGTACTGTAATAACTAAAATCTAAGAGGTTTAAGGAAGTAGTTTTTCACATGAAATAGGAAAATCTGAAAATAAGAAGAACTAGAGCATCAATGATCCACTTATAGTAGTCCAATGCCAATCCATTCATCCAAGCACAACACAATTAGAATCAAAGTCATATCTCTCATCTAATTGGAAGATATAACATTCAAGCACAACAATCCCACTCAAATCTGAAAATTAGATTTCTAGTTTTAATGAAGCACATAGAACTTGAACTTGTAGCCTTCGGAGTAACAGCCATGCCAAGAGACTATGGCATGCTCAAGGGTTACTGCAATTTGAATTCAAACAACCCAATCATGGTAATCTCAGAGAATTGCAAGGAACTCATGTCCGGAGTACACAAACTCTTATAAAACTTCTAAAAAAACCAAACTTTATTCAAACTAGAACTTGAAAATCCAAAATTAGAGTAAAGGGTACTTGAAGGAACGAATTAAAGCATTGAAACAAACTACAAACTTCACCTCTTAGCTCTAGCTAAGAGGTTAACTAGAAGAAAACATTAAGAACTAAAAACTAGAACTAGAAGAAGAAGAAAACTAGTTGTAGGAGGCTAGGAAGCCTCCTAGGTCTTGATCTCTTTGCTCCCCACGTTGCTAGATGAGTTAGGAAGAGAGTGGAGGTGGCATTTTATAAGAGAAATCCCGCACCAACTTGGAAAGTTCGAGAATCCACGGAGTCCTCTCGCAATTTAGAAACTTGGCCTTGAAAATCGGAGTTTCTGGAGCACCTTCGACCTGTGTGGCGACCGGTCTAGTGACCGGTCTAAGAGGAAAAAACAGTCTAAAAATTACACTGTAGACCTGTCTGTGGACCTGTCTGGCGACCGGTCTACAGACAAGTCTAAGACAAAAATTTCAGATTCTCTTCTTTTTCTCTTCTCTTTCTTTCTTGCTTCTTTCTTCAACCTTTTAGCACTTGTTCTATTGATCTTCAATGCATACAAAGTGACTCTTTTAACCATGAATTGGTGACATCTCCCTCTCATTCTTACAATCACAAAAACATGTATTAGATTAGTCTTTAAACATGAAAATCATGCTTATAATGTGATGTAATGGGTCGGCAAATGTATAAATTGGAGGATCAACACACCCCCTAACCAGCATTTTGCTAGTCCCGAGCAAAACATGCGTGAAACAAGTTCAATTCTCCGAAACTAACACTCCTTCAGAAATTATGCTTCTATCCATTCCAAGACATACAAGTGTAAGAATCAGAAAAATTAGGTGATAGAAGTTGAAACCTTAAGCTTTCAAAACATAATAAGTGTTCGTATGAAATTCCCGCTGATTGATTGATAAATAGAAGAACTTGAACAAATTCAACCTACTGTGCTTAATGAATGTTCATCTCATGGGTTTCCGGGATTATTTTCTTCATAGATCAACTACACTATGGATCTCAAGGTGTACAGATCAACAACAAGCCTATGACAGGAATTTGCCTTACTGTCCTTCCGACGGCTTTCACACTATGTCCCATTTCCGGCTTTGGTTACGGGTAGACCATCCCCCGGTTGGTAATAGGTAGCCCTTTTCGAAAATTTCCACCATTTTTCCATCATTCCCAATTTCATCCTTCCTTTTCCTTTTTCTTTTAAATTAGATAGGATTTTTAGAAATTCATATCTTTCGTTATTTTCCCATGGACAAGGATGGACAAATTACCCCGGCTTGTTTTCTCAACACCTTAAATCAAAGTTTAACTAATCCACAAATCACATAATCCTTTCAACCCATGAAAATCGTGTAATGTGAACTAGGTGTAAAAGTGTTCAAATTTTCTATCAATCACATAAATAGGGTAATTCACATATAAAATTATTATATTAAGAGAAGTTCAAATCTTGCAACATCACTCACATTGTATCTCCTCTTCTTATACTCGCATCATCTCGAATACATAGAAACAAAGTTTTCCAAAAGAGTTTTGAATTTTAGAAAAATAAAATTTTTTCTACATATGATGCTCAAAATGTTGCAAAAGCTAGATGAGGAATCTCATCTCACCCCCAACCAAAATCTTACATTGTCCTCAATGTAACAAGATAGGCAATAAGCATGATATGAGAGCAATGAAATAAAACACAGGAGAGTGAGAACAAGAATACCTGAGGTAGCAAGTTGATCAATTCTAGCATCTTCTATTGTCTCGATGAGACTTATTCAATCCTAATTGCAGAAAAATAGATCTTAACCTACCTACCTACCTTTGATTAGTCCGATCAACTACATGATAAAATTTGAGCAGGATCTTCATGAATTTCAATAAATTTCTCATGAGGACCATCCAAAGTCCTGCTCGACAGTAGACATGGGTGCTTCTTATCATTGAAGACCAATCATATTGTGCAACACATGCATAAAAGGAGGAGATAAGAACAGCAAAAAGATATCTCCTCAAATTCTGATATGGGTTATGATCGATTAAAAATGGGTCCTCCCAATCAGAATTCTCAATGGGCTGAAAGACCCATGATGGTGGAGAGACATTCATCAAGTTTTCATTGGTTAAAGTTGTCTCCTCCCCAAATTCAGAATTGAACGGTGCTTCCACAAACAATGGTAAAGAGTGTAAATCAGTGGAATGGTGTTCTTCAGGCACCGACACCGTGTCTAACAAAATATCCAACTCCTTAATCATCTCATCATCAAGATCATAAGAGTGGGCCAAGCATTCCTCTAAGAAATCAAGACAGTCAGATGAAAGGTCCTCGTCCTCCCTTGATGATTGAAGAAATTCTGTTTCAATGGTAAGGAATTCCTCCTCTATAGAGAAGAGATCTTCCAAGGAAAAATTTTCAGATTTAGTGGTAGGCATGTCATCTAACATTGGTTGATCTTTTAAAATTTCAGATTGTGCCACCTCATCATTCAAAGGAAAAGAATTTTCAATCAAAGGGAGGTCTACCACAATAGAATTTGGCATGTGTTGTTGGTGGAAGGACTCAAAAAAATCAACTTCGGCCATCTCTCTAGCATGCATATCCTCTAGAGACTCATAATCATTATGCCCCTTGGAAAAAGAAACCAAAGGTTCATAAGCATTTACCAAACCCTTATTGTAGGCAACCCTACTACCGCTTTCAAAATTTATGGATTCCTCGGGTTTGTCAACCATCATTGAAATCTCATCATCATTAAGTTCAAAGCATCCAAAAGAGATAGTGGACTCACCATAATTGATGATGATATTGGGATCATCGTGTAACGCCCCGGTTTTCATTACTCGGGTATTGAGCCCGAGTTCTGAAAACCCAAGTGTAAACATTCAAATATCCATTTTACAGTATAATTTTTTTTTTAAATTTTAAAACGCAATGGAAGCATAACAAGACATGTGATGTCCAATATAAATCAAACTGTACAAGTGGCGCCCATAGGGCTTATACAAATCAACTGTCTCCATATTACATTAATTAAAAAAAGAAACTAAATGAAAGAAACACTGCAAGTAGACTTGAGTTGCACCACCTTCCAACTTCTCATCCCAAGACACCTGCATCAACTGTTATGGTTCGATAGCGTTAAAACGCTATCATAGTGAGGTAAAAACCCTCCAAAATTACCAAGCACGATAGCAGTTAAGTACAGACCAACTGAAAATAATATATTGCACAATAAGCAATTTATACAATTCCAAAAGAAGTGACATTTAAAACAATCAAATGTAACAATTTACTCATATTATAAATACCAACAAATTATAACATTCAATCCATATATTCCAACTTATATCTCGTTTACATGAATGTGTGCGTGCACATGTTCTTCAGCCTGGGGATGTACATCCAGCTGGTGAAGTTCAAACCACAGTAACATGGCTCGTCACCAATGTTACCCGCAATGCAATGCATATCAAACTGACAGTAATGTGGCTCGTCACCAACATTACCCGCAAATGCCATGTATGTATGTGTAACCAGCTTTTATTAGTCCAATTTACAAAACAAGCAATTAAAAGCTCACGGTTACTATGGGGGGCGCGCAACCCAGCATAGGCCGACGGCTCGGGCATAGCATCCCATAACACCATCCCCGGCCCATGAGACGTCCGACAAAATATACTATAGTACAAATTCTATGATTCTCTACAATTAAACAATTAACGTTGCTATTTCGTGTGTGTTCCAAAGTGTCCAACAAAAGGATACTCTTCTTCGTCCAAGCCACCTGAAACACAAGTCCATTGATGGACACCAACAAGGAAATCTTTCCAACAAAAGCCACATGGCCACCAAATCCAATCAAGGACACCACAAGGTAAATTTCACTCTATTACTCCAAATGGAAAAGCAACAAACATCTAAAATATATGAAATATTATTTCACAACCAAACTTTCGAATGCCATCCAATTTATATAGAAACAATTATATTCTTTAAGTTGCATCATCAATGGTCAATTGAAATATAACAATTCTATAAACAATTATTATAATGAAACAATTATCGTAAGCAAGAATGGAAGTAAAGAAAACATATAAACAAAATAATTCAAGTAGCAAGATGTATTTAAGTAAAAACTACACAATTCTAATATATAAATGGGAATAAATAGTGAGATATACAATTATTAACATAAGACGTAAAAGAAACAATTATCATAAGCAATAAGGAAAGTATAGAAACATGTAAATAAAAAATGGAAAGCTTGAAGGGTGAGAAACCTCACATTTCCAATTGAGAAATCCAAATTGCGACAAGTAGGAACGGAAGTCCACAATCTACGAAGATGGATTCCTACAATTAATTCAATCCCAAGCTAAAATTACAACTATATGGAACTCCAAATGAGCTATGGCTTTATACAATAAAAAGAACAACTTACCTAAAAGAGAACTCAACCTAACCCAGACTAACTCCATAGGTGACTGGTGAAAACCAAATCTCCACAAAAATTAGCTATAAGGAAGCTAACTCAGCCCTAAATTAAGTAAAATCCTACCATAACTCTCACAACAAGAAAACTTAGATGCTTAAATTTGAGTTAACCTAGTTAACTCAACTTTGTAGACCAAAATCGTCCATATGTAAGATATAATCTGATACAAGCACCAGATATCGCTACATAGTATTCATCATAAATAACAATACCAGCTAGCCATATCTCACAACTCAGTGATTAACTGAGTTCAACTACAATTAGTCATAGAACTCATCACTACTAAGGAGTTAACTCAAGTTGACTAGCAAACCAACTACTACAACCCTACAATCCAACCACTGATTAGGAAGCTTACCTGCTGATCATACTAGAAGAAACAACCAGAAACTCTAGAGATCAAACTGAGTTGGTCGACTCGGTTCAGTCCTAATCTAAGACTACTCTACACTAGAGGCTCACAATCGAATCTTCAAGAACAAAGAATGATGCTAAGTTAAAGAACACATGTATCCAATCAAAGTTAACCTGAAATAAGATGCAACTCTTTGAGTCAGAGCAGCAACTCGTAAAACCAGGAAAGTGACTCGGTTCCAAACAAAGAACCCCCCATTTTCTGTGTCACGAGTTAATCCCACAGATTTTTTTCCCAAGAGACTATAGAACTCAAATTAACACAACTGAACTCACCTCCCAACTCAGCCCTTGGAATCAACAAAACTAGCACTAGCAGAGTTAACTCGTTTGCCGACTCGACAACAACTCAATGAGACTTCTATTTTTTATTCTTTATCTTCTCAATTTCTTCTTTCTTCAACATTTCTTTCTTTCCACTTGGCTGGAAAGTCCAGCACTTTGGACCCAAATAGAACCCAACCAAACTCGTGATTGACCCAGAGAAACGAGTGGTAACACGTTCCAACTCAGCATACTACAAAAAAATCAGTTTAGATCTGATCAAGATGATACCTCAATGGACCACATCCGATCCAAAAGAAGAGCTCCAGGATTATCTACTGATTAGAGGACAAATTGACAGACATTCCAGATCTGGAATTGATGGCCAGATGGAGATCCACGGCCAAGGCAGATAGTTGAAGAAGAAAACCGGATCTGTTGACAACTTTGTAGCTGATCGAGCTTTCTTCGTTCAAGTGCTTGTGGAAGGTTTGAATCGCTCTAAGGGAGCTCGTAAAGGTGAGGAAATGCAATTGCAGAGGCTGACCACAGCTGATCTCAATGAGAGCACTCCACAGCTTTCTGCTTTTCAGTTGTTACAACCAGATCTGACGAATGCAGCCCAGCACCGACTGATTGACTCGCCGTAGTAACTTAGATCGATGCTCGGCTGAAATCTAACGATGGTATAAGATTGGGGAAGAAGAAGATAGCAATCCATGGCGTCTTTGAAACGACTGTTGTCCTCTGCTCTCTGGACTCCTTACGAGCTAAAGAAGAGGTTTGAGCTTGGCAGCCAGGGCTTCTGTTGTTGGAAGCCCCGAAAAAACGAGAATAGGAGAAGAGTTTCATTTATATAGAGATATTCACAACCCTAAACCTCCCACAAGCCAATGAACGGCTGGGATTAGCTCGGATAGATTGTTAGAGACACTCACAAGCGGCCAGGATCGAGGGAAATCCCCTCACGCGGATAGCCAGACTGGCATTGCAAAACGAATGGAAATCATTTCCGTTTTTGGAAATCATTTGTACAACCTGAATTTTGTCTCGATATCCACAGGTATCCGATGGCCCCCACCTATGGAAACTACTATAATTAGACAAAGGGACACATGCTCTATAGGATGGACGGTTTGGATCGACCAAATGTGGACCATGCCGATCAAGATCTGACAATAAAGAAGTTGCTGGAAACACAAACTGACTTTGTACAGCCCTTACTTTAGGCTCCATTTTATGGATTGAACAACTAATGGAAGAAAGGCCTAATACCAGGGTTTAGGTCAAGACTCACGTCCGCACAAGATAGACGGTCTGGATCATCCAAATGGATGATGATAGTGGGCCACATCTCGGCTCAAAACGGACAGCCGTCCGTCCGTCCGCCTGACGCAGCAAAAGAGAGGAAGAGAGATACCTCTTCTGATATCTACGGGTCAACCATGGTTTGACCAAGATTTTGGTCCGGTGCATAGTGTAAGCACCCACCAATGGTGTGCACATGCACCAAAAGTGGGGTCCACAATTATGTTTATATGAATCTACTCCATTCATTCTACATGAATGGTCCTATCTGGAACATGGTTACAAACATGAGAGAGATTCAAAGCTTATGTGGCCATACAAATTAATTTTTATCAACAAACATGATGTTTTACAAAACCTGACGGTTGGGTTGACACCAAATCAGATTTGGACGGTTAAAATTATCTTAAATCAAGTTTAGCCCATATCTATAGATGTAATAACATTTATAACATTAATATTCCATTTTCTTAACAAAATAATAATAATGATATTATTATTAATATCATTATAACTATTATTAATATTATTATTATTATTTAGGTAAACTGGTTGGGGTATACATACATGATCTGAGAAATCTAATCCTTTCATCCAACACCACTAGCTCCGCTAGGACATCATTCTGAAGAGGAGATAAATCCATGGTTAAGATGGGCCAAAATACTTGATCTAAGGTGGCTAAAGCCTATTCTGACAATTTTAACGGTTGGATAGTTTGATCCATAGATATATTTTGATCCCAATGGTCTAAGTTTAACTAAAGTGCAAGTGAACATTCAAATTATCTAGATTGTATGTATTCTACATTATGTTTTCATGGTAACACCCATGTACCGAAAAGTACGAGGTGTTACACATCGACATCAATCTCCTCTAAAAGTCTATTCATTAAATCTGAAGAAGGTGGGACTTGGGTAGCCCCATCCTCCTCATTAGAGAGGATTGATTCGATGCCCCAAATTTCGGGCTCAACGTCTTCACAAGATGGTGAGTAGGCTTGATCTGATTGTTCATCTACATACTCATTCCATATTTCCTCAAGTATTTGTGTATACTTGTCATCATAAGAGGAAGACGTTTTAGGGTGATTGTTAATAACCATGGTTGGTTCTTCCCTTGAACAAGGAGAATGGTGGTTTCCCCAATTAAGACCTTACGCATTGTAGGATGAAGAGTTATATGATGGTTAATAGGCATATCCATACAAGTGATCACGCATTGTCTTAACCGGTTGGCCACTATTCACCCATTCCTTTTGTTGTTGCACACCTCCTACCATAACCGGTGGAACACTCATGTTATTTTCAATCCGGTAATCACGTAATGTTTTTCCCGGATGATTATTCAATTTCGCTTCGTTCCGGTATTCCCCCATCGTCTTACGTCGTGTCTCAATATGTGTATTGTTTTCATTAATGTAATCACGCATCGTCTTACGTGGGGGGGTAGTGGAGGTTCTTTGAATCTCAGAAAAATACTCGTGCTTGGAGGAATCCCGATCACAATGAGTTTGGGTCCCCCAATCCGACGTCTCATCCTCCAAAAGATGCTTATATGCACCATTCGTCCAATCATACATGATGAAATTTTAAGAAATTGAAAACTACCCTAATGTAGAAAAAAGAAGAAAAAGAAGGGAGATGGGCAGATGTTACCCAATAGAGTGAGATCTATGTCAGCAACAATGTCCTACAAAATCAAATAAAAAAGTGTTAGTTATCTAAAAGAAAATCAGAAAATTTACTTATATAAAAACTGAAAATCCTACCTAACTATAACTACTCTATAGCTACTAGAACAATTAGAACCGTTTAACCTTTTCCCCGGCAGCGGCGCCAAATACTTGTTCGCTCGCCTCAAGTGTAAGGCTGCGATGAGTAATAATTCTCCGTAAAACCGAGGTCGATCCACAGGGAAAGAGGTAAACAATTCCAAGTACTCTAATAACTAGAATCTAAGAAGTTTAATAAAGTAGTTTTTCACATGAAATAGGAAAATCTGAAAATAAGAAGAACTAGAGCATTAAGGATCCACTTGTAGTAGTCCAATGCCAATCCATTCATCCAAGCACAACACAATTAGAATCAAAGTCCTATCTCTCATCTAATTGGAAGATATAACATTCAAGCACAACAATCCCACTCAAATCTGAAAATCAGATTTCTAGTTCTAATGAAGCACATAGAACTTGAACTTGTAGCCTTCGGAGTAACAGCCATGCCAAGAGACTATGGCATGCTCAAGGGTTACTACAATTCGAATTCAAACAACCCAATCATGGTAATCTCAGAGAATTGCAAGGAACTCATGTTCGGAGTACATAAACTCTTATAAAACTTCTAAAAAAACCAAACTTTATTCAAACTAGAACTTGAAAATTCAGAATTAGAGTAAATGGTACTTGAAGGAACGAATTAAAGCATTGAAACAAACTACAAACTTCACCTCTTAGCTCTAGCTAAGAGGTTAACTAGAAGAAAACATTAAAAACTAAAAACTAGAACTAGAAGAAGAAGAAAACTAGTTGTAGGAGGCTAGAAAGCCTCCTAGGTCTTGATCTCTTTGCTCCCCACGTTGCTAGATGAGTTAGGAAGAGAGTGGAGGTGGCCTTTTATAAGAGAAATCCCGCACCAACTTGGAAAGTTCGAGAATCCACGGAGTCCTCTCACAATTTAGAAACTTGGCCTTAAAAATCGGAGTTTCTGGAGTATCTTCGACCTGTCTGGCGACCGGTCTAGCAACCGGTCTAAGAGGAAAAAACAGTCTAAAAATTACACTGTAGACCTGTCTGGCGACCGGTTTACAGACAGGTCTAAGACAAAAATTTCAGATTCTCTTCTTTTTCTTTTCTCTTTCTTTCTTGCTTCTTTCTTCAACCTTTTGGCACTTGTTCTATTGATCTTCAATGCATATAAAATGACTCTTTTAACCATGAATTGGTGACATCTCCCTCTCATTCCTACAATAAAAAAAACATGTATTAGATTAGTCTTTAAACATGAAAATCATGCTTATAATGTGATGTAATGGGTCGCCAAATGTATAAATCGGAGGCTCAACACCGGCCCGGTGGAACTACTTCAAACTGTTGAATTCGCTCGATGTTGCAATGTATAGACCAACCCTTCAATCGGCCGACCTGTCGGTCAGTTTGTTCAGATGATCGATTAAGGGGTCTGTCCTCCTAAAATATGTCCAGTGACTTTCTTATTTCTGGAGGGTTTGGCCAGCCGGTCGGTGGCTGTGGCCAGCCGGCTGGTGGACATGAAATTGGCTAAATTCTCAGCTTCTCCTCCTTCATCTTCAATGCACTTTTACTCCACCTTTGGTCCTTCATTCCTTTGATCTTCAAGGTGTGTAAATAGCATCTCTAAGTCCTCAATTGATGAATTCTCTCTCTCATTCCTACAACCACAAAACTATTCATTAGTTGGGTCTTTAATCACTTATTTCATACATAGTTTAGTAATAAAATGGGGTTAGAATATGCACATTTAAGAGTTTAGCAGAGAGAGCATTTGCTTGGCCCAAGGATGGAAGGTAACTAGGTGAGTTAATTGGGTCCACGTGAGTTGGAGTTGACTGGGTCCACATGGAGAATTTGGACAATCTGAACCGTCCATTGTGGTTGGATGTTAAAGGTGAAAGATGGAGACGTTCTCCATGGCTGACGTCTTGCTGCTGGACTGACTTAAATGGAGGGCTGATGATGGATGACTCAACATCCTCCATTGCTGGTTGTGATGAACGGTTGATGGTTTGGCTTTAATGGGCATCCTCCATGCTGATGAACATTGAAGAGTTTTTCCTTAGAATGAAAAATGAAAGCGAGGCACCCTTGCTGGTCACGTGTGATCTCCATTTGGAGATGGACGTTGGAGATCATCTTCAACATCTGGCGTTGATTGCTAACGTCCTTGAGATGAAGAGGCGTCCACCTGATTACCGTTGGAGCTCTGCTGGCCTGATTAAAGGTTAGATTATGTGCAAGGTGGTCTAGCTTGGAGGATGTTGGACGTTGGTGCATGATTGGTCAGCATCAGCGTTGCACATCTGATGGAGTGATGGACGAATACAAGATGATGGAGGTTTGGACGGCTATGGATGTAACTAGATACATGCATCAGAAGTTTGAGCTATTGAAGATGATGGCGGGTGGAGATTGGGGCTGATGGAGATGCTGGCCGTCAGCTGCAGTTGATGGATGGTGGAGAAGGCGGGGACTGCTGATGGACGTCCAATCCTGCTGGACAGTGATGATGGGATCCACTGTGGATGGATGGATGGCTGGATGTGAAGCAGCTGAATGTTATGCATGTTTCTACACGTGTGAGAGGCAGATGGAGCGGTCCACCTGCTGGATGTTGATGCACGTGTGAAGGTGGGGTCCACAGCGTTGGACGAGCTGCAATTGCAGCACTATTTCTGCAAATGTGAAGAGTGGTGTCCATCACAGTTGCTGGGCTGATGGACGGCTGAGGACCTGTTGGACGGCTTGATGAATGTGGGCTTGCTGGATGATGGAGTGGTTGGTTGTCCGTGGAGATGAGGTCTTACACCTTTGAACTGGTGTACGTCCACCTGTTGGACGGATGATGTTGATGCAGATGGAGGGTGGACGATTGGATGGAGCCGATCCACCATTCTTTGGAATGATGGATGATGGGAAGGGAGAGGTGATCCAAAGGGCTGATCACATGTGTTGAATGGTGGACAACCCTTTGAGATTTGAAAGAACTGCTGACCCTCCATTGATGTTGTCTTCTTGATGGACGACTGATGATAGCTGAGATGGATCAGCTGTGTTATTGGTGGGCTCCACTTGTTGCATGTGTGGAGGCGAGCATGTCCACCATCTACTTGATGGATGGTCTGTCCCATAAGTGGATGTTGACCATCAATCTTCTGTGAATGCCCAATCTCGCCCATCAAAACATATCCAACGCGGACGTCACAAAGTTTGGCCTTGATGAGGTCTTCTAAGCTATCTTCATCTCCACCGTTGAAAGTGGTCCAGCCTTTGATCTTTTCGGCTTGATTCTTCCCGGGGCCACAATCACGCTTGAGCTTGACCATATTTGGGCTTTAAAACGTCCTGAATGGCTAGGATTATCTCCAGCCTCAATAAATATCCTGAACATTGAAAATGCACCTAATGAGGGTAAATTAATCAAAAAAATAATGATAATGATTTCAATAACCAGGGTTAATTATACAAAATAAAGTATATAAAAGGATGCACATGAATGTCATGATTATGACATCTCAAGCAACCAAAGCATTCCATAAATGCATAATCCACGCATGTAATGTATGCAAGATGCGATATCTAGGTTTGGACCATTATACAACTAACTTTTAATTTTTCATATCAATTTAAGAAGTATCCTAATGTCATAAGGAAACCACAAAAAGTACGGTGTGAACCCTAGGCTTTCCGACGATTGGCTAAACCCATGTGAAAGTGTTGCAAGGATGTTTCTAAAACCCGATTAAAGAGGAAATTTGGAGATGGATCTCATACCTAAGATCCTAATGGGTAACTAGAAAGGAAGGACAAGAGCTTAGAATATGGAATCTAAAATTCGCCCTAACATTACATCTATACTTAATTTAAGATGAAATCAAAGATAAATCCCTTACCTAGGATTTAATATAATGGAAAGAACATAAAGCACATTAAAACCTAATTAAAGAGAAATTTGGAGAGATGAATCTTTACTTAGGATTCCATAATAAGGACAAAAACCTAAATAGAGAAGAGTATGGAGAGATAGAACTCATTACATGAGTTTGAGAAGAAGAATTTAGAATTTGAACATAAACAGAAAAGAAAATTAAAGGAAATCAACAAGGAAAATTACGTGAGATGAATCACTCACTTGTGCTTAAAACAAACCCAACTTGAATTTGAGTCGGCTCAGCGAGTTAACTCGTTGGGTTAAATCAGAGTATAATTCTTCTTCTTCTTCTTCTTCTTCTTCTTCTTCTTCTCTCTCTCTCTCTCTCTCTCTCTCTATCTGCTCTAACTGGTATGTCCTCTCCCTGAGAGAGGGGTTTTTACAAAGTGTTATAAAGGAAATGAACCGATTGGATTTACTTTGAAGTGGACTCAATAACAACTTATATCTACATCATGGCTTGGAATTGGAGGCTACGTAGCTTCTTCACTCAAATTATGTGCCTATGTTGGATTCAAAGCAAGAGTAGTTTCGTCCTATAAATATTTGAAAAAGCAATTGGGGCTACATATAGCATGAGTTTGAAGAAGCAAATACGTGGGGTATCGTCCATACTAGAGGGTAAGTACGATCAATATCCCAAAACGAAATTTTGACCATACTAACCCTCTATACTTGACTAGAAACTTGACCATGTCAAATCCACGAGATTTTGAGCTGAATCCCTGGGAAACTCGATGCTAGGATTAAATCAACTTGGACTAAGAGAGGTTCATCAAGTCAACTGAATGGCTAAGTTGATTCAACACAACTGGGCATGACTTGAACCGAGCGTTAGTTTTTATTAAAAATGAGAAGAACAAGGAAGAGACTTAAAACTCTCTATGTCAACCAAGGGAAGGTGACATTAACAGGTGAGGTATATGTACTGTTATAGCTTTGTGTTATATTCTATGGTGATTGTTTAGAATATTATCTAAATCTACCTAATACATTAACGCTCTGGAATATTTTCAACTTACAATCATTAAAGATCGAGTCAAATCTGGTCGAGTCTTTGAGTAATCTTGAGACAGCTGAACATCAAGTTGGGTTTTTGAGCTATGGTAAAACTTACATTCGACAATGGGAGTGGTTTAATCATTGCCTTTCTTTCCAATATTCCATCCTCACGGTAGCCCACCAGATCATCTCATGTTTTCCTCATGAAATTGAGAGAAGTACGTAGAACTTCTATTAATATTCCCCTATCATAATATCAAAATAAAAAATAAAGAAAATGAAGTAATTGAATTATTTGATTACCAGAAGCATAAGGAGACACTAAGGATTCATGTACCTGGCATGAAATTGGCACACACATTGTAGATATGTAAATATGACGCTAAATAACTTATGGCATCGTTTTATATCCTTGAAGGAACTAATCACCAATAGGCAAATGTACCACAGCTTGTGGTACAGTGACATTTTTCTGCCATCACGCCAATTGCAACTAGAAGGTTCACCACAAAGATCACCCGGCACAGAAATCAGTCCGGTCTGCTCATCAGGTGAGCCATCTTGTTGGAATAAATAGACCACTGATGGTTTGACTCAGCATACAGGTTTGGCCAATCTAGCTACAAGATCAGCCTACTTTTTAAGAAGGCAATCTTCACGGTGGGACTTATCATTTCATGATCTCCTGAAGGAGGCCGATTGTGTCCTGCCTGGATGGTTACCATCCACGGAGGGGCCCACCGTGATGTATCTATTTATCCAATCTGTTCATCTCTTTTCTAAGATCATTTTTAGGCATGAGCTCAAGAATGAGGTAGATCCAACACTCAAATATGCAATCCAATCTTACTATTTGGTGCGGTCCACCTGAGTGTTGGCTCAGCCTCATTCTTAGGCTCATGTCTTGAAATGACCTTATAAAAGAGATGAATAGAGTAGATAAACAAATACATCATGGTGGGCCTCTCAGTAATCCATCCAAGCCCCTGAATTGGGGGGGGGGGGGGGGGGGGGGGGGGGGGGGGGGGGGGAGCACAACCAGCGTCCTCTCCTGAATGGTGGCTGGTGCAGAAAATATGTCACTGTACCACAAGTTGCGGTATAGTTGACTGCAGGTGATCAATCCATATATCTAAAGGGAACTGATCACCCAACAGACAAACTACCACAACATGTGGTAGGTCCGTGCCATCTTTCCCACCTCGTGCAAGACATTAGTACTGTGAAACGACAAGCCCCACCATCATAATCAACTGGCACAAAGATCAAGCCAGTCAGCAAATCTGGTGAGTCAGATATTTGGAATTTGTGGGCAACCAACTGTTTTGACTCAACATACAGGTGTGATCAACCCAATGAGCGGATCAGCCTGATTTAAAAGAACAAAGATATGAATAATGGGTCCTGAATATATTTTTGCATACCACATGCCCAGGACATCAGTACCATGAAATGACAGGCCCACCGTGGCGATCACGTGGCACATAAATCAGGACGATCAGCAAATCAGGTGGGTCAGATGGTTATAATTAGTGGACAACCATATAACTCAACATACAGGTGCAGCCCATCTAATAAGCAATCAACCTGACTTAAGAGAATAAAGATCTCCAATAGCTGGGCATATCATTTTGATGGTACTGATTTCCTATACAAAGTGGTATATTAACCAAAATATGGTACCGTCTCCTGCTGATTACAAGTTCTCAACTTTAAAATCCTGTGCTCGAATCTGCTACTCCAGCAATGGACCTTTCGACGGGACGCGGATTGCGTACTACCCCTATCTCGAGCTCGACACACGCATGGGCTCAGAGGGGGCACCATGTTGTATGGGTTTAATCCACACAGTCCATCCATTTTTCCATATCATTTTAGGCTTATGTGATAAAATGATTGAAATCAAAGGCTGAAATGGACCACACAGTGGGGATCAAACGCCTACCATTGAAAACTTTTTGGGGGCCATAGAAGTTTTGGATCAAGCTGATATTTGTATTTGTCCTTCATCCGGACCTTATGAATGTGTTGGATGGCAAATTAAGATCTCGGTGGGCCCTAAGAGGGCTTCAGTGGTGAGCATCATTATCACCACTGCTTCCTGTGGTGTGGTCCACCTGAGCCCCCCCCCCCCCCCCCCCCCCCCCTGGGGACTCAGCAACTGAATGGTGCTCTATGGGCCCACCATAATGTATGTATTTTATTCACACCGTACATCCATTTTGCAAGATGATTTTTGAGCATAAGCCAAAAAAATAAGGCACATAAAAGAACTCGGATGTACTACACAGGAAACAAACAGTGGTGATTGAACATCCACCATTAAAAGAATTTACGAGGGCCACAAAAGTTTTAAATAAAGCTGATATTTGTGTTTCCCTTTGTCTAAGTCTTTGTAACCTAAGAAGTAAGTTGGATGGCAAATAAACATTACAGTTGGCTCAGGAAGTTTTTAATTGTGAGTGTTCAATCACCATTGTTTTCCACCTGAGACCTGGATCTAACTTACTTTTTGGGCTCATGCCCGGAGATAATGAGCCAAAATGGATGGATCGGGTGGATAAAACTTATGCATCATTGTGGGGGCTCATAGAGTACTATCCAGTAACCATTTACTGCAGTGCCAGTACACAATCTGTGTCCACTTGCGCGGAGGTCAGGACAGACAGGGGTTGCAATCAATTCACGTCCAGTTGGATCCCTTGGACATAGTGCTGAGAGGCCCCGTGACTCTCGTTTTCGGAGGAAGCAAAATGAGATGTTATCAAAATGAGATTTTATCAATAGCTATTTCAAACAAATAATCTATTTTCATTTTATTTTTATTTGGCCTCCCAGTACTTTTTAACTTTTTATAGGACCAAAATACCATTACTTTTATGAGCTGCCACTGTACATACCTTTGCTTGTGAGAGAAGCTTAGTAGCCCCAATCCCAATACATCTTATGTTCATTACATGGTAATTGAGATCACTTGAAGGAAGATCCAATCCGTTCATTCTCTTTGTGGCCTACCATTTCAGTCAAAAGACACAATTTCAACTGGATAGGAGTTCTTTCTAGCCTACAACAATTGATAACGATGGTTGTTCACTACTAACTGTTTTCTTATGGTAGGGTCTACTTTATCTATAGATGTGACTCATTCTTTAGCTCCTAGTCTTAAATTAAATTATATATTAAATCAACGGAATGGATTCGACACATACCTCATGGTGGGCCCCACAACCCTTAACACATAATAACTACGACCATTAACACATGACAGCCTTAACCCTTAACAGATAACAATCTTAACCCTTAACATATAACAACCTCGACCTTGACCCTTAACGCCCCACATTCAGGTATGAGCTAAATCCACTCCATCCATTAGAGTCGGCATTTCATAAAAGGCCATGAGCCAAAGAATGAGCAACGTTTGCAGATCAGGTGAATAACAAGGAAACATTGAGAGTGAATGACCACCATTATCGTTTGTTTGGGCCACAAGGAGCTTGTATCAGGCTTAAATTAATATGTTCTTGGAGGTGATGGAACACAGATTGTGTCCTACCCCAGCCGTCTCCAGCTGGAAATGGGCAAGAGCTCCGAGTGGCCACCATGATTATGGGTTTTCACCATATCATTTAATGTATAAACCGAAAAATGAAGCAGATCCAAGACATAGGTTGACCACATGATGAGGATAAATGTATGAACGGAGTGGATAAATTAATATGTTCTTGCTGAAATAGTGGGCTGTGAAGAAAATAAATTAATTGGATCTACCTTAAAATGAGCTAAATTACTACAAGATGGCCACCTCATGCAACAGGATTGGAGTTTGGAAGCTTCTCCTACAAGCTAAAGCAAGTACAAGCACATCTTATGAAAGTAAGGACATTTTAGTCCATGAAGAAGTTAATAAGCTTTTAAGAGACTTAAAAAAGTAGGAATGAAAAGAAAGGTTATTACCTTGGAATGATCATACCTTATGGTTGTGCTTTAACGCCATTTTGATACAAATTTGGAGAAAAAAAAAAATAATAACTAATAAATCTGAGCATTATGGAATTAACACGGAGGTGATGAAACACAGATTGTGTCCTACCCCAGCCGTCTCCAGCTGGAAATGGGCAGGAGCTCCGAGTGGCCACCGTGGTTATGGGTTTTCACCATATCATTTCATGTATAAACCCAAAAATGAAGCAGATCCAAGACATAGGTTGACCACATGATGAGGATTAAATCATCACTGTTGAAAGCTTCTTAGGGGCCACAGAACTTTTGGATCGGGCTGATATTTGTGTTTTACCTCCATCCAAGTCTATGTAACTTTAGGTTGGATGACTACTAAACATCACGGTGGGCCTAAGGAAAGTTTCTACGTTGAGAATCATTACCACCACTGCTTCCAGTTGTGTGGTCCACTTAAGTGTTGCATTTACTTAAATTTTGGTGCTATTCCATAAAATGGCATAGAGAAATGGATGGACGGTGTGGATAAACTTCATACATCACGGTGGCCACTCAAATCTCTTGCCCATTCCCAGCTGGAGACAAGAGGGGGTAGGACACAATCCGTTCCCGAGGTGATGACCATCTGCTCGGATCTTGCAAATGAGAGATATATGTAGGGGTGTAAATGAACCGAACTGAGCTGCATACCACAGTGTTTGGTTTGAGTTTGATAACCAAAACTTAAGTTTGAGTTTGGTTTGGTTTGTTTACTAATCAAACGAACTCAAACGAGCTTTTAATTGAACCGAACTCAAACCGTTCACGAATGGTTTGGTTCATTAACCACCCCTATGAATCATAGCCATTTTCTTAGCCAACTGGGAGTGTGTGGCGCAATGTTGCTATGGAATGGATGGAAGCGATTTACGTACTAAATAAACTTTGTGGGTCCCACCATGATATATGTATATTATCCACTCCGTATATCCATTTTACCAGATAATTTTAGGCTTGATTCCAAAAATTATGCATATCCGAAGCTCAAGTCGATCACACCATAGGAAACAGTGCGAATTGAACATCTACCATTGACAAATTCTTTTGGACCACAAAAGTTTTGGATCAAGCTTATATTTGTTTTTTTTTCTCTTCATCCATGTGTGTGTCAACTTTATGAACATGTTGGATGAAAAATAAACATCACTGTGGGTCTTATGAAGGTTTCAATGGTGGAAATCATTATTCCCACTTTTTCCTGTGGTATGGTCCACTTGAGCTTTGGATTTGCTTCAATTTTGGGCTCAACCCATAAAATGAACTGTAAAAACGGATGGACGGCGTGGATAAACCAGATGCATTCATGGTGAGCCCAATTGAGTTTACTTAATACGATAAGAGCGTACTGGATAACTCAGGACGCAATCTAATTGCAGAATGAACATGAGTTTGCCTATGCTGGCTTTATAGGTGGGGCCCACCGTGATATTTGTGAAAAATCCACCTGTCCATCTACCTTGTCAACTCATTTTAGGACAGTGGACGAAAATTGACGAGGATCCAAAACTCAAGCGGCACACATGAGAAGAAACAACATATATTCCATATAAAAATAGTTAAGAAGGTAAGGTTCTTACTGTGGGGCCTACCTTGATGCATATATTCCTTATCCACTCCGTTCATACATTTCATCAAATCATATCATGACAAGAACTAAAAAATGGAGCAAATTCAAATCTCAGGTGGACCATAGCTATAAACGAACCCTATCGAGCCTAATCGAACCGAACTCATGCCTGTTTAAGTTCGGTTTAATTACTAATCAAACCCAAAAACAGGGTTTGAGTTTGGTTTGTTTATTGATCAAACGAACTCAAACGAGCTTTAATCGAACTAAACTCAAACCGTTCAAAAATAGTTTGGTTCATTAACCACCCCTTAAGATAAGGGAGAGAGAAGAACCAAGGTATGGTAGAGCCATCTCCCGACAAATCAAGCGGCTAGTTCATGATAATCAGGTTCGTCTATCTAGTGGGACCAATTATGGATGCCCTACTTCTCAAAACCCACGGCCATCATGCAATCCTATCTATCAAAAAAAAAATTCTTCCAATTTTCCAATGAAGATATGAAATTACCCATTTTCTCCTTGGCTTTGCAGTCCACAGATAGGATGGTTGTAGAGAACCATGAAACCAAACAAATCATATCCGTTTGGACGAATTCGCCATCCAAATTAAGGTAACTAGACGGACGGACGTGATTCATGCTTAACCTTGCCTCGTGCTCCGTGGAGATAATATGTTATTCTCGCTCCACGCTATCAATTTCCCAACTACCATACTTAGGCTGGATTCTTCATAGCAAGGTAAAGCAACTGAGAGCATGTGGCTCCACCTATCTCAAACATATTATCTGCTCCGTCCATCAGCTAAGACTTCTAAAGTTTACGGTACATGTCATATATCATCTCGATTAAAGACTCAGGTGGATCATAAGAAGGGGGAGAATGCAAAAGCATGGTTAAAAGTTATAAGTTGATGCGGTGTGGCTCGAATGAATATTGGATTAGATAGATTTCTAGAATTTCTATTCATCCTTGTGCGGGTCATTTGATGAACGGATTGGATGGAAAATACAAACCATGGTATGCTTGACACACAGCCTATGGTTGGAATCTACCCTTAGTTATTCGTCATCTTGTGGATAATCGGATCTCACATTCCAACTGGACGTTAGAAGGGGAAGGGGGCGGGGGGGGGGGGGGGGGGGGGGGGGGGGGGGGCTAGAGCTGGACACAGGGGGGGGCTAGAGCTGGACACAAATTGAGTTTTAACCGTTTGGATCGACTCGGATCGACTCGGTAAAACCCTGTTCGAACAGAAAGTCTTATTGTTCGAACTTTGTTCGAACACACATGGTGTGTTCGAAAAAAAATTCAATTCAATTTCAAACACAGTCCTGTTCGACTCAACTCGAACTCGAACTCGACTCGAATATTGATCGACTCAACTCGAATCATTCGTTCGACTTGATTATATATATATATATATATATATATATATATATATATATATATATATATATATATATATATTATATATATATATATATATATATATATAGAGAGAGAGAGAGAGAGAGAGAGAGAGAGAGAGAGAGAGAGAGAGAGAAGAAGAAGAAGAAGAAGAAGAAGAATGGTGGATGACAAATAAATGTGACTGTGAGCCCAGGAAGGTTTCAATGGTGGACATCATTCTCCTCACTATATCCTGTGGTGTGGTCCATTTGAGTTTTGTATTTGCCTCATTTCTTATTTAATGCCTTAAATAAGCTGTACAAATGGATGGATGGAGTGGATAAAAAAAATACATCATGGTGGGACACATAGAACAAAAAAATCCGTATTTACTATTAAGTAGTAGAAAAAATATTTTCAAGCGAAAAAAGCGAAATTGTTCGAACTTGTTCAAACTCATAAAAATTGTTCGAAATCCAAATGTTCGAACATGTTCGAACATGATTGGGCTAGACCAAATTGAGTTCGAACAGAGCCATCCTGTTCGAATGTTTGTTCGAACATTGTTCGAACACACCCACTGAAGCAGCCGAACAATCCGACCTGGTCCATGTTCGACTCGGATCGGATCGTTGTCCACCTCTAGGGGGGACAGTCCTGTCAGGGGTGTGGAGCCACCATAATGTATGTATTTCGTCCATGTCCTTCATCCATTTTGACAAATCATTTTAGGTGATGAGCAAAGAAATGAGGTACGTTAAATGCTCAAATGGACCACATCGGAAATAGTGGGGATTGCCCTACCATTGAAAATCTCTTGG
Organism: Liriodendron chinense; assembly: GCA_003013855.2. Lineage (NCBI taxonomy): Eukaryota > Viridiplantae > Streptophyta > Magnoliopsida > Magnoliales > Magnoliaceae > Liriodendron > Liriodendron chinense. The sequence continues at coordinate 2,202,022 of PVNU02002850.1, forward strand.
GGGCCACAGAAGATTTGGATCAAGTTGATGTTTAAGTTGTCCCTTCATCCATGTTTACGTGACACTATGAACAGGTTGAATGGCAAATAAACATCACAGTAGGATCACGGTGGGCCCTAAGAAGGTTTCAACCATTGTTGTCGTTATCACCACTTCCTGTGGTGTGCTCTACCCAAGCCTTAGATCTACCTCATTTTTAAGCTCATTTTCTAAAATGATCTTTCAAAAGCTTGGCATAGCCTCTAAAAGGAAAGGACCATCCATCTCTAGTTAAGTACCAATATGGAAGGGAGCGTATTGGGTACTACCCCCACCTAGACCTAGCTAGGACCATCCACCATGACACACACACACACACACACACACACACACACACACACACTACATCGTTCATCCATTTTGATAGATCATTTTAGGCCATTAGCCCGAAAAAGAAGAAAATTAAAGGCTTAAGTGAACCACACACACCACAAGAAGAAGTTGAGATTGAATTCCTGCCATTGAAAACTTCTTAGGGCCCACCGTGATGTTTATTTTTCATCCAACTTGTTTATAAGGTCACATAGACCCTTATGAAGGGAAAACATAAATATCAGCTTGATCTAAAACTCGTATGTCCCCCAAGAAGTTTTCAACCATAAGTTTTCAATCTCCACAGCTTCCTGTGGTGTGGTCCACTTGAGCCTTCAATTTGCCTCTTTTTTGGGCTCATGGCCTAAATTGATCTTTCAAAATGGATGGGACATGTTGGATAAAACATATACATCACGGTGGCCCCACAAATCACATGATATGATCGTCTGTCTTTGGCTAGGTGTTAAAACTAGAAAAAATGCTCATTTGACAGTTTTTTCCTGTGTTTCATTATTTTGGGGTTCTGAGTATAAAATCATTCATAGAAAATCACAAGTAATCACAAAGTATACATAAGAAAGCACCGTAAGGTGAATTTTATTCCAGAGATTCTGAGATCTTTTACATTCTACCCTTGTGAACTGGTCACAAACCCTTAATTACATTAATGGATGATCACCCTTGATTAAAAGGCAAAAGTAAATATATGCATGCATCATAAATAAGTTAAATAAAACATTAAAAGAGCATGAATGTAAATTAAGCACAACATAGACAACATAAAGATTTTTATGTGGAAACCCTTACGGGAGAAAACCACAGCAGAAAGTGACAAGATTCTACTATGATTATATTTGTACAATAAGGATGAAGCCCAGATAGATCAAGCAAGTAATTTAAATCAAAAGGGGTTACAATTTTGAATTCACGGTCGTAAAGACCAAGTTTAGGATCTCTTATGGACCAAGTCATTGCTAAGACCAGTTAGATATTGGTCCCATACTCTTTCGGGCATTCCTAGTTGAGTAGCAACTGGGATTTTAACTGAGTCATGTATCACATTGTCGTCGGGCATCTCTATGGACAGAATGACTTTCAAGAATATACTTCACAGTTTCCATTTAGTGTAACTAGTGCCATAGATCGTCTCAGTTTGAGACGGGTGATTTGCTGGAAGACACTCCATGGTTTCTTAGTGCAACGAGTGCCATAGACCGTCTCAGTTTGGGACGGGTGGTCTCAGTTTGGGATGGGTGACCTGTTAGAAGACACTCCAAGGCTTCTTAGTGCAACTAGTGCCATAGACCGTCTCAGTTTGGGACGGGTGACCTGTTGGAAGACACTCCATGGTTTCTTAGTGCAACTAGTGCCATAGACCATCTCAGTTTGGGACGGGTGACCTGCTGGAAGACACTCTATGGTTTCTTAGTGTAACCAGTGTCATAGACCATCTCAGTTTGGGACAGGTGATCTGCTGGAAGACACTTTATGGTTTCTTAATGTAACCAGTGCCATAGACCGTCTCAGTTTAGGACGAGTGACCTACTGGAAGACACTCCATGGTTTTTTAGTGCAACCAGTGCCATACCCATCTCAGTTTGGGACGGGTCTCCTCCTGGAAGACACTCCGTGGTTTCTTAGTGTAACCAGTGCCATAAACAGTCTCAGTTTGGAATGGGTGACCTGCTGGGAGACACTCCATGGTTTCTTAGTGCAACCAGTGCCATTGACTGTCTTAGTGTGGGATGAGTGACCTGCTGGAAGACACTCCATGGTTATCGAGTGGTACAACACTGTATCATTGATTGTCTCAGTTTTGGACGGGTGACCACAGGAAGATGCACCACTATTACCTTAGCTACTCAATTGATGGATCCCGCTTTGGATGGGACGCACATCAACTGGTTTAATGATGAAGTATTTCAGATGTTTTAGAACTCTTTGATTACGGTTTTCGATGATAACCATAGTCCCTTTGATTTAGTTTCGTATCTCGATCCAGGATGAATGAAATTCATGCAATGGATGCAAATAAATACAGTACAAAGTGAATATACTTGACGTATGCTCGAGAGAGGATTGCACTTATGCTAGATATTCAGTGTATCAGAGGAATTATGCATTTGATTTTATTAATCTGCTTCGTATATATCTTTATGTTATCGATATTTTGAACGAATGGATCATTTAGAGAAGCTGTGTTGAGCTATACTTCTTTGAGAAATTCAAGTTTGATGGGCTGGATCGGCCATTTCTGATGCCTGTGAATGGCTAAGTATCGGGTCCGATAAGCGCTCGTTTATACCATTTTTGATAAACAGTAGGGATCAATGTCATATAAATGTTAGATTCAACTGTTTTATAGCATGAGGACATTAGTTTTGCCTTCGCGTCTTTGAGATCGCGGTTGGTTCTACTTGGCAGTAGTCGATTTCTGAGCCAACAGAGCACTTCCCAGGACTGAAAATGACTAAATACTGGACCTGTTTGCGGTCTGATCGGGGTATTCGGTGAATATTGATCACTATCATCTTTGAACAGGGATGGATCATGTCCATGAGGATCGCAATGATGCTAGATCTACTATGGTGTCAGTGCGATCACATTTTGTTTCACTCGACGTAAGTCGATTTCCGAGCTGACAGGGCACTTCCCAGGGTTGAAAATGACCAAGTATTGGGCTTGTTGACCGCTTAATTAGGGTATTTGAGGGTCCTAAGATCGGATAACCTCATTGTGGTGCATGATTATGGTATATCATGTAATAGAGAAGAGAAGTCTCTCTCTCGGGGTCAGTCGAATTTCACCCGATTCTTCTTGATTTCAGTCATTTACTGCTCTTTCGGGAGGATTTCTGGGGTTTGTAAATTGGTTAAGTGTTGGTCTTTTTTTATCAAATTGTTGATTTGGTCCACTTAACATCGACCGTTGGAAGATCTGATCTAGGAGATGGATTGAGAATGTTGATGTGTGTCCAGGAAAGGTGGTTCGATCGAAAGGCGGGCTACATCGAAGGTGGGCCATGCCATGGAAAGTCCCACCTCCCAACCAACGTCCATGCGCATGGGAGAGGTGGTGGGCGCATGTTGAAGCTGGTGGGTGCATGTGCCTTAGAGGTGGGCGCATGTACCCCAATACTTATGAAAAGAGAGAGAGAGAGAGAGAGAGAGAGAGAGAGAGAGAGAGAGAGAGAGGATCTCAGGCACATGTGCTTTTGCACATGCGCCCAACTCAAACTAATGGGCGATGTGGGCATGACACTTCACCAATTTTATGGATTTTCATGCTACAGAGATTAGGCGCATGTCCCCTCTAGACCTAATCATTTTTAAGTTTTCTCCTTTCGGCGGATGAAATCCCCTTTCTGGCAAGGGGTTTCGGGGAAAAAAAAATTTCCTACGAGGGTTCTGGTGAGTATTTTTACCTCTTGCAGAGTGTTATGATAGCTCGAAGATGATGCCTCTCTCTCAGTTGGTAAAGGGGCATTTATAGTAAATTTATCGGGTCTTGAGTCCAAGTAGGAAGCTTCGAGCACGTGTTTGTAAGAGGGGGGCATGCGCATGTAGAGGGGTGTGTAGGCGCATGTGCCCATGCACCAGGCATATGTACCTTGGTGTGGGTGCACTTAGTATATTTTTGAAATTTGAAATTCTTAAAAGAGGGAAAGAATAGCTCCCATGCACATGTGATGGAGGTGTAGGCACATGTGGCCTTGTGGCATGCGCATGCCCCTCTTGTGGTGCACAACATGTTCCAACACTTAGAATATTTTCTGAATTTCAAGCTTCGACTGTAGAAGACATGTACCTTTTCGGAGACCAAAGTCACTAACGCCTAATCACTTTAAGCCTCTCATCGGGTTATGAAAGGAACGAGGTGGGGTACGGATGATCAATTGTTGTGAATTTTGGTAGTTCCTTCCCAATTTGGTGTTCACTTCCCCAAGTGTAGGGTTACAATGTAGGTAATAATATCGGTAAGACCGAGGTCGATCTACAGGGACTTGTGTAGGAATTCACAAAACACTTCCAATGGTTTCTAATTAAGAACTAACTAAACAGGATTTTAGAATTGGGTGTAAATAGATATTTTAAACTAAATTGAATGTAATCAATAATAAAAAGCACTAGGGGTTCTAGGATCCACTTGTAGCAATCCTTGATGCTTAATTCGCTGTGGTTTCTCACTTTCTCAACTAGAATTGAAATTAAATCCTATATAGCCAGATGTTAGAGCAGTTAAAACAAACAATCTGCCATATGTGTGATTCAAGTACATGATTCTCTCAATTCAAGTTAGGACTTGAGCACACTCAATTACATAAGTCAATCCTAGTTCCAATAGGTTAAGATCACAATCATAATCATCATTAAATTCTGTCACAAAGTATAACTAGATCATGATTTGAACTTGATTCAAATCACATAAACAACCACACATAGGCAGAAATTCCAGAAAAGTAGAACTTTTGGTATGAAGTTCCCACATGAGGATCAAAGGTCTAGATCGTATTGAATCCGATTCCTCGGAGTGTACAGGTCTAGAATTATTCAAAACAATTAAGAACTCAAGCAATTCTTATAAACATCCATGAGCCATCATAAGATTAAGAAAAACTACTTAGAACTTTATTCAAACTTCAACCATTATTCTTCACTAATAATCCAACTTGAAACCAAAACAAACGAATTGAAATATCTTAGATTCACTACAAGCTTCACCTTTTAGCCCTAGCTAAGAGGTTTAGCCGTTCATGATCCAAGGAAACATGAAAACAACTAAGAAAAATATAAAAAGTAGAAGAACAAACTAGGAGGAGTTGTAAAACTCCGGATCTAACTTTCGCTGCCTCCCACCATAGTAAATCTCTTCTAGGATGCCCATAAGAACGAGTTAGAGGAGTCCTTTTATAGCTTTGGGGCCCTAAGTGCAAAGAAACTTCGAGAAATCCCGCAAGATTAGCGTTTTGAGTAGAGATTTTCGAATCTCCAGATGTTCCTAAGTGTTGACCGGCCGGCCGGACTCCAAAAGCTTCATACGAGGAAGAACTGGTACCCACACCAGCACCGTTGCAAGAACCGGTGGTCCTAGAAGGCAAAGGTGAGGAAAATTATAAAGAGGTCCCCTGGCACTATCTAGAATGTGCGGAAGTAGGGAATATGAATCCCAATGGCGTTGCATCCGAAGAGATAATCAGAACAGAGGAGATCCCAAAGGAGCTCTCTCAGGCCTCGGCAACAAAAATGAAGCCGCATACGATGTAGTAACTCAGCTCAAGTCAATCCCTGCTCAAATCTAAGTATGGGAGCTACTCTGCACATTGCGCATACATAGAGAAATGTTTACCAAAACCTTGAGTGATGCCCACGTCTCCTCCGATACGGCACCTGAAATGATAGCATTGATGATCGGATAGCTCCTGGCTTCGCACGCCATCACCTTCCCCGATAATGAGTTACCACCAAAAGGACGCCATCATGGGCGATCCCTCAACATAGCCTTATGATACAAGGACCTCTGTGTCCCACTGGTCCTTATTAATAATGGCTCAAGCTTAAATGTTTGCCCACTCAAGATACAGAACGTTTGGGAATCAGTCCCTCTTCATTTCGACCCAGCACTATATGCGTCAGAGCATTCGACAACACCTGCCGATCAGTGGAAGGGGAGGTCGACATAGAGGTACAGATAGGTCCGGAAGTCTCCACCATCACATTCCAAATTCTGGATATATCAGCCTCTTTCAACATGTTGCTCGGACGACCTTGGCTGCACAAGGTTGGAGCTGTGCCATCAACCTTACATCAATGGGTGAAGTACATCTGTGGAAATCAAGTGATCTTTATCCATGCAGAGAGGGAGCTCATCATTCCTTCCAATGCTGCTGCCACTGAACCAGACATCCCTGTCATTGATATCCAGCACTCTGAAGAAGACATTCCGTTTCATAGTTTCGAGTTCGAGACAGTGAATGCTATCGCCAACCCGGAACTGATAAGGGTGGACTGTGTCTTTTCACCAGCGGAACGTCTGAGCCTCAAGTATCGTATGAAGAATCATTTCAAGTCTAGAAAGATGTCGCTGGTATATAATCAACGCAAATGAGGACTCGGGTACAAGGAAATCCTCATGGACAAAAGAAAGAAGAAATTTCGGTGTTTCCCCATTCCATTTATCAAGCCAGGGGAACCTTGCAAAGATCCAAGAAGGAATCAACCGACTGCACTACACAAACGCCTCCCGATGAGCCTAGTGTTGGGGTCCCAAAAGTAAGGGTCTTCGAAACAGTGATTACGAGTGTCCAAATCATCACTTGATTAGATTTAGGGCCAGTGCATCGAAATTCGCGGCAAAAATCGCAACACTCATCAGACTTAACCAAAAAGCGGGAAATTGGGCCAGTGATGGACCCCACCGGTCATCATGATCGGAACCCTCCAAATTTGAGAGGGTTACCTTAAGCAGGAAGAAATAGGACCAGTGCATCGACATTCATTGCAAAGTGGGCCCCACAAGCCTTCCGTTTTGCAAAACCCAATTTTGTGAAACACGAGTACGTCGGCGCATCGAGAAAATCCATGGCCAGCGCATCATGAAATTCAGTCATTTTCAGAAAATGAATTTCAGGACGCACTGCCTCCAGCGCGTCCAGAAATTCATCCAGCGCATCAAGAAATTCAGACGGCTTTGTGAAGTGAATTTCAGGACGCACTGCCTCCAGCGCGTCCAGAAATTCACCCGGCGCATCATGAAATTCAGTCATTTTCAGAAAATGAATTTCAGGACGCACTGCCTCCAGCGCGTCCAGAAATTCATCCAGCGCATCCAAAAATTCAGGAATTTTAGGACGCACCTGTTAATGTCAGATTCTATAACGAGATCCTCCGGCTTTGCTCCTTCACTCCATCAGGGATTTCGCCACCAGACCTGAAGCAAGACAGCAAATAAGGGTGGCTGGGGCTCAGCCGTTAGCCCTCCGATGCTTAAGTTAGGCCACAATAAGAAGAGAAGCCAAGCAAAACGGAACCAAGATTGAATGAAGTGTGCGTACCTTTCTCCTCATGGAGTCACTCCCTTATATAGATCTGAGGCTAGCCAATTTTGTTACATAAGATATCGAAATCCCGATGATATCGCGTACGATACTGAAATCTCGCTGATTTCGGAGGACAAGATCCTTATCCTCAAAGGTAGTATCTATCCTAATAACTCCTTCCGGCAATCACGTTTCTTGATAGCAATCTGAGATTCGGAACCACCAGAGAAGATAAGCCCAAAGACCAACCTATACAGGCTGTTGATCGACATGGTAATAGCGCTGATTGCTCATAGTTGGAGTCATAGCTACCGAAAAGGAAGGAGACGCCGAAAGGAAGAAGACCATCCGAACCAAAAGACTCAGGACTACTCTGATGTCGGGAGCTGCTCGTGTCAGGGGTGCTCGCTTCCGTGAACTGCGACCCCTCCTGACGAGCCCAAGCAGAGCTGCTCGCACCCTATAGATGCGACCTCTTCTGAAGAGCACGAGCCGAACTGCTCGCATCAGGGATGCGCGACCCCTTCTGAGGAGCACGAGCCGAGCTGCTCGCATCAGGGATGCGCGACCCCTTCTGAGGAGCACGAGCCGAGCTGCTCGCATCCAGGAGACGCGATCCCTTTTCGCGAGTACGACCTGGACTCCTCGCATTCATATGGTCACGACCCTTCACTTCTTGTCAGATTGTATTAGCCTACAACAGAAGCCCCCCAAACCCTTGGTATTGAAGAACTATGCCAAGGGTTTGCTAGTGTTGACAGCTGGGTTCTGGGAGACAATCGCGCATGATTCACTTATCGTGCTTCCGCATTTATGATGACCAGCTTTTGCGCAGCTTTCTCTGCCGCCAGAGATGAAGCGTCAGGTGCCACGTGTTTCCGTATTTAATGCTGGCGTCCGTTCGTCTGACGTGCCGGATGAGAATCTGCCGCGTGTCCAGCAAATCAAGCGGAATGATTGCGTATAAATATCGGACTTAGAGAAATTCCTTCATTTCCGAATTCCATTGCTGCAGAGTTTTCTTCTTCTTCTTCCTTCTCTATTCTGGAGTGAAAAACCTCTTTACGGAGGTACCCTTCTTTCTTTTCTCTCATTCATTTCATCTTCCATCCCCTTTTTATAATGGCGGAAATCTCTGACGAAGAGATTGTTCCTCTGGGAGATGAAACCCCTGACTCCTCTGAATCCAATAACGCCAGAGTACCGGCTGGGAGGTATTCTGCCTCCGGTTACTCTTCCATCTTGACGGAGGAAAGACTCTCTAACCTTAGAGAGGTTTATAGGGTTCCAGACTCTGTTTTATTCAGACTGCCTGGGAGAGGGGAGACAGCCGATGCACCACCGCCTGGGTGTGTGGCTGTTTATGAATACTTCTTCAAAGTGGGCGTACGCCTTCCCCTCCACCCCTTTATTCGAAACTTCCTCCGTCTCTACAAGATTGCCCCGGGCCAACTTATAGTTAACGGCTGGCGGGTTCTTCTAAGTGCTTTCGTCCTTTGGAAGCAGGCGGGTAACGAGGAGTTAACCGCTGAGGAATTTTTGAGGTTATTCCAGCTGAAGAAGGCGCCAGCTAGCGAGGGTTGGTACTACCTCTGCTTCTGGCACCGGAATAACTTCATTTTGGGGAACCCTTCTTCCAACTGCCCGGGATGGAGAAAGAAGTGGTTCTATGCCTCCGGTAACTGGGAGTCCGAGATGGGATCCGACCCCAAAGGCCATAATGTTAATCGCCATTTTGGCGAAGGTGGGTTAAGTGCCTGTTTACTTGTCCGAAAGGAAACAATAGCCTTGCTGTATTGACGATTTAATGAACTTTCTTTTTTTTTTTGCTCGCAGGAATTCCAATTGGTGTGAAGCCAAATCTGCGAGGAGGGCTCAACGAAAAACTTGTCAAAGTCTACAAGCTCCCTGCGGCTGCGCGCCACGTCAACACTGCACTAGAACTTCGTCATCTTTGCGCAGCGGGTCTCACCTTCCGAGAAGAGATGACGAATGTTGGCGATAAGAGAGGCGCACTGGGGGTACTTCCCCGGCTGAAGGGCACTGCCTCGAAGAGGCAAAAGAAAACTGCGGGGGGTCCTTCAAATGCGCCTACTCCCGCAGAGGGGCCTGCTCGCGGACCCCAAACCGCCTCTGGAGGAGTCGCGAGCACTTCTCGTACGACCGCGACCCCTCCGGTCAACGCGACCCCTCTCTCCACCGTACCCCCGCCAGCTGACCTTCCTCGCCCTCCAATCATCGAGGTAGCCGACAACTCACCGAAAGGTGATCGGAGAGGGGGAGGCCTCCCTCCAAAGGGGCCTTCAAGCGAGCCTACTACTGCTCGCGAGTTGTTGATGCCCGTCCCTGGCGTCGCGAGTGCTCGCGACTCGGGGCCCAAGGAGATGGTCGTAGCCCAGGCTTCGGGCTCGGGGACTTTTGTCATTCCTCCACACTTGCATCCAATATGCGAGTTTATGTTTGACAAAATTTCCCCCAACTCCTTTGGGAGTCTCCCCGAACCAAGCCCTGAAACCCTCTCCACCGACATCGGGGTGAGATTGTTGCAGGTAACTACACGATTCGTGTTTTTCGTCTCTGATAAGGTGGATTGCTTTAATTTACTTCCTTTCTCACACACATGTATTTTGTTTTATATAGAGCTTGGATCTCACGCTTCGAGTCAGACGTGACATCGAAGCAGCTCGCCGCAGTGTGGAGGATGCGGAGAAGAAGAAGAAGATGATGGAAGTCGAGGTCCAAGGGAGGGACCGCTTGGTGAAGGCCTTGGAGGTTCAAATCTCCAAGTTGGACGAAGAGAAGAAGATTCTCCTGATCAAGATCCAATCCCTGACTGAGCGCTTTCAGTCAGTGGACCTCCAGCTCGCAAAGCTTCAAGAGATCCATACTAAGAGCGAGAAGGAGAAGGAGATTTTTCGCAAGGATAAGGTCCAGCTTGAAGAATGGCTCAAGGATGCTCGGACCAAGTTCGAGGAGGCTCGGACCCAGCTCGGGGAGGCCCAGAAGCGACTTAATCAGCTGAAGGATGACTCCATCCACTGGGAGGAAGAGCGAGTGGCTCTCGTTCAGATGGTATCTGATGAGGGTCCTCGCGCAGTTCAGGAGTTTCGTACTTCTCAACTTTATGACGAGGAGCGATACGATGCGTACATCGCTGGTCGCGATTTTGCGGTCAGGGTTATGCAGCTAATTGCTCCAACTTTTAACGTTGAGGAGTTCGACAGAGTGGCATTCGAGGTTGCAGCTAAAGAACGGGCTGCTGCTGAGAACGAAGTCACCGGGGCAACAGATGCTGCTCCTGCTCCTGAAGCTGGTCCTGAAGCTGAGAGCCGCGAGCCTGCGCAAGAGGATGACCAACCCTGACCTCGGCAGCTTCCCATATTATGTATTTTTTTTTTTTTTTTTTTTTTTTTAGAGAAGAGATCTGTAATTGTAAGGTCATTATTTTAATGAACACTTACTTTTTTAGTATTGTGTATTCTTCTCTTTCCTTCATTGTTGCTTTGTGTTGATCCCATTTGATTCATCAGGGGATGCGACCCACTATGCGAGCACGAGCTTCGCTGCTCGCGATTTTAGAGTGCATGACTGCGAATTCGATCACGAGCCGCAGTGCTCGCGATTAGGGTGCATGACTGCGAATTCGATCACGAGCCGCAGTGCTCGCGATTAGGGTGCATGACTGCGACCCTATTCAAGCACGCGCTATGCTGCTTCGCATTTTGGAAATGCGATCTCTTTCATCAGTTGCGAGCAACTAGCTCATAAAAAAAAAATAAAGACTCAATCCGGGGGTCGCGTGACCATGTCCACGTTGAGATAGACTGATCTATCGATTGAGATTTCGATCCTACCAAGGGCAGAAGGTTGGTCAAGAGATGGTATACATTCTCTTCAGGGCTTGTTCAGGTCCATGTAAATGGAGAAGCAACCAACTAGTAACGACTTCAATCCTACCAAGGGTAGGCAATTGGCCAAGAGGATGTGTAAGCATTCTCTTCAGGGCTATCCAGGTCCATGTAAATGGAAAAGCAACCAACTGATATCTTCTATTTTATTCATAAAATGTTGTAATGAACTACATCGAATCTAGGGATAGTATCGTAGCAAATGCTCCACGTGCCAAGGGCGACGTACGGGCTTCCCCAGCATGTCTTCAAGATAATAAGTACCAGGTCGCACAACCCTGATAACCCGATACGGGCCTTCCCAATTTGGATCTAATGAACGGGCAGGAACTCCAAGATTTTGCCTTAGTACCAAATTTTCGGGTTGGAAGGATCTGGGCCGAACCCTAGCATTTCGATATCGAGCAATACGTTGTTGATACGCTGCCACTCGCACTTGAGAAGCATTTCTTCGCTCTTCCAGGAGATCAAGATGAAGTCGAAGGTTTTCGTGATTGCTCGCGGGATCGTACTGCTCGATCCGATATGAGGGGACTTGAATTTCCACCGGTACCACTGCGTCAACACCAAATGCTAAGGAGAAAGGAGTTTCACCTGTTGACGTACAAGCCGTGGTTCTATAGGCCCATAATACCTCTGGCAGAAGTTCTGGCCACACCCCTTTACATTCACCTAGCTTGGTCTTTAAATGGTGCTTTATTATTTTATTCACTGCCTCGACCTGCCCATTCGCCTGAGGATGATATGGAGAAGTGCGGAGATTACGTATTTTCCATTTGTCGCAAAATTCATCAAAGGCTGCGTTGTCGAACTGCGTTCCGTTATCGGTAATTATAGTATGAGGAAGCCCGAAACGACATATGATATTTCTCCATATAAACTTAGTAGTTTGTTTTTCAGTAATCTTGGCTAACGGTTCTGCCTCGGCCCATTTGGTGAAATAATCAACCGCCACGATCGCGAACCTATTCTGTCCTTTTCCCATAGATAAGGGCCCGATGATATCGATCCCCCACTGGGAAAAAGGCCAAGGGCTATCAACTGGGGTCATCCGCTCAGACGGTACACGAGGTATGGGTAGATATCGTTGACACTTGTCGCATTTTTTAGAAAATTCGATGGCGTCTGCTTTCATCGTGGGCCAATAATATCCTTGCCTCATCGCTTTATATGCCAGGGATCGCCCCCTGGGATGATTACCACATGCCCCCTGGTGTATCTCATCTAGAACACGATGTGCTTCTTCTGGATGAAGACACCTTAGATATGGCAAGGAGAAGCTTTTTCGCAACAATATTCCATCTTATAAGGTGTACCTGGCAGCTCGAAGCCGAATTTGTCTCGCAGCTTTCTTGTCTTCTGGTAGGTATCCATCTCTGAGGTAAAGGATGATAGGATCCATCCAGCATGGAGACGATTGTACCGATAGAACTTGCTCTAGAGTCACTTGGTCGATACTCAAGTTCTGACGATGTTCGATGGGGATCGAATGTGATAACTCCGATTCCGGCGCAGAAGCGAGTTTTGCCAAGGAATCGGCAAGTTGGTTCTGCTCGCGAGGGATATGAATTATTTTATAAGTCTTCAACTTAGCGAGCAGGATGAGGACACGAGACTTGTATAAGGCCATTCTTTCTTCTTTGGCTTCGAATTCACCAAGAACTTGATTGACAATGAGCTGGGAGTCGCTATGAATTATCAAATTCTGGACTGCGAGTAGAATGGCCAGTTCGAGGCCAACAATTAGGGCCTCATATTCTGCTTCATTATTGGAGATGCGAGATTCGAAACGCAGAGCGTATTGAAAATGCAACCCGTCGGGAGCCGCTAAAATCAGGCCCGCTCCACTACCAGTGGCCCGTGACGACCCGTCCACGAAGAGCGACCATGGAGGCTGGTCGCTGGTCATGACATTATCTTCAGAAGAATACGTAAATTCGGCTATGAAGTCAGCCACGGCTTGGCCCTTGACTGCGGTCCTAGGACAGAATGAGATATCGTGCTCACTGATTTCGACCGCCCACTTAGTTAAGCGCCCGGAAGCCTCAGGTTTTTGAAGGACTTGTCGTAGTGGATGATTTGTTGGTACTAAAATAGCATGGGCTTGAAAGTAAGGTCGCAGTTTTCGAGCCGCCGTGACTAAGGCTAGGGCCAGTTTCTCCATATCAGAATACCTATTTTCTGCATCGACCATTGCTCGACTGATATAATAAACGGGCCTTTGCACCCCGGAATCTTCTCTTATTAAAGCGGCGCTAACAGCCGTGGAAGACACAGATAAATAAAGAATGAGTTGCTCATGAGCTACAGGTTTAGATAAAATGGGAGGAGTGCTCATGTATTGCTTCAGTTGTTGGAAAGCTTCTTCACACTGAGGTGTCCACTTCCAATCAGATTTGGCCGTTGCACGAAGGAGTTTGAAGAAGGGCAAACACTTGTCAGATGCTCGTGAGATGAACCTATTCAATGATGCGATGCGACCTGCCAGACGCTGAACGTCCTTCAGAGTAACAGGGGATTTCATCTCTATCAATGCTTTAATCTTTTCAGGATTTGCCTCAATTCCACGCTGGCCAACCATGAACCCAAGAAATTTCCCTGCAGACACTCCAAACGCGCATTTTTCTGGATTTAATTTCATTTGATACTTCCTCATCAGATCAAAAGCTTCTCGAAGATCTGAAATATGGGTATCTTCAATGATGCTTTTCACGAGCATATCGTCGACATAAACTTCCATATTCCTACCGATTTGAGCAGCGAACATTTTGTTGACAAGACGTTGATAAGTGGCCCCTGCATTTTTAAGACCAAACGGCATTACCTGGTAGCAATATAGTCCTCGATCTGTAATGAAGGCAGTATGCTGGCTATCAGGTGGATGCATCATAATCTGGTTGTAACCAGAATAAGCATCCATAAAGCTGAGGAGAGCATGTCCAGCTGTCGAGTCGACCAACTGGTCGATCCGCGGTGTCGGAAAGCTATCTTTGGGGCACGCTTTGTTCAAATCTGAATAGTCGACACACATCCTCCATTTGCCATTAGCTTTCCAGACGAGAACTACGTTTGCGACCCACTCTGGGTAGTCAACTTCCTTTATGAAATTAGCCGCGAGTAGCTTTTCAACTTCAGTTTTGATTGCCATTTGTCTTTCTGCAGTAAAGGCACGTCGACGCTGATGTACGGGTTTATGCTTCGGGTCAATGTTGAGACGATGTGCAACGACATCAGGATCGATGCCTGGCATATCTTTATGAGACCAAGCAAACACATCCTTGTATTCGGTGAGGAAACAGATCAAACTTTCACGATGGGCACTGGTCAAGGAGGACCCGATGCACACGATCTTAGATGGATCGTCTTCGGTCAGATGGATCGCCTCTGTTTCCTCCCCTGGAGTTCCCGACTTCAGAGCATTTTCTCTCGGATCCAACGAGGTGGTCGAGGGAACACCGGGCGATCCTTGAGCTATTTCCAGGACGGGCGTCGCTTGAGCCTTCTTTCGATCTTGGAGGGCTATCTGGTAACAGGACCGTGCCTCCTGCTGACTTCCTCGTACGACCCCGATGCCATTTGGGGTTGGAAATTTAACACACAGATATGAAGGGTGCAAGGCCGCTCCAACCTTAGTCAAAGACGGCCGCCCCAAAATGGCGTTATATGCTGATTTTCGACCTACGACGAGGAAGTTTACGAAGACGGTGGTCTTCGCTGGACTCTCTCCAAAAGTAACTGGGAGATCGATGCTTCCTTCGGGTGTTACTACCTCTCCTCCAAAACCGACGAGGGGGGTCGATACTGGCTTGAGGAGGCTTCTGGAAAGTGCCATTTTGTTGAAAGCCTCCAGGTACAGAATGTCGGCTGAGCTACCTGTATCCACCATAATCCGATGAGTCAGATAATTTGATACCTTCAATGTGACTACGATAGAATCTTCATGAGGGAAGTGGATTCCCGCTGCATCTTCGAGGGCGAAAGAAATTGGAGGATGGCTCGCTTTTGATGAGCTGGACGTCTGTTCCAGCCAATAAATTTGCTGGGGTTCTTTGGACGCCTTTCGAGCGTATGCCTTTCTTGAAGCTTGAGAGTCACCCCCACAAGCTGGTCCTCCGACGATAGTGCGAATTTCTCCAGTGGGCTCAGCGTCCTCTTGATCGGTTTGATGATGAGATGGTTCCTTCTGGCGAGATGAGGTCTTCGCCCTTTCTGGTGATCGATTTTTACGAGCAACATAATCTTGGAGATGGCCTTTTCGAATAAGGGCTTCGATATGGTCTCGTAGAGAGATACAGTCCTGGGTCCTATGCCCGTGATCTTTGTGAAAGTAACAGAACTTGCTCTTATCCCTCTTCTCGGGATCGGATTTGATCTTTGTGGGCCACTTCACATATGGCTTGTGTTTAATCTCCATTAGAACCTTTTCAGGGGACCGATTAAGAGGAGTGTAATTATGATATTTACCAGAGTAAGGCTTCCTGGGAGAACGATCGCGCTGATCACGACGGTATTTCTTATCTGTAGAAGAAGTTCCTTCTGGCTTGCGTTTCTTACTTTGTACTCCATGGCGTGTCAATGCGACTTCTTCCGCATTGATATATTTCTGAGCTTTGGCTTGGAATTCCGCCATAGTTTTCGGCGGGCTTTTATCTAAGGCAAACCTGAATTTCTCGCTCGTTATTCCAGCGATGAGGGCTGTGAGACCCTTTTCTTCAGTGTAACTCTCGGTTTGAACGGCTTCAGCAGTGAACCGTACTGTGAACTCTTTTATTGTCTCCCCATGTTGCTGTTTCAGATTCATCAGATGGGAGGCTGGCTTCTTAATGCGAATACTTCCCATGAATTGAGAAAGAAATATTTCCGATAATTGAGAAAAGGAACTGATGGAACGAGGCTTTAACCCCCGAAACCACGTACGAGCCGCTTCTTTCAATGTAAGGGGAAAAGCCCTACACATGATTTCTGAACCATGTCCCTCCAACTCCATGAGGGACCTGTATGTTTCCAAATGTTCCAGAGGATCGCCAATGCCTGTATACGGAGCGATAACAGGCGCTCGATACTTTCTGGGCAACGGGGCTTCCATGACCTCGCTAGTGAAGGGAGATTCAGATTGGTGTATCGCCGCCGTAACGGCAGATGGTCGATTTGCCTGGTATCGCTGTTCCATGACATCAAAACGATCTTGGATTCTCTTGAGATCTCCTTCCCATGGTAGGGTATAGCTAGATGTTTCGGCGGTGGAGCCTTGCGGTTGAGGTTGTCGAGACGAACTGGAATGTATGGAATGTGGAGACAGTACAGGGGGATGGCCGCCGAGTGGCGGGGCCTGTGGTTCGTCCATAGAATGTCTGGAGGCTACCGGTATGGGTTGTGGTGGTAATCCTCCGGAGGGTTGTTTTTGCGGTTCAGGGAAGTGTTGATCTAGCCGACTTGACAGTGCCTGAACTCCGGCATTTAGGGTTAGGAGAGTGTTCCCGAGGAAACGCAAGACATCATCTTGATTTCCAGAGGCCTCCAATAATGGGTTCGTTGATGGCATATTTTGGGCTCCTTGAGGGATATCGGTCGGAACGGGTGGGAGGGCAGGTACGGATTCCGTCTCATCAGGTGGAGGTGGTGCCTGCCTCGAAGCTGAAGGATGAACCGCCTTTTTAGGAGGCATCAGTGAAGGATTTTAATCGGTGGTTAACACGATTGATTTTGACGATCAAGTCGTTCCCACAGACGGCGCCAAACTGTTAATGTCAGATTCTGTAACGAGATCCTCCGGCTTTGCTCCTTCACTCCATCAGGGATTTCGCCACCAGACCTGAAGCAAGACAGCAAATAAGGGTGGCTGGGGCTCAGCCGTTAGCCCTCCGATGCTTAAGTTAGGCCACAATAAGAAGAGAAGCCAAGCAAAACGGAACCAAGATTGAATGAAGTGTGCGTACCTTTCTCCTCATGGAGTCACTCCCTTATATAGATCTGAGGCTAGCCAATTTTGTTACATAAGATATCGAAATCCCGATGATATCGCGTACGATACTGAAATCTCGCTGATTTCGGAGGACAAGATCCTTATCCTCAAAGGTAGTATCTATCCTAATAACTCCTTCCGGCAATCACGTTTCTTGATAGCAATCTGAGATTCGGAACCACCAGAGAAGATAAGCCCAAAGACCAACCTATACAGGCTGTTGATCGACATGGTAATAGCGCTGATTGCTCATAGTTGGAGTCATAGCTACCGAAAAGGAAGGAGACGCCGAAAGGAAGAAGACCATCCGAACCAAAAGACTCAGGACTACTCTGATTTCGGGAGCTGCTCGTGTCAGGGGTGCTCGCTTCCGTGAACTGCGACCCCTCCTGACGAGCCCGAGCAGAGCTGCTCGCACCCTATAGATGCGACCTCTTCTGAAGAGCACGAGCCGAACTGCTCGCATCAGGGATGCGCGACCCCTTCTGAGGAGCACGAGCCGAGCTGCTCGCATCAGGGATGCGCGACCCCTTCTGAGGAGCACGAGCCGAGCTGCTCGCATCCAGGAGACGCGATCCCTTTTCGCGAGTACGACCTGGACTCCTCGCATTCATATGGTCACGACCCTTCACTTCTTGTCAGATTGTATTAGCCTACAACAACCGACCCTCAACGCGTCCAATAAATCAGGCATTTTCAGGAATTTCAGGACGCACCGACAGCCATCGCGTCCTAAAAATCAGCTTCCGAACTAAGTCATTTTGAGATGCGCCGAGTGATTTTATCGACGCGCCAACCCATTTTCTCGACACGCTACACGTGTCGGCCTCCTATTGGCCGACTTCACCTATAAATACCCCCTCCCACCGCCTCATTTGCAAGATTCAGAGAGCGAGAGAGCCGATCCCCTTCGCCGGAAAACCTTTTTCCGATCACCGGAACCCCTCGTCGGAAATCGCATCTCCGACCATTAACAGGTCCAGAGATGAAATAACTTCAAAATTGCATGAGTATAACAGCGCATCACAAAATTCAATCATCTAAAAACAAGTCATCTTTTTTTGACGCGCTGGCCCCAGCGCATCACAAAAATGATCCAGCTCATCAGGAAAAGCTCTCGGCGGATCAATTAAATCAACATCTTAAAACTCATCATTTTCGGACGCACTGGCCCTAGCGCATCGCAAAATAGGCCAGTGGATCAAAATAATCAAAATGCCAAAACAAAGTTATTTTCGGACGTACTGGCCCCAGTGCGTCAGAAAAATAGCCCAGCGCATCATGAAAATAGACCATTTTTAACAATCATTTTTGGACGCGCTGGCCCCAGCGCATCAGTAAAATCAGGCCAGCGGATCGCAAAAATCAGCACTTTAAATGTTCATTTCAGCACCTTTAAACTTTCATATTATGATGTTTTCGAGCCCCGTTTGGGCCTATTTTGGGTATTTCGAGCGTTCCTGACGTAACGGAGCAGTCAAATGACTCATCCGAGCCACCCAATGAGCAGGACACAAGTCTTCGAAGTTCGATTCGATTCGGCGAGCTGAATGGAGCAATTCTCCCGAAAAGAGGCCGCCAGTGCCCAGGATCTTACTGACGTATTATCATTACATGTACTATCACAATATGACCCGGATTCAGGCCTGGACTAAGCAAAGGGGACTATGGTTAACATGATAAACCATGCCAGGAGAGTTCTAAACTATCACACATAATTTGTTAAAGACTGACACTTCAAGAACCGTCAATGCCCTACCCATCCAAACGGCATCCACTGGTTGAGCTGCGCAGGTACACAAAACTGTAGAATGGACTTCCCGAGGTCACCTGTCCCTATATTGACAGGCGCAGGCCCAGAGTCGTCCATCTCAGCCATAAACCCTGACAGTCTCAGCTCGGATCTCTGGTCAAAACATAGGACATAGACATCCGACTCGTACAAAGATGGGTCAGTCCATAACAGAACACAATAAATACAGGTCTCCATGACCATACAAATACAGGTCTCCGTGACCATACAAATACAGGTCTCCGCGACCATACAAATACAGGTCTCTACGATCACACAAACACAGGTCTCTACAACCACACGAACATAGGTCTTCACGACCACGAACTCTAAGACCATAGTCCCCGCTGACTAGTCTTCTGCCTTTTAATCAAGGGTCATCGATCATTCGATGTAATTAAGGGCTCGTGCCAGATCACGGCCTGGAATGTACAAGATCTCAGGATCTCTGGAATAAAATTCGCCTTGCGATATCTCTTCTCTTGTGTACTTTTGTGAGTGCTTGTGATTGCCTATAAATGTTTCTATTATTTAGAACCCCAAAGCAACAAAACACCATATCTCAGAGGATGTCGTTATGATCCATTCTCTAGTTCTAACAAACTGGCGACTCTGCTGGGGATCGAACCCAGAATCTCTGGTTATATCTGAATATAGAAACACTCTAGGATCAACTACTTGCAAACACGAATCTACGCAAAGGAAAGCTACCGCGAGGCATAATGTTTCGGCGCCCTTCAGGCGCCAAACTGGCGACTCTCAACGGGAACGTTCTTCCCTTCATCTCTAAGGCAATAGACATTTAAAAGGTTTTCGAACCCACAAACTTCCACAACTACACGTATTTTGTCTCCTTCTTGCTTATTTTGTCAAGTTTATGCACTGCGATCGATGGGCTCATACTCCCGACCGCACTTGTGAACTGTTCTAACGATTTTTATGACATAGCAAAATTAGCAAGATACTAGGACAGACAGAAGAAATGGCATGCTTAATGAACAGTTTGTGCACCTTCCTTGCCACCGGAGGCTTCAGCTTCCCTCGCTTCATCCCAACCATGACAACTGCTTCTAATTCAGGATGGCAGTTGGTCGAAACGCACCGACAGAAGAAAGAGCAGAAGAAAGCAGCCAGCTTAACAGCATATAAGAAGGTGAATGTTGCAAGACATCGCCCTGCGACCAAGAGACAATGGCAGCCAAAACAAGGGCAGAAGATCCCCATCAGCAGTCAGGTCGCATCAACCAGGTCCCCAATGCCTGCGATGACGGTCGAACAGTTTCCACCATTGCTCAAGACCACCTGTGTCACGCGTAAATCAACCGAAATCGCACTTGTGAAGAGCCCCAAGCCCGTGACAGTTCTCGACCCAAGACAGGGGTAGTTTCAGAAGGCCCGACCAGTGCTGATTGCAATGGTTCAAGTAGCAGAGACAGAAGAGGGATCGTATGACGTGGAAGAATTGCCTACAGTCCAAGATCAGATCGACAGATTAGTTCAGGCCAATCGGGAAACGAATGAACGAATGAGGATAATTCATGAAGCATTGACCACTTTGATAGCTCAGAGTGCTACTAGAAGTCTCGTACCACCTACGCGCCCATTAGCCGAAGAATCTCAAGGGGCAGCAGAAGGGCCAGCTAGTGCCGAACCACTTACCCAGGCCAGGAGAGTTCCAGCGGAACGAATAACAGTCCCGACTGCGCAAATGACGAGAGAGGAGCTGTCGCAAACGATTACAAGTCTCATGCGACAAGAAAAGGAGAAGGAAAGAGGAACCGGGTATAAATATCAGGTCCCATACCCGCTGAAGATAGAAGAAATACCATTTTCGGTCAACTTCAGATGTTCGAATTTCAAAAAATTTGACGGTAGGGGGTCGCCAAAGGACCATATCACTCACTTCCTCACGGCGTTGGGAAATTGGTCGACCGTCCCACAGTACTGTATGCGGTTATTTGGGTCAACGCTGACAGGGAAAGATTTTCAATGGTACATGTCGCTACCAGCCGGATCAGTGAGGTCGTGGGAGCAGATGCGAGACAGTTTTATCTCAAAATTCTTCTCTATAGAAAGAGAGACATCAGTGACCGATCTGGCCTTGATCAGACAAAGACAGGGCGAACCCGTGGAGAGGTTCATGGACCGATGGGGGACGATAGCCGCTCAATGCCAAGAGTTACCCAGTGAGAAAGAACAGATAAAGATGTGTATGCGAGCCCTAGACCCAATGATATCATACGGGTTATCGAGGAATAGTTTCCACTCTTTCCGAGAACTGGCCACCAAAGCACACCTGGTAGAAGAAGCCGCAGCACGAGTGAACCTCAGGCCCGAAAGGTAAAAAAGAGAAGGGGTGAGGATTGCGGAAACACACAATATAAACAAAGGCAAACGTATAATAGATCGGAAGCGGTCCGCCGTGGATTCAAAGATAGACATGAAAGCAACACCTACCCAAGACAGAGGCAAGATGCCTTACATTTATCAAAGAATAACAATAGCCGAGAGAGAAAGGGCCAACGGACCGTACACCTTCAACATGGCCAATCTGATCCCCATCATGGAACAATTAGTGGAAGAAAATGTAATCCGCTTACCAGAACCGATTCGGCCCCACGAAGTTGGGAAGGTAAATGATCCCCGGTATTGTAAATACCATCGGTGTCTGAGCCACAAGACAGAAGACTGTTTTAGTCTAAAGGGAAGAATACAGGGGTTGATCAACCAAGGGGTGATCAATATGAAGTCACCAGAAACGACAACGAAGGAAGCATCGGGGGTAGTTTCAGCCTTCCCCTCAGACGAAAGCATCCAATTGCACGTCCCATTCCCTGAACCTGAAGAACCCTGGACTTTGGTTAGCAGCCGGAAGAGGCTCGAGAATCGAAAAAGACTCCTCAACCGCAAGAAGAAAGGGACGAGAAAGAAGGATAGCCGAGAGAGGAGCCGACTTATAAAGGCTCAGGTGCATTGTGCGATGGTATCATTCACAGAACAGCCATCAACGGGAGAGACATTGCGGGCAGGTAAAGAAGAAGTCAATGCTTGTCATCCTCCGATCCGGAAGGCAAATGCCGGAACGCGTTCGGCCAGAACTAGTTGACCCGATGCAAGAAGATGGAAACCCGAATATACCCTCAACGAGGCCCCAGGGGCAGAAGTTGAAAGAGAAAGTTGTTGAGGCCATGTCCAGTCGGTCGGAGCCAAGGCAAGGGGCAGCACCAGTAGCATGTGATGTCGTGTCACACCTGCGAAAGGTCCCGGCTCGCTTGAGCATATATGATGCCTTGTGCCTCTCAAAGGTATATAGGGAGATGTTGATCAACACGCTGCTAGACAGTGAAGTCAGAGAAGTGATGATGACAGAAATCGAAACAGAAATGAATGATCTAGATAAGTTTTGGGAAGGAAACGCACCGATTCAGCAAGCAATGCAGATAGATCACCTCTCTGTAATCACATTCTCTGAAGAAGACCATACGATTGAAGCCACAGACCACAACCATCCGTTGATGGTCACAGGAACGATTAGAGATACGAAAATTAAGCGATACATGCTTGACGATGGGTCCGTGGTGAACATCATGTCGTTGAAGACACTACAGAAGTTGGGTTACAGACCATCAGCCCTGCGTCCCAGCACCATGGTTATTCAAGGGTTCAATCAAGACAGCCAGCGCACTGTAGGGTCGATCACCGTGATGCTAGAAATTGAAGAGCTGAAGACGAAAGTAACATGCCAAGTAATCGACGCAGTAACAACGTATAATCTTCTGCTAAGGAGGCCGTGGCTCCATCAGAATCGCGTCATTCCCTCAACCTATCATCAGTGCTTTAAATACAACAAAGAGGGAGTTCAGTATAGAGTGGCAGCAGACCCAAAGCTGTATACAATTGCAGAATCATTCTTGGCCGATGCCCGGTATTATGACCTAGTCAACGAAAGAGAGGTCAAGGAGAAGCCCGATGTAATGCAGAAAGGGGAAGGGGCAAAACCTAGAGTCAACAAGTTTGAACAGAGAGGCAAACCTCAGTTCATTACTCAGAAAGAAACCGTAAGTCAGCCAGGGCAGTCCGTCCTAGAGATGATATTGAATCAGCACATGAGTGTGCTCAAATCTAGCTTCAACATGCCAGTACCGAAAATAGGAAGAGTTAAGCCTTTCCCAAGAGCTCCTAGCCAGTTTGTGGTACCGCCAAGTGCCAATACGAAGAAAGAAATCAAATTCTATTCAGTGTCGAGTGAATCTGTGCAGTCTAAGGACGAGGCCGAGAAATCACCTCGCTTACCCCAACCGATAGAAGAGGGAAGATACAGCGAAGCTAGCCGTAACATCATGAAAAATATGGGCTTCTGTTACTCGGAATCGGCCTCGAATGGTAGAATGTTAGCACCGTTCGAAGAAAACACCGAAGCTTACCAAGGAAGAGAAGGGTTAGGGGCAAAGATGAAGATTAGACATGTCAACATGGTGACAATCAGTCCCACAGAAGAGGTACAGCTACAAGAAGCAGCCGACGTCATCTAACCTAGTGCCGCGCCTGCACAGATACAAGACGGGGGACAGCCCACGATAGATGAGCTTGAAGAAATAAATCTGGGAACCCCAGAGGACCCTCGAAATACGTATCTGAGCAAGAATGTCCTAGAGGAAGAGAGGGGGAAATATATTCAGCTGTTGAAAGAAAATAAAGATATATTCGCTTGGACATACTCAGAAATGTCAGGGCTCAGTCCAACAATTGCGATGCACAAGTTGGGCATCCTGAAAGGGAAGAAGGCGGTCAAACAACCCCAACGACGATTCCATCCAGACATAGTGCCCAAAATTGAAGAAGAGGTCGAAAAGTTAATCCAAGCTGGATTCATCAAAGAAGTCAAATACCCACGATGGATTTCAAACATTGTGCCGGTCAAGAAAAAGAGCGGTCAAATCCGAATCTGCGTAGACTTTTGGAACCTCAATGAAGCATGCCCTAAGGATGATTTCCCACTGCCTATCCCAGAACTACTGATCGACAAGCACAACAAGGTATGCAGTGATGTCCTTTATGGACGGTTACTCGGGGTATAATCAGATTCGTATGGCCCTAGAGGATGAAGAATCGACAGCATTTTGTACAACGTTGGGCATATACTGTTACCGCGTGATGCCGTTTGGGTTGAAAAATGCAGGGGCAACATATTAGCGTGCGATGCAAGTAATCTTCCAGGTAATGATGCATAAGTATGTCGAATGTTATGTAGACAATCTGGTAGTAAGGTCGGCCGAGCATGAACAACATAGAGAGCATCTATGGCAAGTGTTCCAAAGACTGAGAAAGAAAAGCCTCCGTATGAATCCGTTGAAGCGCGCATTCGGGGTTTCCTCTGGCAAGTTTTTATGATTTGTTATCAGACACCGAGGCATAGAAATCGACCCAACGAAGATTAAGGCGATCAGGGAAATGCCACCTCCGAAGAATCTCAAAGAGCTGAAAAGCTTCCAAGGTCGGGTCGCGTACCTAAGAAGGTTCATCTCGAACTTATCTGGTCGTTGTCAACCATTTTCGCGCCTCAACAAGAAAGGGGTACAGTTTGAGTGGGATGATGCTTGCCAGAAAGCGTTCGACTCTCTGAAAGACTTACTCGAAAAATCTCCAATTCTTACAGGCACCGATCAAAGGGGAGCCGCTAATCCTCTACATTGTCGTAGGCGAAAATTCACTGGGAGCCCTCTTAGCCCAGAAGAAAGAAGAAGAAAAGGAAAGTGTACTCTATTACCTGAGCCGCACGCTACTGGGAGCTGAGTTTAACTACTCAGCGATTGAAAAGATTTGTCTCGCATTGATCTTTGCCGTAAAAAAACTCAGACATTACTGTCTCTCTCACCAGATAACATTGATATCTAAAGCGGATCCCCTCAAGTTTCTCATGAACAGACCCATGTTGTCTGGACGGTTGGCCAAGTGGGCCCTTCTCTTGTCAGAGTTCGACTTGACGTACATGTCGGCTCAGGCCGTCAAAGGGCAAGCGATTGCAGATTTCCTTGCCGCACATCCAGTACCGAGCGGTGAAGAAATAGAATATGACCTCCCAGACAATCAGGTTATGGCGACTAATGAAGCACGCCATTGGGAGATGTATTTCGACGGCGCAGCCAGAGCGATAGGGTCAAGGGCAGGAGTTATATTCGTCAGTCCGCAAGGAGACTTGTTACCTTATTCATTCACGTTAGTCCCGGCATGCACCAACAACGAAGCAGAGTACCAGGCCCTTATCATTGGGTTACAGTTGGCCCTGGAAATGTAGATCAAGGAAATACGTATCTATGGTGACTCTAGGCTTGTCATCGGACAACTGACGACAGAGTAAGAAGTCCGCAAACCCTGAGTTATCGCCCTATTGCCACCAAGCGCAGTCCATGTTCGATCAGTTTTGGAATAGCAGTATCTCGCATATATCGAGGCAGGAGAATGTACAAGCAGATGCACTCACCAGTTTAGCCGCTGCTTTGGCTAACCCTATAGGCAGCCCGCTTCAGGTAACAATTGAAGAAAGAAGAATCCTGCCGACAACTGCGTTGCGCAGTGGAGAATTGAGTGCCAATCCCATTTGCTGCTTCGAGATCACAGAGGAAGATGATTGGAGAAAATCATTCATTGATTATCTGAAGTACGGATTTCTGCCGGAAGATCCCAAAATGCGCATACAAATCAGAAGACGCGCCAACTCATTCGTACTTCAGAATGACGTACCTTACAAACGGTCCTACGAGGGAGTACTGCTGTGGTGTCTAAGCCAAGATGAAGCGCGCGATACATTGAAAGAAGCTCATGGAGGAGAATGCGATGCTCACCAGGGAGGGAAGAACTTACATCATTATGTGTGACACATGGGTTACTACTGGCCTGCTATGACGAAGGACGCAGTAGAATACGTAAAGAAGTGTCACCAGTGTCAAATCCATGTCGATATCATACATTCGCCACCGGAAGAATTTCATCAGTCGGTAATGTCCTGGCCTTTTACAGCCTGGGGCATTATTCGCTTCCCCAAGTGTAGGGTTGCAATGTAGTAATAAACTCGGTAAGACCGAGGTCGATCCACAGGGACTATGTAGGATCTCAAAAACTCATCCACAAGTGTCTAATTAAGTCTACTAATCAAATTGTTGTATGAAGTTGATGTGAGTAACGAAAGCTGAATTAAATCGAAAGTAATTAATTATAAGAAGGCACTAGAGGTTCAGATGATCCACTTGTAGCAATCCTTAATGTTCAATCCACTGTGGTTTCTTATTCTCTCAACTAGAATCGACATTCCTGTCTATTTAGTCGGATGATAGAGCTGTTAAACCAAACATTCTGTAATATGTAAGTTATATGCATAAGATTCACTCAATGTAGGCCGAGCTGAGCATGCTCAATTGCATAGGTCATTCCCCTTTCCTATAAGTCCAGTTCTCAATCATAACCATCCTCAAGTCCTCTCACAAGACAAGGCTAGATCAGGATTTGAACTGGATTCAAATCATATGCACAGTCATTAAATATTCCAGAAAATCAACAAAAATAGAACTTTGGCATGAAGTCCCTTTATGAAGAGCTTAGTACTAGAGCGCACTCCGATTCCTTAGATCATACAGGTCTAGACCGTTGCAAACGAATTAAGAAGCTAAGTAATTCATCCAAACATCCATGAGTCATCACAAGACTAAGAAAAATTACTTAAAAACTTGTATAAACTTCAAACCTTAGTTCATAATCATGAATTCCAAACTGAAAACCACTTAACTACGAATTAAAAGATCTTGGATCCACTACAAGCTTCACCTCTTAGCCCTAGCTAAGAGGTTTAGCTGCTCATGATCCAAGGAAACATGATCAACTACAAAAAGCATGAAAACAGCAAAGCAAACCAAAAGGAGTTGTGAAACTCCAATCTCCACTTCCACAGTCTCCAACCTCGCTTGAACCCTTCTAGGATACCTTAGGAACAATCCCTAGGTGTCTATTTATAGTCTGGAGGCTCCCCAACTTCAGAAGAATCGAGAAAGTGCGTAACACTTACGCAGCGCAGAGAAAATCGGGATAAAATTAGCAACTTCTAAGTCAGTGCGCATGGCCGACCGGTCATGACCGGTCGGCCCTTGTTTATCCTTAGTCCAGCAGCCATATCCGACCGGTCTTGACCGGTCGGATGTCTTTATTAACGTTCCAGCAAGTGTGGCCGACTGGTCAAGACCGGTCGGGCCTATTCAACATTGGTCCAGCAAGCATGTCCGACCGGTCATGACCGGTCGGACGCCTTCAGCAACTCTCCAGCAACAATGACCGACCGGTCATGACCGGTCGGTCCTCTTCAGTAATATCCAAACCTGCATGGCTGACCGGTCACGACCGGTCAGCCTCTTTTCTTTTTGTTTTCTTTCTTTCTTTCTTCTGCTTTCTTTTCTTCTTTACTTCTTTCTTTCTTTTCTTCTTTGGTCCTCAAATGTTCTTCATTAGAATGATCCTAAATGAACCCTTTTTGTCTTCAATTGAGTGGAGCTCCCTCTCATTCCTGTAGTCACAAAACATGCATTGGATTAGCCTATAAACCATACAAACCTTGCACAATGAGTGATGAATTGGGGGTAGAATATGCACAATTAAGAGCTCAACAGGCATGGACGTGATTGGGCCAATTAGTCCACCATCCTCCCAGGGGCATCAGTACATCCTCGCAGCGACCGATTATTTCTCCAAATGGGCTGAGGCAGTCGCCCTGAGAAATGTGAAAGCCAGACATGTCGAAGGTTTCATTCGTCACACTATATTATACCGACATGGTATCCCTGAGAGGATCACCACGGACAACGGGACACCCTTCAAGAACGCTACTATTGATAAGCTGTATGCAAAATTCAAGATCAAGCATTGTTATTCATCGCCTATTATCCTCCTGCGAATGGACTGGCCGAAGCATTCAACAAGACTATCGTGAAGATTTTGAAAAAGACAGTGGCAGAAAATAAGAAGGACTGGGACAGACGATTACCCGAAGCATTATGAGCATACCGAACTACGCACCGCACAGCCACCCGGGCTACACCCTACTCACTGGTGTACGGTACGGAAGCTGTGATCCCGATGGAAATACAAGTTGAGTCACTACGGGTCGCTCTCCGACACTCCCTGACAACCGAGCATAATGCCAAGATCCGAATGGCCGAACTCGATGATTTAGATGAAAAGAGGCTCGCCGCCCAACAAAGGCTCGAAATGTATCAAAACAAATTTCAGCCGCGTACAATAAGCGTGTCAGGGGCAGATCATTCAAGAAAGGTGATCTCGTACTAATGATGAAGCGTTCGGCACCGACCCAAGGACTAAAAAGTAAATTCGACCCGAAATGGGATCCCGGTCTGCATCATCGACGAAGTATATTCCAACGGAGCCTATCGAGTAATAGATTGCAAAGGGCAGGGCATCAGATCGCTAGTGACTGGCCGATTTTTGAAAAGATATTACACCTGACATAGACTTATCATCGCAAGTTGTAAATACCCCAGTAGAGGGAAAGTGTAATAAAGTAGATACCAAAAGAAAGGATACCATACAATGACTAAACAAAAATGCTAATCATCTACTTTATGCTTGCATAGGTATTGAAAAGGTCGTTAAGGCTCAAGACACGTCAAGCAGGACACCATGCCTTTTCGAGACTATTGAAAATCGGGATAAGCCCTAAGCGAAGGCTCGGTTACATCTTCGTTCACATGTGTAGGTTTGAGTCCTAACAGGGGGACGCTACTTTCCAAATAGCACAATCTATTTGCATTCAAACTCAAATGAAACGACAAGCAGGCTAAGAGCACAATATAAGCCCAAAGCTACAATAATATACATATTTTTACAACATCCATTACAACGTGTTTCAAAATTACAAAAGAATCATCATTACATCCTAACCGTCTAAAGTTCTCAAACATTGTTCTAATAGGTTAACTGCAGATTCTTCAATCGCCTTCTGTCTTGCCTCAGCCTCGGCCAAGACTTGGGCAGGGTCAGGAGTATCTTTGAGAGACCGCTTCAGCTCCGTAACTTGTGCCCTCACGGCATTACACTTCGCCTCGCGCTAGTCGATGAAGGACTACAGACGTGCCTTCTGACCACCGAATTTTGAAAGTTTGAGATGGACGATAGAATGTTCAGCTCGTAATCGGGCCATCTCATTTTCAATCTCCGCGAGACGTCCGGTGGCCCCTTGGTATTCAGCGTCTACAGCCTGCCAATCCCTCCGTACTGCGGCCACGTCCGCCTCGTGTAACTCAAGTTCCGGAAGGAGGGACCGCAAGTGGCCGCGTCTTTCTTCGACAGAAGGGTCAACCTTGAGGTGCCTCGCCTCGTTCACTTGAGCCATCCCATCTTTGAATTGGAACACGTGGCTGACTATCGAAGAGATGTCAATCCCGAGCCACGTGGCGTTAAGCTCCAATGCCTGCAGTGCCTCGTCCAAGATAGACCATTCATCTCCATTCTTCAATGAATCAGCGATGTCAGACAGGAGGCTCTTCAACAGATTCGCCTTGGTCCTTGACAAGCCTCGGAGAGATGAAAGGAATGCCTCAGGCAAGACTACAGGAACCGGGATGCTGGCAGGAGTAGTGGCTGGCAAAAGAAATGGTAAACATTAGCACACTGAAGAAAGAAAAGAAGTAAACAAGGTAATAAGGCGAGTAGTATACCCACGGGAGCTTCATCGACCGGTGCACTGGTGGAAGCAACGAGCACTGATAATGCTGGGAAACGTTCAGTCACAGTCTCCGTTGCTGGCTCGGGCAGTTTAGGAGATGAAGGCGCGATTGTCTCAAGGGCAGTGGTGGCCGGAATCGATTCGACAACAGGAGTTACTTCCGCGACAGGCTCTGTTGCACTGACAACGTCCGAGGGCATGGTTTCTTGGGCAGGAAGCGCTACCTCTTCCGTAATAATAGCAGGGCCTGCCTCAGGAGTAGGGTTAGGGTTTACTGCAGCTACAGCACTGACAGGGTCGGCAAGAGGGGGATCTTCAGCTTGAGGCTCACCGTCAATGTCCATAGGGATGGGTCCTGTGTCTGCTTCGGGAACAGATTTCTCGTATATTGGCTCGTTACCTTCACCTTCTTCCGTAGGACGATCTCCGCTGAGGCCTGCCTGCGAACTCATCTCCCCTTCCTCCCTTGGTCCACTCGCGTCGTCAGTCGGGACACTGCCGGCAGCCTGGGACAGTCGGCTCCGTGCCTTCTCAGCCCTGTACAGCTTCAACAGGTCCTTTATTTTCTTTCCTCCATCAGTAACGGGGACGCGGTGAGCGGTCTTTACTCGAGGCCCAGAACGCTCAGGAGACGGTTCAGAATCACTATCCCCGGGAACAGAACGTCTGGATAGACTCGTCCGACTCGCTGGACTCTGACCGCGACCCCCCTGACCACCGGTTGATGGGGTACCTACTGCCGCAGCATCACCCTCTCCCCCACCCTCGCCATCACCCTCTCCACCCTCTCTGATGATCTCCTCGCCACCATCACCCCCTCCATCATTGCCATCATCATCATTATCATCCCCTCCATCGTCATCACCGGCATCCTCCTCTCCACCGGCATCCCCCGCCACGTCGGCCTCATCATCATCATCATCACCAATATCGTAACGCTCTCTCTGTCCCTCTGTCATGGGACCAACGAGTGGGGAATCCGGATTCCCTTGCAGTGTGATCCTCTGGCCATAAGCGACCCACCCTTCAAGCGTGTGCTCGGGTTTCTCATGATCTGTTATAACATTCAGAGAGGTCATAAGATTCTGCACGCCCGGAGTAGCCAATTGATGAAGCGGCTCTTCCACATAGCCCAAGCCGTCAACAGGAGCGGGATTGACAATCGGAGGAGAAACAAAAACAGGGTCGGCTACGTGTCGATTGTTCCGGATTAGGGAATATTGGTGTGCCCACCACCTCATCCACCCGTACGTGGCACCCGGAGTATACTCTGTACCCGAGACAATGAAGGAACAGCCCGACCCGGTTAGCAAGAGTTGACGCCATATCCACTTCCAGTGAATCGGTCCTGTGCCATAGGCTCGCTGCTCTCGCGTCACCGGTTCAAGAGTTTCTGGTACCCCCTGGTCGTAACCAAATTGGCAAGCGAATCGGTTCGGGTAATACGGCTCTCTTCAAAACTCAGCCCCCTCCCTCAAAGGCAACGAACTCAGGCGAATGGACACTAAGAACGAGCGCTGATAAGAACTAAGACTCTCATCATCATCGAGCAAGTCTGGATCCTCACTGTTGGTCCCGGAGAAAAGGAAGAAGTCGACGTCATCATGATGAGCTATCTTTGCCTCGATAGTCGTCAAGTTTCCGCTGATCATCTTCCGCTTCTGAAAGGCATGCAGCGGAACCGACCCCCTCCGGATGAAGTCCTTGAGTTCTATGCCATAGACCCATGAGAAGTAAACCCCGAGCCATCCCGAAAAGAAATGCCACCCGCAATAAGAAGAATTTAGTCCAAAGGAAGCCGAGCCCTTGTTGCTGATGACACCGCCAAAGGCCCGATATATAGAGCACAATACCACCGGGGCCAATGCATAGTGATGGCCGTTAGCCAGACTCCCTGCTACAGCGAAGCAGGAGACTCTCACACTATCTGCCTGCTTAGAGATCGGAAGGGCCACACAGCATAACTAGTAGGCTAAGAACCCAGCGAGTTCGCAAATGGGAGATAGCTTGTTTGGCTGCGGGACCTTTTTCTTCATCTTGGCCTCCAAAATCAATTTATCCCTGCGGCCTTCATCATACGATCCATAATCCTAGGCTGAAAAGAGAAAGGGAAACATCAATAAAAGAGAGAAGACAAAATGAAATAAAAGCACGGGATTCAAGTGAAGAAACTCACTTCAGACCATAACTGAAGTAAATCAGCCAGTCCTCAAAAGGCACTTTGTCTCTGGAGCCCAGGAATTGAGGCAACTCCGCAAACAATTCATAGCAGACTTCAGAGTAGAAACCTTCATCGACGCCCTTTTTCTTCTTAGATAGCTCCTCGTCGCTGGGCGTCCATTCATCGTAAATTCTGCCACGGATGGGGAGGCCGGCTATTCGATACAAGTCCCAGAGCGATATGCTCATTTCCCATTACGGCAGGTGGAAGGAGTTTGTAATAGAGCTCCAGTGATTCAGGAACCCCTTGTAGATGCACGGTTCTCGATAAAAGTAGCTCGACGTCGCCTGAATGGCCCGCAGGAGACCCACTTGCTTCAAAGTCTCTTCATGCTGCTCGACTATTCGGCTGGCCCAAGCTTCATAGCCAAGGTGAGGACTCAGATGTCCTCGGGTCCTGAACCCCCCGGTCGGCCAAATTTTCATGTCGGACAGAGGGCGAAACCTTTGGCGTAAGGTCTCGTAGTAGTGTGTTGGAAAGGGTAGGTGGGGGTCGTGGTTTGGCTCCAAAAATATCATGTCTTTCTCCCCAAGGACAGACTGCAGTGTACTGTTCTTGGATACGGCACAGTTGACGAATGTGTCTGGAATGGACGTCCAGGAGTCGACGTTGTAAAATGAGTTTGTGCGACACACATCAGATGGCTCGATGCTCGGTAGAGAGCGATATCTCTGAAAGCTCTTGGGAAATCGGATGATTTGATTTGTGTAGGGGTTATGGATCACAAGAGATGACACCGCCAGCTTCGCGGAGGACCAGACAACCCTCATTCTATAAGACTTCGACTTGGCTTGATTCTCCATGTAGACCTGCTTGGCGCTTTTTCCAGTCGTCTTCGGGCGACCTCGTTTGGTAAACTGAGTAGGCACAGCTGGGCTCGCTTCACCCTCTTCGGACCCAACAACCTCGTCGGTCCGAAAACCTTGCAAAGGAGCGTACCACGCATCCCACTCTTCTTAAGTGCCCTCATCAGGAGGGGTCGGTAGGGCCTTGTCGCAGAAGATCTTCCGCTGCACATTCTTCGGAAGAGTCAAAATGCGTTCATAAAAGTTGAACGTCTCCGGAGGAAGGAACCATTGCGGATTCTCAGCCGACGGCCTGGAAACCTGCTTAATGGCGGCGCGCTTGCGCTTTGACAGAGTCTGGGGTGGACCCGAAGGACCGGCTTGTGAAGGATTGCTAGCCATTATAATCTGCAACGGCATGAAGAAGGCTTAAGTACAGGGCAAAGGGAAAATGTTCGCATAAAATCGATCGAACATTCACAGAATCCAAAGGGATATAAAGCAGCAGGTGAACAAAGTACAAGCGCCAATCCAGGCCTTGGCAGAACGCATTCAAAACCAATGAAAAAGAAATAAAGCGACAACATTCACAACCACAACACCGTCATCACAAACACAAGCGAGGAAAGACAGAAGTAAAGCAGAAAGATATGATTAGCATTCATCAACCATGAGGACAATTCTAAATGTCTAAATTGTTATGTCAACCGTTTAAATGATTAGAAATTAACAATCAATGTAAAATGACTCAAAATTGCGGGGACCCCTCCCCAAAGCCAAAAAGCGAGGATCTCAATCCTGCACCAGCGGAAGAACCCGAGCTCTCAACTCGTCGAGCTTCACCTGGACCTAGGCTTCCTTGAAGATCAAGTCCATTAGGATGGAAATGCATTGTTGCACGAAATCAAAGTTTAGGTGCTCGGCATTGGCGTAATTCCTTATGATGGAGACGTCGATTGCCAGATTGTCATGCTCCCGTAGAGCCTCCCTGACCATCCTCCAGATGCCAGCTCGGCGATCCGGATACTCGGCTCCGCCAATGGGACAAGCTAAGCTAGAAATCGTCTGCTCTCCCTCTTTTCCTCCTTCAGGGAGTTAAGCCGTTTCGACAGGGATAAGAAAGAAGCGGCCAGAGAAGGCTCCGGCGCCTCGAGGATAGCCAATTCTTTCAAGAAGGAAGAATCGCCGATGAAGCTAGAAATGGCCTCCTTATGCTCGTCAGAAATGGAGGCCATCAGCGAGACATTCTGGATAGCTTGAAGAATAGGGCGGGAGTCCGCGCCCAGTTGGGTCAAGGCTTTGGCCACCTCGTCACGCCGACCAGCGAGAGATGACCAAGTCTCAGGGTGGTCCAGAGCGCCCAGAAGCCGCCTCATACAGTCTCAGGCCGCGTGTAGAGAAGCACGAGTTATGGCCATCGTCTGCTAAAAACAAGACGGATGAACCAATGAGGCAATCCGACAAAAGAAAAGAAGGAAAAAGCACGTGAAGCTACTCGCGTAAAGTCAGAAAGGCTAAGAAAAGACATGCAAAGGTATGCTCGAAACATCACTTAAATTAGCCACTAGAATTGCCCATTAAGCTAATGTGATCTGGAAATTCTTAAGTGCGTGAGACCCTACGCCTCCCTAGGACAACTGGCACGCATACGCAAATATGAAGCGGAGGTATAGGGGCTCACACCCTTTAAAGACACGGCAAATCGCCAGGATAAAGTTCGCAAAAAATCCCAAATTCCACCAAGTCTTATGGGCTAGGTGCGTGAGGCTTCACACACCCTAATGATGTTCAGAGGCTGTCAGTTTGAATTTGAGGGTGCGTAAGGACCATGCACCCGAAATAACAGCCCCAAATATCATGAGCAATGATCAAATGAACCCGAATGTGAGCGCGTTAAGCCATGATAAGCGTACTTGATTAGGACACCAAAATTGGGCAATTTCTCAACCTCAGAAATCAGTACGCGTCGGCCTTGACACGTTCAACAATTGGGCCAACTTAATAAGTTTGAGAATGTACGTGCGAGATCCAGCATATGTAACAAATTCAGCGAATTTCACCAAGTCCCAAAATCGCACGCGCAGAGCCCAGTGTTGAGCTCTTAATTGTGCATATTTTAACCCCAATTCATCACTCATTATGCATGGTTTTCATAATTTAAAGACTAATCAAATACATATTTTGTGGTTGTAGAAATGAGAGTTACTTTGCCCAATTGATGACCAAAAGAGCTGATTTAGAAGCTTGGAAGCAGACCCAAGGAGGGCTGAAGGAAGAAGGAAGCAAAGAAAGAAGCAAAGAAAGAAGAAAATAGAAGAAAGAAAGGAAGAAAACAAGAAGAAAAAGAGACCGACCGGTCTTGACCGGTCGGCCATGCTTGCTGGAGTAATGCCAAAGAGGGCCTGACCGGTCGTGACCGGTCGGCCAGCCCTGTCTGACCGGTCGTGACCGGTTGGCCATGCAAGTTTCAGATTCCAGATTCTAAAACAGCAATGTATTCCCGCACCTGGTTTTTTCGACCAGTTTTCTGAGCCGATCTTGATGATATTTGGAAATCCAATACATCCATGTCGAAGAAGAACTCGACGCCGAACTAACCCAAGTGGTTTCGTGTCGATCAAAGTTACGGATTGATCGTGGTGACCAAAACAATACGAACTGTCCAGAAAGTTCTAGATTTCGCTGTTCCACTCTGGGCCGGTCCAGGTGGCCCATCATTGAGGATATGAAAAATCTACTTTGACCATCTTTTAGACCACATCCATATATAAATAACCACAAAAGTTTCAGATCAAAAGGGTGTGTGGTTTGATCGTACCGGTTGAAGAAAGATGGACCATCCAGAAAGCTCCAACTGCGCAGAGTTTATAAAAGCCCTAATTGTTCTAATTTTTGGACCACATTCTAAGATCTTTTTGGACAATCTAATCCATCTATCATGTAGAGGAGGAAGTTTTCTACTAATGTTCAAAATTTGAGATCAATCGGACCTCTGTACACTCCGGAGCGTTGAAAGCAAGATGACTGGTTCTGAAGGTACCCGAAGTGCGCGATTTTGAGAGGCGGTCGGTGATGTGATTGGTGGGCCCATTCAGAGGACAATCTTGGAAATCTAAATCATCAATGAGGAAGATCACATTACAAGGAAGCAACAAATCAATTTTGAAGGCAATCCGACCATTGGTTAAGCCGTACCAAGCGAAACAAATTCTGCTATGTTGCTGTACTATTGCTGCACTATAAAAGGGGGTGCTCTCTTCTATTCCAGGGCAACCAAGGACGTGGGGAGCAAGGAGTTCAAGTCATAGGAGGCTTCCTAGCCTCCTCCAGCTAGTTTTTCTTCCTTTTCTTAGTTCTAGTTTTTAATATGCTTTTTATTAGCTAATCTCTTAGCTAGAGCTAAGAGGTGAACCTTATAGTTTTCTTAGATTGTTTAATTCGTTTTATTGGTTTTTAGTTTGGAATTCATGATTATGAACTAAGGTTTGAAGTTTATACAAGTTTTTAAGTAATTTTTCTTAGTCTTGTGATGACTCACGGATGTTTGGATGAATTACTTAGCCTCTTAATTCGTTTGCAACGGTCTAGACCTGTATGATCTGAGGAATCGGAGTGCGCTCTAGTACAAAGCTCTTCGTGAAGGGACTTCCTACCAAAGTTCTATTTTTCTGTTTTTCTGGAATATGTATGGACTGTGTATGTGATTTGAATCCAGTTCAAGTCCTGATCTAGCCTTGTCTTGTGAGAGGACTTGAGGATGGTTATGATTGTGAACTGGACCTTTTGGAAAGGGGAATGACCTATGCAATTGAGCATGCTCAGCTCAGCCTTCATTGAGTGAATCCTATGCATAGAACTTACATATGACAGACTGTTTGGTTTAACAGCTCTATCATCCGACTAGATAGACAGGAATGTCGATTCTAGTTGAGAAAGTAAGAAACCATAGCGAATTATGCATCTAAGAAGAGCTATAAGTGGATCCTTGATGCTCTAGTTATCTTTTCATTATTAGATTTACTATTTTATGTTCAAAACCAATTTCACAAACCTCTTTGATTCTAGTTATTAGGATAGTTAGAATTGTTTACTTCCTTCCCTGTGGATCGACCTCGGTCTTACCGAGATTATTACTACATCGCAACCCTACACTTGGGGAAGCGAACAAGTTTTTGGCGCCGTTGCCGGGGAAGAGGTTAAACGGTTCTAATTGTTCTAGTAACTATAGAGTAGTCTTAGTTAGGTAGGATTTTCAGTTTTTATAGAAGAAGATTTTCTGATTTTTTTTTCTAGATTACTAACAATTTTTTGTTGGATTCTGTAGGACATTGTTGCTGACATATATCTCGCTCTATTGGGTAACATCTCTCCATCTCCCTTCTTTTTGTTCTTTTTTCTAGATTAGGGCAGTTCCAACTCTTTAAAATCTCATTATGGCTGATTGGAAGTGTGGTGCTTATGCATACCTTTTGGAAGATGAGATGACAGACCATGGAATCAAAACTCTTTATGATTGGAACCAATTTAAGCATAAGTATTATTCTGAGAGTAAATCAACCTCCACTACCCCCCAACGTAAGACGCTACGTGATTACTGGGTTGAAAATAACATGAGTATCCCACCAAGTTTAACAGGAGGTAGGAATAAGAAAAAGGACCGGGGGAGTAATGACCAACCGGTGAAGACATTGCATGATCACTAGTATGGTTATGCCTATCAACCATCTTATCAGTCTTCGTCATATAACACGTATGGTCTTCATTGAGAGAGTCCTCACACCTCTAGTCAAGTGGAGGATGAGCCAACCATGGATGCCAACAATTATCCTCAAGAGTTTCTTTCTCATGATCCTCAACTGACACGAACTCTTGAGGATACACTGCGAGAGTGTATGGAAATAATTGAGCAATGCATACAAAACCTCTCGCCATCTCAAAATATTGAACCCAACTTGGGAACACCGGATCAATCCCCAACAATGAGGAGGATGAGGCTATCCAAACCCAACCTTCTCTAGATTTAATGACTAAACTTCTAAGGGATGTAGATCTCAGTGATCCCACCATTACCATCGATTATGGTGAATCAACTATCTCTTTTAGCTATTCCTATTTGAATGATGAAGAGATTTCAAAGACGGTTGACGAACCCGAGGAATCTGCAAAATCTGAAAGTGATAGTTTGATTGCCTACAATGAGGGTTTGAAGGATGATTGTGAGTCCATGATTTCTTCTTCCAAAGGGCCGAATGTTTTTGAATCACCGAAAGATATTCTTGCTAGAGAGATGGCCGAAGTCGATATTTTTAAGTCCTTCCACCAACAACACATGCCGGATTCTATTGTGGAAGAACTCCCTTGGGTTAAAAATTCTGCTTCTTTGGATGATGGGGTGGCACAATCTAAAATTTCAAAAGATCAACCAATGCTAGATGATGTGCTTACCACTAAATCTGAAATTTTTTCTTTAGAAGACCTCCCCTCTATAGAGGAGGAACTCCTTACCCTTGAAACAGAATTTCCTCAATCACTTAGGGAGAACGAGGACTCTTCATTCGACTCTCTCGATTTCCTAAAGGAATGCATGACCCACCCCTATGATTTGGATGATGAGATGATTAAAGAGTTGGATAGTTTGTTAGACATGGTGTCGGTGCCTGAAGAACACCATTCCACTGATTTACACTCTTTACCATGGTTTGTGGAAGCACCATGCAAATCTGAATTTGTGGAGGAGACAATCCAAACTGAAAAATACTTAATGAATGTCTCTCCACCATCATGGGTTTTTCAACCCATTGAAAATTCTGATTGGGAGGACCCGTTTTTAATCAATTACAACCCAATTCAGAACTTGAGGAGATATCTTTTTGCTGCTCTTATCTCCTCCTTACATGCGTGTGGTGCATACTATGATTGGACTTTCATGAAGAAAAGCACGCATGTATACATTCGAGCAGGACTTTGGATGGTCCTCATGAGAAACCTATTGAAATTCATGAAGATCCTGCTCAAATTTGATCATGTAGTCGATCAGACTAATCAAAGGTAGGTAGGTAGGTTAGGATTTCTTTCTGCATTTAGGATTGAATAAGTCTCATTGAGACAATGGAAGATGCTAGAATTGATCAACTTGCTACCTCAGGTACTCTCGTTCTCACTCTCCTTTGTTTTGTGTCATTGCTCTCATGTCATGCATATTGCATATCTTATTACATTGAGGACAATATAAGATTTTGGTTGGGGATGAGATTCCTTAGATGAATCTACTAGCTTTTGTGACATTTCGAGCAATTATGTAGAAAATTTTCAATTTTTCTAAAATTCAAAACTCTTTTGGAAAACGTTGTTTCTATGCATTCAAGATGATACGAGTATAAGAAGAGGATATACGAAGTGAGTGATGTTGCAACCTTTGAATTTCTTTTAATATAATGGTTTTATATGTGAATTCCCCTATTTATGTGAGTGATAGAAAATTTGAACACTTTTACACCTAGTTCACATTACACGATTTTCATGGGTTGAAAGGATTATGTGATTTGTCGATTAACTATACTTTGATTTAAGGTGTTGAGAAACCAAGTCGGGGTACTTTGTCCATCCTTGTCCATGGGAAAATAACGAAAGATATGGATTTCTAAAAATCCTATCTAATTTAAAAAGAAAAAGGAAAAGGAAGGATGAAATTGGGAATGATGGAAAAATGGTGGAAAATTCCGATTAGGGCTACCTACTACCAACCGGGGGATGGTCTACCCGTAACCAAAGCCAGAAATGGGACGTATTGTGAAAGTCGTCGGAAGGACGGTAAGACAAATTCCTGTCATAGGCTTGTTGTTGCTCTGTACACCTTGAAATCCATAGTTTAGTTGATCTATGATGAAAATGAGCCCAGAAACTCATGAGATGAACTTTCACTATGCACACTAGGGTGAATTTGTTCAAGTTCTTCTATTTATCAATCAATCAGTGGGAATTTCATGTAAATACTTATTATGTTCTAAGAGTTTAAGGTTTCAACTTCTATCACCTAATTTCTCTGATTTTTATGCTTGTGTGTCTTGGAATGTATAGAAGAATAGTTTCTAGAGGAGAGTTGGATTTGGAAAATGAAACTTGTTTCACGCATGTTTTGCTCGGGACTAGCAAAATGCTGGTTGGGGGGGTGTGTTGAGCTCTTAATTGTGCATATTTTAACCCCAATTCATCACTCATTATGCATGGTTTTCATAATTTAAAGACTAATCAAATACATGTTTTGTAGTTGTAGGAATGAGAGTTACTTTGCCCAATTGATGACCAAAAGAGCTGATTTAGAACCTTAGATGAAGACCCAAGGAGGGCTGAAGGAAGAAGGAAGCAAAGAAAGAAGCAAAGAAAGAAGAAAATAGAAGAAAGAAAGGAAGAAAACAAGAAGAAAAAGAGCCCGACCGGTCTTGACCGGTCGGCCAAGGAAGCCCGACCGGTCTTGACCGGTCGGCCATGCTTGCTGGAGTAATGCCAAAGAGGGCCTGACCGGTTGTGACCGGTCGGCCATGCAAGTTTCAGATTCCAGATTCTAAAACAGCAATGTATTCCCGCACCTGGTTTTTTGGACCAGTTTTCTGGGCCGATCTTGATGATATTTGGAAATCCAACACATCCATGTCGAAGAAGAACTCGACGCCAAACTAACCCAAGTAGTTTCGTGTCGATCGGAGTTACGGATTGATCGTGGTGACCAAAACAATACGAACTGTCCAGAAAGTTCCAGATTTCACTGTTCCACTCTGGGCCGGTCCAGGTGGCCCATCATTGAGGATATGAAAAATCTACTTTGACCATCTTTTAGACCACATCCATATATGAATAACCACAAAAGTTTCAGATCAAAAGGGTGTGTGGTTTGATCGTACCAGTTGAA
The DNA here is from genome assembly GCA_003013855.2 of Liriodendron chinense. Taxonomy (NCBI): domain Eukaryota; kingdom Viridiplantae; phylum Streptophyta; class Magnoliopsida; order Magnoliales; family Magnoliaceae; genus Liriodendron; species Liriodendron chinense. Next base: position 2,242,709 of record PVNU02002850.1, read on the forward strand.
GAAAGATGGACCATCCAGAAAGCTCCAACTGCGCAGAGTTTATAAAAGCCCTAATTGTTCTAATTTTCGGACCACATTTTAAGATCGTTTTGGACAGTCTAATCCATCTATCATGTAGAGGAGGAAGTTTTCTACTAATGTTCAAAATTTGAGATCAATCGGACCTCTGTACACTCCGAAGCGTTGAAAGCAAGATGACTGGTTCTGAAGGTACCCGAAGTGCGCGATTTTGAGAGGCGGTCGGTGATGTGATTGGTGGGCCCATTCAGAGGACAATCTTGGAAATCTAAATCATCTATGAGGAAGATCACATTACAAGGAAGCAACAAATCAATTTTGAAGGCAATCCGACCATTGGTTAAGCCGTACCAAGCGAAACAAATTCTGCTATGTTGCTGTACTATTGCTGCACTATAAAAGGGGGTGCTCTCTTCTATTCCAGGGCAACCAAGGACGTGGGGAGCAAGGAGTTCAAGTCATAGGAGGCTTCCTAGCCTCCTACAGCTAGTTTTTCTTCCTTTTCTTAGTTCTAGTTTTTAATATGCTTTTTATTAGCTAATCTCTTAGCTAGAGCTAAGAGGTGAACCTTATAGTTTTCTTAGATTGTTTAATTCGTTTTATTGGTTTTTAGTTTGGAATTCATGATTATGAACTAAGGTTTGAAGTTTATACAATTTTTTAAGTAATTTTTCTTAGTCTTGTGATGACTCACGGATGTTTGGATGAATTACTTAGCCTCTTAATTCGTTTGCAACGGTTTAGACCTGTATGATCTGAGGAATCGGAGTGCGCTCTAGTACAAAGCTCTTCGTGAAGGGACTTCCTACCAAAGTTCTATTTTTCTGTTTTTTCTGGAATATGTATGGACTGTGTATGTGATTTGAATCCAGTTCAAGTCCTGATCTAGCCTTGTCTTGTGAGAGGACTTGAGGATGGTTATGATTGTGAACTGGACCTTTTGGAAAGGGGAATGACCTATGCAATTGAGCATGCTCAGCTCAGCCTTCATTGAGTGAATCCTATGCATAGAACTTACATATGACAGACTGTTTGGTTTAACAGCTCTATCATCCGACTAGATAGACAGGAATGTCGATTCTAGTTGAGAAAGTAAGAAACCATAGCGAATTATGCATCTAAGAAGAGCTATAAGTGGATCATTGATGCTCTAGTTATCTTTTCATTATTAGATTTACTATTTTATGTTCAAAACCAATTTCACAAACCTCTTTGATTCTAGTTATTAGGATAGTTAGAATTGTTTACTTCCTTCTCTGTGGATCGACCTCGGTCTTACCGAGATTATTACTACATCGCAACCCTACACTTGGGGAAGCGAACACCCAGCGCGTCACAAAAATCGTGCAACTTCACAAGTCCAAAAACATGACGCGCCTGGCCCCAGCGCGTCCAGAAAATGACAATTCCACCAAGTTTGAATTTTCATAAGCGCCACACCTTTGCGCGTCCATCAAATAGGTTTTCCCAGGCACGCAAGTACGCGCTGGGGCTAGCGCATCGGAAAAATGCTACGAATACACTTAACTGTTGCGCGCTAGACTCAGCGCGTCACGAAATGAGTCTTACCAATACACGGGAGGACGCGCTGACCTTAGCGCATCAATAAAAAGAAAACTCTGAATTATTCAATGCGCTAAAGTTGGCGCGGCCATTTAACCCACGCGTGACACTATGGCGCGCTAAAAAATCTGAAAAAACCTAAGTCCGAATTAAAGGCCGCGCTGAGGGTAGCGCGTCGATAAAACGCCTGACCTTGAATTTTAGGACGCGCTACCCAATTAATTGACGCGCTGGTGACAATTATTCGACGCCCTAGCGATTTCTTTGATGCGCTGGCCGAGAGCTCTGGTCAACGTAAATGTGAAGTGAAATGACGAAATGACCTGGATTTCCCTATTTATAGTGGGACCCGAAAAATCCGACGCGTCGCCATGGACCGCCGCGCGTGCATCCCAACGCATCGGAGGGGCATCTGTTGGGGTCCCAAAAGTAAGGGTCTTCGAAACAGTGATTACGAGTGTGCAAATCATCACTTGATTAGATTTAGGGCCAGTGCATCGGAAATCGCGGCAAAAATCGCAACACGCATCAGACTTAACCAAAAAGCGGGAAATTGGGCCAGTGGTGGACCCCACCGGTCATCATGATCGGAACCCTCCAAATTTGAGAGGGTTACCTCAAGCAGGAAGAAATCGGACCAGTGCATCGACATTCATCGCAAAGAAGGCCCCACAAGCCCTCCGTTTTGCAAAACCTAATTTTGTGAAACACGAGTACGTCGGCGCATCGAGAAAATTCATGGCCAGCGCATCATGAAATTCAGTCATTTTCAGAAAATGAATTTCAGGACGCACTGCCTCCAGCGCGTCCAGAAATTCGTCCAGCGCATCAAGAAATTCAGACGGCTTTGTGAAGTGAATTTCAGGACGCACTGCCTCCAGCGTGTCCAGAAATTCACCCGGCGCATCATGAAATTCAGTCATTTTCAGAAAATGAATTTCAGGACGCACTGCCTCCAGCACGTCCAAAAATTCATACAGCGCATCCAAAAATTCAGAAATTTTAGGACGCAACAACCCTCAGCGCGTCCAATAAATCAGGCATTTTCAGGAATTTCAGGACGCACCGACAGCCAGCGCGTCCTAAAAATCAGCTTCCGAACTAAGTCATTTTGAGACGCGCCGAGTGATTTTATCGACGCGCCAACCCATTTTCTCGACGCTCTACACGTGTCGGTCTCCTATTGGCGGACTTCACCTATAAATACCCCCTCCCACCGCCTCATTTGCAAGATTCAGAGAGCGAGAGAGCCGATCCCCTTCGCCGGAAAACCTTTTTCCGATCACCGGAACCCCTCGTCGGAAATCGCATCTCCGACCATTAACAGGTCCAGAGATGAAATAACTTCAAAATTGCATGAGTATAACAGCGCATCACGAAATTCAATTATCTAAAAATAAGTCATCTTTTTTGGACGCACTGACCCTAGCACATCACAAAAATAATCCAGCTTATCAGGAAAAGCTCTCGGCGGATCAATTAAATCAACATCTTAAAACTCATCATTTTTGGACGCACTGGCCCTAGCGCATCGCAAAATAGGCCAGCGGATCAGAATAATCAAAATGCCAAAACAAAGTTATTTTCGGACGCATTGGCCCCAGCGCGTCAGAAAAATAGCCCAGCGCATCATGAAAATAGACCATTTTTAACAATCATTTTTGGACGCGCTGGCCCCAGCGCATCAGTAAAATCAGGCCAGCGGATCGCAAAAATCAATACTTTAAACGTTCATTTCAGCACCTTTAAACTTTTATATTATGATGTTTTCGAGCCCCGTTTGGGCCTATTTTGGGTATTTCGAGCGTTCCGGACATAACGGAGCAGTCAAATGACTCATCCGAGCCACCCAATGAGCAGGACACAAGTCTTCGGAGTCCGATTCGATTCGGCGAGCTGAATGGAGCAATTCTCCCGAAAAGAGGCCGCCAGTGCCTAGGATCTTACTGACATATCATCATTACATGTACTATCACAATATGACCCAGATTCAGGCCCGGACTAAGCAAAGAGGACTATGGTTAACACGATAAACCATGCCAGGAGAGTTCTAAACTATCACACACAATTTGTTAAAGACTGACACTTCAAGAACCGTCGATGCCCTACCCATCCAAACGGCATCCACTAGTTGAGTGCGTAGGTACACACAACTGTAGAATGGACTTTCCGAGGTCACCTGTCCCTACATTGATAGGCGCGGGCCCAGAGTCGTCCATCTCAGCCATAAACCCTGACAGTCTCAACTCGGATCTCTGGTCAAAACATGGGACATAGACATCCGACTCGTACAAAGATGGGTCAGTCCATAACAGAACACAACAAATACAGGTCTCCATGACCATACAAATACAGGTCTCCGTGACCATACAAATACAGATCTCCGTGACCATACAAATACCGGTCTCCGCGACCATACAAATACAGGTCTCTACGACCACACGAACACAGGTCTTCACGACAAGGAACTCTGAGACCATAGTCCCCGCTGACTAGTCTTCTGCCTTTTAATCAAGGGTCATCGATCATTCGATGTAATTAAGGGCTCGTGTCAGATCACGGCCTGGAATGTACAAGATCTCAGGATCTCTGGAATAAAATTCGCCTTGCGATATCTCTTCTCTTGTGTACTTTTGTGAGTGCTTGTGATTGCCTATAAATGTTTCTATTATTCAGAACCCCAGAGCAACAAAACACCACATCTCAGAGGATGTCATTACGATCCATTCTCTAGTTCTAAACCTAGCTTGGGCCACGTGGCCCCCCATTCGATGGGATTGGATTCTTAAACCATCCAAGCCTCTAGAAGAAGGAAAGGATGAAGAAGAAGGAAAGAGTCAAATACAACAGCTTCAGGACCAGGTTACGCTGACACCTGTTCCAACCAGGGGCACAACCTGCCCACTTCAACTCCAATCAACCAGGGGCACAACCTGCCCACTCCAGCATCAATCAACCAGGGGCACAACTTGCCCATCTCAACATCAATTAGCAAGGGGCACGACTCGCCCATCTCTGCAGAATCAACATCATCAATCATCAGCCAGGGGCAAAAGCAGCCCATCCATTGGACCAAGAAAGGGAAATGGCCAGCCCTGGATTGGTCCGATGTCCAGATTCCGAACTTGTATCTCGCTGTGGAACCAGACGAACTACAATGCGAGGTAAGTGATTCGGGAGGGACTGAGTACGACTCAGATCTCGAACCCAACCAGCGAGAAATCATGGTCATTGGGCCAGACTGTGATTCTTCGCCCGAATCATCAACCCCCACCTCTTCAGGGGAGGAAGTGTGGGGTCCTGAATGGTCATCTGTTCCCCTAACTTATGAATCAGCCAGAGAGTCATTTAAGGGCTTTGGCTTCCAAAAAAATGCATGTTTAAGCAACGAGCGGAACTTTGGGACAAGCTGGGATCAATCATGGTCTGCAATGCCCGCTTGTTCAAGGTCCCGTGAATTTCAAAAATCTAAAAAAATCAAAAACTTTCAAAAGCCAAAAATATCTAACATTTCAATTCCAGAAAATTCTCAAAAACCAAAAAACATGTCTTTTCTTGCATTCAATAGTGTGCCAAGTCCATCTAAAGAGTCGCATGAGTTTGAAATCGAATCATATAATTTTGACATCGAATTAGACTTCGAACTCATGGGTCTGGACGAAGCTCGGGATGAGGAAGATGATGACCTAGCTCCCGAACTAGAGAATCTCCTCAAAAAGTTCGAATCTAAGGCCAATGTTGTAGCTGATGATTTCGAGATAGTAAACTTGGGGACACCTGAGATCCCTAGGGAAGTACGCATCGAAAAATCATTGCTACCAGAGATGAAGTAAAGAATGATAAAGTTCCTAGCTCCAAGATTGTCCAACTTCGTGTTCTCATATGAAGACATGCCGGGGCTCGATGAAGAGCTCGTTGTACACCATTTGCCAATAAAGGCGGATATGAAGCCAGTGAAGCAGAAACTTCAAAGAATGAAGCCGGAATGGGCTCTGAAAGTTCGAGATGAAGTCATCAAGTAGTACAATGCGGAATTCTTGGTAGTCTTCAACTACCCTGAATGGCTCGCCAACATCGTACCAGTACCGAAGAAGGATGGCAAGGTTCGAATGTGCATTGACTTCCGAGATCTCAACAAAGCCAGTCCTAAAGATGACTTCCTTTTGCCACACATCGACACTCTGGTCGACAACACTACTGGGTACAAGGTCTTCTCATTCATGGACGGGTTCTCAGGTTACAATCAGATCAAGATGGCCATCGAAGATCGTGAGAAGACATCGTTTATCACTCCCTGGGGAACCTTCTGTTACAAGGTAATGCCGTTCAGTCTGAAGAACGCAGGAGCAACATATCAGCGAGCAATGACAGCATTATTCCATGACATGATGAACAAAGAACTTGAAGTGTATGTGGATGATATGATCGTCCAATCTCACATGATTGAAGGACACTTTGAAGATCTGAAGAAATTATTCAACAGATTAGAAAAGTACAAGTTCCGTCTCAACCCTCAGAAATGTGTCTTCGGTGCAATGGGAGGCAAGCTCCTCGGCTTTATGGTGAGTTGTTGAGCTCTTAATTGTGCATATTCTAACCCCAATTCATCACTCATTATGCTTGTTGTTATGGTTTATAGACTAAACTAATGCATAGATTTGTGATTGTAGGGATGAGAGAGAGGAAGCCTCAATTAAAGACGTAAAGATGCTAGTGAGAAGAAAAGAAGATCAAAGGGGCTAAGTGTCAAAGAATGAAAGAAAGAAGTCAGAGAAAAGAAGAAAGAATGCAGAAGAAGGTGCCCATGACCGTTCGTCCGACCGGTCGTCCAAGGCCAATGACCGGTTGTCCTGACCGGTCCGCACATGCACAGAGGAGGCACAGAGGCAATAACTCTCTGGACTGTTCACGACCGGTTGTCTACTTCTGTGACCGGTCGTGCGACCGGTCCTTGAATTAATTTTCCAGGCCTGAAACTCTCTGGACTCTTTTTGGTCATTTTGAGACCGGTCGTCCAACATCTGCTACCAGTCGTTCAGCCACTGCGACCGGTCGTACGACCGGTCGCCTGCATAAGATTTAAACTTTCTAATTCTGATGTCGATTTTCTCTGCGCAGTGCGTAAGTGTTACGCAAATTCTCGAATCTTCTGAAGTTGCGGAGCCTCCCCATTATAAAAGGATACCTAGGGATCGTTCCTAGGGTATCTTAAAAGAGTTTAAGCAAGGCTGGAGGCGGTGGAAGTGGATTTCGGAGTTCCACAACTCCTTCTAGTTTGTTTTACTGTTTTTATGAGTTTTTTTGTTGTTTCATGTTTCCTTGAATCATGAACGGCTAAACCTCTTAGCTAGGGCTAAGAGGTGAAGCTTGTAGTAAATCTAAGATGTTTCAATTCGTATTTAGTTGGTTTTAAGATTGAAATTCATGCTTATGAACAATGGTTTGAAGTTTATACAAGTTCTAAGTAGTTTTTCTTAGTCATATGATGACTCATGGATGTTTGGGAGAATTACTTAAGTTCTTAATTGGTTTGTATTAGTCTAGACCTGTATGATCCGAGGAATTGGAGTACGCTCTAGTACTATGATCTTCATGTGGGAACTTCCTACCAAAGTTCTACTTTTCTAAATTTCTGTGCTATGTGGGACTGTGCATGTGATTTGAATCAAGTTCAAATCATGATCTAGCCTTGTCTTGTGACAAGACTTGAGGATGGTTATGATTGTGATCTGAGTCTATTGGAATTGGGACTGACCTATGCAATTGAAGCATGCTCAGCCTAGCTTGCATTGAGTGAATTATACACATGGTTCTTACATATGGCAGATTGTTTGGTTTAACAGCTCTATCATCCAGCTAGATAGATCTTAATATCGATTCTAGTTGAGAGAATGAAAAACCACAGCGGATTGAACATCAAGGATTGCTACAAGTGGATCCTTGAACCCCTAGTGCCTTTTTATAATTGTTTACCTTTAAATTAGTTTAAAATTGTTACTCACATCAATCTCATAAAAAATCTGGTTGTTAGCTTTCAATAGATATTATTGCATGTGTTTGTGAATTCCTACACAAGTCCCTGTGGATCGACCTCGGTCTTACCGAGTTTATTACTACATCGCAACCCTACACTTGGGGAAGCGAACATGAGCGAGGATGGCATCAGGGTCGACGAGACCAAAACCAGAGCAATCATTGAGATGCCCCCTCTTAGAACAGAGAAAGAAATTCATGGCTTCCTCGGTAGAATTCAATACATCAGTCGCTTCATCGCACAGCTCACACCTATTTGTGAGCCCATTTTCAAGCTCCTTCGGAAGAACGTTCGAAAAGAATGGAATGATGATTGCCAAGTTGCCTTCGACCGCATTAAGAAATATCTCATGAATCCTCCAGTTCTAGTGCCTGCCCACTCCCAGACGACCACTATTGTTATACATCTCGGTAGCAGCAGAAGCCATTGGTTGTGTCCTCGGCCAGCAAGACGAGACCGAGAAGAAGGAACAAGAGATATACTATTTGAGCCGAAAGTTCACCGACTATGAGACTAGGTATTCCCCGATCGAGAAGACTTGCCTCGCCCTAGTCTGGGCAACTCAACGACTCCGTCAATACATGATTGCGTTCCCTATTCTCTTCCTCGCTCACATGGATCCGCTCAAGTACCTGTTCGAGAAGCCGGCACTCACAGGAAGGATAGCTAAATGTCAGCTACTCCTGTCTGAATTTGACATCACCTATGTCACCCAGAAGGCAATCAAGGGGCAGGCCCTCGCCGATCATCTTGCCGCTCACTCTCTCCTGGATTATCAACCGCTCAAGACATTATTCCCTGATGAAGATCTCTTGTTTATCGAAGGTGAAGAAAAGAAGAAAAAAGATGAGTGGACGTTATTCTTCAACGGCGTAGTAAATTCTAAAGGGAGTGGTATTGGAGCGGTCCTCTGCTCTCCAGATGATGTCCCTATTCCTATCTCAAGGCGCATAATATTCGAGTGCACCAACAACATGGCAGAGTATGAAACTTGCATCGCTGGCTTAAGGGAAGCCATAATCTTGGGCGCCAAGAAGCTACGAGTATTTGGAGACTCACAACTTATCATCAATCAGACCAATGGCGAATGGAAAACCAAGGACGAGAAGTTGATACCATATCATGTGTATCTTGAAATCTGATCGAAGAATTCAAAGAAGTCACCTTCTCATACATGCCCAGAGCCAAGAATCAGTTTGCATATGCTCTCGCTACACTTGCATCAATGCTTGAGATCCCGAAAGGAGCTTCAGAATGGGAGTTCATAGTCGAAACTCAAGATGAACTTGCTTTTTGCCTGCAAATAGAAGAAGCCGAAGCTGTCCCTGACAAACCCTGGTATCTCGACATCAAGCAATATCTCGAAACCCAGGAGTATCCAGAGTAAGCAACAGCAACAGATCGCCGAAGCATCCAGCATTTGGTCGTCCAGTTCACCATCAGTGGCGAAGTTCTCTACAAACGATCCTATAATCACATTCTCCTGTGATGCGTCGATGAAGCAGAAGCTGCAAAGATCATGAAAGAAATACACGAAGGAATCTGTGGCCCACACATGAACGGGCACATGATGACAAAAAAGATTCTACGACTCGGCTACTATTGGCTCACCATGGAGACAGACTGCTGCCAGCACGTCAGAAAATGCTTCAAGTGTCAGGAGCATGCAAATCAAATTCATGCCCCCTCATCAAAACTGTACAACCTGACGACTCCCTGGCCCTTCTCTATGTGGGGACTCGACATTATTGGGAAGATTAGTCCCAAAGCATCAAACGGTCATGAGTATATACTTGTCGCAGTCGACTACTTCACCAAGTGGGTAGAAGCAGCCTCCTGCACCACAATTGTAGCATCTCAGGTGATCAAATTCATGAAGAACAACATCATATGCCTGTATGGAATCTCCAATGCTATCATCACAGATAATGGTACCCCGTTTGTCGATAAGAAGATGGATGACTTCCTCAGCAAATTCAAGATTCAACGTGATCGATCAAGCCCCTATCGTCCTCAGATGAATGTTGGGGTGGAAGCCGTAAACAAGACAATCGTCAGGATACTCGAGAAGATGGTCGTGAGCTATCGAGATTGGTCAGATATACTCCCGTATGCACTTTGGGCCTATCGAACGTCTGTACGATCTGCTACGGGCGTTACTCCTTTCGAGCTTACTTACAGAATGGAAGCAGTTCTACCAGTCAAGGTGGAAATACCATCCCTACGAGTGTTACTCGAAAGCGGAATTGAAGAAGGAGAATGGCAACGGGCCAGATTCGATCAGTTGCAGCTAGCAGATGAGAAGCGCATGCGTGCTGCTAAGTCATTCTCAGTGTTATCAGAAAAGGATCGCTCAGGCTTACAACAAGAGAGTCCAAAAAAGAAGTTTCAAAGTAGGCGACATGGTCATGAAGAAGATTCTACCGTCGTACCTTCAGATCCCAGAGGAAAGTTCAAACCCTCGTGGGACGGACCACTGATCATTAGAGAAGTACTTCCCGGAGGCGCCCTTAGACTCACCAGCATGAGAGGGGTGGATCTTCCTGAGCCAATCAACACCGACAAAGTGAAGATCTTTCACAGGGTAAGTCATTCTGACCTTACCAAGAGTTACATTAATAGAGCTGACGTCAACAGGTCGAAGCTAAAACCTCTGAGAAATCATTTCCGTCCACCAACAAGTGTTTCAAATAAGGGGATTCAAAGAGAAGGAAAAGACAAAAAAAAACACAAAAAAGGAGAAAAAGAATACAAAGAAAAGAATAGAAAAAAAGGGCGAAAAAAAGAGAAGAAAAGAGAAAGAAAAAGGGAAGCCAAAGCAAGGCACCTGAAAAAAATCAACCCAAGAAGAAACACAGTCATCCATCCATTCATCTCAGAAGGGTCTGTAGTTAAGACCGACAACTTTATCATGATAACTCAGGATAAGGGCTGAAAGACTGCCATCGGCCGGCAACAACGGATTCTCGACCTCTAGCCGCCGCAATTATCCAAAGATAAGAAAAAAACAAAAGAAAAAGAAAATGTGTGCCTAAACAAAGAGGGCGGAGTGAAAACCCGAAAGGGCGCTCCGAGTAAAAACAGTAGGCATACGGCGGACTTGGTGAAAACCCAAAAGGGCACCGAGGGTAAAAACAGCATAGCTGCCAAGGGACAGTCAAGATCAAACACCCGGAACGTGGTGAAAACCCGAAAGGGTGCCACGGGAAAAAATAACGGAAAAGGTCGGCTGTAGTGAAAACTCGAAAGGGCGCTGCAGGCAAAAATGGCTTGAATAGAAAAAGAAAAATGAAAAGTGGCAGGTACCAAGAAATCAGACGGTCCAGATCGGCTCAAGCAGTTACAGTTCAAGAACAAGAAGAAGTACAGCCGGGAACAAAGAGCTCTACAAACTCTGACAATCTCAGGAAGCAACAGTTTCCATTGCCTACACCTTTAGGGAACCAAAGGAGCACACAAGTCAAATCTCGAGACATCGGTCAAAGCATTGGCCGAGCCCCAGTTCTGATTCCTATATCCCGACATAAAATCCAGACACACACTCACAAGGAAACTCATGGCGCAATAGATTTTCAAATAGTTTTCCCTTTTTTTTATTAAATGCAGCATATTTCTTTTACATATATCATGTCATCTTTTTCAAAAAATACAAAAAAATGCATCATCATCAATCATATACTATACAAAAAGGAATGTGTAGGTGGCCAACACAATCAATCTCTACCTCCTCCTCAACCATATCAGGTAAGTCCTCTGACTCATAATGAAATAGTTGTTGAGCTCTTAATTGTGCATATTCTAACCCCTATTCATCACTCATTATGCTTGTTGTTATGGTTTATAAACTAAACTAATGCATAGATTTGTGATTGTAGGGATGAGAGAGAGGAAGCATCAATTGAAGACTTAAAGATGCTAATTAGAAGCAAAGAAGATCAAAGGGGCTAAGCGTCAAAGAATGAAAGAAAGAAGTTAGAGAAAAGAAGAAAGAATTCAGAAGAAGGTGCCCACGACCGGTCGTCCAAGGCCAAGGACCGGTCGTCTGACCGGTCCGCACATACACAGAGGAGGCACAGAGGCCATAACTCTCTGGACTGTTCACGACCGGTCGTCCACTTCTGTGACCGGTCGTAGCGACCGGTCCTTAAATTAATTTTTCGGGCCGAAACTCTTTGGACACGTTTTGGCCATTTTGAGACCGGTCGTCCGGCATCCACGACCAGTCGTCCAGCCATTGCGACCGGTCGCCTGCGTAAGATTTGAACTTTCTAATTCTGGCACCGATTTTCTCTGCGCAGTGCGTAAGTGTTACGCAAATTCTTGAATATTCTGAAGTTGCGGAGCCTCCCCACTATAAAAGGACACCTAGGGATCGTTCCTATGGTATCTTAGAAGAGTTTAAGCAAGGTTGGAGGCGACGGAAGTGGATTTCGGAGTTCCACAACTCCTAGTTTGTTTTGCTGTTTTTATGTTTTTCTTAATTGTTTCGTGTTTCCTTGGATCATGAACGGCTAAACCTCTTAGCTGGGGCTAAGAGGTGAAGCTTGTAGTGAATCTAAGATGTTTCAATTCGTGCTAAGATGGTTTTAAGATTAGTTTTAATGTTTAGGAACAATGGTTTGAAGTTTATACAAGTTCTACGTAGTTTTTCTTAGTCTTATGATGACTCATGGATGTTTGGGAGAATTACTTAAGTTCTTAATTGGTTTGTATTTGTCTAGACCTGTATGATTCGAGGAATTGGAGTACGTTCTAGTACTATGATCTTCATGTGGGAACTTCCTACCAAAGTTCTACTTTTCTGAATTTCTGTGCTATGTGGGACTGTGCATGTGATTTGAATCAAGTTCAAATCATGATCTAGCCTTGTCTTGTGACAAGAATTGAGGATGGTTATGATTGTGATCTGAGTCTATTGGAATTGGGATTGACCTATGCAATTGAAGCATGCTCAGCCTAGCTTGCATTGAGTGAATCATACACATGGTTCTTACATATGGCAGATAGTTTGGTTTAACAGCTCTATCATCTGGCTAGATAAATCTTAATATCGATTCTAGTTGAGAAAGTGAGAAACCACAGCAGATCGAACATCAAGGATTGCTACAAGTGGATCCTTAACCCCTAGTGCTTTATTATAATTGTTTACCTTCAATTTAGTTCAAAGTTGTTACTTACATCAATCTCATACAAAATCTGGTTGTTAGCTTTCAATAGATATTATTGGATGTGCTTGTGAATTCCTACACAAGTCCCTGTGGATCGACCTTGGTCTTACCGAGTTTATTACTACATCGCAACCCTACACTTGGCGAAGCGAACAAGTTTTTGGCGCCGTTGCCGGGGACTTTAATGGTTTTCACAAATTTCTGAAATTAGTATCTATTTAGGATTTTTAGGATTTAGGACTAACTTAGTTTGTTTTATTTGATTTTTCCTTTTCAGGGATTTCTAGGAAGCTGAAGAAGATATAAGGATTTCAACTGCCGAATCAGGTTCTATCTTTCTAAACCTTACTCTTCTCCTTCTCCTATTCATTCCTATCATATTCATCTCTTGTAGAGTGGGTGGAGACTCCTTTTGGATCTTTGAAAGGTAGGCTTTGTGCCACCTAGATTCCTATTGGTCAGCTCTGCCGTCTTGGATCACCTTCTGCTCAGAGATTTCTTTTCTCACCTCTACTCCTCTTTCTCCTTTTTCTGCACTTTTTTTCAAAAGATTGAAAGAGTGGGTGGGGAGTTCTCTGAACCCCTATTGACCAGGAGAAATCGGTCTCTATCCTTGCTTCTGACTTTGTCATTGCAAGACACCTTGTGCTTCGGTCTTAGAGAAGAGTAAAGAAAGGGAGGAAGAATTCTTCTTTCTCTTTGTTTCATATTTTTTGGTTTTGCATGCCACATTGGGCTCGGGATTCTAATAACCGACTCATAAGTGAAGGGTGGATAGTAGAAGGAATTGATAGAGAGCCACGTGCTAGGAGACATCTAAACTCTCCAATTTTGTCTGAAAACATGGATGCAAATCAACCTAATCCGATGGTCCAATCTAGGCTAAAACCAAACTGAAATGGGGGAGAATGTGGTTGAGAATGTTCCCCGACCAAGAACTTTACGTGATTTCTTGCAACCAGCAAAAGCGAGCACTCCCTCATGCATAATTTTTCCACAAAATGCAGGGAATGTGGATTTAAAACCGGGAGTGATCCAACTTCTCCCTAAATTCTATGGATTAGATAGTGAAAGTGCCTATCAACACCTTAAGGAGTTTGATGAGGTAATAACCACCATGCACTTTGCTAATGTGACTGATGATGTGGTGAGACTTAAATTCTTCCCTTTTACTCTTAAAGATAAAGCTAAAGGTTGGCTTCATGCATTAAGGCCAAGATCAATTGGTGCATGGACTGATATGTATAGGGAATTCATAAAAAAATTCTTCCCTACTCATAAAACAAACATGTTGAAGCGCCTTATCATGAACTTTGCCCAAAAGGAAGATGAATCCTTCTTCCAATGTTGGGAGAGGTTTAAGGACCTATTAAACGCATGCCCACATCATGGCTATGAAATTTGGCGGGTTATAAGCTTTTTCTATGAAGGACTGACTTCACCCATGCGCCAATTCGTAGAGATGATGTGTAATGGGGAGTTCATGAATAAGTAGGCTGATGAAGCATGGGATTATTTGGAAGAATTGGCTGAGAATGCACAGTCTTGGGATACATCGAAACCAACAAATTCCAAGACTGGCCAACAAAAGGAAAGAGGAGGAATGTATGTCTTATCGGAAGAGGATATCATAAGTGCACGGGTGGCTAGCCTCACAAGAAAGGTCGAAGCCATGGAATTGAGGAAATGAGAGACGATTAACTCCAATGACGTTGAAACTGTTTGTGGAATTTGTGTCGGAAATCAACATGCAACACAAGATTATCCCACAAGTTTCAGCAGTTCAGGACATCTTACAAGAACAATTAAATGCCATAAACAGTTATCAACGGTAATTTGGTGCTCCAACCTCAAACACATTTAATGCTAGTTGGAAGAACCATCCCAACTTCAGTTGGAGGAATGGACCCACTGCGAATGCAACCACTATCCCTCAAGCTCAACCTATACTAGGTCCATCTCTAGTCATTACTCCAAAAGTGACGCTAGAGGAGATGTTGGGTGCATTCGTATCGGTCCAAGCTGAGTATAACAAGACAAATTCTCTAAAAATAGATGGGTTCATGCAAGAGCAATTGAAATTCAATCAAAATTCAACTCAAGCCATCAATGAATTGAAAACATCAATGGCTAGAGTTGAATCTCATCTTAGTGTTAGAGAGAAGGGCACACTTCCTGCCCAACCTCTTCCTAACTCGAGAACCCAATTTGAGATACAAGATGTAAGCTCATCCTCCATCATACGGAGCATGTTCAAGCTATCACCACTTTGAGAAGTGGGAAAGAAATTGACAAATCTAATCCGGTGAAGGCCCCAAAGCCTAAGGATCTAAAAATTTCCAAAGAGAATGATAGCTCAAACAACACTCCACAAAAGAAAGAACCGGAAAGGCAATACAAGCCGGTTGCTTCGTTTCCACAAAGGTTGATTTCACCTAAACCTTTAGATAAAAATCTGGAAATTTTAGAAGTTTTCAAGCAGGTGAAGATCAACATCCCATTGTTGGATGCCATAAAACAAATACCATCTTATGCCAAATTTCTAAAGGAATTGTGTACGGTCAAAAGAAAACACAATGTTCACAACAAAGTACTTTTGACTGAGAATTTGAGCGCTATCATCAAACAAGAGGTGCTCCAAAAATACAAGGATCCAGGTAGTCCAACCATCTCATGCATCAAGGAGACTATCGGATTAAACAAGCCATTACTCGATTTGGGGGCAAGTGTGAATCTCATTCCATACTCGGTCTACGAGCAACTTGGGTTAGGTGAATTGAAACCAACCAAAACCACACTCCAACTTGCTGATAGATCCATTCGTATACCGAGAGGAATGATTGAGGATGTTCTAGTCCAAGTTGATAAATTCTACTACCCAGTAGAATTTATTGTCTTGGAGACACATCCCGTGATAGGCACCGGTGCTCAAATTCCTATCATACTTGGCCAACCGTTTCTAGCTACTTCAAATGCAATTATCAATTGTAGAAACGGACTTGTACAAATGTCCTTTGGAAATATGACCCTTCAGCTTAACATATTTGATTTATGCAAACAACCATGGGAGGTTGATGATGATATCCACGAACTAAACATGATTGAATCATTCGTGGAAGATACATTCCCCTTGTCATTATCTTCCGACCCTTTAGAGGCATGTGTGGCCCATTCTCATGAGATAAATGATGAAACAATACAAGAGATGGATGCCATTCTAGATGCGATGCCGGTGCTTGATAATAAAAGATGGAGGGCCCTATTTGAGCCTTTGCCTGTAAATGAGAACAAGGCCCTCCCATCCAATATCAAGGCGCCAACACTCGACCTAAAACCATTACCAAGTGAGCTGAAATATGTCTATTTAGGTCGAGATGAGACATATCCAATTGTGATTTCTTCCCCCTTGGATGAGGAACAAGAGAGTAGGCTAATGGCCACTCTATTAGAGCACAAGAGTGCCATTGGATGGTCAATTGCGGATCTCAAAGGCATAGACCCACTAATTTGTACTCATCGCATACAACTTAAGGAGAATGCGAAGACATCTAGGCAACCACAACGATGACTAAATCCAAACATGAAGGACGTGGTTAAGGCCAAAGTGGTGAAACTATTGGATGTGGGTATTATTTACCCAATATCAGATAGTCAATGGGTGAGACCAACTCAAGTGGTGCCTAAGAAATCCGGAATAACCAGCATAGCCAATGCCAATAATGAAATCGTGCCAACTAGAGTCACTACCGGTTGGAGAATGTGCATTGATTACAGGAAGCTAAACACTGTCACGAGGAAAAACCACTTCCCCCTACCGTTTGTTGATCAAATTTTAGAACGGTTGGCGGGTCATTCCCACTTTTGCTTCCTTGATGGCTATTCAGGGTACAACCAAATAGAGATTGCCCGTGAAGACCAAGAAAAGACTACATTCACATGTCCATTCGGCACTTTCGCCTATCGATGGATGCCGTTTGGACTATGTAATGCCCCTGCCACCTTTCAGCGTTGTATGATGAGTATCTTTTCTGACATGGTGGGACAATTCTCAAAGTCTTCATGGATGATTTTTCCGTATTTGGTTGTAGCTTTGATGAGTGCCTTGAGCACTTGAAATCTGTGCTGAAAAGATGTGAAGAGAAGAATCCTGTGCTGAATTGGGAGAAGTGTCACTTCATGGTTAAAAAGGGAATGGTACTTGGTCACATTGTTTCACAAAATGGAATCGAGGTGGACAAAGCGAAAATTGATCTTATCTCTAACCTTCCACCACCCAAGAGCATACGAGATGTACGGTCCTTTTTGGGACACGCAAGATTTTACAGAAGGTTCATAAAGGACTTCAGTTCACTCTCTCGTCCTTTATGTAACCTACTTCAAAAGAAAATTCATTCGAGTGGAATGAAGAATGTCAAAAGGCCTTTACCACCCTTAAAGGTATGTTGACATGTGCTCCCATAATGCAACCACCTGATTGGAGCCTTCCTTTTGAAAGTATGTGCGATGCTAGCGACTATGCTATTGGGGCCGTGCTAGGCTAAAGAAAAGAGAAAAAGCCATGTGTCATCTACTATGCTAGTAGAACTCTAAACTCAGCCCAAGCAAACTACACTACTACTGAAAAAGAACTTTTAGCCGTAGTTTTTGCCTTGGATAAGTTTAGGTCCTACTTGATTGGATCTAAGATCATCATATTCACTGACCATGCTGCGCTTAAGTACCTTCTCTCCAAGAATGATGTTAAACCACGGTTGTTAAGATGGATCCTTCTACTCTAGGAATTTGACATAGAAATACGTGATAAGAAAGGAGTAGAAAATGTTGTGGCTGACCATCTCTCTCGACTTGTCCTCACTGATTCCCCTGAAACGACCGCGATCAATGACATGTTCCCTGATGAACAACTTTTTGCTGTCTCCCAATTGCCATGGTATGCGGACATTGCCAACTATCTTGCTACAGGTACAATTCCTACACATTGGAAAAAGCAAGATAAGGATAAATTCTTCATTGAGGTGCGAAAATTCCTATGGGACGACCCATACTTATTCAAGTATTGTCCCGATCAAATCATAAGGAGATGTGTCCCAGATGATGAACAACAAAGTACCATCTTCTTTTGGAAACACATACATCTTGCTTGCCGTTGACTATGTTTCCAAATGGGTCTAGGCCATCCCTTGCCAGAATAATGACCATAAAACGGTCATTCACTTCTTAAAAGAGAATATTATTTTCGGTTTGGAACACCTCGAGTCATCATAAGTGATGGAGGGTCTCACTTTTGTAATCGCCCTTTTGAAACTTTAATGAAGAAATATGGCGTAACACACAAAGTGAGCACTCCCTATCACCCACAAACTAGTGGACAAGCTGAGATATCTAATAGGAAGATTAAACACATTTTAGAGAAAACGGTGAACCCTGATCGCAAGGATTGGTTGCTTCGGCTTACCGATGCACTTTGGGCCTACCGTACTGCTTTTAAGACCCCTATTAGAATGTCTCCCTATAGACTTGTCTATGGTAAGGCTTTTCACTTGCCTATGGAGTTGAAACATAGGGCATATTGGGCAATTAAGAAGATGAATTTTGATTCTGACAAGGCAAGCTCGTTGCGCAAACTACAATTGAATGAACTTGTAGAAATCTGGAACGAAGCATATGAGAATGCGAGAATTTACAAGGACAAAACGAAGATATTCCATGACAAAAACATTCTTCGTAAGACATTCACGATCAATCAAAAAGTCCTCCTTTATAACTCTCGTTTACATTTATTTCCGAAAAATTGAGATCTCGATGGACCGGTCCCTACATTGTGTAGACTGTCTATCCATATGGGACTGTCGAGTTATTAAATCCAAGGAACGGCAACATTTTTAAGGAAAATGGGCAGCGATTAAAGCCGTTCTTTGAGAAATTTCCTTCAGAAGGTATGTCCATACCTCTGACTGATCCTGTCTACCAGGATGATTGATCTCCTAGTCTGATGAAGGTGTAGAGTAGTTAGGATTAGGATTTTGCTGCTTTTGTTTGCTTTTACTTTTATTAGAAGGAGGAAGAATTCCACATTTTCACTTTTTCAGGTACTCTCATTCCTCACTCCCTTTTATGTTCAAATTGCTCTCATGTTTTGTTCATGCACATTTTTTTTACATTGAGGACAATGCAAGATTTGGTTGGGGGGTGTAGGATCACTTGGATGAATCCAGTGTTTTGTAACATTTCGAGCAATAATGTAAAAAAATTTTGATTTTTCTAAAATTCAAAACTCTTTTGGAAAATTTTGATTCTATGCATTCAAGATGATATGAGCATAAGAGGAGGGGATATGAAGTGTATGAGGTTGTAAATCTTGATCTTCTCTTGGCATAATGGTTTTATATGAGAATTCCCCTAGTTCTGTGATTGGTAGAAAATCTGAACACTTTTACACCTAGTTCACATTACACGATTTTCATGGGTTGAAGGGATTATGTGAATTGTGGATTAGTTAGATTTTGATTCAAGGTGTTGAGACACAAAGCCAGGGGTACTTTGTCCATCCCTGTCCATGGGAAAATAACGAAAGATATGGATTTCTAAAAATCCTATCTAATTTAAAAGAAAAAGGAAAAAGGAAGGATGAAATTGGGAATGATGGAAAATGGTGGAAAATTCTGATTAGGGCTACCTATTACCAACCGGGGGATGGTCTACCCGTAACCAAAGCCGGAAATGGGACGTAGTGTGAAAGTCGTCAGAAGGACAATAAGGCAAATTCCCGTCATTGGCTTGTTGTTGCTCTATATACCTTGAGATCCATAGGCTAGTTGATTTATAAAGAAAATAACCCTGGAAACTCATGAAAAGAATTTTCACTATGCACACTAGGTTGAATTTGTTCAAGTTCTTCTATTTGTTAACCAATCAGTGGGAATTTCATATGGGTGCTCATTATGTTTTGAGAGTTTACGGTTTCAACCTCTATCACCTAATTTCTCTAAACTCTTACACTTATGTATCTTAGGATGTATAGAAGAATGGTATCTAAAGGAGAGTTGGGTTTTGGAGAATGGAATTGGTTTCACGCATGTTTTGCTCGGGACTAGCAAAATGCTGGTTGGGGGTGTGTTGAGCTCTTAATTGTGGATATTCTAACCCCAATTCATCACTCATTATGCTTGTTGTTATGGTTTATAGACTAAACTAATGCATAGATTTGTGATTGTAGGGATGAGAGAGAGGAAGCATCAATTGAAGACTTAAAGATGCTAGTTAGAAGCAAAAGAAGATCAAAGGGGCTAAGCGTCAAAGAATGAAAGAAAGAAGTCAGAGAAAAGAAGAAAGAATGCAGAAGAAGGTGCCCACGAACGGTCGTCCGACCGGTCGTCCAAGGCCAAGGACCGGTCGTTTGACCGGTCCGCACATACATAGAGGAGGCACAGAGGCCATAACTCTCTGGACTGTTCACGACCGGTCGTGCGACCGGTCGTCCACTTCTGCGACCGGTTGTGCGACCGGTCCTTAAATTAATTTTTCAGGCCGAAACTCTCTGGATACTTTTTGGCCATTTTGAGACCGGTCGTCCAACATCCACAACCGGTCGTCCAGCCATTGCGACCGGTCGCCTGCGTAAGATTTGAACTTTCTAATTCTGGCGTCGATTTTCTATGCGCAGTGCGTAAGTGTTACGCAAATTCTCGAATATTCCGAAGTTGCGGAGCCTCCCCACTATAAAAGGAGACCTAGGGATCGTTCCTAGGGTATCTTAGAAGAGTTTAAGCAAGGTTGGAGGCGGCGGAAGTGGATTTCGGAGTTCCACAACTCCTTCTAGTTTGTTTTGCTATTTTTATGTTTTTCTTAGTTGTTTCATGTTTCCTTGGATCATGAACGGCTAAACCTCTTAGCTAGGGCTAAGAGGTGAAGCTTGTAGTGAATCTAAGATGTTTCAATTCATGCCAAGATGGTTTTAAGATTGGTTTTAATGTTTATGAATAATGGTTTGAAGTTTATACAAGTTCTAAGTAGTTTTTCTTAGTCTTATGATGACTCATGGATGTTTGGAAGAATTACTTAAGTTCTTAATTGGTTTGTATTAGTCTAGACCTGTATGATCCGAGGAATTGGAGTACGCTCTAGTACTATGATCTTCATATGGGAACTTCCTACCAAAGTTCTACTTTTCTGAATTTCTGTGCTATGTGGGACTGTGCATGTGATTTGAATCAAGTTCAAATCATGATCTAGCCTTGTCTTGTGACAGGACTTGAGGATGGTTATGATTGTGATCTGAGTCTATTGGAATTGGGACTGACCTATGCAATTGAAGCATGCTCAGCCTAGCTTGCATTGAGTGAATCATACACATGGTTCTTACATATGGCAGATAGTTTGGTTTAACAGCTCTATCATCCGGCTAGATAGATCTTAATATCGATTCTAGTTGAGAAAGTGAGAAACCACAGCGGATTGAACATCGAGGATTGCTACAAGTGGATCCTTGAACCCCTAGTGCTTTATTATAATTGTTTACCTTCAATTTAGTTTAAAGTTGTTACTTATATCAATCTCATACAAAATCTGGTTGTTAGCTGTCAATAGATATTATTGGATGTGTTTGTGAATTCCTACACAAGTCCCTGTGGATCGACCTCGATCTTACCGAGTTTATTATTACATCGCAACCCTACACTTGGGGAAGCGAACAATAGTCTCGCTCTCAACCTGCTCACCTTCCATACGCAGGTAATATACCTTATCGCACTCAAGGCTGCGGATCGTTGTCTCCTCATCAGACAACCTCTGATCGGCAACCAATCTCCTCGACATCATCTCACAATGATACCGAAGTGCGGAAATCTCAGACAACAAATGGCCATGAGTGGCCAAAAGAAAACCAGGATCGATGAATGGGCTCTCCTCAAAGGGTTCATATGAACTAGATGAAGAGCCGGCATCTCCAAGGATATCCTGCTCATCCTCATCAGCAATCTGGTGCCAGCAAGCGATACATCGATAGAGCGACTGCTCAGCAACCCAGTACTGATATGGGGCGGTCGCCATCAGGAAAGCCCGCAGCTTAAAACCAAGCAAATCGGCAGTCAAGTAACTCACCCAGGATCCATCGACCCGAGTCCTAGAGTCAGAGGTTCTAGATGGAAGTGCTCGACTCCCGATACCCGTGAAAGCAAAAAGAGGAACATCCTGCTCGTACCCAAACTGCCGCAGGAACCGGATAGGATGATAAGAAAAGTAAGATCGAAAGCCTACCAACATCAGAGGAAGGTGGTGCGCATCACAAAGCACTGTAGGAAGCGAAAGCCAAGATGACTCCTAACGAACATTCTAGTCACGAAGTTCAGCGAACATCCTGCGATACAAGGGCTCACTCATCCTAGCCGTATGAGGAAGAAATTCCATGATGTGTCGCATAAGGTCTGGGCAACGGGTGCCAGGAAATGGTACAAGAACAGTCAGCGAAAGACGTTCCCATAGCCAGACCTGATCACAAGAAAGAGAAGAAATTCAGCTAGAGCAGAAAAATTCCCAAAAGGACAAGAAAAGAAAGGCGCTGAAAAGATACCTGAAGAAATGCACAGCAGCCGCGAAGGACACGAGTGCGGCCCAGGGCACAGTCAGTCAGCCCATTAAACAGCTCAGCCAGGACGAGAGAAATGATCCCCTAATGTCGGATAACTTGACTCATCACCTCAAAAAGTAAAGGGGTCTGAGACCTGCGCAATCCCGAGAATAGCACCTCAGCTATCAAGCAGAACATTAGTGCGTTTCGAGCAAGAATAGATCCTGCCACACTCCGAGGACCCGAAAAAAGATCATACAAGCAAGTCCATGGAGAACACTACAGCATCCTGGCCGGTAGCTGCAGGCTGAACCAGATAAGGGATCCTGAACAAGTTTTGCAGTGTGGCAGTCTTCGGCAATGTCTTCGGCGAAAAATACTGAGTATAATCCCAAGGAAGGCCGGTCAAGCGCTCAAGCTCCTCCAAAGAGGGTCCCATCTCCATGTCGTTGAACGCAAACAAGTTCAATGAGGGGACCCAGTCAATCAGTGCAACTTCGAGCATCCTCCAGTCAATGTCAACTCTAGCCATATGGATCAGACTGCCAAAGCCATAGGACTCCAAATCTCGAATCTCAAAAGCTGACAAGCTGTCAAGCCAAGCAAGCAGTCGTGGCGAGCAAGAAGGACAAGGAAGCAGCTGACAAGTCCTCACGGGTACCCCCTCCAGAACAAAAGGCCTAGAACTCAATGACAGCTCATTGAGGATCGGAAGATTAACGGGCGAAGGAGAAGGAAAAGCTGGAACCTCTGCAGACTCAACAGCTCCTGACCTGCCCCCAATAACGGCTATGTCTGATATAGTCGCATCACTGTCTGAAACTGTCACGACGTCAGCCGCATGAGAAGACTCGCCCACCTCATGAACAGAGTGCGCAAAGGACCGACGATCAGGAGAAGGACGGTACTCTCCATCAAAAAGACTATCAACAAAGATCACACCACACATCGTGGCATCCTGACCAATCTGACCATCGAAAAATGCATTTGAACCATCAAGAAGAGTCCCGGCAACCCCGATCGAAGAATCCACGGTCAGATCTGGACCTGCGGCCCTCTCCAACATAAAGTCGTGAATCCAATCATCATCCCGTCCAATCAAAGGGATCATTGAGGCATCCACACCATCCATCATCAGGGGGACATCATCAATGATCACATCAAGTCCACGCAAGCAAGTATGTTGCACATCTCGGCTATAATCAAGAGCATCCAAACCGCCAAAGGTATCATCTGAACCATCCATACCATCCAAACATGAGATCAGCCTATCTATGTCCATCATGGCCCCATCACCACCATCAATCACATCATCCATATGGCCCCCACTCAAGGGACACATAGCCTCACCTATGTCCCATCTCCTCATCTCATCTATACCATCCATTTCTCCCATAATCAAAGACCTATCCAAATCTGAAATTCCAGCCATCCCACCATTAATGGAGTCATTAAAAGCTCCACCAACCACCATCCTTAAATCCCCATTAATGACCTCATTCAATGCTCCATCTCTACCATCCATTAAAGGAATCCCTCCATCATTAAAGCCTTCACCAATTGCTGGAGTGTGGGACCCACCAACCTCTCCCACCATGGCCCCCAAATCACCATCAAAGGCTGCCCAAGAAAGGACAAAATAGGAAGAGGACAAGATGAAGAGAAAAGACAAAGAGAAAAGAGGATTCATGGCTGGAATCGAATTCTCCAGTACAAAGAAGGTGGGGACAAGAGCAGTGGAAAAGAGGGAATGTCCGAACCAGAGCCAGCCCAGACCGCACAAGAGGCGAGTCTTGGGCGGCCCGCTGTGGGCCGCCCGTACGGACGCACTCTCTCTCTCTCTCCGCGGGATTGGCTCCATGGTCGTTGGTAGTTGAGGCTGACAGTCCACGTCAGCAGATGGCACCCTGAGGGCCGCCCAAAGCTCCAATCAACTTCGGATTTCGTTTGAGGATGATCAGAATCTTCTGGAAGGTACCCCACCTATCCAATCAGGAAGTCATGCGGCCAACATGGGCCTAATCAAGTCAAAGAGAAGGAAAATTGACCAAGAGGGGCCCACAAGCAATCTGAGCCATTCAAAGACTAGATCATCATGATCTAAACCATGGAAAAGCTTACATGAGCCATCAAATAGCAAGATCAAAGCCTTGATCATCAAGAAAGAGGGCCAAAACTCAAGATCTGATCATCAAGTGGGCCCACAAGGCCAAATCAAGTGATCTGAGCCGTTCAAGTCATCATTCACACCATGAGAAGCCTTCTTAGCCTCACAAAACATCAAGAAAAGGTGCTCCAAAGCAAAGCTGAGGTCTAGAAGGGGCCCACAGGGTCAAATCAAGCAATCTGAGCCGTTCAAGTCATCATCCATGCAGTTAAGAAGTCTCGTCTTCCACAAATCATTCAGAACGTGTAGGCATCATCAAGTAATTTGAGACAAGTTAGAGGTTGTATATTCCTTCAGAAGATTTTGATACAAAAGAGGGTAAAAGCAAAAAGAAGAAGGTCATAAATCAAGTAAGCTGAATACAAAAGCAGGCTACAGGTCACCAACATAGTCGTCGTCATCCCTCCTCTCGTCCCGCTCTCGACGATGAAGATCCATCAAGGGAGCTGTCACCGAGCTTCCAGCGTATCTGCGACGGCCCCCAAGAACATAGAGCAGAGGAAGCAGAGGCCCCTGGCCGTACAACAAGTACCACTCATCATAGTCGCAATCCGGGATCAGTGAAACGAAATCCGGGCTGGCCCACAAGAGCATCAGCTATCTCATCAGCTGGGATCTGAGCAGCCGGAGGAGGTGCAGAACAAGGGACTTGAGCCACCCCAGTAATCTGTCGAAGCAGCCTCTCACCCAAATACCACTGAAATGATTCAGCGTCAGAAAGCATGATCCGGAGGCATGAAGAATTATATGCCTCCACACGCTGAGGGGTGTAGTAGAGAGGAAAGTTGGCGTATGGCATCCGAGCAAGCTACAGCAAATGAGCTCATCACGATCAGTTACAGTGCAGCATAAGGGATAAGGAAAGCAAGATACTTACATCTTCAACGGTCAATCCGTCTATGTCAGCACGCCAGTTGTCCCCAGAGATTCAAGAGTTCCGCTGACGATTTTGTTAATGCCAGTACATGTGAAGATACAAAGGCGGCTTAATGTCATCCCGTATCCTCGGCGCGAGGTGGGCAAAATGGTCATAAAAGCAAGTCTGGGCAAGGGCACACCTAACGATCAGAGAAAGAAAGAAGACAAATGTCTCCAAGGAAGGTTAAAAAAGAGTACCTCTACGATAGGCCAGAAACCTGTGAAGGACCGGCTATTCCAAGAGGTCTTATCCAAACCCCAGAAAACATGAGTCAAGATAGCCCCGTTCCAATTGTAGGGATGGTAAAGATCCTTAACCAAACGAAGAAATTTAGGATCGATCCTCTCGTTCGCGTGACAGAAAAGGAAGGACCCGAAGGCATTAAGCAATCATGGCCCGTGCTTTGGCCTCTAGCTCGGTAGTAGGGGTGCCAGTAGCAAAGGTGTTGTAGAACCATCGCAATTTTACTTGATGGCCCTGGAATTCATCCTCAAGTGGGACGTCACCGATAAGCCATAGCCAGTTAGTGGAAGTGATGGGAGCAAGAGAGCCAACCTGGGGAACAACTGCCCCATGAAATGGAAAGCCGATTTGCATATATATATATATATATATATATATATATATATATATATATATATATATATATATATCCAGGGGAGTTATTCCCCACTCGCCACAAGGGAGTTAAAAGGTGTGTGTCTCATCCCGCAACCTCTCACAAAGAGCCGCAAGCAAAATGCGATTGGCACTGTTGTTATCGAAGTGCAAGGTAAGGAGGCCAGCAAAAGGAGTGTTAGCCAGAACTCATTCAAGCAAAGGTTGTGGGTGTTTCACCCAGTTATCCCAATGATCTCTGGTACCTCGACCCTTGATGGAGGGAAGAGGTTGGTGCTCCTGAGCCAAGGAACACATATGTGCCCCTTGGCGGATAATGAAGGCTGGATCAACCTCATCAATCACCCGACGTCCTCTTGTACCGTCCGCCATTGAATCCTACAAGCTTGGCAAGGTAAGTCCCTATCCTTTACTCGTTAAAATCCAAATTATCATCCAGGAAACCCATGGGATTGGACTCGCATTCAAATGCAAAATCCAAAGTCCGACTCCATGTGTTACCTAGGATATGTGTTGGGCCCATTGAAGAAAGCAAGGCCCACCTTAAAGAAGGTTGCATGTCATGTCTTAGGCAAGGAAAGTCCATCATCCAAGGACACACTTTGGACAACAAATGCACTTAAGTGCCATGAGATCAACAAGGGATAAGAATCCTACTTCACATGAGAAGTCCCTCTTCAAAGTCCATATGTGGCCAAGGATTGATCCACTTTTATACCAAGGCCATGATTCTCATTTAAGATGTTTCCATCTTTTTACACATGTACATGGACAAGTGGGCAATAGGAAGGAAATGGGCCCCCAAGAGCAACCCAAATGCCTCACCTCAATGGATTGAAGGGAGCACATAGCCCACTTGAAGAACATGAGGACCCATTCATGGGTTAACCATGGGCACCCCTATGTGCATCATCTTGATGAAAGTTTTGACTATGAGAGTACAACATGGCGGTCTACCCACAAACATATGAATTAAAGAAGCTAATGGTAAAAATTTGATGCACATAGCCCACATGAAGAATCAAAGTTGGAAATGCCCATGTAAGGACAAGTTTGGGCAACTTATGTGCACCTAATTTCTTTACGAAAAAGGAGGACCATTTGAGCACAAGAGGGCATGGCTTGATGAGTCACCCAACCATCATGAAAATGGCTAAGAATGATATACATAGCCCACTTGAAGATCAAAATCCAAAATGCCCCAAAGCATGGGACAAAATTGGGCAACTTATGGGTATCATTCTTTCTCACAAAAAAAAATCACTCATCTTTGAGAATGATGGTGGATGACCCACCAAACACCCCAAGAGAAGTTCAAGGAGCTATGGTTGCATGGATAGCTCACTTGAAGAGGAATCATCCATTTGAGATTGATAACATTAAAGGAAACTCTTGGAAACCACTTTCTTACCACACAAAAAAAACCATTTGAACTTAGTGAGATTGTTGAAACAACTCACTCATGGGACTTGTAGATGATCAAGTAACTCAAGTCCTCCATCCATCAAAAGAAAAAGCATGAAAGGAAAAAAATCCTACATGAACAAAGTGTAGTGGTGCACACATGGTCCAAAGAAATCCAAGTTTCAATGAGGGCCCAAAAGCCCATCCATATGGAAAAATTCTAAGGAAACCATCACACTTTGTGAACAAGGATGTACATCATAATTAA
This sequence comes from Liriodendron chinense, assembly GCA_003013855.2. Classification (NCBI taxonomy): domain Eukaryota; kingdom Viridiplantae; phylum Streptophyta; class Magnoliopsida; order Magnoliales; family Magnoliaceae; genus Liriodendron; species Liriodendron chinense. Next base: position 2,270,433 of record PVNU02002850.1, read on the forward strand.
GAAATGGTGGAAGATTTGGCCTACTTGACCACAAGGGCCCAATTAAGAAATCTAGCCCACTTAAAGATCCAAGTAAAGAATGGGCTAGTCACCTTTGTCCATACACATGTGAAGAAAGATGGGGCCACCCAAAGTGAGCCCCATGAGCCCAAAACTTGAGGTGGGCCCTACCATTCCCATGGGCCCAAACCTTGAAAAGAAGATGGAAAAGAAAAGAAAAAGCTCTAAGGAAAATGACAAGGGCAAGAAAGCATGAGGGAGCCCAAAATGAAGTGTTGGGCCTATCAAGTACACCAAGGGCCATGACTTCACTTTGAGCCCATTTGATACACATGAAAAGAGGCCCAACTCCAATGAAGAAAGATAGAATATTTTGCCATGCACACTTGATGGACATGGCAAAATTACCCTTTACATACACATGAAGGGAGTATGAAAGAAGAAAAGAAAGAATGAAATGGAAGCTTGCAATGTCCTTCTCCATGCACCACCTTTAAAAGAGATTGGAGATCTGAAAAAAGGCCAAAAATTCTTGGGCCCACCTTCACTCCTTTTGGAATAGCTACATGGAGAAAAGAAAAGAGTCATGAGAAGAGACAATGAAGAAGGAAAAGGACAAGAGAGAAAAGGGAGTGGTCCATACCTTTACCACTCACCAAAGGGGGACCACCTTGCTGTCCCAAAGCTTCACTAAGGCCCACCACTTGAAAAGAGCAAAGAACCACCAAAAGAGAGAGAAAAGCTTGAAGAAAGAGAGATTATGAGAGAGAGAAGAGAGAGATTGCACGTTGGAGGGGCCAAGGGTGCCCCATGTTATATAGAAAAGGGGAGGGCACCCCTTTACCCGACCCACTGGAAAGACCAGTGGGCAGAGACGGTCCGGGCGGCACCCAAGGGGTCGTCCTCCCTCTCACCTAGTTGAAACGACCCCTCACCCTCTCTCCTTCGGAAGAACTCCTCCTTGGGAAGGTTGGTTGCAAGTGAATCTTGTACCTCCATGTAAAAATGAAGTGATGGAAGAAGAGGGTGACAAAAAGTAAGGAATCTCACCAAAATCTCATCTTGTGAGAAATTGGGGAGAAGTTGGCTTGATGATGTGGAAAGGCTCCATTGAATTTTCAAGAAAAGGAAAAAAAATTGACTTGGTCAAACAGTGATCTCAACCATCCAAAGTCATGACCTGATGATCTGAACCATTCTAAGAAGAATCTCCAGAATATCCAACCTTGATTGCTGCTTGCTTGTACAGTTTTGTGGTCCGAAGACCTTAAACTACATCAGGATTAAGATCCCGAGGGACTTTTTAAATAAAAACCGGTAACAGTCTGGATCGTTCGAATCAAGATCCGCTGACACCGGACATTTTCCAAAAATAAAAAAATGTGTTTGCCCTATTTTGTACAGTTTTGTGGTCCGAAGACCTTAAACTACATCAGGGTCAAGATCCCGAGGGACTCTTTAAATAAAAATCGGTAGCAGTCTGGATCGTTTGAATCAAGAGTCGCTGACACCGGACATTTTTCAAAAATAAAAAAAATGTGTTTACCCTGTTTTGTACAGTTTTGTGGTCCGAAGACCTTAAACTACGTCGGGATCAAGATCCCGATGGACTTTTTAAATAAAAATCGGTAGGAGTCTGGATCGTTCGAATCAAGATCCGCTGACACTGGACATTTTCTAAAAATAAAAAAATGTGTTTGCCCTATTTTGTACAGTTTTGTGGTCCGAAGACCTTAAACTACGTCGGGATCAAGATCCCGAGGGACGTTTTAAATAAAAACCATTAGCAGTCTGGATCGTTCAAATCAAGATCCGCTGACACCGGACATTTTCCAAAAATAAAAAAATGTGTTTGCCCTGTTTTGTATAGTTTTGAGGTCTGAAGACCTTAAACTACGTCGGGATCAAGATCCCGAGGGACTTTTTAAATAAAAACCGGTAGCAGTCTGGATCGTTCGAATCAAGATCCGCTGACACCAGACATTTTTCAAAAATAAAAAAATGTGTTTGCCCTGTTTTGTACAGTTTTGTGGTCCGAAGACCTTAAACTGCGTCGGGATCAAAATCTTGAGGGACTTTTTAAATAAAAACTGGTAGCAGTCTGGATCATTCGAATCAAGATCAGCTGACACCGGACATTTTTCAAAAATAAAAAAATGTGTTTGCCCTATTTTGTACAGTTTTGAGGTCTGAAGACCTTAAACTATGTCGGGATCAAGATCCCAAGGGACTTTTTAAATAAAAATCGGTAGCAGTCTGGATCGTTCGAATCAAGATCCGCTGACACCGGACATTTTCCAAAAATAAAAAAATGTGTTTGCCCTGTTTTGTACAGTTTTGTGGTCCGAAGACCTTAAACTACGTCGGGATCAAGATCCCGAGGGACTTTTTAAATAAAAATCGGTAGCAGTCTAGATCGTTCGAATCAAGATCTGCTGACACCGGACATTTTCCAAAAATAAAAAAAAGTGTTTGCCCTGTTTTGTACAGTTTTGTGGTCCAAAGACCTTAAACTACATCAGAATCAAAATCCCGAGAGATTTCCAATAAAAACCAATGTTAATCTTGATCGCTCAAATTGAGATTTAACAGCCTGGAACATTTCGAAAAATCACCAAAAAAATGTATTGTCAGCATGTACATATTTTTTGTCCGAAGACCTTAAACTACATCGGGATTAATTTCTCGGGGGACCTTTTCCTGCTTTCAACCAAAAACCGGCATCGGCCTCAACCGCTGGGATCAAGGTTCGATAACCCGGATCATTTCCAAAAATACCAAAAAGATTTTGAGCTTTCCATAAAAACTAGTATCAATCTTGATCGCTCGAGTTGAAGACTGGAACTTTCTCAAAACAAAAAATTCACCATCAACTTCAACTGTACAAATTCATCCCCAGCGGTCCGAAGACCTAAAACTACACTGGGATTAACTTCTGGGGGGCTTTCTTTCCCAACCTGTCCCAGGCATGGCCGACACTTGATCATACGGGTATCTGAACCTTCTAAACAGGTAAAGGCTGAGGTGGGCAGAACCCCGCAATCCTGTTCATGTTGAACGTACCGTGATAAACAACCTTGATTTGGAAGTCGCTGTTGAATCTGATGGATGTTCCCTGTTCCTAAAACTCATGAAGGGGATTAAGGCTGTTGGGAGGTGGAGCGCACCCTCACGGAATTGTGAGCAACGTAAGGCCCCAAACTGGATTGACAAAGGGAAATGTGAGGATGTGGCTCATTCTGTGGCCGAAGGAGTCCATCGGACGATACGTGGTCTATGTGCATTGCACATGAGGAACAAGTAACTTTGTGGGTGTGTTGACTGAAAACCCTCAAAATCCCCTCATCCGAAGATGTAAAATTACGGCACTTAACTGTCTGAGACTCGTCTTGCTCGTTGACGTAAAATGGATCGGGTGCCTTACCAGTAGTAGAAGCTGGAAATGGATGAAAATTTCATACATTTTCCCTGCATTCCAGAAAAATCCAACAAAATACCAAAACATTGTAAAATATTTTAAAAAATCACAAAATATTTCCCTTGCTTTCAAACCAAATATTTTCAAAACCACAAAAAATATTTCCTTGTTTTCAATAACCGATCTCTATCCTGACCACTCAGGTAAAGATTCAGACCAAATATTTGTAAAAATACAAAAATTGTCACTATCCCCAGCACTGCATTTTAGGAGTATCGAATTCCGCTCACTCATTTCGCAGTTTGGGATGACGGATCCGATCGCCCGCAAATTGGAATCTTAACCAAAACTGGCGACCAAGCACCGTCTCCATCGCATCCATTCACAGAAGAACATTTTGAAGTCTGATAACATCCTTTGTCCATTCTCATTAGCAAAGAAACAGCATCTTGGGACGATGGACCTGATCGACTACGGGTCGGGATCTTGACTAACCCGCTGACCAAACACCCGTATAAAAAAGAAAAACCCCAGGGAAGCACAACCCTGCAAATAATAAGCTCAAAGTTCTCTGCATCTCCAGCAAAAGCAAAATCATCGAATGGAAAGAGAATGAGCCAAACCATGCATTCATCATCAAATATGCATCTCCATGCATCCCCATGCATCGCATCAATCATCATGTTTACCCGCTTTCAAAATAAAAGTCGGTTAGCCAATGACCCTGTTCACTTCCCCAGGTGTAGGGTTGCGATGTAGTAATAAACTCGGTAATACCGAGGTCGATCCACAGGGACTGATGTAGGATGTCACAAACTCATCCACAAGTTTCTATTGAAGCTAACAATCAAAGTTTGAATAGAAAGTGTGTAATTAACAGTTTAAGCTAAATTGAATGTAAACAATTATAAGAAGGCACTAGGGTTTCGAGGATCCACTTGTAGCAATCCTCGATGTTCAATCCGCTGTGGTTTCCCATTCTCTCAACTAGAATCACCAGTCAGGTCTATCTAGTCGGATGATAGAACTACTAAACCAGAAGTCTGTAATATGTAAGTTCTGTGCATAAAGTTCACTCAACTCTAGGCTGATCTGAGCATGCTCATTGCATAGGTCATTCACCTTTTCTATAGGTCCAATTCCCAATCATAACCATCCTCAAGTCTTCTCACAAGACAAGGCTAGATCATGATTTGAACTGGATTCAAATTATATGCACAGTCCATACATATTCCAGATAATTAACCAAAACTAGAACTTTGGCATGAAGCCCCTTTATGAAGAGCTTGGTACTAGAGCGCACTCCAATTCCTCGGATCATACAGGTCTAGACCGTTGCAAACAAATTAAGAAGATAAGTAATTCATCCAAACATCCATGAGTCATCACAAGACTAAGAGAAATTACTTAAAAACTTGCATAAACTTCAAACCTTAGTTCATAATCATGAATTCCAAACTGAAAACCACTTAACTACGAATTAGAACAACTTGGATACACTACAAGCTTCACCTCTTAGCCCTAGCTAAGAGGTTTAGCTGCTCATGATCCAAGGAAACATGAAACAACTCTTAAAAACATGAAAACAGCAAAGCAAACCAAAAGGAGTTGTGAAACTCCAATCTTCACTTCCACAGTCTCCAACCTTGCTTGAGCCCTCCTCGGATACCCTAGGAACAATCCCTAGGTGGCTTTTTATAGTTTGGAGGCTCCCCAACGTCGGAAGAATCGGAAATTTGCGTAACACTTACGCAGCGCAGAGAATTTCGGGAAGAAATTAGAAAGTTCTAACTCAGTACGCATGGCCGACCAGTCATGACCGGTCGGCCTCAAGTGAAAACACTCCAGCAGGTATGCCAGACCGGTCAAGAAGGTATGCCAGACCGGTCTGGTCTTGTAGAACCTTAATCCAGCAAGCAACTCCAACCGGTCAAGACCGGTCGGATGTTTTTCTTCACATTGCAGCAACACTGACCGACCGGTCTTGACCGGTCGGTCCTATTCATTGAATTCCCAGCAATATTGTCCGACCGGTCATGACCGGTCGGATGTCTTCAGCAGCATCCTTCATGCATGGCAGACCGGTCACTGACCGGTCTGGCTTCCTTGGCCGACCGGTCACGACCGGTCAGCACATTTTTCTCTTCTTTTTCTTGCTTTCTTTCTTCTCTTTTTGCTTCTTCATCTCTTTTCTTCTTTGGTTCTTGGATGTTTTTCATCAGAATGATCCTAAGTGAGCTCTTTATGTCTTCAATTGAGTAGAGTCCACCCTCAATCCTGTAATCACAAAACATGCATTGAATTAGCTTACAAACCATATGAACCTTGCACAATGAGTGATGAATTGGGGTTAGAATATGCACAATTAAGAGCTCAACACACCCCCCAACCAGCATTTTGCTAGTCCCGAGCAAAACATGCATGAAGCTAATCCCATTCTTCAAAACTCAACTCTCTTTCAGAAACCATCCTTCTATACATTCTAAGGTTCATAAGTGTAAGATTCAGAAAGATTAGGCGTCAAAGGTTGGAACCGTAAATCCTCAAGACATAATAGGCATTCATATGAGATTCCCGCTGATTGTTTGATAAATAGAAGGACCTGAACAAATTCAACCTAGTGTGGGTAGTGAAAATTCATTCCACGAGTTTCTAGGATTATCTTCTTCATAGATCTAGTAAACTATAGAACTCAAGGTCCATAGAGCCACATCAAGCCAATGACAGGGATTTGCCTTACCGTCCTTCCGACGACTTTCACACTACGTCCCATTTTCGGCTTTGGTTACGGGTAGACCATCCCCCGGTTGGTAATAGGTAGCCCTAATCGGAATTCTCCACCATTTTTCCACATTCCCAATTTCATCCTTCCTTTTCCTTTTTCTTTTTAAATTAGATAGGATTTTTAAAAATCCATATCTTTCATTATTTTCCCATGGACAAGGATGGACAAAGTATCCCAGCCTGATTTCTCAATACCTTAATTCAAAGTCTAGCTAATCCATAAATCACATAATCCCTTCAACTCATGAAAATCGTGTAATGTGAACTAGGTATAAAGGTGTTCAGATTTTCTATCAATCACAAAATAGGGGAGTTCACATATAAAAACTATTATGCTGTGAGGAATTCCAGACTTCCAGCCCTATACACTTCATATCTCCTCCTCTTATGCTCATATCAACTCGAATGCATAGAACCCGTGTTTTTCAAAAGAGTTTCAAATTTTTGAAAAATTGAAAAAATTTCCACATGATTGCTTGAAATGTTGCAAATCGCTGGATTCATCCAAGTGATCCTACACCCCCCCAACCAAATCTTGCATTGTCCTCAATGTAAAAGATGTGCAATGAGCAAAACATGAGAGCAATTTGAAAATAAAAGGGAGTGAGGACTGATAGTACCTGAGAAAGTGAAAAGTGGAGATCTTCCTCCTTCTAACAAACCTATAAAAACTGAAAATAAAAGCAGCAAAATCCTAATCCTAACTACTCTATACCTCCATCAGACTAGGAGATCAATCATCCTGATACACAGGATCATTCAGAGGTATGGACATACCTTCTGAAGGGAAGTTCTCAAAGAACGGCTTTAATCGCTGCCCATTTGCTTTAAAAAGGTTGCCGTTCCTTGGATTTAACAGCTCGACAGTCCCATATGGATAGACAGTTTGCACAAGGTAGGGACCGGTCCACCGAGATCTCAATTTTCCCGGAAATAGATGTAAGCGAGAATTATACATGAGGAATTTTTTATTTATCGTGAATGTCTTACGAAGAATATTCTTATCATGGAATATCTTCGTCTTGTCCTTGTAAATTCTTGCATTCTCATAAGCTTCATTCCGGATTTCTGCAAGTTCATTCAATTGTAGTTTGCGTAACGAGCTTGCCTTGTCAGGATTGAAATTCATCTTCTTAATAGCCCAATACGCCTTATGTTCCAACTCCACAGGCAAGTGACAAGCCTTCCCATAGACAAGTCTATAGGGAGACATTCCAATAGGAGTTTTAAAGGCAGTACGGTAAGCCCAAAGCGCATCGGTAAGTCGAAGTGACCAATCCTTGCGATCGGAATTCACCGTTTTTTCTAAAATGTGTTTAATCTCCCTATTGGATATCTCAGCTTGTCCACTAGTTTGTGGGTGATAGGGAGTGCTCACTTTGTGCGTTACGCCATATTTCTTCATTAATGCTTCAAAAGGGCGATTGCAAAAGTGAGACCCTCCATCACTTATGATGACTCGAGGCGTTCCAAACCGGGAAAGAATGTTTTCTTTTAAGAATCGAATGACCGTTTTATGGTCATTATTCCGGCAAGGGATGGCCTCGACCCATTTGGAAACATAATCAACGGCAAGCAAGATGTATAAGTTTCCAAAAGAAGATGGGAATGGGCCCATGAAATCGATGCCCCAACAATAAAAAATTTCGATAATTAAGATGGGATTGAGTGGCATCATATTTCTACGAGAGATTCCTCCTAATTTCTGACAGGGTTCGCAAGCTTTGCAAAACTCATGTGTGTCTTTGAACATGGTGGGCCAATAAAACCCACATTGCAGAATTTTCGCTGTGGTCTTTTTAGCCGAAAAATGGCCACCACATGCTTGAGAATGACAGAAGGAGATGATACTTTGTTGCTCATCATCTGGGACACATCTCCTTATGATTTGATCGGGACAATACTTGAACAAGTATGGGTCGTCCCATAGAAATTTCCGTACCTCTGAGAAGAATCTATCCTTATCTTGCTTTTTCCAATATGTAGGAATTGTACCTGTAGTAAGATAATTAGCAATGTCCGCATACCATGGTAATTGGGAAACAGCAAAAAGTTGTTCATCAGGGAACATGTCATTGATTGCAGTCGTTTCAGGAGAATCAGTGAGGACAAGTCGAGAGAGGTGGTCAGCTACTACATTCTCTACTCCTTTCTTATCACGTATTTCTAAGTCGAATTCTTGGAGTAGGAGGATCCATCTTAATAACCGTGGTTTAGCATCCTTCTTAGAGAGAAGATACTTAAGCGCGGCATGGTCGGTGAATACGATGATCTTGGATCCAATCAAGTAGGATCTAAACTTCTCCAAGGCAAAAACTACTGCTAACAGTTCCTTTTCAGTAGTGGTGTAGTTTGCCTGGGCTGAGTTTAGGGTTCTACTTGCATAGTAGATAACACACGGCTTTTTATCTTTTCTTTGGCCTAACACAGCCCCAATAGCATAGTCGCTAGCATCGCACATAATTTCAAAAGGAAGGCTCCAATCAGGTGGTTGCATTATTGGGGCGCATGTCAACATACCTTTAAGGGTGGTAAATGCCTGTTGACATTCTTCATTCCACTCGAATGAATTTTCCTTTTGAAGTAGGTTACATAAAGGGCGAGAGAGTGAACTGAAATCCTTTATAAACCTTCTGTAAAATCCTGCATGTCCTAAAAAGGACCGTATATCTCGTATGCTTTTGGGTGGTGGTAGGTTAGAGATAAGATCAATTTTCGCCTTGTCCACCTCAATTCCATTTTGTGAAACGATGTGACCAAGTACAATTCCCTTTTGAACCATGAAGTGACACTTCTCCCAATTCAGCACAAGGTTCTTCTCTTCACATCTTTTTAGCACAGATTTCAAGTGCTTGAGGCACTCATCAAAGTTACAACCAAATACAGAAAAATCATCCATGAAGACTTCGAGAATGGTCCCCACCATGTCAGAAAAGATGCTCATCATACAACGCTGAAAGGTGGCAGGGGCATTACATAGTCCAAACGGCATTCGTCGATAGGCGAAAGTACCGAATGGACATGTGAATGTAGTCTTTTCTTGATCTTCACTGGGCAATTTCTATTTGGTTGTACCCTGAATAGCCATCAAGGAAGCAAAAGTGGGAATGGCCCGCCAACCGTTCTAAAATCTGATCAACAAACGGTAGGGAAAAGTGGTCTTTCCTCGTGACAGTGTTTAGCTTCCTGTAGTCAATGCACATTCTCCAACCGGTAGTGACTCTAGTTGGCACGAGTTCGTTATTGGCATTGGCTACGATGGTTATTCCGGATTTCTTAGGCACCACTTGAGTTGGGCTCACCCATTGGCTATCAGATATTGGGTAAATGATACCTACATCCAATAGTTTCACCACTTCGGCCTTAACCACATCCTTCATATTTGGATTTAGTCGTCTTTGTGGTTGCCGAGATGTCTTTGCATTTTCCTCAAGGTGTATGCGGTGAGTGCAAATCAGTGGGTCTATGCCTTTGAGATCGGCAATTGTCCATCTGATGGCACTCTTATGCTCTAATAGAGTGGCTATTAGCCTACTCTCTTGTTCCTCATCCAAGTGGGAAGAAATCACCACTGGATATGTCTCATCTAGACCTAAATAAACATATTTTAGCTCACTTGACAATGGTTTTAGGTCGAGTTTTGGTGCCTTAATGTTGGATGGGAGGGCCTTGTTCTCATTTATAGGCAAAGGTTCAATTGGGGCCCTCCATCTTTTATTTTCACGCACCAGCATCACATCTAGAATGGCATCCATCTCTTGTGTTGTATCATCATTCATATCATGGAGATGGGCCACACATGCCTCTAAAGGGTCTGAAAATAGTGACAAGGGGATTGTATCTTCCACGAATGATTCGATCATGTTTAATTCGTGGATATCATCATCAACTTCCCGCGGTTGTTTGCATAACTCAAATATGTTAAGCTCAAGGGTCATATTTCCAAAGGACATTTGTACAAGTCCGTTTCTACAATTGATAATGGCGTTTGAGGTAGCTAGAAACGGTCGTCCAAGTATGACGGGAATTTGAGTACCAGTGCCTATCACGGGATGTGTCCAAGACAATAAAATCTACTGGATAGTAGAATTTATCAACTTGGACTAGAACATCCTCTACCATTCCTCTCGGTATCCGGATGGATCTATCAGCAAGTTGGAGTGTGGTTTTGGTGGGTTTCAATTCACCTAACCCAAGTTGTTCATAGACCGAGTATGGAATGAGATTCACACTTGCCCCCAAGTCGAGTAGGGCTTGTTTAATCTGGTAGTCTCCTATGATGCATGATATGGTTGGACTACCCGGATCTTTGTATTTTTGGGGCACCTCTTGTTTGATGATGGCACTCAAATTCTCAGCCAAAAGCACTTTGTTGTGAACGTTATGTTTCCTTTTGATTGTACACAATTCCTTTAAAAATTTGGCATAAGATGGTATTTGTTTTATTGCATCCAACAGCGGAATGTTGATCTTCACCTGCTTGAAAACTTCCAGAATCTCCAGATTTTTATCTAAAGGTTTAGGTGAAATCAACCTTTGTGGGAATGGGGCAACCGGCTTGTATTGTCTTTCCGGTTCTTTCTCTTGTGGAATATTGTTTGGGCTATCATCCTCTTTGGGAATTTTCGGATCCTTAGGCTTGGGAGCCTTCACCGGATTAGATTTATCAATTTCTTTCCCACTTCTCAAAGTGGTGATAGCTTGGACATGTTCCGTAATGGTGGGAGGATGAGCTTGCATCTTGTATCTCATATTGGGTCCTTGGGTTAGGAAGAGGTTGGGCAGGGAGTATACCCTTCTCTCTAACACTAAGGTGAGCTTCAACTCTAGCCAAAGATGTTTTCAATTCATTGATGGCTTGGTTTGAGTTTTGATTGAATTTCAATTTCTCTTGCATGAACCCATCTATTTTTAGAGAATTTGTTTTGTTATACTCATTCTGAACCGTTACGAATGCACCCAACATCTCTTCTAGTGATACTTTTGGAGTGTTGTTTGCATTTGCATTGGGCCCATTCTTCCAACTGAAGTTGGGATGGTTCTTCCAATTAGGATTATACGTGTTTGAGTTTGGAGCACCATATTGCTGCTGATAACTGTTTATGGCATTTGTTTGTTCTTGTAGGATGCCTTGGACTGCTGAAATTGTGGGACAATCTGGTGTAGCATGTTGATTTCCAGCACAAATTCCACAAACAGTTTCAACCTCAGTGGAGTTGATTGTTTCTCCTTTCCTTAATTCCATGGCTTCGACCTTTCTTGTAAGGCTAGCCAACCGTGCACTTATGCTATCTTCTTCTGATAAGACATAAATTCCTCCCTTTTCCTTTTGTTGGCCAATCTTGGAATTTGTTGGTTTAGGTGTGTCCCAAGATTGTGCACTTTTAGCCAATTCTTCCAGATAATCCCATGCTTCATCAGCTTCCTTATTCATGAACTCCCCATTACACATCATCTCTATAAATTGGCGCATGGATGGAATCAGTCCTTCATAGAAAAAACTTATAATCCGCCAATTTTCATAGCCATGATGTGGGCATGCGTTTAATAGGTCCTTGAATCTCTCCCAACATTGGGAAAAGGTTTCATCCTCCTTTTGGGCAAAGTTCATGATAAGGCGCTTAAGCATGTTCGTTTTATGAGTAGGGAAGAATTTTTTTATAAATTCTCTGTGCATATCATTCCATGACCCAATTGATCTTGGCCTCAATGCATAAAGCCAACCCTTGGCTTTATCCTTAAGAGTGAAAGGGAAGAATTTAAGTCTTACTACATCTTCAGTCACATTTGCAAAGTGCATGGTGGTGATTACCTCATTAAACTCCCTAAGGTGTTGATAGGCACTTTCACTGTCGAAACCATGGAATTTAGGGAGAAGATTGATCACTCCCGGTTTCAAATCCACATTCCCTGCATATGGTGGAAATACTATGCATGAGGGAGTGCTCGTCCTTGCAGGTTGCAAGAAATAACGTAAAGTCCTAGGTCGGGGAACATTCTCAACCACATTCTCCCCTGTTTCAGTTTGATTTTGAACCGGGTTAGGTTGATTTGCAGCCATACTTTCAGATAAAATTGGAGAATCTAGATGTCTCCTAACACGTGGCTCTCTATCAAAGCCTTCTACTATCCCCCCTTCACTTATGAGTCGGTTATTGGAATCCCGAGTCCAATGTGGCATGCAAAACCAAAAATAAGAAACAAAAAGAAAGGAGAATTCTTCCTCCCTTTTCTTTACTCTTCTCTAAGACCGAAGCACAAGGTGTCTTGCAATGGCTAGGCCAGAAGCAAGGATAAAGACCGATTTCTCCTGGTCAATAGGGGTTCAGAAAACTCCCCACCCACTCTTTGAATCTTTTGAGAAAAAGTGCAGAAAAAGGAAAAAGAGGAGTAGAGATGAGAAAAGAAATCTCTGAGCACAAGGTGAACCAAGGCGGCTGAGCCGACCAATAGGAATCCAGGTGGCAAAAAGACCGACCTTTTAGAGATCCAAAAGGAATCTCCACCCACTCTACAAGAGATGAATAGGAATGAATAGGAGAAGGAGAAGAGTAAGGTTTAGAAAGATAAAACCCGATTCGCACTTGAAATTCTTCTTCAACTTCTTAGAAATCCCTGAAAAAAATCAAATAAATAAACTAAGTTAGTTCTAAAAAAAATCTAAAAGAGTCCTAAATAGATACTAATTTCAGAAATTTGTGAAAACCGTCAAAGTCCCCGGCAACGGCGCCAAAAACTTGTTCACTTCCCCAAGTGTAGGGTTGCGATGTAGTAATAAACTCGGTAATACCGAGGTCGATCCACAGGGACTGATGTAGGATGTCACAAACTCATCCACAAGTTTCTATTGAAGCTAACAATCAAAGTTTGAATAGAAAGTGTGTAATTAACAGTTTAAGCTAAATTGAATGTAAACAATTATAAGAAGGCACTAGGGTTTCGAGGATCCACTTGTAGCAATCCTCGATGTTCAATCCGCTGTGGTTTCCCATTCTCTAAACTAGAATCACCAGTCAGGTCTATCTAGTCGGATGATAGAACTGTTAAACCAGAAGTCTGTAATATGTAAGTTCTGTGCATAAAGTTCACTCAACTCTAGGCTGATCTGAGCATGCTCATTGCATAGGTCATTCACCTTTTCTATAGGTCCAATTCCCAATCATAACCATCCTCAAGTCTTCTCACAAGACAAGGCTAGATCATGATTTGAACTGGATTCAAATTATATGCACAGTCCATACATATTCCAGATAATTAACCAAAACTAGAACTTTGGCATGAAGCCCCTTTATGAAGAGCTTGGTACTAGAGCGCACTCCAATTCCTCGGATCATACAGGTCTAGACCGTTGCAAACAAATTAAGAAGATAAGTAATTCATCCAAACATCCATGAGTCATCACAAGACTAAGAGAAATTACTTAAAAACTTGCATAAACTTCAAACCTTAGTTCATAATCATGAATTCCAAACTGAAAACCACTTAACTACGAATTAGAACAACTTGGATACACTACAAGCTTCACCTCTTAGCCCTAGCTAAGAGGTTTAGCTGCTCATGATCCAAGGAAACATGAAACAACTCTTAAAAACATGAAAACAGCAAAGCAAACCAAAAGGAGTTGTGAAACTCCAATCTTCACTTCCACAGTCTCCAACCTTGCTTGAGCCCTCCTCGGATACCCTAGGAACAATCCCTAGGTGGCTTTTTATAGTTTGGAGGCTCCCCAACGTCGGAAGAATCGGAAATTTGCGTAACACTTACGCAGCGCAGAGAATTTCGGGAAGAAATTAGAAAGTTCTAACTCAGTACGCATGGCCGACCGGTCACAAGTGAAAACACTCCAGCAGGTATGCCAGACCGGTCAAGACCGGTCTGGTCTTGTAGAACCTCAATCCAGCAAGCAACTCCAACCGGTCAAGACCGGTCGGATGTTTTTCTTCACATTGCAGCAACACTGACCGACCGGTCTTGACCGGTCGGTCCTATTCATTGAATTCCCAGCAATACTGTCCGATCGGTCATGACCGGTCGGATGTCTTCAGCAGCATCCTTCATGCATGGCAGACCGGTCACTGATCGGTCTGGCTTCCTTGGCCGACCGGTCACGACCGGTCAGCACCTTTTTCTCTTCTTTTTCTTGCTTTCTTTCTTCTCTTTTTGCTTCTTCATCTCTTTTCTTCTTTGGTTCTTGGATGTTTTTCATCAGAATGATCCTAAGTGAGCTCTTTATGTCTTCAATTGAGTACAGTCCACCCTCAATCCTGTAATCACAAAACATGTATTGAATTAGCTTACAAACTATACGAACCTTGCACAATGAGTGATGAATTGGGGTTAGAATATGCACAATTAAGAGCTCAACAGACCCCACAGGCACCCCTAGTGGAGGCACGTGCAAGTCAGATTTTCTTTTCAAAAAGACCAAAAAAATATTCCTATTTGCAAATAAAACCCCACGGAGTATCACTCCCCAGAGTGGGTACCTTTTCAAAATTCAAAAATATTTTCCCAGTAGAGCGTTCTGCCTCCAAAACACTAAGAGATCTTCCATATCTCTAGGTAGGAGCCGACGCAAAAATCAAATAGGATCCGATGTCTCCCGGTTTCCCCGAAGAGCATCGGATCCAATGCACTCAAAGTACGGTCGAACTGAACTCCAGTGCCAGTGCGGTCGTACCACATGCCAAGATATGAAAAGATGAAAGCCAAAAAGGCTCAGTCAAAGAAACCATTTGAACAGGTGGAAACGATGAATTGTAACCCAAGTATCAAAATCAACAGATTGAGTGGAAAGAGTTCACCCGCACATACCTAGGCGTGGATGCCTAAAGTACCTTGACTGATTCCAAGTCGGCGTAGTAGAATCCCGTAAGACTACGACGCAGGGCATCTAACCACTTTGACAGTCAAGCGAAACAAGTACTCCTGGAGTGATCCGGAAAAACATCAAACATCACAATCAATCTTAGGGTCAGCAACCTCGTAAGACTACGACGCAGAGGCTTGGCTGTACCTTTCCAATGTTAGTACCGATCGGGAATGGAAGGGTTGCGGTTGGGTACCCAGGTTGCAGCAAACTGCAAGGATAATCGCAACGTTTTCTCCAAACTCCCGCGGTATGTGCGAGTTATCAATCTCCAAACAATCAACTGACTCAGATACAAAGGACAACAAAGATTCCATACCATAATCTAGGAAAGAATGAATTACAAACCAAGCATCAAAACCAGCAGATCGGGTGGAAAAAGTCCACCCGCACATACCTAGGCGCGGATGCTTGAAGTACCTTGACTGATTCCAAGTCGGCGTAGTAGAATCCCGTAAGACTACGACGCAGGGCATCTAACCACTTTGACACTCAAGCGAAACAAGTACTCCTGGAGTGATCCGGGAAAACATCACACAATCAATCACAGGGTCAGTATCCTCGTAAGGCTACGACGCAGAGGCTCTGCTGTACCTCTCCGATGTTAGTACCGATCGGGAATGGAAGGGTTGCGATTGGGTACCCAGGTTGCAGCAAACTACAGGGACAATCGCAACGTTTTCTCCAAACTCCCGCGGTATGTGCAGGTGATCAATTTCCAGACGATCAACTGACGCAGATGCAAAGGCAAGCAAAGATTTCAGACCATGATCTATAAATGACCGGGTCAAAAGTGGGGTGTCCATTTACTTTGGCATTTGGTTGCACGCAACCTCTACCAAAGAGGGGCATCTATAGACACCCCACCTTTGGCTACACTGTTGGTAGAGATAGCTGGATGAATGGAGGACCATACCCCCAAATCCCATGTCCAAACTCAGCCAAACTCACCCATGTAAGCCCCAATCCATAGCCTAACTCAAGCCTGAACTCAGTCAACTCGCCCCTAAACATCAGCCTGAAAAACCCCCATAAGAAAAACCAGTCAAAAAATCCTAAAAAAGTCAAACTCACTGAGTCAACCCGCTGAGTCAAATCACCGAGTCAACCCACCGAGTCAAACCGCTGAGTCAAAACACGTAGTCAAATCACCGAGTCAACCCACCGAGTCAACCCACTGAGTTTACCCACTAAGTCAACTCACTGAGTTCCAAGCAGCAGCCCCGAAGCATGTCCGTACTGCCCGCGGGATCCCGAGAACGTCCGTACGGGCGGCCCCCTGGGTGCCGCCCAAACTTATTTACACAGAATGCCACCGCCCGCTGCTATAAATACCCCCCTCCACTTCTCATTTCAACAAGCCTTCAAGTCCAGAGCAATCTGTTTGCTCTGAGTCCACTTCCATCTCTCTTTTAGCCCATTTTTCCACCAAGGAGAGCCCGAGTGAGAAGAGCCTAGCCCTGGTCCAGCCCAGCCTGACCCTGGTCTAAGTCTCCCAAGCCATCCAAGTCTTGATCCAGCCACTCGAAGCAAACCTTGCGACACTTTCGTCCATCTAGCTACTCTTTTACTAGCATCATCTCATTCGCATCTAGCATAAGTGCAACATTTACTTTTCTTCCAACCCCCCTGCTTCACTACAAGCACTTTGATTATTCAAACACACTGCATGCATTCTGCATAAAGCACCTGTCAGTTCGAGCGTATGCTCTGGGCTTACTTGTTAGTGGAACCTGCCCATCGGAAACTCTTACTGTTCAGACCTGCATTCATCTACATATCACTACAAGCACTTTGATCATTCAAACACACAGCATGCATTCCACATAAAGCACCTGTCAGTTCAAGCGTATGCTCTGGGCTTGCCTGTTAGTGGAACCTGCCCATCAGAAACTCTTACTGTTCAGACCTGCATTCATATACATATCACTACAAGCATTTTGATCATTCAAACACACAGCATGCATTCCGCATAAAGCACCTGTCAGTTCAAGTGTATGCTTTGGGCTTGCCCGTTAGTGGAACCTGCCCATCAGAAACTCTTACTGTTCAGACCTGCAGTCATGCATCATGTCATCTATGAGAATTTACGAAGATTAAGACATACTTTTAAGTATTAGTCCACTTCTGTGAAGTAGAGACCGTACTCCGGTATGGGCAGTGTGTGGGGTGCTTAACCTCTTCCCACCCTGTAACCGTGATCCCTTACCTCGAATCTCTGGCCGCAGATCAAAAGGAGTCATTTTAGAAAAAGAAATCTTCGATTCCCTTCTTTAACGTTTCTACGGGGTCTAGCCGACTGTAGATTCGAAGTAACTGGCTAGTGGCGACTCTGGTCTTATATAAACTCATCTAAACACATCCAGCTTAACACGACAACCAAACAAAGCCCTCGAGAATGAGGCGAGCCAGTGGCACAAATGGCGATTCGCGCGCACGCATCCTTTTCTTCTTTTTCCGAAAGGAAAGGGGGGAGAACGTTCGGGAGCGCAGAACGGCGAGGGTCCACACCCCCCAACTAGCATTTTGCTAGTCCCGAGCAAAACATGCGTGAAACAAATTTCATTCTTCAAAACCTAACTCTCCTTCAGAAACCATGTTTCTATATACTCAATGATATGCAAGTGTAAAGAATTCTGAAATGCCCAGTGATAGAAGTTGAAACCATGAATTTTTAAAAATATACCAAGTACTCATATGAAATTCCTGCTGATTGATTGATAATAGAAGAATCCAAACACTTTAACCTAGTGTGCATAGTGAATGCTCATCTCATGGATTTCCGGGGTTACATTCTTTATGAATTAACTAAGGTATGGATTCAACGGTGTATAGATAAACAACAAGCCTATGACAGGAATTTGATTTACCGTCCTTCCGACGGCTTTCACAATACGTCCCATTTCTGGATTTGGTTACGGGTAGACCATCCCCCGGTTGGTAATAAGTAGCCCTTTTCGAAAATTTCCACCATATTTTCAATCATTCTTATATTTTCATCATTCATTTCCTTTTTATACATATTAAATAGAATTTTTAGAAATCCATATCTTTCGTTATTTTCCCATGGACAAGCATTGACAAAGTACCCTGGCTTGGTTTCTCAATGCCTCAAATCCAAACTTAACCAATCCACAATTCTACATAATCCTTTCAAAGCATGAGAATCGTGTAATGTGAACTAGGTGTAAAAGTGTTTAGAAATTCTATCAATCATAAAAATAGGGGGATTCACATATAAAACTAGTATCTTAGAGATTGTTCAAAATATTCAACTTCACTCACTTTGCCTCTCATTTTTCTTATACTTACACCATCCCAAATGCATAGAAACAAAGTTTTCTAATAGAGTTTTGAATTTGTAGAAAAATTAAAAAATTCATACATAATTGCTCAAAATGTTACAAAACACTAGATTCATCCTAGTGATCCTACACCCCCTAGCCAAATCGTGCATTGTCCTCAATGGAAAAGATATGCAATGAGCAAAACATGAGAGCAATTATAAACTAAAGGGAGTGAGGAATGAGAATACCTGAGAGAACAACAACTGAAATTCTACCTCCTTTTCACAAACCTATGAAAAAGCAAACCAAAAGCAACAAAATCTTAATCCTAACTACTCTATACCTCCATCAGACTAGGAGATCAAACATCCTAATACACCGAATCGGTTAGAGGTATGGACATACCTTTTGAAGGAAAATTCTCAAAGAACGGTTTTAATTGCTGACCATTTGCTTTAAAGATATTACCGTTCCTTGGATTCAACAACTCGACGGTCCCATATGGATAAATAGTTTTTACAATGTAGGGACCGGTCCATTGAGATCTTAATTTTTCCAAAAATAAATGTAGTCTAAAATTAAACATAAGGACCTTCTGATTAATCGTGAAGGTCTTACGATAAATGTTCTTATCATGGAACACTTTCGTCTTGTCCTTGTAAATTCTCGCATTTTTATATGCCTCGTTCCGGAGTTCTGCAAGGTCATTCAATTGAAGTTTGCGCAACGAGCTTGCTTTGTTAGAATTAAAATTCATCTTCTTTATCGCCCAATATGCCATATGTTCCAATTCCACGGGCAAGTGACAAGTTTTCCCATAGACAAGTCTATAGGGAGACATTCCAATCGGGGTCTTGAAAGCAGTACGGTAAGCCCAGAGTACATCGGTTAGTCGAAGTGACCAATCCTTGTGATCGGGGTTCATTGTTTTCTCCAAAATATGTTTAATCTCCATGTTGGATATCTCATCTTGTCCACTTGTTTGTGGGTGATAGGGAGTACTCACCTTGTAATTTACGCCATATTTCTTCATTAAAGCTTCAAACGAGCGGTTACAAAAATAAGATCCTCCATCACTTATAATGACTTGAGGTGTTTCAAATTGGGAAAGGATATTTTTTTTAAGAAACAAATGACTGTTTTATGGTCATTGTTCTGGCATGGAATCGCCTCGACCCATTTTGAAATATAATCGACGGCTAGCAATATATATAGATTTTTGAAAGGAGATGGGAATGGACCCATGAAATCGATGCCACAACAATAAAAAATTTTGATTGGTAAGATGGGATTGAGTGGCATCATATTTCTACGGATATTCCTCCCAATTTCTGACAAGGCTCACACGTTGTACAAAACTCATGGGTATCCTTGAACATGGTGGGCCAATAAAACCCACATTGCAGAATTTTGGTTGTGGTCTTCTTAGCCGAAAAGTGGCCACCACATGCCTGAGAATAACAAAAGAAGATGATACTATGTTGTTCATCATCTGGCACACATCTCTTTATAATTTGATCGGGACAATACTTGAATAAGTACGGGTCATCCCACAAGAATTTTCTCACCTTGTTGAAGAACTTATCCTTATCTTGCTTTTTCCAATGTGTCGGAATTGTACCTGTAGCAAGATAGTTAGCAATGTCCGCATACCATGGCAATTGGGAGACTTTAAAAAGTTGTTCATCGGGGGAACATGTCATTGATCGCGGTCGTCTCAGGGGAATTGGTGAAAACAAGTCTAGAGAGATGGTCAGCCACGACGTTTTCTACTCCTTTCTTATCACGTATTTCTATGTCAAATTCTTGGAGTAGGAGGATCCATCTTAACAAGAGTGGCTTAGCATCCTTCTTAGAGAGAACGTACTTAAGTGCGGCATGGTCAATGAATATGATGATCTTGGATCCAATCATGTAGGACCTAAACTTGTTTAAAGCAAAAACTACGGCTAAAAGTTCTTTTTCTGTAGTAGTATAGTTTTCTTGAGCCGAGTTTAAAGTTCTACTTGCATAGTAGATCACGCATGACTTTTTCTCTTTTCTCTGGCCTAACACAACCCCAATAGCGTAGTCGCCCACATCGCACATAATTTCAAAAGGAAGACTCCAATCAGGTGGTTGCATTATGGGAGCACATATCAACATACCTTTTAGTTTGTCAAAGGCATTTTAACAATCTTCAGTCCACTTGAATGAGTTTTCCTTTTAAAGGAGGTTACATAAAGGACGAGAGAGTGAGCTAAAGTCCTTTATGAACCGTCTATAAAATCCGACATGTTCCAAACAGGACCGCACATCTCGTACACACTTGAGTGGTGGAAGGTTAGAGGTAAGATCGATTTTAGTTTTGTCCACCTCGATTCCATTTTTTGAGATGATGTGACCAAGTACTATTCCCTTTTGACCCATGAAGTGACATTTCTCCCAATTTAAGAGGAGGTTCTTTTCTTCACATTTTTTCAATACAGTTTTTAAGTGCATAAAGTACTCATCAAAGTTACAACTAAATATAGAGAAATCGTCCATGACTTCAAGAATCGTTCCCACCATATCAGAAAAAATACTTAACATACAACGCTGAAAAGTGGGAGGGGCATTACATAGTCCAAACGGCATCCGTCAATAGGCAAAAGTGCCAAATGGACATGTGAATGTTGTCTTCTCTTGGTCCTCTAGGGTGATCTCTATTTGGTTATACCCTGAATACTCATCAAGGAAGCAAAAATGAGAATGACCCACCAACCTTTCTAAAATTTGTTCAACAAACGATAGGGGGAAGTGGTCTTTCCTCGGGACTGTGTTTAGCTTCCAGTAGTCAGTGCACATTCTCCAACCGGTAGTGACTCTGGTTGGTACGAGTTCATTATTGGCATTGGCTATGATGGTTATTCCAGATTTCTTAGGCACCACTTGAGTTGGACTCACCCATTGACCATCGGATATTGGGTAAATGATACCCACATCCAATAGTTTCACCACTTGGGCCTTAACCACCTCTTCATGTTTGGATTAAGGCGTCTTTGTGGTTGCCTAGATGTCTTGGCATTTTCCTCAAGGTATATGCGATGAGTACAAATCAGTGGGTCAATGCCTTTGAGATCCGCAAATGATCATCCAATGGTGCTCTTATGCTCTATTAGAGTGGTTATTAGCCTACTCTCTTGTTCCTCATCCAAGTGGAAAGAAATCACCACCGGATATATCTCATCTCGACCTAAATATAAATATTTCAAATCACTTGGTAATAGTTTTAGGTCGAGCTTCGGTGCCTTAATACTGGATGGAAGAGGCTTGTTCTCGCTTAAGGGTAAAGGTTCAAATAGTGTCTTTCATCTTTTGTTATTAAGTACCGGCATAACATCCAAAATGGCATCCATCTCTCGTATTGTGTCATCATTTATCTCATAAGAGCGGGCCAATCATGCCTCCAAGGGGTCAGAATAGAATGTCAAGGGGAATGTATCCTCCACGAATGATTCAATCAAATTTATCTCGTGGATCTCATCATCAACTTCTCGTGGTTGTTTGCATAAATCAAATATATTCAGTTCAAGTGTCATATTTCCAAAGGAAATTTGTACAAGCACGTTTCTACAATTGATAATCGCATTTGTAGTAGCTAGAAAAGGGCGGCCAAGTATGACGAAAATTTGAGCACCGGTACCTATCACAGGATGTGTATCCAAGACAATAAAGTCTACTGGGTAGTAGAATTTATTAACTTAGACTAAGACATCCTCAATCACCCATCTCGGTATACGAATAGATCTATCAGCAAGTTGGAGTGTGGTTTTAGTGGGTTTCAATTCACTTAGCCCAAGTTGTTCATAGACCGCGTATGGGATGAGGTTAACACTTGCCCCTAAATCGAGTAAGGCTTGTTTGATCCGGTAGTCGCCTATGATGCATGAGATGGTTGGACTACCTGGATCCTTGTATTTTTGGGGCACCTCTTGTTTGATAATAGCGCTCAAATTCTCAGTCAAAAGTACTTTTTTGTGAACATTGTGTTTCCTTTTGACTGTACACAATTCCTTTAGAAATTTGGCATAGGATAGCATTTGTTTTATAGCATCCAAGAACGGAATGTTGATCTTCACTTGCTTAAAAACCTCTAAAATTTTCAGGTTTTTGTCTAAAGGTTTGGGTGAAATCAACCTTTGGGGAAACAGGGCAACCGGATTGTATTGCCTTTCCGTTTCTTTCTCATGTGGAGTATTGTTCGGGCTATCATCCTCTTTGGAAATTTCTAGATCATTATGCTTTAGGGCCTTCACCGGATTAGATTTATCGATTATTTTTCCACTCCTTAGGGTGGTGATAGCTTGAACATGCTCCGTATGTTGGGAGGACGAGCTTGTGTCTTGTATCTCAAATTGGATTCTTAGGTTAGGAAGAGGTTGGGCAGGAACTGTGCCTTTCTCCCTAACACTGAGATGAGATTCAACTCTAGCCATTGAGGTTTTCAAGTCATTAATGGCTTGAGATGAATTTTGATTGAATTTCAGTTGCTCTTGGATGAACCCATCAATTTTCGTAGAATTAGTCTTGTTATATTCAGCTTGAACCGATACGAATGCACCCAACATCTCATCTAGACTATCTTTTGGTGTAATTACTAGGAATGGACCTAGTAAAGGTTGAGCTTAAGGGGTATTGTTTGCATTCACAGTGGGTATTCCTCCAACTCAAGTTGGGATGGTTCTTCCTAACTAGAATTATACATGTTTGAGTTTGGAACACTAAATGGCCGTTGATAACTGTTTATGGCATTTTATTGTTCTTGTAAGATATCTTGGAATGCAGAAATTGTGGGACAATCCTGTGTTGCATGTTGATTTTCGGCACAAGTTCCACAAACAGTTTCAACGTCTTTTGAGTTGATCGTCTCTCCTTTCTTCAATTCCAAGGCCTCGACTTTCTTGTGAGGCTAGCCACACGTGCACTTATGTTATCTTCTTCTGAGAGGACATAAATTCCTCCTTTTTCCTTTTGTTGGCTTGTCTTGGAATTTGTTGGTTTAGATGTATCCTAAGACTGTGCATTCTCAGCCAATTCATCAAAATAGTCCCATGCTTCCTCGGCTTCCTTATTCATGAATTCTCCATCGCACATCATCTCTACGAATTGGCGCATGGGTGAAGTCAATCCTTCATAGAAAAAGCTTATTACCCACCAAATTCTGTAGCCATGATGTGGGCATGCATTTAACAAGTCCTTGAACCTCTCCCAACATTGGAAGAAGGTCTCATCCTCTTTTTGAAAAAAAATCATGATAAGGCGCCTCAACATGATCGTTTTGTGAGTAGGGAAGAACTTTTTAATGAACTCCCTAGTCGTCTCAGTCCATGTGCCAATTGATCTTGGCCTTAATACATGAATCCAAGCCTTAGCTTTCTCTTTAAGGGAAAAAGGAAATAATTTGAGTCTCACCACATCATCGGTTACATTTGCAAAGTGCATTGTAGCTATCACCTCATTAAATTCCTTAAGATGTTGATAAGCACTTTCATTGTCTAGTCCATGGAATTTTGGAAGGAGTTGAATTATGCCCAGTTTCAAATCTATGTTCCCTACATTCAGTGGGAAAACTATGCATGAGGGAGTGCTCGTTCTTGCAGGTTGCAAGTAGTCACATAATGTTCTAGGTCGGGGAATTCTCAACCACATTCTCTCCCATTTCGATTTGGTTTTGGCCCAGATTTTGATTGGCCATAGGGTTGGGTTGATTTCTGTTCGCTCGCCTCAAGTGCAAGGTTGCGATGTAGTAATAAATCTCGGTAAGACCGAGGTCGATCCACAAGGAATTAGAAAACCAATTCTAAACTATTCCAGCAACTAAGATTGAAATAATTAAGAGATTCAATTGAGAGAATTATCTTAAACAGTAATTTAAGAAAATCAATAATTAAAGGAACTAAGGCTTTCAAGGATCCACTTGTAACAATCCCCTGTCAATCCAATCAATCCAAGTATAAAACACAACTAGATTTGAAGTTCTATCTCTCATCTAGTTGGAAGATAAAGCATTAAACCACATTCAATCCCACTTAAGTTGAACTTCCAAGTTCTAGTCCCATTCAACCACATAGCATTCAAAATCATAGCCTTCGGAGTAACGGCCATGCCTATGGACTATGGCATGCTCAAGGGTTACCATAATTTGAATCTAATCAAGCAAAACATGATAATCTCAGAGAATTGCAAGGAATCCATGTCCGAAGCACATGAACTCTCATAAGACTTCTAAAAATATCAATTTTATATGAACTAGAACATTCAAAATTCAAACTTAAAGTCAAAGTACTTGAATTAAACTGAATTAAACATGAAATTAGCTACAAGCTTCAGCTCTCAGCTCTAGCTGAGATATTCTAGCCGAGTATTGTCATACTTCAACTAGAACTCAAAGAAAAATAAAAAAAACATACAAACCTGAATTCGGGAGAGTTACAGATGCTCCACGACGGCTCTCTTCACCTCCCACATAGTTCCTCAGCTTCTATGATGCCCTAGGAAGAGACCTTAGGTGTCCTTTTATAGTGGGGAGGCTCTACCGCCTCAAAAACTTCTCGAAGTGCGTAGCCTTTACACACTTGCGTAGAAAAAATCGGATCTCTAATTAGAAGGTTGCTGTATATGCATGGCCGACCAGTCGTGACTGGTCGGACTGGGTTGGCCGACCGATCTTGACCGGTCGGACATGTTGGAGTGAAGTCCAGTGTGCACAGAGAGAGGCCCAACTGTTGGCCGACCGGTCTTGACCGGTCGGACCAAATTGGTCCTTGGTCCAGCGTTCCAGAGAGAGGGACAGCAGGGTGGTCGACCGATCTTGACCGGTCGTGGCTCCCTTGGCCGACCGGTAATGACCGGTCGGACCTCTGTTTTTCTTTTTTTTCTTCTTTTCTTTCTTCTCTTTTCTCCCTCTTTCTTCTTCCTTCTTTGGTCCACCTTGGGCCTTCATTCAAGGGCTCCTAAATATGCTCTTTTAGCTAACATTTGTGCAAAGTCTCTCTCTCAATCCTATATTCACAGAACAAGCATTAGATGGGTCTTTTAATCATGCAAACTATGCATATAATGTGATGTAATGGGATCATGTATAAATTGGAGGTTCAACACACCCCCCCAACCAACTTTTTGCTAGTCCCGAGCAAAATATGCGTAAAACAAGTTCAATCTTCTAAAATCCAACTCTCCTTAAGAAACAACACTTTTATTCATTCCAATATATACAAGTACAAAAATTAAAGAAACTGGGCGATAGAGGTTGCAACCTTAAACTCTCAAAACATAAAAAGTGTTCATATAGAATTCCAGCTGATTGATTGATAGATAGAAGAACTTTGAACAAAATTCAACCTAATGTGTATAGTGATAGCTCGTCTCATGAGTTTCTAGGATCATCTTCTTCCTAGATCGACTAAACTATAGATCTCAAGGTGTACAGATCAACAACAAGCCTATGACAGGAATTTGCCTTACTGTCCTTCCGACGATTTTTTCACTACGTCCCATTTTCAGCTTTGGTTATGGGTAGACCATCCCCCTGTTGGTAATAGGTAGCCCTTTTCGAAATTTTCCACCATTTTCTGCATCATTCCCATATTTTCATCCTTCTTTTTCCTTTTTCTTTTACATTAGATAGGATTTTTAGAAATCCATATCTTTCGTTTTTTTTTCCATGGACAAGGATGGACAAAGTACCCCGGCTTGGTTCCTCAACACCTCAAATCTAAGTCTAGCCAATCCATAAATCACATAATCCTTTCAAACCATGAAAATCGTGTAATGTGAATTAGGTGTAAAAGTGTTCAAATTTTCTATCATTCACATAAATAGGGGAATTCACATATAAAACCATTATATTAAGAGTAGTTCAAGACTTGCAACATCACTCACTTCGTATCTCCTTTTCTTATACTCGTATCATCTCGAATGCATAAAAATAAAGTTTTCTAAAAGAGTTTTGAATTTTTAGAAAATTCGAAAAAATTTGCACATATGATGCTCGAAATGTTGCAAACTGCTAGATGAGGAATCTCATCTCACCCCCCAACCAAATCTTGCATTGTCCTCAATATAAAAAGATATGCAATGAGCATGAACATGAGACAATGGTAAAATACAAGAGAGTGAGAACAATAGTACCTGAGGGAGTCGATCATGGAAGTTTACAACTCCGACAACTAAATCTACTAAAACAAATAGAATTAAAACAAAAAACAAACTAGACCTAATCCTACTTAAAGCAATTGACAAAACCAAAGTTATCCTTGAGAATCTCCATCAGACTAGGAGATTAATCAACATTATATCATCCAAAAGGACAAAGTTGAGCAGGATCATCAAGTGGTGTAACAAATTTTTCAGTAGAACTATCCACCATCCTGCTTTAGGAAAGTACATTGGTAACATTAATCATTCTAACCCATTGAAAATCCTGCTGAAAGGTTTCAGCAGGTTCCTCAATAAATTGTCACATGTTCTAGGAAAGGAGAATTGCATTGGTTGAAAATTATTGAAAATTGATCTCCTTTCCATCTTGTCTGGTCAAAAATTTGTCAAATATGGGTCATCTCAAAAGTTGTGTTCTTTAGTTTGCGAAACCCAAAGAGATGTGGAGACTTGTATTTCTTCTTCACAAGTCGATATGATCTCCACAAAATCAGATTTCACCGGTGCTTCCACAATTGATTTTTCAGTTTGGCATTTTCTGGAAGGAAGCTTTTTAGGCACCAGAGGGGTCTCCTTCAAGGCATGCACTGTGTCCTTAATCATGGGATCATCCCAATCTTCAAAATATGCTAAACACTCCTCTAGAGTGTAGGAGACCTCATCGGAGGAAGTTTTCAGATTTGGATCCATTTTCATCTTCCTCCTTCTTAGAGTTTTGTGTAGTTTGAAGTGGGTCCTCAACCTCTACACTTTCAGAAATTGGCCTCTCTGTAGGCAAGTCAAGCATCATTTCTTCCAATTCTTGCATAACAAATTTATGTAAATCAGAATTTGGTGACTTGTCAAGTAAATTTTTAAAAATTGACACTTCCAAGATCTCATTAATTAGAGTTGAATTCATCCTTGGAGTGTGTCAAACATGTCCCCAAGCTTCCAGGTAGATCGTGTTGGAAAAACTCCCTATCTTCTATAAATTCTATAATGTTTACCTCATGGGGCCATCATTGTCATCCCAATCCTCAAAAGGATCGAAGCTAACAACATTTAGAGGATCAAAATTCTGATTTAAAGCGAACTCCTCTTCCACGATTGATTCAATCATATCAACCTCATAGGCATCATCATCATCCCTATGCCTTTTGCCCAAATGGAACACATTAACCTCCAACGTCATGTTTCCAAAGGACAATTGCATTACCCCATTCTGGCAATTTATAATTGCGTTTGATATAGCAAGGAAGGGGCGGCCTAGAATCACCGGTATTTGGGTGCTAGCATCCATAACCGGTTGTGTGTCCAAGACGATGAAATCTACTAGGTAGTGGAATTTGTCAACTTGGACTAGCACATCCTCAACTATCCCTCTCGGTACACAAATGGATCTATCAGCAAGTTGCAACGTGGTTTTGGTGGGTTTTAATTTACCAAGACTCAATTGCTCATATACCGAGTACGGGATCAAGTTTATGCTTGCCCCCAAGTCTAGCAATGCACACTCAATCCTATAGTCTCCAATGATACATGAAATTGTGGGACTACCGGGATCTTTGAATTTTGTGGGGGTCTTTTTTTGTGAGAATGGCACTCACTTGCTCATTTAAGAAGGCCTTTTGCTACACATTATATTTGTGTTTGGTTGTGCACAAGTCCTTTACAAACTTGGCATAGGAGGGGATTTGTTTGATGGCATCAAGCAAGGGAATGTTGATCTTGACTTGTCTGAAAATCTATAAAATATCATGAGAGTTTGGGAGAGATTTTGGAGCAACCAATCTCGAAGGGAATGGTGCTACGGGCTTGTAAACGCGTTCCGTTTCTTGTGGGGCTAAGTTAGATCCGTCCTCATCCTCAGAATTTACCGGATCATTAGGCTTGTTGGCCTTCACCGAGATAGATTTGTCAATTTGCTTACCACTTCTAAGAGTGGTGACTGGATTTGGCTTACTCCATATGTTGGTTGGAGAGATTAGGGATGCTTACTTCATGTACTTGCTTTGGATTGGGCTGAGGTTAGGCCGGAAAGGTCCCTTCCCTAGCATTCAAGTGTCCCTTAATCTCATCAACAAGACTTTAAGCTCTTGGAACATTTGTTGATTTGATTGATTGATTTGCGTTTGCCCTTGCATAAACGCTTTTAAGGTATCCTCCATTGAGAATTGAGGTGAGGCCATATTTTGGCATGGGTGACCCTCCTTGAGAGTTGGTAGGATTGCCCGTGAGCATTCTTTCAACTGAAATTTAGGTGGTTCTTCCACGTAGAGTTGTACGTGTTACCCACCGGTCCATTAAAAGGCCGTTAATAATCATATGTAGCATTTGCATGTTCTTGTAACACCTCTTAAAACGCAGAAATTATAGGACAATCTTGTGTAGTGTGTATATTAGTGAAACAAATCCCACACATGTTCTCAATAGCTTCATTGGACTTTGAAAATCCACTCTTACTAAGTTCCATGGCCTCGATCTTCCCTATGAGGCTGGCTAGCCTTGCATTCACATCATCTTCCTCCTTAAGGATATAAATCCCCCTTTCTCTTTTTCTTGAGTAGGCTTGGGGTTATTAGATTTGTCAGAGGTATCCCATGATTGGGCATTCTCGGCCAACATATCCAAATAACTCCAAGCTTCATCTGGATTTTTGCTCATAAACTCGCCATTGCACATCATCTCTACGAATTGGCGCATATTGGAACTTAATCCATCATTGAAGAAGTTTATGATTCGCCAATTTCATAGCTGTGATGTGGGCAAGCAAGTAGGAGGTCCTTAAACCCTTCTCAACATTGGAAGAATGGTTCACTCTCTTTAGCCGAAAAATTCATTATGGCTCTTCGAAGGGTGTTCAGTTTTATGGGCCGGGAAGAACTTTTTCAAGAATTCCTAGGTCATCTCGCTCCATGAACCTATCGAGTGTGGTCTAAGAGAGTGAAGTCAAGTCTTAGCTCTTTCTTTCAATGAGCAGGAAAAAAGTTTAAGCTTAATGGCATCTTCTAAAACATTAGTGTATTGCAAAGTAGCTACAATTTCTTCAAACTCCTTTAAGTATAGGTATGGGCTCTAGAGTCTAGCCCATGGAACTTTGGTATGAGTTGAATTACTCCCGGCTTTATATCGATGTTTCCCCTGGTTGGTGGTAAGACCACCCCAGACGAGACGCAAGAGCAGGCAATGAAGATTAGTCTTGAATACTTCCCCTTTCATTTTGTATGGGCCAATCTTGATTTTGTAACCTTTTCGGATTAAAATGAAAAATTGTTTCGGCTTTTCTTTAATTTTTTTATTCATGAAAATGAATCATGTTGAATGTGTGATTGCTCAATTCATGAAGATGAATCAGGCTCAGTCAAGGAGGCCTCAGTGGCTACATCCGTATAGAGATAGATCGATCTATCAACTGAGTCTTTGGCTTTGTAGTAAGCAAAAGTCCTAGTCAAGAGAATGTTTAGTATTCTCTTTAGGGCTATTCAGGTCCTAAAAGTAGGAGTAGCGACCAAGTTGTATAGATTCCTAGCCGATAGACTAAAATGAAGTTCATCTTTATTAAAAAATAATCCATGTGTTTGATACAAAAATGTTTATGGATAATAACGGAGCAGATTTTCTGCGTGCCAAGGATGACGTAGAATTCTTCCTTGCATGTCTTCCAAGTAATAAGTTCCTAGTCATATGACTTTAATAACTCGATATGGGCCTTCTCAGTCTGGATCTAAAGATCGAGTAGTTGTTTCAACATTTTGCCTGAGCACCAGATCACCAACCTGAAAGGTTCTAGGCTTAACTCTCGAATTATGATATCGAGCTATTCGTTGTTAGTTAGCCGCCGCTCGAAGTCTAGATGCGTCCCTTCTTTTTTCTCGAAGATCAAGGTGAAGTTTTAAAGATTCTTCATTTTACGTCAAAGCATAATGTTCTACACGATAGGTAGGTATTTCAACTTCGACTGGGACGACCGCCTCGGTGCCAAATGCGAGGGAGAAAGGCGTTTCTCCAATTGAAGTGCGAGCTTATTGTACTGTAAGCCTATAGGACTTTTGGTAGATGTTCTGGCCATATGCCCTTACATTCTTCGAGCTTGGTCTTCAAATGATGTTTGATGATTTTATTGACTGCCTCCACCTTGACCGTTAGCTTGAGGATGATAAGGAGATGTTCGTACATTACGTATCGTCCACTTTTCACAAAAGTCTGTGAATGACGTGTTGTCGAATTACCTTCCATTATTGGTGATTATAGTGTGGTAGAGCTCGTAGCAGCATATGATATTCCTCCATATAAACTTAGTAGTGTGCTTCTCGGTGATGGTGGTCAAAGGTTCTGCCTCAACCCACTTGGTAAATCATAAATTTGTTCTGGCCTTTTCCTTTGGGCAACGAACCGATTATGTCAACTCCCCACTGAGCGAAAGTCCAAGGACCATCCATAGGTGTCATTTGTTCAGGTGGTAGATGAGGTATTGGAGAATAGTGCTGACACTTATCACATTTTCTCGAGAGTTTGATGGCACCTGCTTTCATATTAGGCCAATAATAACCTTGCCTCATAGCTTTGTAAGCCATTGATCACCCCTTGGGGTAGTTACCACATACCCCTTGATGTATTTCTTCAAGAACACGCTTGGCTTCTTCTAGATGAAGACACATCAGATGTGACACCGTGTAACTTCTTCTCAATAATACATCATCTTGGAGAAGGTACTTAGCAGCACAATATCGTATTTGTTGAGCTAATTTCTTATCTATTGGGAGTTCTCCATTTTGAAGAAAATGAATAATGGGATCCATCCAACATGGGGACAGCTGCACTGCGGAGACCCACTCGTCTATTACCTGGTTGATGCTTGGTGCAGAGAGATGCTCAACATGTGTGGTTCGAACTAGATCACCTTCAGGAGGCGAAGCTAATTTTGCCAAGGAGTCGTCTAGTTTGTTTTTTGCTCGAGGGATGTGAATTAGCTCATATTTGTCGATTTTGGCGAGCAATTCCAATACTTTAGATTTATAAACGGTCATTCTTTCTTCCTTTGTTTCGAATTCATTAATCACCTGATTTACAACGAGCTAAGAATTGCTATGAACGAGTAAGTTTTTTTTATCGTGAGGACATTAGCTAATTGAAGACCAGCGATCAGGGCTTCATACTCTGCCTCATTATTTGAAGCATGAAAATCAAACTGCAAGGTATATTTGAACTGCGATTCATCTGGGGCAATGAGGACCAATCCTGCCCCACTTCTGGATGAATAAGATGACTCATCCATGTAAAGTGACCAAGATGGTTTCTTGGATGTTGAAAGCTTAGTTTGAGTAGGCTTGACTGCAGGAATCGTTGCTTCAATATGAGTAAGTACTGGATAAGTGAACTCAGCAATGAAATCTGCAATAGCTTGTCCTTTCATAGCAGTTCATGAACAGAAAGCAATTTCATGTTCACTGAGTTCGATTGCCCATTTGGTTAATCGTTCAGACACTTTGGGTTTTTTAAGGACTTGTCTTAGAGGTTGGTTTATAGGGACCATTATAGGATGGGCTTGAAAGTAAGGCCGTAGCTTTCGTGCAACGACCACTAAGGCTAAGGCGAGCTTTTCGATGTCAAGGTATCTGGTTTTAGCATCTACTATTGCATGGCTAACACAATAAATGGATTTTTGTACCCCGAAATCTTCTCTTATAAAGGCGACGCTAATGGCCATAAGAGACGCAGCTAAATAGAGGAAAAGTTATTCATGTGAAACAGGTTTGGACAGGATGGGTGGTATGCCCATGTATTGCTTCAGCTGTTGAAAAGCTTCTTCACATTGCTAGTTCCAGTTTCTATTGGACTTTGTAGTTGCTCGCAGTAACTTAAAAAAAGATAAACACTTGTCGGATGCGCGTGAGATGAACCGATTCAAGGACGCAATGTGTCTAGCCAAGCGCTAGACTTCTTTTACTGTAGAGGGTGATTTCATCTCTATTAAGGCTTTTATCTTCTCAAGATTAACCTCAATGCCTCATCGCCTGACACTAAATTCGAGGAATTTTCCCGCAAGACCCCAAATGCACATTCTTTGCTGTTCAACTTCATTGGTACTTCCGCATAAGATTAAAGGCTTCACGGAGGTTGGTGAGATGATCGTCTCCTATAACACTCGTCACGAGCATATCGTCAACGTATACCTCCATAGTCTTGCCAATCTGCAGCAGCGACCATCTTGTTGACTAATCGTTGGTAAGTGGCCCCAGCATTATTGAGACCGAATGGCATTACCTTGTAACAATATAGGCCACGGTCTGTAATAAAGGATGTCTTCTCATGATCGGGTGGATGCATCATGATCTGGTTATAACCAGAATAGGCGTCCATGAAACTGAGTAGAGCATGCCCAGTCGTTGAATCAACTAACTAGTCAATGCAGGGGGTCGGAAAACTGTCTTTTAGACGTGCTTTGTTCAGATCGGTATAATCTATGCACATCCTCCATTTGTCATTCGCTTTACGAACGAGGACGACGTTTGCGACCTACTTAGGGTAATCAACTTCTTCAACGAAATCAACGACCAGCAACTTATCGACTTCTGTTTTTATGACCATTTATCTTTCGACTGTGAATGCACGTCGACACTGATGAATAAGCTTAAATTTCGGATCAACCTTCAGTATATGAATAACAACTTTAGGGTCGATGCCTGGCATATCTTTATGCGACCAAGCGAAGACGTCTTGATATTCGACCAAAAAACTAGTCAAGCAAGCTTGGAAGATATGCCAGAGACGAACCAACATGGACTTTTTTAGTCGAATCTGCCTTGGATAATTGGACTTCGACAGTTTCTTCTCCTGGAGCTCCTACTTGGTGTGTATCTTCCCTTGGGTCTAATGTTCTCGCGATTGAAGAGCCTACCGAATCTCCTACAACCGTTATAATAGGAGTGACTTGAGCGCTCTTCCAAACTTGAACCGCTATCTCATAACATGCTCGAGCTTCTTTTTTGTTCCCTCTGACTACTCCGACACCATTCGGAGTGGGAATTTGACGCACAAGTAGAAGGGATGTAAAGTTGCCCCTAGACTGGTGAGCGATAGTCGTCCCAAGATGGCATTATATGCGGATTTTTTTATTTACCATGAGAAAATTGATAAATATGGTAATCTTAGTGGGAGCCTCTGTGGACGCTCGCCTCTCCGCACTCCCGAATTCTCCCCTATCGAAAAAGGGGTGCGTGTGCGCGAATCGCCGTTTGTGCCACTGGCTCGTCTCGTTCTCGAGGGCTTTCTATCTGTTGTCGTGTTAAATAAGTTTGGATGAGTTCGTATAAGACCAGAGTCGCCACTAGCCAATTACTTCGAATCTACAGTTAGCTAAACCCCATAGAAATGTTAGAGAATGGGATCCGAGGATTCCTTCCTCTAAAATGACTCCTTTTGATCTGCAGCCAGAGATTCGAGGTAAGGGATCACGGTTACAGGGTGGGAAGATGTTAAGCACCCCACACTGCCCATACTGAAGTACGGTCTCTAGTTCACAGAATCGAACTAGTACTAGAAAGTCTAATTTAATCCTCATACATTCTCATGAATGATATGATGCATGAATGCAGGTCTGAACAGTAAGAGTTTCTGATGGGCAGGTTTCCATTAACAGGTAAGCCCAGAGCATCCGCTTGAACTGACAGGTGCTTTATGTGGGATGCATACTATGTATTTGGATAATCAAAGTGTTGGCAGTAATATGATAAGCAGGGGGGTTGGAAGAAAAGTCAATGTTGCACTTATACTAGATGCGAATGAGATGATGTTAAAAAGAGTAGCTAGATGGACGGAGGTGTCGCAAGGGTTTGCTTCAAGTGACTAGATCAGGATTTGGGTAGCTTGAGAGACTTGGACCAGGGTCAGGCTAGGCTGGACCAGGGTTAGACTCTTCTCACTCGGGCTCTGCTTGGTGGAGGAATGGACTAAAAGGAGGGTTGGAGATCGACTCGGAGCTCTTAGGGCAAAAAGATGGGAAGTGGATTTTTCTGAGATTTTTTCTAGATGTTGGAACAAGAGAGGAGGGGGGTATTTATAGCTGTGAGTAGTGGCAGCTTCGATAATTAGGCTTGGGCGACACCCTGGGGGCAGCCCGTACGGACTCTCTGCTCCAACTTCGGAGTGTACGGCCCCCGAACCTAAAGTAGAAAAGCCCGAGGTTCGAGGTTCGGACCTGCTCTGAAGTTGTGGCTCGGAACCAGGTGAGTTGACTGGGTTTGAAAGATGGATTGACACAGCGAGTCGACTAGGTGCAAGGGCTGGACTGACCCAGTGAGTAAACTCGGTGATTTGACTCAGCAGGGTTGACTCACCAAGTTTGACTTTTTTGAGATTTTTTTACTGGTTTTTCTTATGGGGGTTATTCAGGCTGATGTTTAGGGGGGGTCAACTGGGTTCAGGCTTGAGCTGGGCTATGGATTGGGGCTTACAAGGGTGAGTTTGGCTGGGTTTGGACATAGGATTTTTGGGTATAGTCCTCCATTCATTCAGCTATCTCTACCAACATTGTAGCCGAAGGTGGGGTGTCTACAGATGTCCCTCTTTGACAAAGGTTGCGTGCAACCGAATGTCAAAGCAAGTGGACACCCCACTTCTGACCCGGTCATTCATAGATCGTGGTATGGAATCTTTGCTTGCCTTTGTATCTGAGTCAGTTGATTGTCTGGAAATTGATAACTTGCACATACCGTGGGAGTTTGGAGAAAACGTTGCGATTGTCTCTGCATGAGCTGCAACCTGGGTACCCAATCGCAACCCTTCCATTCCCGATCGGTACTAACATCGAAAAGGTACAGTAGAGCCTTTGCGTCCGTCATAGTCTTACGAGGTTATCGACCCTGTGATTGATTGTTCGTTGCTTTCCTTGGATCACTCCATGAGTACTTGTTTCGCTTGACTGTCAAAGTGGTTAGCTACCCTGCGTCCATGTAGTCTTACGGGAGATCCACTACGCCGACTTGGACTCAGTCAAGGTACTTCAGGCATCCATGCCTAAGTATGTGCGGGTGAACTCTTTCCACGCAATCTACTAATTTTGATACTTGGGTTACAATTCATCGTTTCCACTATTCTTACTGTTTCTTTGATCGAGTCTTTTGGCTTTCATCTTTTCATATCTTGGCATGTGGTACGACCCCATGACACTGGAGTTCAATTCGACCGTACTTTGAGTGCATTGGATCCGATGGTCCCCGGAGAAACCGCGAGACATCGAATCTTATTTTATTTTTGCGTTGGCTCCTACCCAGAGATATGGAAGATCTCTCAGTGTTTCGGAGGCTGAACGCTCTACTGGGAAAATGTTTTTGGATTTTGAAAAGATACCCACTCTGGGGAGTGATACTCCGTGGAGTTTTTATTTGCAAATAGGAATATATATAATATTTTTTATCTTTTTGAAAAGGAAATCTAGCTTGGACGCGCCTCCACTAGGGATGCCTGTGGGGTCTTTGACTAACCGACTTTTATTTTGAAAGTAGGTAAACATGATGATTGATGCGATGCATGGGGATGCATATTTGATGATGGATGTATGGATTGGCTCATTCTCTTTCAGTTCGATGATTTTGCTTTTGCCTGGGGATGCAGAGAACTTTGAGCTTATTGCTTGCAGGGTTGTGCTTCCCTGGAGATTTTCTTTTCAATGCGGATTTTTGTTCAGCAGGTTGGTCAAGATCCCGACCTGTGGTCGATCAGGTCCATCATCCCAAGATGCTGTTTCTTTGCTGGTGGGGACGCATGAAGGAGGTTATTAGCTATAACCTCAAGATGCCCTTCTAGGGAATGGGTTTGATTGGGATGGTGTTTGGTTGCCAGTTTTGGTCAAGATTCCAAATTACGGGCGATTGGATCTGTCATCCCAAACTGTGAAATAAGTGACAGGAGTTTGAGATTCCTGAAGTGTTGTGCTGGGGGTAGTGACAATTTTTTGTGATTTTTTTCAAATATTTGGTTCAAATCTTTACCCGAGTAGTCAGGATGGAGATCGGTTATTGAAAACAAAGGAAATATTTTTGTGATTTTAAAAATATTTTATCCAAGTAAAGATCGGTGTTTATTAAAAATAAGGAAAGTATTTTGTGATTTTTGAAGGATGATTTTGCAATGTTTTGGTTTTTTTTTTATTTTTCTGAAATGCAGGGAAAGGTATGGAATTTTCATCCATTTCCAGCTTCTACTGCTGGTAAGGCACCCTGATCCATTTTACGTCAACGAGCAAGACGAATCTCACACAGTTAAGTGTCATAGTTTTATATCTTCGGATGAGGGGATTTTGAGGGTTTTCAGTTAACACACCCACAAAGTTGCTTGTTCCTCATGTGCAATGCACATAGACCACGTATCGTCCGACGGACTCCTTCGGCCACAAAATGAGCCACATCCTCACATTTCCCTTTGTCAATCCAGTTTGGGGTCTTATGCTGCTCACAATTCCGTGAGGGTGCGCTTCATCTCCTAACTGCCTTAATCCCCTTCATGAGTTTTAGGAACAGGAAACATCCGTCAGATTCAACAACGACTTCCAAATCAAGGTTGTTTATCACGGTGCGTTCAGCACGAACAGGATCGCAGGGGTTCTGCCCGCTTAAGCCCTTACCTGTTTAGAAGATTCAGGACACCCGTACGATCAACTGTCAGCCATGTCCGGGACAAGTTGGGAAAGAAAGCCCCTGAGAAGTTAATCCTAGTGTAGTTTTACGTCTTTGGACCGCTGGGGATAGATTTGCGCAGTTAAAATTGATGGTGAATTTTTTTGTTTTGAGAAAGTTCCAGACTTCAACCCGAGTGATTGAGATTAATACTGGTTTTTATGAAAAGCTTAAAAAATTTTTGGTATTTTTTGAAATGATTCAGGTTATCGAACATTGATCGAGCAGTCGAGGTCAATGCCAGTTTTTTGTTGAAAGCAAGAAAAGTCCCCCGAGAAATTAATCCTAGTGTAGTTTAAGGTCTTCGGACCCAAAATTATGTACAAGCTGAAAATACATTCTTTTTTGTGATTTTTTTAAAAGAGCCAGATTATCGAACCTTGATTCGAGCGGTCGAGGTCGATGCCGGTTTTTGGTTGAAAGCAGGAAAAGTCCCCTGAGAAATTAATCTCAGTCTAGTTTAAGGTCTTCGAACCCAAAATTATGTACAAGCTGAAAATACATTCTTTTTGTGATTTTTTGAAAAGATCTGGTCTATTTGACCCCTTCCTTGATCCGTTGAGATCGAATGACAGTTTTCATTATGAAATCCCTCGGGATCTTGATCCCGACGTAGTTTAAGGTCTTCGGACCAAATTTCGTACAGAATAGGGTGACACATTTTTTTTGAATTTTTTTTAATATTTTTTTAATCTTTGAAACGATTTAGGTCATTAGATCTTGGCTTGAGCAGCTAGAATCGATGCCGGTTTTTATTGAAAATCCCTTGGGATGTTGATCCCGACGTAGTTAAGGGTCTTCGGACCACGACTTTTGTACAAGAAATTTTTTTTGATGATTTTTCAAAATGTTTCAGGCTGTTAAATCCCAATTTGAGCGATCAAGATTAACACTGGTTTTTATTGAAAATCTCTGGGGATTTTGGTCCTGACGTAATTTAAGGTCTTCGGACCAGGTTTTGTACAGAATAAGGTCACACTTTTTTTATTTTAATTTTTAATTTTTTTTATCAGATCTTGGCCCGAGCAGTTGGGATCGATGCCAGTTTTTATTGAAAATCCCTCGGGATGTTGTTCCCGACGTAGTTTAGGGTCTTCGGACCACGACTTTGTACAAGAAAAAAAATTTTGATGATTTTTTGAAATGTTCCAGGCTGTTAAATCCTAATTCGACCGATTAAGATTAACACTGGTTTTTATTGGAAATCTCTCGAAATTTTGGTCCAGACGTAGTTTAAGGTCTTCGGACCCGATTTTGGAGGCAGGTAGAGATCTGGGTTAGAAATTCTTGGTATTTTTCTGAAAATGATTCAGATCATCAGGCCATGACTTTGGATTGTTGAGATCACTGTTTGACCAAGTCAATTCTTTTTCTTTTTCTTAAAAATCTCATGGAGCTTTTTCCACATCATCAAGTTAATTTCTCCCCAATTTCTTACAAGATGAGATTTTGGTGAGATTCCTTTCTCATTTCTCATCATTCTCTTCCATCACTTCATTCGTACATGAAGGTATAAGATTCACTTGCAACTACTCTTCCCAAGGGGGAGTTCTTCCCAATGAGAGAGGGTGAGGAGTCGTTTCAACTGGATGAGAGGACGAGCGGCCCCCTGTGTGCTGCCCAAGCCTCCTCTGCCCACAGGTTTTTCCAGTAGGCTGGATAACGGGGTGCCTTCTCCTTTTCTATATGACATGAGGCACCCTTGGCACTTCCAACGTGCAATCTCTCTTTCTTCTTTCTCACACTCTCTCTTTCTTCAAATTTTTCTTCCTTTTGGTGGCTCTTTTACTCTTTTCAAGTGGTGAGGCTTTAGTGAGGCTTTGGGACAGCAAGGTGGTCCCCTTTTGGTGAGTGGTGAAGGTATGGACCACTCTTTTTCTTTCATTTCATTTTTTTCTTCATTTTCTCTTCTCATATTCTCTTTCTTTTCTTCATGTAGATACTCCAAGACAGTCAAGGTGGGCCCAAGTCTTTTGGCCTTTTCTACTTTCTCAATCTCTTCTCAAGGTGGTGCATGGAGAGGGACATTACAAGCTCCATTTCATTTTTCTCTCTTTTCTTCTTTCATACTCCCTTCATGTGTATGTAAAGGGTAATTTTGCCATGTCCACCAAGTGTGCATGGTAAAATATCCTATTTTCTCTCATGGGAGTTGGGCCCATTTTTATGTGTATCAAATGGGCTCAAAGTGAAGTCATGGCCCTTAGTGTATTTGATGGGCCCAATACTTCATTTTGGGCTCCCTTATGCTCTCTTTTCCTTGTCATATTTTTCTTAGATGCTTTCTTTTCTTTTTCATCTTCTTTTCAAGGTTTGGGCCCATGAAATTGGTAGGGACCACCTCAAGTTTGAGCTCATAATGCTCACTTTGGATGGCCCCATCTTTCTTTACATGTGAATGGACAAAAGTAACTATTCCATTCTTCACTTGGATCTCAAGCGGGCTAAATTTCTTAGTTGGGCCTTTATGGACAAGTGGCACAAATCTTCCACCATTTTTTTATTATGATGTATATCCTTATACACAAAATGTGGTGGGCTCCTTGAAATTTCTCCATATAGATGGGCTTTTAGGCCCTCCTTGAAACTTGTGAATTTCTTTTAGTCATGTGTGCACCACTACACTTTGTGCATGTAGGATTCTTTCCCTTCATGCCTTTTCTTTGGATGGATGGAGGACTTGGGGTACTTGTGTAACACCCCGTACTTTTCTGTATTTGGATGTTACCATGAGAATCCAAGTTAAATGTTATGCGTAATGCCCTGACCCTTCCATACCTCTTTCATCATGTGTGTGTGCGACGCTTGGAGCCCCTAGGAGCCCCCAGACTAGCCGTGCATAGTTCGCACCCAAATAACTGAAGCCTCGAGACCCCAAAACCTCTTTCATGTCGACCGCATCATCATTCCGATCGCAATGGCGAAAACGATGGGTCAATCTAAGACCTATGTGCGAAGATATGCGCGTTTGATCGAAACCTTATAAACTATGCAGTTTGCATGTAGTCCACCTGAGTGGGCCTACCCATGTGGGACCCACTCCACGGTCTCCTAGGCAATCATATCCCTCTCCTTTGCATGATTGCAATAATTACTTCAACAAAAAAATAATAATAATAATAAAAAGTAATAATATATAATAATGTGGAAAG
Organism: Liriodendron chinense; assembly: GCA_003013855.2. Classification (NCBI taxonomy): domain Eukaryota; kingdom Viridiplantae; phylum Streptophyta; class Magnoliopsida; order Magnoliales; family Magnoliaceae; genus Liriodendron; species Liriodendron chinense. Next base: position 2,310,776 of record PVNU02002850.1, read on the forward strand.
AAAGAAATAAATAAAATAATAAATAAATTGGTGCATTAAATGGCAACCTATCAATACACCATATGGTTTCCCTCTCCTCCTACGTCACCCCCCTTTTCTCCCCTTCCCTCATTAATGCAAAACAAATGATAACAAAAAAATATAATAATAATATATTCATTAATAAATAGATATGGGGGGAGAGAACGATTCACACCCTCTCTCCCTCTTCATCCTTCACTTCATCCATTCTTCTACTCCATCCATGCCTACCCCATTCATGTGAGAATGCTTATATGAGAGATCTAGGTGGCCCATTTTCGATCTCTGCTCTTGATCAAGAGATCAAGGTGAGTACACCCCCCACCTCTTCCTTACTTTGATTCCTTGTTACCCACGGTTGGTGGACCCCATTGTGGAGATTTGAAACCACTTAGATCGTTGAATGGTGTGAATGATGAAGAAATATCCTAGGATGGCTTGAACCAAACCTTGGTGGAGCCCACTAACCATGGCCCATTGTGATGGTTGCATGCAATCTGTGTCCAACCGCTGCACACAGCACACTTTGTAGGATACATATAATATAATATTTATATAAAATAAAAATTAATCGAGGAGGTGACGTCCTCTCAGACAGGGACATCCCTAGCCTCTCTTTTACCAAAACGGGTGGGGGCTCACCATGACCCCACCATAATGTATTTGTTAGATTCAAGCCGTCCATTCATCTTCTCTAATCATTTTAGGCTATGGATAGAAAAATCAGGTTAATATGACCTTTGGTGGGCCACATCTTACCGAAGCCGTCCATATCATTGAAAATTTCTTGGGGTCCACTGTGATGTTTTCTGTGCGATCCGAACCACCCAAATCATGGACCATACATATAGTGGTGTGTATGGACCCACACCCTCATGTACACATACATTCGTATGTGTGCACTCACACATATAAAATATATATTTATATAAAGACAAGAAAAAAAAGAAAAAAAAAAGGTGACGGTCCTCTCTGGAGAGAGACGTCTCTATCTCTTTTTTTTTTCAAAAGAACTGTGAGTTCCACCATGGCTACACCTTGATGTTTATGAGAAATCCACGTCGTTCATCAGTTTGCTCATATCATTTTAGGGCAGGATACCAACAATGAGATTGATCTAGATTTCAAGTGGGCCATACAAACGGGAACAGTTCCCACCATTGAGACCTTCTTAGGCCCACCATGATGTTTTTCCTGCCATCAAACGTATCCAACCTGATCTTGTTTGGTCCACCATGAGTTGTACAGCATGATGGACGGATCGGATCCCTCCCGTGTAGTCACCTGCACAAACAAAACAAAAATAAAATAAATTAATATGAAAGTCAGGTCTTCTCTGGACCTCATCCAGAGAGGGACAACCCTCATTCATTTTGTTTCCAAAATTCTGTGGGCCACACCATGTGCACCACCATGATGTATCAATTTTATCCAAACCGTTCATCTGCTTTGCTAGATCATTTTAGGACATGGGCCCAAGAATGAGGCATATCCAAGTCTCAGGTGGGCCACACCACAGAGAATAGTTGGAATAGTGATGTCCACCATTGAAACTTCACAGGGCCAATCTGCGATGTTTATTTGCCGCCCAATCTGGGCAGGGTCACACGTGACCTGCTCTCGGGCTACACGTGGCTAGGATGAAGGAAAAACACAAATATCAGCCTGATATAGAACTCGTGGGGCCACGCCCAGTAGACGCTACCAGGCAGCGTGCCTAGGCACGTTGTCCAAGAAGGGCCTAACTTGTGGGGTCCAACTTGATGTATGTGTTTAATCCTACCCGTCCATCTGTTCCTCCAGCTTATTCTAAGGTAGGGGTCGAAAAATGAAGAAGATCCAGATCTCAAGTGGGCCGTGCCGGAAGAAACAATACGAACCGTTGAATTTTAGTGTTTTGGGCCATGTTTGGCTATCCTTGGTGGGCCCCACGTAGGAGCAATGTAGAGACCACCATTTGGAACTTGAACATTATTTGTGTGGCCTACAACGATGACATTTTACCTGGGCCAAAGCGGACCCCACATGATCAGAAATTAAGTTCTAAAATGGGATCGGGCAAAGTTGTGCAGGAATTTCTGTGCAGAAATTTCAAGTGCTTATGTTTGGCCCTACACCAAAAAGTATCTATATGTAACCAGCAGACTCTACCTTATAGGTTTTGGAGATTATGCATAGTTCTACTAGGGGCACTTGACTGCATGCCAAAAGGTGGCCCCGTTTGATGGCAGTACGTGCCCAAAGTTGGGCCAAAATCATTTCTGCACTACCATTTCTGCACAACTCCAAGTACCCATGTTTGGGCCTTTGTTAAAAATTATACACACGCAAACAAAGGGATCCGTCTTATGAGTTTTGAAGACCTATACATTGGTTAATGAAGTGGTCATTTTATTTCTTTAGAAGATGGCCCCCTTGTGATCACAAATTGGACCCAAACTTAGCCCAAAACCATTTATGCATGTAAAGTCTGTTTAATTAAAAATCTACGTAGGGGTCACATCCATGGAATCCACCACCTTCCTAAAGTATTAAATATGTCATTTAAACCTTAAAACTTGAATTTAGAGCCACCACCATAGGGTTGATCTTAACCGTATAAATTATGGATATGACAATCTAACCGCATAAATGGTTTAAAAACATGGTAAGGTCGAATTCTAGCTAGCGTATACATGTTTCAAGCAACATTAAAAGATACTTCGATTCTTAAGGTGATGATTCCTCCCCTTGAGCTCTCCGCCTTCATGTTAATTAAGTAATAGTTTTATTCATATATGACTGAAAATTTTACTCTGTCTCATGATTACCTCTGCTGTTTGACTTTGCCATAAATCATATGTTTAATCTTGCTATACGTGAATTTCTTTATAACTGTGAATTATTTATGAATTTTGGAATTGTCATTTTCATTCCTTATGTTTGGAATATGAAAGTGGAATGTGAATTTGAATGGTTGCGATCACCTATATTTGATGGGACCTTAAACTGGTGGCCTTTGGAAGCGATTTATAGGAAAGATTCCTGATGGTGTCCTTAGATGGAATTGTTGGACTAAATGTTAAATGAGATGAGATCTTGATTATGCCCCTAGCTGGACTAATATGAAAATATTTTTGATGATGTCTTTATATGGACTCGTTGGGCTGAATGTCTTATTGAGATGAGTTGTCGGGATTCCCGATAGTCTTAATGGACCAATGGTCCTGTGAGATAAATTATTGATTATGTTCCTAGTTGAACTCGTGTGGAAATATTTTGGAGAATTATTGTGATGAAAGGCCACTAGTTGTAAGGGAATGTCATAATTGGTTTGGTTGTAAATTGGAATAATAACGGTTGGTTTAATCATGCATATCATGACACAGACGGGACGTGTGGTGACGAGTCATATTACCGTCGGGTGGTCTGATTGCTGAGAGCACGTACCCTCGAGGTATTTTCACCGGCTCTAGACCACCATAGAGTGTGTCATTCATTGAGAGCACGTACCTTTGGTATTTTTACTGGTGATGACCACTCGTGATATTGTGGGGCTGATGTGTGTCCTTAGTGACTTCCAGACCATTGGGTGAGGCCAATGTGTGTCCTTAGTGACTTTCGGATCACCAATTGATGAATTTGCATTGTGGGGCTGATGTGTGTCCTTAATGACTTCCAGACCACATTTTCCAGCTGGATGTGCATCCCCAGGCTGAGGGACATGTGCATGCATTCATGCATTTAAGAAAGACTGCATCATGGATGTTTTGTACATTTTTTTATTCTTCTTGATTAATGTGTTGGTGTGTAATCTTGAGAGGACCTCACACTGAGCTGGCCACTCATGCTGTTATATTTCAACTGTATAGTTGGTGCAGATGATTTGAACAATATATAGGTACTATTGGTGAGGAGCAGGATGATGAGATCGGGGATGACAATGCATTGCGTTTGTCCAAAGAAGAGCTGAATGTCTTTGCATTTTGGCAATAGTTATTTAAATTGATTTATGATTGAGAATTATTTAATTAATGTATTCTAATTTACGTTGGATATATCTAGATTGCTTCCTTTCTGTATCTTGGAATAAAGGTCGAGACATTTGGTTTGTATAATCTTTATGCGCACCACTTAGACTTATTGTCATATATGTTATATCTTTCCTATGTGCTTGGTTTTATTTTTTCGTTATGAATGCCCTTTTTGGAATGATACTTGGAAATGGAGGAAAATGTGAGTTTTCTTCATAGGCTAACGCCCGGGTTTTTGGTACACAAGTCTAGAACTCGGGTTGCGAAAATCCAGGGCGTTACAACTTGATCATTTACAAGTCCCATGAGTGAGTTGTTTCAACAATCTCACTAAGTTCAAATGGTTTCCCCATGTTGTCAGAAAGTGGTTCTCAAGAGTTTCCTTTAATGTTACAAACCTCAAATGGATGACCCTTCTTCAAGCGAGCTATCCATGCAATCATAACTCCTTGAACTTCTCTTGGGGTGTTTAGTGGGTCATCCACCATCATTCTCAAGGATAAGTGATTTTTTTTTCAATTTGTGGGGAAAGAATGGTGTCCATAAGTTGCCCAAGTTTGTCGCATGGTTTGGGCACTTTGGATTTTGATTTTCAAGTAGGCTATGTACATCATTCTTAACCAATTTCATGATGGTTGGATGACTCATCAAGCCATGCCCTCTTGTGCTCGAATGGTCTTCTTTTTTGTAAAGAAATTGGTGCACATAAGTTGCCCAAACTTGTCCTTGCATGGACATTTCTAACCTTGATTCTTCATGTGGGCTATGCGCATCAATTTTTTACCATTGGCTTCTTTAACTCATATGTTTGTGAGTAGACCACCATATTGTGTTCTCATAGCCAAAATAGTTATCAAGATGATGCACATAGGTTCCCATAATTGACCCATGAATGGGTTCTTATGGTTCTTCAAGTGGGCTATGTGCTCCTTTCAATCCATTGAGGTGGGGCACTTGAGTTGCCCTTGGGGACCAATTTCCTTCCTATTCCCCATTTGTCCATGTACATGTGTAAAAGATGGAAACATCTTAAATGAGGATCATTGCTTTGGTATGGAAAGTGAACCAAGCCTTGGTCACACATGGACTTTGAAGAGGGATTTTTTATATGAAGTTTGATTCTTATCCCGCTTTGATCTCATGGCACTTGAGTGCATTTGTTGTCCAAAATGTGTCTTTAGATGGTGGACTTTCCTCACCTAAGGCATGGCATGCAACCTTCTTTAAGGTGGGCCTTGCTTTCTTCAATGGGCCCAACACATATCCTAGGCGACATATGGAGTTGGACATTGGATTTTTGCATTTGAATGTAAGTCCAAATCCATGGGTTTCCTGGATAATGATTTAGATTTTAACGGGTAAGGAATAGAGGCTTACCTTGGCAAGCTTGTAGGATTTGATGGCGGACGGCACGAGGGGGCGAAGAGCGGTTAATGAGGATGACCCTGCCTTCATTGTTCGTCGCGGGGATCATATGTGTTCTCTAGCCAAGGAGCACCAACCTTTTCCCTCCATAAAAGGTCGAGGTACCCGAGACCTCAGGGATAACTGGGTGGAACAACCACACCGTATGCTCGAACGTGTTCTGGCCGATACTCCTTTCGCAGGCCTTCTCACATTACGCTTTCACAACAATAATGCCAACCACATGCTACTTGCAACCCTTTGTGAGAGGTGGAGGGATGAGACCCACACCTTTCAACTTCCTTGTGGCGAATGGGGAATAACTCCCTTTATATATATATATATATATATATATATATATATATATATATATATATATATATATATATATATATATATATATATATATATATGCAGATAAGTTTTCATTCCATGGGGCAGTTCTTCCCCACGCAGGCTCTCTTGCTCCCATTACTTCCACTAACTGGATATGGTTTGTAGGAGTCATCCCACCCGAGAGCAAGTTCTAAAGTAACCAAGTCAAACTGCGGTGGTTTTACAACACCTTTGCTACTATCATCCCTACTACCGAGCTGGAGGCTCTTCACAAAGCACGGGATATGATCACTTATGCCTTTGGGTCATTCCTTTTCTATCATGCAAACGAGAGGGTCGATCCTAGGTTTCTTCGCTTGGTTGAGGATCTTCACCATTTGTATAATTGGAATAGGGCTATCTTGACTCGCATCTACCAGGGCTTGGATAAGACCTCTCGGAGTAGCCGGTCCTTCATAAGTTTCTGGCTTGTCGTGGAGGTATTCTTTTTAACCTTCCATGGAAATGTTTCCTCTTTCTTCCTCTGATCATTTTGTCTACCCTTGTCCAGACCTGTTTTTATGATCATTTTGCTCATCTCTCGCTGAGGATACGGGATGATGTTGAACCATCCTTGTATCACTTCATGCATTGGCATCAGCACAACCGTCAGTGAAATTCCCAAGTGTCTTAGAACAATTGGCGCGCTGACATAAACGGATTGACCACCGAGGATGTAAGTATCTCGCTTTCCTTATCCGTCGTGCTGCTGTGGGACTGACTATGATGAATTCCTTTGTTTTAGTTTACTCGGATGCCGTATGTCAGCTTCCTCCTTTACTATACCCCTCAACGTGTGGAAGCATATGATTCTTCGTGTCTTCGGATCATGCTCTCTGACGCCGAATCATTTCATTGGTACTTGGGCGAGAGATTGCTCTGACAGATCACCGGCGTGGCTTGGGTTCCTTGTTCCGCACCTCCTCTTGCTGCTCAGATTTCAGCTGATGCTATGGCAGATGCTCTCAAGGGTCAGCCTAGATTTCGCTTCACAATCCCGAATCATGACTACGACAAGTGGTATTTGTTGTACGGACAGGGACCTCTTATTCCTTCATTCTAGGTTCTAAGGGGTCGTCACAGATATGTTGGAGGATCAATGACAACTCCTCTGATGGACCTTCATCGTTGGGAGCGGGATGAGAGGAGGGATGATGATGATTATGTTGGTGATCTGTAGCCTACTTTTCTGAGGATGTATTCAGCTTGTTGATGTATGGCCTTCTTGTCATTTTTAGGCCCCCTTTTTTACCTTTCTTCTGTATCAAAATTTTCTGAATGAATATACAACCCTCGATTTGCCTCAAATTTCTTGATGATGCTTGGATGCTTTGATTTTTCGACTCGTTCTATGATGCTTTGTGGAAGATAGGATTTCTCAACTGTATGGATGATGACTTGAATGGCTCATATTGCTTGATTTGGCCCTGTGGGCCCTTTCCAGACTTCTACTTCGCTTTGGAGCACCTATCCTTGATGTTTTGTGAGGCTAAGAAGGCTTTCCATGGTGCGGATGATGACTTGAATGGTTCAGATTGCTTGATTTGGCCACGTGGGCCCACTTGATGATTAGATCCTAGACTCTGGCCTTCTCTCTTGATGATCAAACCCTTGATGTTGCTATTTGATGACCCATGCAAGTTTTCCATGGCTTAGATCATGATGATCTAGCCTTTGAATAGCCCAGATTGCTTGTAGGCCCCCTTTGATCAATTTTCCTTTTCTTTGACTTGATCAGACCCATTTTGGTCACAATACTTTATGATTGGACTGGTGGGGTACCTTCCAGATGATTCAAATCAGTCTCAGACAAAATTCGGAGTCGATTTGAGCTTTGGGCAGTCCCTTAAGGTGCCAACTGCTGACATGGACTGGCAGTCTTACCTACCAAAGACTGTAAGGCCAATCCCGCGGAGAGAGAGGGAGACCTGTCTGTACAGGCGACCCACAGGGGGCCGCCCAGAACTCTCCTCATGTGCGGTCTGGGTTGACTCGGGTTCGGACATTCTCCTCTGCTCACTGCTCCTATCCCCACATTCCCTGTACTGGAGAGTTCGATTCCAGCCATGAATCTCCTTTTCTCTTTGTCCTTTCTCTTCATCTTGTCCTCTTTTTGCTTCGTCCTTTCTCAAGCAGCCCTTGATGATGATTTGGGGGCCATTATGGGAGAGGTTGGTGGGTCCCATACTTCAGGAAGTGGTGAGGGCTTTAATGATGGTGGGATGCTTTTGATTGATGGTGTAGATGGAGCATTGAATAAGGCCATTGATGGTGGATTAAGGGTGGTTGTTGGGGAAGCTTTGAATGGCCCCATTAATGGCAACCATGCTGAAAATTCATATTTGAATGGGGCACTGATTATGGGAGGATTAGATGGTATGGATTAGATGGGGAGATGGGCCATAGGTGAAGCTATGCACCCTTTGAGTGTGGGCCGCATGGATTATGTGATCGATGGTGATAATGGGGTCATGATGGACATAGATGGGCTGATCTCATGTTTAGACGGTATGGATGGTTCAGATGATACCTTTGATGGCCAGGATGCTCTTGATGATGGCTGAGATGTGTGGTACACCTACTTGGGTGGACTTGATGTGATCATTGATGATGTCCCCCTGATGATGGACGGTGTGGATGTCTCGATGATCCCCTCAACTGGACAGAGTGATGGTTGGATTCCTGACTTTATGTTGGAGAGGACTGCAGGTCCATATCTGACCGTAGATTCTCCGATCAAGGTTGCTGAGGCCTTTCTTGACAGTTCAGATGCATTTTTTAGCAGTCAGATTGGTCAGGATGCCATGATGTGCAGTGTGATCTTTGCTGATAGCCCTTTCGATGGAGAGTATCGTCCTTCTGATTATCGACCCTTTACGTATTCGATTCATGAGGTGGGTAAGTCTTCTCGTGCAGCTGAGGTCGTGATAGTTTCAGATAGCGATGTGACTATATTAGACATAGCCGCTACTGGGGATAGGTCGGGGACTGTTGAGTTTGCAGAGGTTCCAGCTTTTCCTTCTCTTTCACCCATTAATCTTCCGATCCTTGATGAGCTGTCATCGATTCCTGGGCCTTTTGTTCTAGAGGGGATACCTGTGAGGACTTGCCGGTTGCTTCCTCGTCCTTCTTGCTCTCCACGGCTGCTTGCTTGGCTTGACAGATTGTCAGCTTATGAGATTCGAGAGTTAGAGTCTTATGGCTTTGGCGGTCTGATACATATGGCTAGAGTTAACATTGATTGGAGGATGCTAGGGGCTGCACTGATTGGCCGGGTCCCTTTGTTGAACTTGTTTGCGTTCAACGACATGGAGATGGGACCTTCTTTGGAGGAGTTTGCGCACTTGACAGGTCTTCCCTGGGATTCTACTCAGTATTTCTCGCCGAAGACTGCCACACCGCAGAACTGGTTTGGGATCCCGTATCTTATTTAACATGCAACTGCTGGTCAGGATGCAGTGGTCTTCTCTTTAGATTCGCTGTATGATCTTTTCTCAGGCCCATGGAGTGTGGCAGGGTCCTTACTTTCTCGGAATGCACTGATGTTCTGTGTGATAGCTAAGGCGCTATTCTCGGGATGACACAGATCTTAGACTCCTTTACTCTTTGAGGTGATGAGTCGAGCTACTCGACAGTAGGGGATCATTTCTCTTGTCCTGGCTGAGTTGTTTAATGGGCTGACTGACTGTGCCCTAGGCCGCACCTGTGTCCTTCGCGGCTGGTGCGTTTCTCCAGATATCCCTTTTGCACTTTTCTTTTCTTTTCTTATCTTTTGGGAATTGCTTTGCTTTAGCTGAACCTTTTTACCTTCTTACGATTAGATCTGGCTATGGAAGCGTCTTTCGCTGACTGTTCCTGTACCATTTCCCGGCACTCGTCGCCCTGACCTTATGTGACAAATTATGGAGTTTCTTCCGCATACAGTTAGGCTGAGTGAGCCCTTGTATCGCAGGATGTTTGCTGAGCTGTGTGACTGGAATGTTCGTTGGGAGTCATCTTGGCTTTCGCTTCCTCCAGTACTTTGTGATGCTCACCACCTTCCTCTGATGCTGGTAGGCTTTCGATCTTACTTTTCTTATCACCCTATCCAAGTTCCTGCGGCAGTTCGAGTATGAGTAGGACGTTCCTCCTTTTGCTTTCTTGGGTATCGGGCATCGAGCACTTCCAGCCAAGTCATCTGACTTTAGGACTCGGGTCGATGGTTCCTGGACGAGTCACCTGACTGCTTATTTGCTTGGTTTTGAGCTGCGGACTTTTCCGATGGCGACTGCCCCATACCAGCATTGGGTTACTGAGCAGTCTCTGTACCGGCACATTCCTTGCTGGCACTTGACTGCTGATGAGGACGAGCAGGATATTCTTGGGGATGCTAGTTCTTCATCTGGTTCATATGAGCCCTTTGAGGAGCGCCCATTTATCGATCCCAGCTTCCTCTTAGCCACTCATGGCCACTTGCTGTCTGAGATTTCTGCACTCCGGTATCATTGCGAGATGATGTCGAGAAGATTGGCCACTGATCAGAGGTTGTCCAATGAGGAGACGACGATTCGTAGCCTTAAGCGAGATGAGGTGCATTACCTGCATATGGAGGTGAGCAGGTTGAGAGCGAGGCTATTTCATTATGAATAAGAGGACTTAACTGACAGTGGTCGAGGAGGAGGGCAGAGATTTATTTTTTGCTTTTTAGGGCTGTGTCAGGCCGTCTGTACGTTCCTTTTTTCATAGTACATGACTGATGATGATGCATTTTTTATATTTTTGAAAGAGATGATATGATATATGTAAAAGAAATACGATGCATTTAATGAAAAGAGAACTTTTTTGAGAACTTATTGTGCTATGAGTTGTCTTGCGAGTGTGTCTGGATTTTGTGTCGGGACATAGGAATCAGAACTGAGGCTCGGCCAATGCTTTGACTGATGTCTCGAAATTGACTTGTGTGAGATCCCTTTGGTTCCCTAGAGGTGTAGGCAATGGAAACTGTTACTTCTTGAGATTGTCAGAGTTCGTAGAGTTCTTTGTTCCCGACTGTACTTCTTCTTGTTCTTGAATTGCAACTGCTTGAATTGATTTGGACCGTCTGGTTTCTTAGTACCTGCACTTTTTTTTTCTATTCGAGACATTTTTGCCTGCAGAGCTCTTTTGAGTTTTCACCACAGCCGGCCTTTTCCCGTCATTTTTGCTCGTAGCGCCCTTTCGAGTTTTCACCACGTACAGGGTATTTGATCTTGCCTGCCCCTTGGCAGCTATGCTGTTTTTACCCTAGGTTCCCTTTCGGTTTTCACGAAGTCCACTATATGCCTACTGTTTTTAATCAGAGTGCCCTTTCGGGTTTTCACTATGCCCTTTTCGTTTAGGCACACATTTTCTTTTTATTTTTTCTTTTTTTTTGGATAACTGCAGCGGCTAAAGGTCAGGAATCCGTCGTTGCCGGCCGATGGTAGCCTTTCGGCCCTTATCCTGAGTTTCGATGATAAAGCTGTCGGTCTTAGCCATAGACCCTTCTGAGATGGATGGATGGGGGTGACTGTGTTTCCTTTCGGTTTGATTTTCTCAGGTGCCTTGTTTTGGCTTCCCAATTTTTTTCTTTTTTGCTTTTTTTTTTTATATTCCTTCTTCTTTTTTTCTCTTTTTTCTTTTATTTGTAACACTTATTGGTGGATGGAAATGATTTCTTAGAGGTTTTAGCTTCGACCCCTTGACTTCAGCTCTATTAATGTAACTCTTGTAAGGTCAGAATGACTTACCCAAGAAAGATCTTCACTTTGTCAGCGTTGATTGGCTCAGGAAGATCCACCCCCTCATGCTGGTAGTCTGAGGGCGCCTCCAGGAAGTACTTCTCTGATGATCAGCGGTCCGTCCCATGAGGGTTTGAACTTTCCTCTGGGATCCGGAAGATGCGATGGTAGGATCTTCTTCATGACCATGTTGCCCACCTTGAAACTTCTTTTTCAGACTCTCTTGTTGTAAGCCCGAGTGATCCTTTTCTGGTAGCACTGGGAATGACTAAGCACAGGCATGTGCTTCTCATCTGCTAGCTGTAACTGATCAAATCTGGCCCGTTGTCATTCTCCTTCTTCAATTCCGCTTTCTAGTAACACCCATAGTGACGGTATTTCCACCTCGACTGGTAGAACTGCTTCCATTCCGTAAGTAATCTCGAAAGGAAGTAATGCCTGTAACAGACTATACAGACGTTCGATAGGCCCAAAGTGCATATGGAGCATATCCGACCAATCTCGATAAGTCACGACCATCTTTTTTAGTATCCTGACGATTGTCTTATTCGTAGCTTCTACCCCACCATTCATTTGAGGATGGTAAGGGCTCGATCGATGACATTGAATCTTGCACTTGCTGAGGAAGTCATCCATCTTCTTGTTGACGAACGGGGTACCATTATCTGTGATGATAGCATTAGGGATTCCATACCGGCATATGATGTTGCTCTTCATGAATTTGATCACCTGGGATGCTGCAATCGTGGTGTAGGAGGCTGCTTCTACCCACTTGGTGAAGTAGTCGACTGCCACAAATACATACTCATGACCGTTTGAATGCTTTGAGACTAATCTTCCCAATGATGTCGAGTCCCCACATGGAGAAGGGCCAGGGAGTCGTCAGGTTGTATAGTTCTGAGGAGGGGGCATGAATTTGATTTGCATACTCCTGACACTTGAAGCATTTTCTGACGTGCTGGCAGCAGTCTATCTCCATTGTGAGCCAATAGTAGCCGAGTCGTAGAATCTTCTTCGCCATCATATGCCCATTCATGTGGGGGCCACAGATTCCTTCGTGTATTTCTTTCATGATCTTTGCAACTTCTGTTTCATCGACGCATCGAAGGAGGACTTGATTATAGGATCGCTTGTAAAGAATTTCGCCACTGATGGTGAACTGGCCGGCTAAACGCCGGATGGTTCGGCGATCTGTTGTTGTTGCTACCTCTGGATATTCCTGGGTTTCGAGATATTGTTTGATGTTAGCATACCAGGGTTTTTCAAGGACAGCTTCAGCTTCTTCAATTTGTAGGCAGAAAGTAAGTTCATCTTGAGTTTCGACTGTGAGCTCCAATTCTAAAGCTCATTCGGGATCTCGAGCATTGATGCGAGTGTAGCAAGAGCATCTGTAAACTAATTCTTGGCCCTGGGGATGTATGAGAATGTGATTTCTTCGAATTCTTCGATCAGATTTTCAAGGTACACATGATATGGTATCAACTTCTCGTCCTTGGTTTTCCATTCACCATTGGTCTGATTGATGATAAGCTGTGAGTCTCCAAATACTTGTAGCTTTTTAACTCCCAAGATTATGGCTTCCCTTAGACCAGCGATGCATGCTTCATACTCTGTCATGTTGTTGGTGCACTCGAATGCTATGTGCCTTGAGATAGGAATAGGGACATCTCTAGGGAGTAGTGGATTGCTTTGATACCACTTCCTTTAGAATTTGCTGCGCCGTCGAAGAATAACGTCCACTCATCTTTCTTCTTCTTTTCTTCACCTTCAATGAGCAAGAGATCTTCATCTAGGAAGAATGTATAGAACGATTGATAATCCAGGAGAGAGTGAGCGGCAAGATGATCGACGAGAGCCTGCCCCTTGATTGCCTTCTGAGTGACATAGGTTATGTCGAATTCAAACAGGAGTAGATGCCATTTAGTTATCCTTCCAGTGAGTGCTAGTTTCTCGAACAGGTATTTGAGCAGATTGTTGAACCTCCAATTTATACATTGCATTGCCCACTACATGACATGGTATGCATGGTTTTCATGATTAAAAGGTCCATCTAATGCATGTTTTGTGATTGTAGGGATGAGAGCAGACTTCACTCAATTAGAGACCAAAAAGGGGCCATTTGGAGCCTTTGATGAAGGCCCAAGGTGGACCAAAGAAAGAAGAAAGCAAAGAGAGAGGAAGGAGAGAAGAAAAGAAAGAAGAAAAACAAGCAAAACTGGGTCCGACCGGTCATGACCGGTCGGATGCACTCCCTGGAGCAAGGCCAGCTTTGTCCGACCGGTCATGACCGGTCGGCCAGCCCTGTCCGACCGGTCGTGACCGGTCGGCCATGCAAAGTTCAACTTCCAGATTGCATACAGCAGGCCATTCCCGTTTTTAGGTTTTTCGGACCACTTTTCTAAAGCCAGCTTGATGATATTTGGAAATCCAACACATCCATGTTGAAGAGGAGCTCGACGCCGAACTAAACCAAGTGGTTTCGTGTCGATCGGAGCTACGGATTCACCGTGGTGGCCAAAACAATACGAACTGTCCAGAAAGTTCCAGATTTCGCTGTTCAACTCTGGGCCGGTCCAGAGGACTCATCATTGATGATATGAAGAATCTACTTTGACCATATTTTAGAACACATCCATATATGAATAATCACAAAAGTTTCAGATCAAAAGGATGTGTGGTTTGATCGTACCGGTTGAAGAAAGATGGACCATCCAGAAAGATCCAATTGCACAGAGTTTATAAAATCCCTAAGTGTTCTAATTTTTGAACAATATTCTGGAATTGTTTTGGACAATCTAATCCGTCCATCATGTAGAGGAGGAAGTTTTCTACCAATGTTCAAAATTTGAGATCAATCCGACCTCTGTACACTCCGGGGCGTTGAAAGCAAGATGACTGGTTCTGAAGGTACCCAAAGTGCGCGATTTTGAGAGGCGGTCGGTGATGTGATTGGTGGGCCCATTCAGAGGATAATCTTGGAAATCTAAATCATCTATGAGGAAGATCACATTACAAGGAAGCTACAAATCAAATTTGATGGCAATTCGACCATTGGTTAAGCCGTACCAAGCGAAACAAATTCTGCTATGTTGCTGTACTATTGCTGCACTATAAAAGGAGGTGCTCTCTTCTATTCCAAATCAACCAAGGACGTGGGGAGCAAGGAGTTCAAGTCCCAGGAGGCTACCTAGCCTCCTACAGCTAGTTTTTCTTCCTTTTCTTAGTTCTAGTTCTAGTTTTAATATGCTTTTCCTTAGCTAACCTCTTAGCTAGAGCTAGAGGTGAAATTTGTAGTTGGTTCCAATACTTTAATTCTTTTATTTCAAGTACCCTTTTCTTAATTTTGGATTTTGAAGTTCTAGTTTGAATAAAGTTTGGTTTTTTAGAAGTTTTGTGAGAGTTTGTATGCTCCAGACATGAGTTCCTTGCAATTCTCTGAGATTACCATGATTGGGTTGTTTGAATCAGAATTGTAGTAACCCTTGAGCATGCCATAGTCCATAGGCATGGCTGTTACTCCAAAGGCTACAAGTTCAAGTTCTATGTGCTTCATTAGAACTAGAAATCTAATTTCAGATTTAAGTGGGATTGTTTGTGCTTGAATGTTATATCTTCCAATTAGATGAGAGATAGGACTTTGATTCTAATTGTGTTGTACTTGGATGAATGGATTGGCATTAGACCACTACAAGTGGATCCTTGATGCTCTAGTTCTTCTTATTTTCAGATTTTCCTATTTCATGTGAAAAACTACTCTCTTAAACTTCTTAGATTCTAGTTATTAGAATACTTGGAATTGTTTACTTCTTTCCCTGTGGATCGACCTCGGTCTTACCGAGATTTATTACTACATCGCAGCCTTACACTTGAGGCGAGCGAACACAGATCCATGTGAGCGAGGAGGAGAATAGCGAACGCAATCATGTATTGACAGAGTCGCTGAGTTGCCCAGACTAGGGCGAGTCAAGTCTTCTCGATCGGGAAAGACTTGGTCTTGTAGCCGGTGAACTTTCGGCTCAAATAATATATTGCTTGTTCCTTCTTCCCGGTCTCATCGTGCTGGCCGAGGACACAGCCAATGGCTTTTGCTGCTACCAATATGTATAACAATAGTGGTCGTCCAGGAGTGGGCGGCACTAGAACTGGAGGATTCATGAGATACTTCTTGATGCGATCGAAGGCGAATTGGCAATCGTCATTCCATTCTTTTGGAACGTTCTTCCGAAGGAGCTTGAATATGAGTTCTCAAATAGGTGTGAGCTGTGCGATGAAGCGACTGATGTATTGAATTCTACCGAGGAAGCCACGAATTTCTTTCTCTGTTCTAGGAGGGGGCATCTTGATGATTGCTCTGGTTTTAGTTTCGTCGACCCTGATGCCATCCTCGCTCACCATAAATCCAAGGAGTTTGCCTCCCGTTGCACCGAAGACACATTTCTGAGGATTGAGATGGAGCTTGTACTTTTCTAATCTATTAAATAACTTCTTCAGATCTTCAAAGTGTCATTCAACTGTGCGAGATTTGACGATCATATCGTCCACATATACTTCAAGATCTTTGTTCATCATATCGTGGAATAATGTTGTCATTGCCCGCTGATATGTTGCTCATACGTTCTTCAGACCGAATGGCACTACCCTGTAACAGAAGGTTCCCCAGGGAGTGATAAACGATGTCTTCTCGCGATCTTCGACGGCCATCTTGATCTAATTGTAACCTGAGAACCAATCTATGAATGAGAAGATCTTGTACCCTGCAGTGTTGTCGACCAGAGTGTCGATATGTGGCAAAGGGAAATCATCTTTAGGACTGGCTTTGTAGAGATCTCGGAAGTCGATTCACATTCAAACCTTGCCATCCTTCTTTGGTACTGGTACGATGTTGGAGAGCCATTCAGGGCAGTTGGAGACTACCAAGAATCCCACATTGTACTGCTTGATGACTTCATCTCGAACTTTCAGAGCCCATTCTGGCTTCATTCTTCGAAGTTTCTGCTTCACTGGCTTCATATTTGGCTTGGTTGGCAGATGGTGTACAACGAGCTCTTCATCAAGCCTCGGCATGTCTTCATATGAGAACGTAAAGTTGGACAATCTTGGAGCTTGGAACTCTATCATCCTCTGCTTCATCTCTTGTGGCAATGATTTTCCAATGCGTACTTCCCTAGGGTTCTTGGGTGTCCCCAAGTTTACTACCTCAAAATCATCAGCTACAACATTGGCTTTATATTCAAACTTTTTTAGGAGATCCTCTAATTTGGGAGCCAGGTCATCATCTTCCTCATTCCGAGCTTCGTCCAGACCCATGAGCTCGAAGTCTAATTCGATGTCAAAATCATATGATTCAACTTCAAACTCATGCGACTCTTTAAACGAACTTGGCACATTATTAAATGCAGGAAAAGAAATATTTTTTGGTTTTTGAGAATTTTCTGGAATTGAAATGCTAGATGTTTTTGGCTTTTGAAATTTTTTATTTTTTTGGATTTTTGAAATTCGTGGGACCCTGAACAAGCGGGCATTGCAGACCATGATTGATCCCAGCTTGTCTTAAAGTACCGCTCGTTGCTTAAACCGACGTTTTTTTTAAGCCAGAGCCCTCAGATGATTCTCTGGCTAATTCAGAAGTTAGGGGAACGGATGACCATTCAGGTCCCCACACTCCTTCCCTTAGAGAAGTGGGGGTTGATGATTTGGGTGAAAAATCACGATCTGGCTCAATGACCATGATTTCTCGCTGGTTGGGTTCCAGATCTGAGTCATACTCAGTCCCTCCTGGATCACTTACCTCGCATTGCAGTTCGTCCGGTTCCACGGTGAGACACAAGTTCAGAATCTGGACATCAGACCAATCCAGGGCTGGCCATTTCCTCTTCTTAATCCAATGGATGGGCTGTTTCTGCCCCTAGTTGGTGGTTAGTTCTTGAGAGACGGGCGGGTCGTGCCCCTTGTTGATTGATGCTGAGATGGGCAAGTTATGCCCTTGATTAACCTGGAATTGAAGTGGGAGGGTTTGGCCCCTGGTTGGCTGGAATTGAAGTGGGCAGGTTGTGCCCCCGGTTGGCTGGAATTGAAGTGGGCAGGTTGTGCCCCTGGTTGGCTGGAATTGAAGTGGGCAGGTTGTGCCCCTGGTTGGCTGGAATTGAAGCAGGCAGGTTGCGCCCCTAGTTGGCTGGAATTAAAGTGGGCAAGTTGTGCCCCTGGTTAAGAGCAGGTCTCAGAGTACCCTGGTCCTAAAGTTGCTGTATTTGATTTTCTTCTTTGTCTTCATCATCTCCCTTTTCTTCTGGAGGCATAGATGGTTTGAGGATCCAATCCCATCGAACTGGGGGGCCACATGGCCCAAGCTAGGCTGATCGGGAGATCTTTGTGTAGTGCAGTCGGTTGATTTCCTCTTGGATCTCTGCAAGGCTCTCCTGACCTGATGAATTGAATGGGTGAGCACCGAAATTTCTTCTTTCTTTTGTCCATGAAGATTGCCATATACCCAAGTTCCCATTTGTGTTGATTATATACTAGTGGCATCTTTCTGATCTTTAAATGATTCTTCATACGATACTTGAGGCTCAATCATTCTGCGGGTGAAAAAACACAATCCACACTTATCGGCTCCAGATTGGCGATAGCGTTCACAGTCTCGAATTCGAAACTATGAAATGGGATGTCTTCTTCAGAGTGTTGGATGTCGATGACAAGGATATCTGGTTCAGTGGCACCAACATTGGAAGGAATGATGAGATACTTCTCTGCATGGACAGAGATCACTTGATTTACACAGGTATACTTCACCCGTTGATGCAAAGTTGATGGCACAGCTCCAACCTTATGTAGCCAAGGTCGTCTGAGCAACATATTGAAGAGGATGATATATCCAGGATTTAGAATGTGATGGTGGAGATTTCTGGACCTATCTGCACTTCTATGTCAACCTCCCCTTCTACTGATCGGCGGATGTTGTCGAATGCTCTAACATACATGGTGCTCGGTCGAAATGAGGAGGGACTGATTCCCAGGCGTTCCGCAGTCTTGAGCGGGCAGACATTTAAGCTTGAGCCGTTATCAATAAGGACCAGTGGGACACAGAGGTCTTTGTATCGTAAGGCTATGTTGAGGGATTGCCCATGGTCGCGCCCTTCTGGTGGCAACTCGTTATCAATAAAGGTGATGGCGCGTGGAGCCAGGAGCTATCCGATCATTAATGCTATCATTTCAGGCGCTGTATCGGAGGAGACATGGGCATCACTCAGGGTTTTGGCAAACATTTCTCGGTGTATGCGAGATGTGCAGAGTAGCTCCCATACCAAGATTTGGGCAGGGATTGACTTGAGCTGAGTTGCCACATCATATGCAGCTTCGTTTTTATTGCCGAGGCCCGAGAGGGCGCCTTTAGGATCTCCTTTGTTCTGATTATCTCTTTGGATGCAACGCCCATTGGGATTCATGTTTCCTACTTCTACACATTCTGGATAGTGCCACGGGACTTCTTTATAATTTTCCACTCCTTTGCTTTCTAGGACCACTGGTATTTACAACGGTGCTGGTATGGGTACTAGATCTTCCTCACATGGGGCTTTTACCTAAGGACTACATTGTTGCCTGTGCTGAAGGGATAATATCGAGGCTTATCTTCATATATCACATAAGGTCGTGGTCCTGACTTGATTGTTCCTGGAGCAGGAGGTTCCCATGGAATGAACACTGGTCCTCTGGATTTCTCTGTTTGGCCCAGCTGTTGTAGTGTGATTGACACTCCTCCGGGATGTCTTTGTGGCTTGGGGACAGAACTTGCCCCTTGCAATATGACTGGCTTGACTGGAGGAGCCCTTTCCAAGACAATGGGTTCTTTCTGCTGATGAATACAATCCCTCCATTGCAGGTTGGATTGTTCCTGAGCTGAAATTGCTCCTTACAAAATGACAAGTTCATATGTGGGCTTGATATATGACTGTACTCCTTCCAGGATGACTGGCTCCCAACATGAATGGCTGTAAGGTGCCCCTTGCAAGGGGACCAGCCCTTGAACAACTAGTGCATCCTATGGAGGTGCTCCTTCAAGTACTAACGGCTCGAAGACTGAAGGAGGAAAGGGGTTTGCCCCTTGCAAGATCGAAGGGGGATTTGTTGGCCCAAGCATGAATGGACTAGATAGGGGAAAAGAAGTGATCGAGATGCTCTCCTTCTTCTATACTGTGACGGCAGGGCCACGAGACGAACTGGGGTCCGTCGGATGCTGAGGCAGAGGATTTTGAAGGATGTTGTTAGGAGTTGCTAGAGGGGTTCCAGGGACCGAGATGACGATCTTACGGTCGTCAATCAGATTATGTATGGCATTCTTCAGAGTCATGCATCGATCAGTCATGTGGCCACGCCCTTTATGGTAGGCACAATATTCGTCTTCTCGATAGTTCGAAGGCAGAGGATTCGAAGGAGGCCTGGGTGCCATTAGAGTGAGTAACTACTTTTGTACTAGCATAGCCATGACTTGACTGAGTGGCTGAGTGAGAGGAGTGAATTTCCTGAGCTCCTTGTAATTCTGCCTATTCTGATATGAGTATTGGCCGTTCCCCCTGAACTGCTGCTGCTGTCGAGGTGGTTGTAGCTGTGGTTGAGGATTTGCTTGTGGCTGATACCTCTGAGGTTGATGCTGAGCCTGATTCTGCTGATGCAATTGACGTCCCTGTGGGGGAGCATATTGGTTGCCTTGAGCAGTGGCGATGACGTTGTTTACCTCCGTCGGGTGAGGAGGAGAACCGCTGCGATTTCCATTCCCGTATCCAATAAGTCTTCCTTCCACTCTGTTCCATTTGACTGAAGTGGCCTGATGAGGCCATGAGGAGATTGTCCCTGCGCGGATTCCTGCTTTAACTTGCTCTCCAGCACGGATTAACTGTGAGAAATTCGCATATGGATGCGAGATAAGATATCCAGATATGCCAGGATATGTTGAATGAACAATCATGGAGATTTGTTCTTCGTCGTCGATAGGTGTCCGCATTCTAGCCGCCATAGCTCCCCAACGTCTCACATAGGCTGATAACATTTCGTCACTCCTTTGCCTGAGAGCCGCGAGGTCAGCTCTCCTAGGTGCCATGTTGAGATTGTATGTGAATCTGTCAACAAAAGCCTGGGAGAGTTGCTCCCAAGTCTTGATGTGATGGCAATCCAATGATGCATACCAATCTAGGGCATCGCCCTTCAGAGATTTTTGGAATAAGCGAATGAGGGCTCCTTCATTTCCTAAGATTGCACTCAGCTCTCCATAGAAAGCCTTGAGATGTGCTGTGGGACAGCCGCTGCCGTCCTATCTTTTGAATTTTTGTACCTCAAAATTTTGAGGTATCTGAGCATCTGGAAAAGGACACAGGTCTCTAAACTTGGTCGAAGGTAGATCGATTCCTTGTTGTCGCTGAAGTTGATTTTGCAAGATCTAGAACTGCTCCCGAAACTCGTCCAGTCCTGTATGATTTGCTCGAACGATTGGTGCCTCTCGAAGTAAGGCACGTTCTTCTTCTGCATAGTGATCGATGTCTTCAATCCTATGGGCTTGCTGAAAAGCAACCGTGGGTTGCTAAAATTGATTCAATGATTGAACTGGATTCTGATAAACTTGTGCTTGAAATGACTGTAGTTGAGCTGGAGACTGTACTGAAGGTTTAATTGGAACTTGCTGGAAATTAACCGAAGATTGCTGGATTGAAGATTGATGGAAATTAACTGGAGTTTGCTGAATTGAAGATTACTGGAAATTAACTGGAGTTTGCTGAATTGAAGATTACTGGAAATTAACTGGAATCCCATGCGGGGATGTGCTAGAATTAAAATATGCTCCTGTTTGTAGGAGGCTGAGATGCTAGGAAGTGACCCCCTTGTTGGGTATTCGCCACTGTCCGTTGATTGATGTGGGCTTGACACTGACCCCCATTGTGGGCATTCGTCAGTACTGTCCCTACTGCTGAAAATTAAATTGAAATCCCATCAGCGGGGATTTGTTGGAATTGAGTAAAGGTCCCATTGGCCGGGACATGCTGGGAAAGGAAAGGGGTCCCATCGACGAGGACGTGCTGGAATCTACTGAGATTGTTGCTTACAAGATTGACTGGAAGCTGATTGGAAGTCCCTGCTACGGGAATGCTCTGAGACAATCTTGTCGTCCTAGGAAGGTATTGAGGAGGATGCCTCATAGCGAAGGGCTAAGATGGCTGTTGCCGGTAGTCTTAGGCAGACTCCGATGGTTGTGCTTGATTTGAACTGGAGGCCGGAGGGACCCGACATGGCTGTTGAGATTGCTAAACTGGGCCAACTTGATTGTTGACTGCTGCGGTAGCTTGTGCTTGCATGAATTGCAAGAGCACTTCTTCCATTGCTCTCATTCCTTGTGCCAATTCTTGCATGATTGGCGTATTCTCAATTGGTTGTTGCGTTGGAGGTTGCACTTCGGCCATTTCGAGGGCAGGGAAGAGGTGAGCTTCCTCTTCTTGGTCGGACATGGCCTGCTAAGCTCGAGTGCGGATTATGCTACAGAAGGGAAGTTGTTTCCGAAGACGTTAAGCCCGAGGAGGCGAAATGGTGAGGAATATGCTCTACTCTTCTTCTTTTTTTGGATTTTGAGATTTTTTATTTTTTTTTATTTTTGGATGGAATGCTATGCAGATGAGATTATATGAGGACTAATGACTTTTAAGTACAGGAAGGATTCTGTTTTTCAAGTTAGATCACGACTAGTGGGACTAGCATATCCCCAGCAGAGTCATCATTCTGTGGACGCTCGCCTCTCTGTGAGCTCTTAATTGTGCATATTTTAACCCCAATTCATCACTCATTATGCAAGGTTTTCATGATTTGTAGACTAATCTAATACATGGATATGTGATTGTAGGAATGAGAGAGAGGAATCATCAAAGAGAGACTTAAAGACACTATTTAGAAGCAGAGAAGATCAAAAGACCAAGTGTCGAAGGACAAAAGAAAGAAGTCAGAGAAAAGAAGAAAGAAAGCAGAAGAGCACACCCAAGACCGGTCGTCCAAGGCCCAAGACCGGTCGTCCGACCAGTCTGTACATTCAACAGAAGTACCCCAGAGGCCACAGCTCTCTGGACCATCCAAGACCGGTCGTGCGACCGGTCATCCACACCTCAGACCGGTCGTACGACCGGTCCTTGAATTAAAATTGCAGGATGGAATTTTTGCAAAACTCTCTGGACAGTTTTGGAGCTCTTGCGACCGGTCGTCCAGTAGCTCAGACCGATCGTGCGACCGGTCAGTCTGCGTAATGAGGCGTGTTCTACAAGTCCCAAAATTCTCTGCGCACTGCGTACTCTTACGCAATTTCTGGAAGATTCTGATGCTGCGGAGCCTCCTTACTATAAAAGGACACCTAGGGATCGTTCCTAGGGTATCTGAGAAGAGTTCGAGCAAGGTGGGAGGCGGTGGAAGTGGATTTCGGAGTTCCACAACTCCTCCTAGTTTGTTTGCTTTTTTATTTATTTTTAGTTGTTTCATGTTTCCTTGGATCATGAACGGCTAAACCTCTTAGCTAGGGCTAAGAGGTGAAGCTTGTAGTGAATCTAAAATGTTTCAATTCGTTTAAAGTTAGTTTTAAGATTGGATTTCATGTTTATGAACAATTGTTTGAAGTTAATACAAGTTCTAAGTAGTTTTTCTTAGTCTTATGATGACTCATGGATGTTTGGAAGAAGTACTTGAGTTCTTAATTGTTATGTGTTAGTTTAGACCTGTATGATCCGAGGAATTGGAGTACGCTCTAGTACTATGATCTTCATGTGGGAACTTCCTACCAAAGTTCTACTTTTCTGATTTCTATTGTATGGTGGACTGTGTATGTGATTTGAATCAAGTTCAAGTGATGATCTAGCTTTGTCTTGTTACAGGCCTTAGTGATGGTTATGATTATGAACTTAGTCTATTGGAATTGGGATTGACCTATGCAATTGAGCATGCTCATCCTAGCTTTCATTGAGTGAATCATATGCATGAATCTTACATATGGCAGATTGTTGGTTTCAACAGCTCTATCATCCGACTAGATAGATCTTACTTTCGATTCTAGTTAAGAAAGTGAGAAACCACAGCGACTTGAGCATCAAGGATTGCTACAAGTGGATCCTTGAACCCCTAGTGCCTTTTTATAATTGTTTACTTTCAATTTAGTTCAAAGTTGTTACTTCCATCAATCTCCTATAAATCTGGTTATTAGCTTCTCAATAGAAACTATTAGATGTGTTTGTGAAATCCTACATAAGTCCCTGTGGATCGACCTCGGTCTTACTGAGATTATTACTAGATCGCAACCCTACACTTAGGGAAGCGAACAAGTTTTTGGCGCCGTTACCTGTGACTTTGACGGTTTTTCACAAATTTCTAAAAATAGTGTCTATTTAGGATTTTTAGGATTAGTACTAACTTAGTTTGTTTTGTTTGATTTGTTTTCTTTTTCAGTGATTTCTAGGAAGCTGAAGAAGATATAAGGATCTGAAGTGTCAAATCAGGTTTTATCTTTCTAAACCTTACTCTTCTTCTTCTCCTATTCATTCATATCATATTCATCTCTTGTAGAGTGGGTGGAGACTCCTTTTGGATCTCTGATAGGTAGGCCTTGTGCCACCTGGATTCCTATTGGTCGGCTCTGCCGTCTTGGATCACCTTGTGCTTAGAGATTTCTCTTCTCAACTCTACTCCTCTTTCTTCTTTTTCTGCACTTTTCTCAAAAGATTCAAAGAGTGGGTGGGGAATTCTCTGAACCCCTATTGACCAGGAGAAATCGGTCTCTATCCTTGCTTCTAGCCTAGCCATTGCAAGACACCTTGTGCTTCGGTCTTAGAGAAGAGTAAAGAAAGGAAGGAAGAATTCTTTTTCCTTTTTATTTCAGTCTTTTAAGATTTTGTATGCCACGTTGGGCTCGGGATTCCAATAATCGACTCATAAGTGAAGGGGGAATAGTAGAAGGAATAGACAGAGAACCACGTGCTAGGAGACATCTAACTTCTCCAATTTTGTCAGAAAATATGGCTGTAAATCAACTTAATCTGATGGTCAATCCAAATCTAGGCCAAAACCAAACCGAAACGGGAGAAAATGTGGTTGAGAATGTTCCCCGACCAAGAACATTACGTGATTACTTGCAACCAGCAAGAGCGAGCACTCCCTCATGCATAATCTTTCTAAAAAATGTAGGGAATGTCGATTTGAAACCAGGGAGTAATCCAACTACTCCCAAGATTCCATGGATTAGACAGTGAAAGTGCCTATCAACACCTTAAGGAGTTTGATGAGGTAATAACCACCATGCACTTTGCGAATGTTACTGATGATGTGGTAAGACTTAAATTATTTCCTTTTACCCTTAAAGATAAAGCTAAAGGTTGGCTTCATGCATTAAGGCCAAGATCAATTGGTGCATGAACTGATATGCATAGGGAATTCATTAAAAAATTCTCCCCTACTCACAAAACGAACATGTTGAGGTGCCTTATCATGAACTTTGCCCAAAAGGAAGATGAGACCTTCTTCCAATGTTGGGAGAGGTTTAAGGACTAGTTAAATGCATGCCCACATCATGGCTATGAAATTTGGCGGGTTATAAGTTTTTCCTATGATGGACTGACTTCACCCATGCGCCAATTTGTAGAGATGATGTGTAATGGGGAGTTCATGAATAAGGAAGCCGATGAAGCATGGGACTATTTGTAGGAAGTAGCTGAGAATGCACATTCTTGGGATACATCTAAACCAGCAAATTCCAAGACTGGCCAACAAAAAGAAAAAGGAGGAATTTATGTCTTATCAGAAGAGGATAGCATAAGTGCACGGGTGGCTAGCCTCATAAGAAAAGTTGAGGCCATGGAATTAAGGAAAGGAGAGACGATTAACTACAATGACGTTGAAACTGTTTGTGGAATTTGTGCCGAAAATCAACATGCAACACAAGATTGTCCCACAATTTCAGCGGTTCAAGACATCTTACAAGAACAATCAAATGCCATAAACAGTTATCAACGGCAATTTGGTGCTCTAAACTCAAACACGTTTAATGCTAATTGGAAGAACCATCCCAACTTCAGTTGGAGGAATGGACCCACTGCGAATGCAACCAATATCCCTCAAGCTCAACCTATACTAGGTCCATCTCTAGTCATTACTCCAAAAGTTACGCTAGAGGAGATGTTGGGTGCATTCGTATCGGTTCAAGCTGAGTATAACAAGACTAATTCTCTGAAAATAGATGGGTACATGCAAGAGCAATTGAAATTCAATCAAAATTTAACTCAAGCCATCAATGAATTGAAGACTTCAATAGCTAGAGTTGAATTTCACCTCAATGTTAGGGAGAAAGGCACACTTCCTGCCCAACCTCTCCCTAACCCAAGAACCCAATTTGAGATACAAGATACAGGCACATCTCCCCAACACACGGAGCATGTTCAAGCTATCACTACTTTGAGAAGTAGAAAAATAATTGACAAATCTAATCTGGTGAAGGCCCCAAAGCCTAAGGATCCGAAAAATTCCAAAGAGGATGATAGCTCAAACAACACTCCACAAGAGAAAGAACCGGAAAAGCAATACAAGCCGGTTGCTCCGTTTCCCCAAAGGTTGATTTCACCCAAACCTTTAGACAAAAATCTGAAAATATTAGAGGTTTTCAAGTAGGTGAAGATCAACATCCCGTTGTTGGATGCCATAAAACAAATACCATCATATGCCAAATTTCTAAAGGAATTATGTACGGTCAAAAGGAAAGTCAATGTTCATAACAAAGTACTTTTGACTAAAAATTTGAGCGCTATCATCAAACAAGAGGTGCCCCAAAAATACAAGGATCCGAGTAGTCCAACCATCTCATGCATCATAGGAGACTACTGGATTAAACAAGCCTTACTTGATTTAGGGGCAAGTGTGAACCTCATTCCATACTCGGTTTACGAACAACTGGGGTTAGGTGAATTGAAACCCACCAAAACCACACTCCAACTTGCTGATAGATCCATTCGTATACCGAGAGGAGTGATTGAGGATGTTTTAGTCCAAGTTGATAAATTCTACTACCCAGTAGACTTTATTGTCTTGGATACACATCCCGTGATAGGTACCGATGCTCAAATTCCTGTCATACTTGGCCGCCCTTTTCTAGCTACTTCCAATGCGATTATCAATTGTAGAAACGGGCTAGTATAAATGTCCTTTGGAAATATGACACTTGAGCTGAATATATTTGATTTATGCAAGCAACCACGGGAGGTTGATGATGAGATCCACGAGATAAATATGATTGAGTCATTCATGGAAGATACACTCCCCTTGTCATTATATTCCGACCCTTCAGAGACATGTGTGGCCCACTCTCATGAGATAAATGATGACACAATACGAGAGATGGATGCCATGTTAGATGCGATGTCGGTGCTTGATAACAAAAGATGGAAGGCCCTATTTGAGCCTTTGCCCATAAACGAGAACAAAGCCCTCCCATCCAATATCAAGGCACCAACACTCGACCTAAAACCATTACCAAGTGAGTTAAAATATGTCTATTTAGGTCGAGATGACACATATCCGGTGGTGATTTCTTCCCACTTGGATGAGGAACAAGAGAGTAGGCTAATGGCCACTCTATTAGAGGACAAGAGTGCCATTGGGTGGTCGATTATGGATCTCAAAGGCATAGACCCACTGATTTGTACTCATCGCATACACCTTGAGGAGAATGCGAAGACATCTAGGCAACCACAAAGATGACTCAATCCAAACATGAAGGAAGTGGTTAAGGCCGAAGTGGTAAAACTATTGGATGTGGGTATTATCTACCCAATATCCGATAGTCAATGGGTAAGTCCAACTCAAGTGGTGCCTAAGAAATCCGGAATAACCATCGTAGCCAATGCCAATAATGAACTCGTGCCAACCAGAGTCACTACCGGTTGGAGAATGTGCATTGACTACAGGAAGCTAAACACTGTCACGAGGAAAGACCACTTCCCCCTACCATTTGTTGATCAAATTTTAGAAAGGTTGGTGGGTCATTCCCATTTTTGCTTCCTTGATGGCTATTCAGGGTACAACCAAATAAAGATCGCCCTTGAAGACCAAGAAAAGACTACATTCATATGTCCATTCGGCACCTTCGCCTATCGACGGATGCCATTTGGACTATGTAAT
The DNA here is from genome assembly GCA_003013855.2 of Liriodendron chinense. Classification (NCBI taxonomy): domain Eukaryota; kingdom Viridiplantae; phylum Streptophyta; class Magnoliopsida; order Magnoliales; family Magnoliaceae; genus Liriodendron; species Liriodendron chinense. The sequence goes on from PVNU02002850.1 coordinate 2,338,500, forward strand.
GCCCCTGCCACATTTCAGCGTTGTATGATGACTATCTTTTCTGATATGGTGGGGACGATTCTCGAAGTCTTCATGGATGACTTCTTAGTATTTGGTTGTAGCTTTGATGAGTGCCTTGTGCACTTAAAATCTGTGCTGAAAAGATGTGAAGAGAAGAACCTTGTGCTGAATTGGGAAAAGTGTCATTTTATGGTTCAAAAGGGAATTGTACTTGGTCACATCGTTTCACAAAATGAAATCGAGGTGGACAAAGCGAAAATCGATCTTATCTCTAACCTTCCACCACCCAAGAGCATACGAGATGTGCGGTCCTTTTTGGGACACGCAGGATTTTATAGAAGGTTCATAAAGGACTTCAGTTCACTTTCTCATCCTTTATATAACCTACTTCAAAAGGAAAACTCATTCGAGTGGAATGAAGAATGTCAAAAGGCCTTTACTACACTTAAAGGTATATTGACATGTGCTCCCATAATGCAACCACCTGATTGGAGCCTTCCTTTTGAAATTATGTGCGATGCAAGCGACTATGCTATTGGGGCCGTGCTAGGCCAAAGAAAAGAGAAGAAGCCATGTGTCATCTACTATGCAAGTAGAACTTTAAACTCAGCCCAAGCAAAGTACACCACTACAGAAAAAGAACTTTTAGCCGTAGTTTTTGCCTTGGACAAGTTTAGGTCCTACTTGATTGGATCCAAGATCATCATATTCACTGACCATGCCGCGCTTAAGTACCTTCTCTCTAAGAAGGATGCTAAACCACGGTTGTTAAGATGGATCCTTCTACTCCAGGAATTTGACATAGAGATACGTGATAAGAAAGGAGTAGAAAATGTAGTGGCTGACCATCTCTCTCAACTTGTCCTCACTAATTCCCCTGAAACGACCGCGATCAATGACATGTTCCCTGATGAACAACTTTTTGTTGTTTCCCAATTGCCATGGTATGCGGACATTGTTAACTATCTTACTACATGTACGATTCCTACACATTGGAAAAAGCAAGATAAGGATAAGTTCTTCACTGAGGTATGAAAATTCCTATGGGACGACCCATACTTATTCAAGTATTGTCCCAATCAAATCATAAGGAGATGTGTGCCAGATGATGAACAACAAAGCATCATCTCCTTCTGTCATTCTCAGGCATGTGGTGGTCACTTTTCGGCTAAAAAGACCACAGCAAAAATTCTGCAATGTGGGTTTTATTGGCCCACTGTGTTCAAAGACACACATGAGTTTTGCAAAACATGTGAATCTTTTCAGAAATTGGGAGGAATCTCCCATAGAAATATGATTCCACTCAATTCCATCTTAATAATCGAAATTTTTTATTGTTGGGGCATCGATTTCATGGGTCCATTCCCATCTTCTTTTGGAAACGCATACATCTTGCTTGCCGTAGACTATGTATCCAAATGGGTTGAGGCCATCCCTTACCGGAATAATGACCATAAAACGGTCATTCGCTTCTTAAAAGAGAATATTCTTTCCTGGTTTGGAACACCTCGAGTCATCATAAGTGATGGAGGGTCTCACTTTTGTAATCGCCCTTTTGAAACTTTAATGGAGAAATATGGTGTAACACACAAAGTGAGCACTCCCTATCACCCACAAACTAGTGGACAAGCTGAGATATCCAATAGGGAGATTAAACACATTTTCGAGAAAATGGTGAACCCCGATCGCAAGGATTGGTCGCTTCGACTTACCGATGCGCTTTGGGCCTACCGTACTGCTTTTAAGACCCCTATTGGAATGTCTCCCTATAGACTTGTTTATGGGAAGGCTTATCACTTGCCTGTGGAGTTGGAACATAGGTCATACTGGGCAATTAAGAAGATGAATTTTGATTATGACAAGGCGAGCTCGTTGCGCAAACTTCAATTGAATGAACTTGCAGAAATCCGGAACGAAGCTTATGAGAATGCGAGAATTTACAAGGACAAGACGAATATATTCCATGATAAGAACATTCTTCGTAAGACATTCACGATCAATCAAAAAGTCCTTTTATATAATTCTCGCCTCCATTTATTTCCGGGCAAGTTGAGATCTCAATGGACCGGTCCTAACATTGTGCAAACTGTCTACCCATATGGGACCGTCAAGTTGTTAAATCCAAGGAACGACAACATTTTTAAGGCGAATGGTCAGCGATTAAAGCCGTTCTTTGAGAAGTTTCCTTCAGAATGTATGTCCATACCTCTGACTGATCCTGTGTATCAGGATGATTGATCTCCTAGTCTGATGGAGGTATAGAGTAGTTAGAATTAGGATTTGGTTGCTTTTGTTTATTTTTAATAGGTTTGTTAGAAGGAGGAAGAATTTCACTTTTCACTCTCTCAGGTACTATCATTCCTCACTCCCTTTTATTTTAGAATTGCTCTCATGTTTGCTTATTGCACATCTTTTATATTGAGGTCAATGCAAGATTTGGTTGGGGGGTGTAGGATCACTTGGATGAATCTAGCGTTTTGTAACATCTCGAGCAATGATGTAGAAAATTTTTGATTTCTCTAAATTTCAAACCTCTTTTAGAAAACCTTACTGCTATACATTCGAGATCATATGAGTATAAGAAGAGGAGATACGAAGTGTATGATGTTGTAAGTCTTAAACTTCTTTCAACATAATAGTTTTATATGTGAATTCCCCTATTTTTGTGATTGATAGAAAATTTGAACACTTTTACACCTAGTTCACATTACACGATTTTCATGAGTTAAAAGGATTACGCGATTTGTGGATTAGCTAGATTTTGACTTAAGGTGTTGAGAAACCAAGCCGAGGTACTTTATCCATCCTTGTCCATGGGAAAATAACGAAAGATATGGATTTCTAAAAATCCTATCTAAATTAAAAAGAAAAGGAAAAAGGAAAAGGAAGGATGAAATTGGGAGTGATGGAAAAATGGTGAAAAATTCCGATTAGGGCTACCTACTACCAACCGGGGGATGGTCTACCCGTAACCAAAGCTGGAAATGGGACGTAGTGTGAAAGCCGTCGGAAGGACAGTAAGGCAAATTCCTGTCATGGACTTATGTTGCTCTATATACCTTGTGATCTATAGTCTAGTGAATCTATGAAGAAGATAATCCTGAAAACTCATGAGATGAATTTTCACAATGCACACTAGGTTGAATTTGTTCAAACTCTTCTATTTATCAACCAATCAGCGGGAATTTCATATGGATACTTATTATGTTTTGAGAGTTTACAGTTTCAACCTCTATCACCTAATTTCTCTAACTCTTACACTTGTGTAGTTTGGGATGTATAGAAGAATGGTTTCTAAAGGAGAGTTGGGTTTGGAGAATGAAATTGATTTCACGGATGTTTTGCTCGGGACTAGCAAAATGCTGGTTGGGGGTGTGTTGAGCTCTTAATTGTGCATATTCTAACCCTAATTCATCATTAATTATGCAAGGTTTTCATGATTTGTAGACTAATCTAATGCATGGATATGTGATTGTAGGAATGAGAGAGAGGAATCATCAAAGAGAGACTTAAAGACACTATTTATAAGCAGAGAAGATCAAAAGACCAAGTGTCGAAAGACGAAAGAAAGAAGTCAGAGAAAAGAAGAAAGAAAGCAGAAGAGCACACCCAAGACCGGTCGTCCAAGGCCCAAGACCGATCGTCCGACCGGTCTGTACATTCAACAGAAGTACCCCAGAGGTCACAGCTCTCTGGACCATCCAAGACCGGTCGTGCGATCGGTCCTTGAATTAAAATTGCAGGATGGAATTTTTGTAAAACTCTCTGGACAGTTTTGGAGCTTTTGCGACCGGTCATCCAGTAGCTCAAACCGGTCATGCGACCGGTCGTTTGCGCAATGAGGCGTGTTCTAGAAGTCCCAAAATTCTCTGCGCACTGCGTACTCTTACGCAATTTCTGGAAGATTCTGATGCTGCGGAGCCTCCTCACTATAAAGGACACCTAGGGATCGTTCCTAGGGTATCTGAGAAGAGTTCGAGTAAGGTGGGAGGCGGCGGAAGTGGATTTCGGAGTTCCACAACTCCCCTAGTTTGTTTGCTGTTTTATTTTTTTTTTAGTTGTTTCATGTTTCCTTGGATCATGAACGGCTAAACCTCTTAGCTAGGGCTGAAAGGTGAAGCTTGTAGTGAATCTAAGATGTCTCAATTTGTTTAAAGTTGGTTTTAAGATTGGATTTCATATTTATGAACAATTGTTTGAAGTTAATACAAGTTCTAAGTAGTTTTTCTTAGTCTTATGATGACTTATGGATGTTTGGAAGAAGTACTTGAGTTCTTAATTGTTATGTGTTAGTTTAGACCTGTATGATTCGAGGAATTGGAGTATGCTCTAGTACTATGATCTTCATGTGGGAACTTCCTACCAAAGTTCTACTTTTCTGATTTTTGTTGTATGGTGAACTGTGTATGTGATTTGAATCAAGTTTAAGTGATGATCTAGCTTTGTCTTGTTACAAGCCTTAGTGATGGTTATGATTATGAACTTAGTCTATTGGAATTGGGATTGACCTATGCAATTGAGCATGCTCATCCTAGCTTGCATTGAGTGAATCATATGCATGGATCTTACATATGGCAGATTGTCAGTTTTAACAGCTCTATCATCTGACTAGATAGATCTTACTTTCGATTCTAGTTGAGAAAGTGAGAAACCACAGCGAATTGAGCATCAAGGATTGCTACAAGTGGATCCTTGAACCCCTAGTGCCTTTTTATAATTGTTTACTTTCAATTTAGTTCAAAGTTGTTACTTACATCAATCTCCTATAAATCTGGTTATTAGCTTCTTAATAGAAACTATTGGATGTGTTTGTGAAATCCTACATAAGTCCCTGTGGATCGACCTCGGTCTTACCGAGATTATTACTACATCAGCAACCCTACACTTGGGGAAGCGAACACTCTCCGTGCTCCCGAATTCTCCCCTTTCGAAAAAGGGGTGCATGTGCGCAAATTGCCGTTTGTGCCACTGGCTCGCCTCGTTCTCGATGTCTTTCTATCTGTTGTCGAGTTAAATAAGTTTGGATGAGTTCATATAAGACCAGAGTTGCCACTAGCTAATTACTTCGAATCTACAGTCGGCTAGACTCCGTAGAAACGTTAGAGAATGGGATCCGAGGATTCCTTCCTCTAAAATGACTCCTTTTGATCTGTGGCCAGAGATTCGAGGTAAGGGATCACGATTACAGGGTGGGAAGATGTTAAGCACCCCACACTGCCCGTACTGAAGTACGGTCTCTACTTCATAGAATTGAACTAGTACTTGAAAGTCTAATTTAATCCTCGTATATTCTCATGAATGATATGATGCATGAATGCAGGTCTGAACAGTAAGAGTTTCTGATGGGCAGGTTTTCATTAACAGGCAAGCCCAAAGCATACGCTCGAACTGACAAGTGCTTTATGTGGGATGCATACTGTGTATTTGAATAATCAAAGTGTTGGCAGTGATATGATAAGCAGGGGGGTTGGAAGAAAAGTCAATGTTGCACTTATGCTAGATGCGAATGAGATGATGTTAAAAAGAGTAGTTGAATGGATGGAGGTGTCGCAAGGGTTTGCTTCAAGTGGCTAAATCAGGATTTGGGTAGCTTGAGAGACTTGGACCAGGGTCGGGCTAGGCTGGACCAGGGCTAGACTCTTCTCACTCGGGCTCTCCTTGGTGGAGGAATGGACTAAAAGGGGGGTGGAGATGGACTCAGAGTTCTCGGGCTAAAAGATGGGAAGTGGATTTTTCTGGGATTTTTTCTGGATGCTGAAACAAGAGAGGAGGGGGGTATTTATAGCTGTGAGCAATGGCAGCTTCGGTAATTAGGCTTGGGCGGCACCCTGGGGGCCGCCTGTACGGACTCTCTACTCTAGCTTCAGAGCGTACGGCCCCCGAACATGAAGCAGAAAAGCCCGAGGTTCGAGGTTCGGACCTGCTCCAAAGCTGTGGCTCGGAACTAGCTGAGTTGACTGGGTTTGAAAGATGCATTGGCACGACGAGTCGACTGGGTGCAGGGGCTGGACTGACCCAGTGAGTCGACTCGGTGATTTGACTCAGTGGGTTGACTCACCAAGTTTGACTTTTTTGGGATTGTTTTACTGGTTTTTCTTATGGGGGGATTTTCAGGTTAATGTTTAGGGGTGGGTCGACTAGGTTCAGGTTTGAGCGCGGCTATGGATTAGGGCTTACAAGGGTGAGTTTGGCTGGGTTTGGACATGGGATTTGGGGGTATGGTCCTCCATTCATTCAGCTATCTCTACCAACATTATAGCCGAAGGTGGGGGCTGTCTACAGCCTCGCCGAAGGTAACGGGGAGGTCAATTCTTCCTTCTGGTATGACCACCTCACCCCAAAGCTGACGAGGGGCATGGAGATTGGCTTGAGTAGGTTTTTGGCAAGAGTCATCTTGTCGTAGGCTTCCCAATAGAGCACATCCGCAGAGCCACCTATATCCAACATGATACAATGGGTTAGATAGTTAGCTACCTTTAATGCTACTATGATGGAATCTTTGTGGGGGAAGTGAATCCCTTCGGCGTCTTTATCGAAAAAGGAGATCAGCTAATGATTTGATTTTGATGAGCTGGATGATTTCTCCATCCAGTAAACATGTTGAGGTTTTTTATATGCTTTGCGGACGTAGGTTTTCCTTGCGGCTTGGGAATCGCCTCCACAAGTTGGACCGCCCACTATGGTTCTGATTTCACCTGCTAGCTTTGCATCTTCTTGCGACTGACAACATTGTGGCGACCTTTCCCTCCGGGATTAACTTTCACAATGCGTTGATGCGCTAGGTTTCTGAGGGGAATGATTCCACTGTCTGACATAGTCACGAAGGTGCCCCTACGAATAAGCGTCTCTATTTGATCTTTGATGGATATACAGTCTTGGGTATTGTGTCTATGATCTTTGTGGAAGTGACAGAACTTTCTCTTGTCTCTCTTCTCTGGATCTGATTTGATCCTCAGGGGCCACTTTACATAAGACTTGTTCTTGATCTCCATCAGCATCTTCTCTGGAGATCGATTGAGAGGAGTATAGATATGATATCTCCCTATGTGTGGCTTCCTGGGAGAACGATCACGTTGATCATGATAATACTTATTATCGAAAGAAGATACTTCTTCGAATTTACGTTTCTTTCCTTGGCTATCATGACGAGCGAGGACTACTTCTTCAGCGTTAATGTATTTTTGGGCCTTAGCTTTAAACTCAGCCATTATTTTCGGAGGATTTTTATCTAGGGTGAATCGGAACCTTTCGCTAGTAACTGCCTGCGATCAGAGCAATAAGGCCTTTATCTTCAGTGTAACCCTTCGTCTGAATGGCTTCTACTGTGAACCGAACCGTAAATTCTTTAATCGTCTCATTGTGGCACTGCTTCAAATCTGACAGATGAGACGCTAGTTTCTTTTTGCGGATGATTCCCATAAACTGAGACAAGAAGAGCTCCGACAATTAAGAAAAAGATTATATCGATCGGGGCTTTTAGACCACGGAACCATGTGCGCGCAGTGTCCTTCAGAGTTAAAGAGAAGGCTATGCACATAATCTTTGAGTTTTATTCTTCTAACTTTATGAGAGACTTGTACGTTTCTAGATGCTCGAGAGGATCACCAATGCCAGTATACGAGACTATGTTGGGCGTTTGATATTTCTTGGGTAAAAGTAAAGGGGGGCTCTGCTCAATAAATTGATGTGAGAGTCGTTATCGAAAGGTTAGATTGATATCGTTGCTCAATGTGGGTGAAACGATCTTCAATTTTACTGAGATCTCCTTCCTATGGCAGAGTCTAACTGGAGGTTTCGGTGTCAGGCTCTTCCAGTTGAAGCTACCTAGATACACTGGAGCGAATGGTCTGTGGACGCTGCGTTGGAGCTTGAGTGTCGTGGGTGACACAGTTTGGAGGGGGGTTATGTTGCCCTTGAAGTTCATCTAGTGAATGCCTGGAAGCTGCAAGTGCAGGTTGCAATGGTGGTCCCTCCAAGGCTTGTTGTGGCTGAGGAAAGCGTTGATCAAATCGGTTGGTAAGATTTTAGAACCTGGCTTGAAGAGTGAGGAGAGTATCTCCTAGATAATGCAAGCACCATCTAAACCGCCAGACAAATCTCAGAACGGATTCTAAACCACAGGATCCAGTGGATTTGGCAGCAATGGAGGAACTCCTGATGTGGACCGAGGAGGATTTGGAACTGGTTTAGGGGCTCCAACTGGAGGCAATGTCTGCCTTGAGGTGGAGGGATGGTTGGTTTTCTTCGGAAGCATGATGGAGGGTAAGAGATATAATAGTGAGAACGAATTAGACGTCGTTCCCACAGACGGTGCCAATCTGTTGCTGTCAAAAACTAATAACAACTCCTCCTCTTAATGATTCACAGTCCTCGTGAAGATAGCCTCCTTCCTTCTACCTAAAAACCATAGATGAAACTAAGGGTGGTCGATGTTCAATCGTTAGCCTTCCAATGCTTAAGTTAGTGATAGACTTCAACGTAAGATGAAGTGTGAAATGTGGGCTAAGATATTGCTTACCTTCCTCATCCATGGGAAGCCTCTATTTATTTAGGTCCCGGTGTCACATAAGTGGTTGAGATCTTCCCGATATCAGGGGATAAGACGTTATCTTATCTGGTTAGAGACCTAAACGGTCACGTTGCTTGATGTTAATCCCCTTTAATCCAGGATAAGCAGGTAAGAATAGATATAAATGAATCTATAATCTCGGCCAACTCTTGAACTATATGGGCTGCTGGGACTAAAACCCAGGTAATGTCTTTGTCAACCGACTAGCTACCAAATCCGCTCGAATATGGATGAACGATAGGCTAGTGATCACGTCTATTTGGATTGGTTCTTCACAAGCCGAGATGCGCCCAATCCTGTTCGCTAGACGATATATATTGTATTGACCTGCTCGCAGTTTATAGTTTATCAAAGAGGCGCTCGCATGTCGTATGTAGACTATACAAGGCTACTTGAGGGAGTTGCTCATTGTTGAGCGCCTAAATGTGTATATTCTAACCCCATTTCATCGCTAACTATGCATGGTTTTCAAGATTAAAGACTACTTTAATTAATGGTTTTATGATTGTAGGAATGAGAGAGACTTCGCCCAATTGATGACTAAAAAGATTCATTTAGAGCCCTTGATGAAGACCCAAGGTGGACCAAAGAAGAAAGAAAAAAGAGGGCCAAAGAAGGAAGAAGAAAGAGAGATAAAGGAGCCACAATTAGGTCCGACCGGTCATGACCGGTCGGCCACACCCCTTTGCCCCTTTGGACACCAAACACAACAGAGTCCGACCGGTCTTGACCGGTTGGCCAGGGTCTGCCCCCCACTCTTGCACGCTGGACTCTCCACAGAAAGGGTCCGACCGGTCAAGACCGGTCAGCCAACCCAGTCCAACCGGTCGGCCACTTGTATTTCGCGGGAATTCAGCAGCTTCTCATTGAAGCTCCGATTTTTTAGGCGCAAGTGCATAAGTGCTGCGCAAATTTGGAAGATTTTGAGGCGGTAGAGTCTCTCCACTATAAAAGGGGATCTAGGGATCGTAGCTAAGGCATCCTAGAAGAGATTTATGAAGGTGGAAGGCGAAGAAAGACGGAATCGGAGTTCTACAACTTCCTCTAGTTTGTTGCTTTCTAATTCATGTTTTTAGTTGTTTTCATGTTTCCTTGGATCATGAATGGCTAAACCTCTTAGCTAGGGCTAAGAGGTGAAGCTTGTAGTGAATCTGAGATGTTTTAATTCGTTTGTTTTGGTTTCAAGTTGAATTTTCATTGAAGAACAATGGTTTAAGGTTTAAATGAAGTTCTAAGTACTTTTCTTATTCTTATGATGGCTTATGGATGTTTGGAAGAGTTGCTTAAGTTCTTAATTGTTTTGAATGAGTCTAGACCTATATGCTCCGAGGAATCGGATTTAAGATGCTCTAGACTTGGATTCTCATGTGGGAACTTCTTGCCAAGAGTTCTACTTTTCTGGAATTTCTGCTTATGTGTGATTGTGTATATGATTTGAATGAAGTTCAAATCATGATCTAATTATGCTTTGTAACAGAGTTTAATGATGATTATGATTGTGATCTTAATCTATTGGAACTAGGATTGACCTATGCAATCGAGTATGCTCAAGTCCTAACTTGAATTGAGAGAATTATGTATATAAATCACACATATGATTGATTATATGTTATAACCGCTCTATCATCCGACTAGATAGGATTTAATTTCAATTCTAGTTGTGTAATTGGGAAACCTCAGCGAATTATGCATTAAGGATTGCTACAAGTGGATCCTTGGACCCCTAGTGCTCTTTTATATTGATTACATTCACCTTTAGTTTAAGAATTCTATTTACATTCAATTTTAGAAATTCATTTGGTTGTCTATCAATTAGAGAGAATATTAGAAGTAATTTTGTGAATTCCTAACAAGTCCTTGAGAACTATCTCGGTTTATATGGAATTATTACTACATCGCAACCCTACACTTGGGGAAGCAAACACTCATCGCGTACTTCGACCAACTTTATTCTATAACAGTAGGAATTGTAGGACAATCCTATGTTTCATGTAAATTGGTGGCACAAATACCACAAGCATTATCAACAACTTCCTTAGGTTTAATCGTCTCTCCTTTCTTCATTTCCATGGCCTCGACTTTTCTTGTGAGGCTAGCCACACGTGCGCTCATATTGTCTTCCTCTGCAAAAGCATAAATACCTCCCTTTTCTCTCTATTAGCCTATCTTGAGATTTGTTGGCTTAGATGTATCCCATGATTGTGCATTCTCAGCCAAAATATCAAAATAATCACATGTTTCATCAGCTTCCTTATTCATGAATTCCCTATTACACATCATCTCTACGAATTGGTGTATGAGTGAAGTCAGTCCATCATAGAAAAAGCTTATTACCCACCAACTTTCGTAGACATGATGTGGGCATTATTCAATAAATCCTTAAACCTCTCCTAACATTAGAAAAATGTTTCTTCCTCTTTTGGACAAAATTCATGATTAAGTGCCTCGGCGTAATTCGTTTTATGAGTTGGGAAAAACTTTTTAATGAATTTCCTAGTCATTTCAGCCCAAGTACCAAATTGATCTTGGCCTTAATGCATGAAGCCAAGCCTTTACTTTTTCTTTAAGAGAAAAGGGAAATAACTTAAGTCTCACAATGTCATCCAATACATTTGCAATGTGTAATGTGGCTATCACTTCATCAAATTCCTTAAGATGTTGATAAGCACTTTCACTGTCAAGTCCATAGAATTTAGGGAGGAGTAGGATTAGTCCCGGTTTGAGATCTATATTCCCTGCATTATATGGAAAGATTATGCATGAGGGTGTACTCATTCTCACTGGTTGCAAATAATCACGTATAGTCCTAGGTTGAGGAGCATTCCTTACTTCATTCTCTCCCGTTTCTATTTGATTTTGGGCTAAATTTTGATTGGCCCTTGGATTAGGTTGATTTTTAGCCATACTTCCAGAAAAAATTGAAAAGTTTAAATGTTTCTTAGCACGTGGTTCTTTATTAATCCATTTAACAATTCCCCCTTCACTTATTAAACGATTATTATGATCACTGGACCCAGTGGGGAATGCAAATTCAGAAAAGGAAAAAAAAGAAAGAATTCTTACTACTTTCCTAACTCCTCTCAAAGACCGAAGCATAAAGTGTCTTGCGATGGCAAAGCCACAAGCAAAGATAGAGATTGATTTCTCATGGTCAATAGAGGTTCATGAGAACACTCCATCCACTCTTTGAATCTTGAGAAAAATTAGAAAAGAAGAAAGATGAATAGGTTAAGAAGAGAAATCTCTAAGCACAGAGTAATTCAAGGCGGCTAGGTCGACCAAAAGGAATCAAGGCAGGTACAGGCCAACCAATCAAAGATCCAAGGTGTCTAGGCCAACTAAAAGGAATATACACCCACTCTACTAGAGAGAAACAAGAATAAGAATAGAATAAGAAAGAGAAGAATAGGGTTAGAAGGACAAAACTTGATTTATGATTATAAGAGAAATTCCTATAAAATAAAAATAAAAATAAAACTAAGTATAAGAAACTAATCTAAAGAAATTCCTAAAAATCTCAATTGAAAGTTATTTTTAAAATTATGTAAACACTGTCGAATCCCTGACAATGATGCCAAAAACTTGTTCGCCAATCCCAAGTGCAAGGTTGCGATGTAGTAGTAGTTCGATAAAGACTGAGATCATCCTCAAGGATCAACCAGGAATTCGCAAAACCGCTTCAAACAACTCTGATTAGAATTAAATTAAAGTGAACTACATTTGAATATGGATGTGCAATCTGTAAACTTAAAGGATGAGTTTAATAATCTAAAAGAAACACTAGAGCAGCCGAGGATCCACTTATAGCTATCGTTAATGCATAATTCGTATAGGTTTCTTAATTACACAATTAGAATTAAATCCAATCCTATCTAGTCGGGATATGGAGTGGTTATAACATCAAAACAGTTTAAAATATATGTTGTTCATCAACATGATTCCCTCAATTCATGTTAGGCGTTGGGCACACTCAATTGCATAGGCCAATCCTATTTCCAATAAGTTAAGATCGTAACTATGACAATCATCAAATCCTGTCACTAGATTTAATTAATATCATAATCTGAACTTGAATCAAATCACAATAATGTTTAACACATATCTCATAATTCATCAAAAGATAGAACTTTGGTTTAAAGTATCCACATTAAGATTCAACTTCTAGAGCGTAGTGAATTTGATTCCTCGAAGCATATAGGTCTAGATCTTACAAAACAATTAAGAAACTAAGCTTAAATCTTCTAAGCATCACATGAGCCATCAAGAGATCAAAGAAGAATCAATTTAGAACTTCATTCAAACATAAACAAACAATTGTTCAACTTTAAATCCAAAATTGAAACCTGAAAATGAATTAAAACACCAAAGATAACTACAAGATTCACCTCTTAGCTCTAGCTAAGAGGTCTAGCCAACCATGAAGATGATTAGGCTAGAACAAAACAGAAAAACTAAGCTAAACATGAAAAACTAGAGAAATCTTAAGTAGAAGGAGTTGTAAAACTCCCAATTCGTGATTCTCCACCTCCCATTGCTGTAGAATTCTTCTAAGGTACCTTGGGAACGAAGTGGAGGTGTCCTTTTATAGCAATCGCACACCCCAAGCTTGGAAAGTTCGAGACCTATGTAAGGTTTACGCAGTTGCGCAGCAAAATTCAGAGTCAGACTTAAGAAATTTTGAGTTCTAGACGTTGGTCGGATGGTCGGTCGGAGCTTACACAGCAACCAGAATAACGGTCTGGCTTTTTAAATTTCCAAGCCAACCTGTCTGCTGACCAGTCGGTCGGCCGGTCAGCGCAAAAATTGTTAGTGCACTTTTCCGTGGTATACTAGTGCACCTTATTTGTCAATCACTTACATCAGTGAGTCTAGTGTCGGTTGAGCCCAATGAAGACGAAGACAGAAGACTCAGATGGCCCCGCTGCATCAAGGAAGAAGAATCAGGTAAAAGTGATGCCTTAGTGCCTTAACCTTGACGAAAACCCAACCCCTTAACCTCTTTGATGACCTTGACCATATTAGGGAACCTTTAGTCATCATAGATTGGCCCTACGTGTCCTAAAACATCACCTAAATCTTGGCCTAAGTGAGAGGGTTGAAAAATGGATGGGTCAGCCAAATAGTGGGCTGAACCCAGGCCTGTCCGACAGGTCACGAACGGTCGTGGATCCCCTGGCCGACCGGTCAAGACCGGTCGGACAGACAGTCCAATATGAACAATAGGCTGTTGGTGTGTGTAGGCCATAGGGCCGACCGGTCGTGGACCCTGGACGAGCGGTCGTGGACCCCTGGCCGACCGGTCAAGACCGGTCGTGCAGGCCATCCTCCTTAAGACAGCAAGCCTGTCTTTGCACTGGCCATGGCCGACCGGTCGTGGACCCTGGCCGACCGGTCGTGGACCCTGGCCGACCGGTCGTGGCCCCTGGCCGACTGGTCGTGCGACCGGTCGGCACTAGCCGTTATTTGTCCATTTTTAAACCGTTGTACATTCTTTTATAAATGAGCTTGGCTTGTTTTGAGGGTAATGAGAGGGATTTCGAGAAGAGTGAAGCCACCATTGTTGGAGACCATTTGAGGCTCATTCCCAACCTATGCAAGGCATCTTCCTTGTACTTTAACATAAGATTAGAGCATTCTAAGCTCATGAAGAAGATGACCTTCATCCCCTCTTGATCTCTAGAGTTTGGAACCTTCTTCATTGGCAAATCCTTGTCCAAAACTCTAAGATGAGATCGTTGTAGGAGAGAACCTCTAGGCAACCCATTCCCTTTAGTTGTAGAATTCTCGAACCTACCCTCCTAGCACCTTGGGCATCTCAAAGGCATCACATGCAAGGTGTTTCGATCAAGTGTGGCTGAGGCATTGGCGACGCAACTGGCAACACGATCGTGGAGAGCAAGGGAAGCTGATTGAAGCACGGGAGAGTGGAGATCAAGCAACCCAAACCGGCGCTAAACAAGGGGCTCATCCGACAAGTAAGGTTGTCCTTTTTGAGAGTTCATGTAGAGTTTATTTGTCAAACTCGATCTAGGGACGTTAGCCGTTCCTTGGCAAGTTTGCCGGGCCTAAACTAAGTCTCCAAGGGGGAGCCTCCGTCACGGGAGTGAACGTGAGTCGGGTTGAGAGTTAGCCTATGTCCAAAACTCCGTTTGGGTTGAGAGTTAGCCCTTTGTCCAAAACTCCGGTCATGGTTGAGAGGTGAACCGGTAAAACCTCCGTGTAAAGGTTGAGAGGTGAACCTTCATTTAAAACCTCCGATAGTGAATGCCGGTGTGCTCAAAGGAGTTGAGTACTTGAACCGGGAGTGGAGTAGACCCAAAGTCGAACCACTATACATGCTTGTGTTTGTGATTGAATTGAGCACATTTATATCTTAGCATTGTTAGTTTAATTATCTAATTATGAATGCTTGATAGGAATGTATGCTAGGCACTAATTAGGCACATCCACACATAAGATGTACTTTCACTAGTTGTGTAGACTTGAGCTCATTGATCCATTCTCAAAAGTCTACATAGGTTGCATAGGTTAAGAGCTTGATTAGTTAAATCTTTTGTTTCCTATGCATGCTTTAGACTAGGTTGTTTGTTGCTTAACCATATGCTAGTCTTGTGATTGGATCCACTTAGGCTTGGAAGCCGAAGTGTTCTTGCTTACTTAGTTTGATTTATTGAATTATATAAGTAGGCGAAAAGAATTTCAAAATAGGTCCTAATCACCCCCTCCTATAGGTTTAGCCATAATTCTAGTTGCTCTTTAAGCTTCCGTACATACGTGGGTGTCGTGTTAGAGTACCCGACGTACTTTCAATTGGTATCAGAGCGGGTTGCTCTTCAAGGACGTAACCGTCTAGAGTAAAATCCGGTACCGGAGCACTAGCATGATGTCTAACCGAGATGGGAGTACCACCAACCGTCCACCTATTCTTTGACGGGTCCAACTATGCCTATTGGAAGGCTAGAATGAGAATTTTTCTCCAATCCATGGATCGTCCGGTGTGGCTAAGCACACAAAATGGATACACCTTGCCCACCGTGCAAGTGGAGGTTGATGGGAAAATCATTGTCATTCCCAAAGATGATTCCAAATGGGATGACACAGAGAGAGCACAATACATGGCGAATGTTAAAGCTCTCAATGCGATTTGCTGTGCGGTTTTCCCGGACGAATGTCAGCGCATTCTCACATGCGCAACTGCAAAAGAAGCGTGGGATATACTTGAGGTTACCCACGAGGGAACTAGCATAGTAAGACGCTTGAAGCTTCAGCTCTTATCCACCAAATTTGAAAACATTAAGATGGAAGAGTTTGAAACTTTCATGGAGTTTTATACTAAATTGTCAGATATTTGCAACTCCATGTTTGTCTTGGGTGATCGAGTCCTGGATGGTAGGATTTGTAGAAAAATACTTAGGTCCCTCCCAGATAGATTTGACTCCAAGTTAGTTGCCTTAGAGGAGTGTAGAGACGTAGATAACATGAAAGTAGAAGAACTCATAGGTTCCCTACAAACTCATGAACTACACTTTAAGGCCTCCTCTAGGAAGAAAAGCATCGCTCTTAAATCCTCTTACAAATATAAGAAAATCAAGAGTGAGTCAAAGGAAGATAGTGATGATGAGGATGATGAGGAAGTGAAATTGAACAAAAAATTCAAGAGATTCCTCAAATTTGATAGAGGGAATAGCCGTGACAAGAAGGACAAGAAGGGTGATAAACATAAAGGAAAATCATCCATATCTTCATCCGTCCGTTGTTACGGTTGCGGTCGTCGTGGCCATATTGCCCCGGATTGTCCGGAAGGGCCTAAACCGAAAGGTAAAAAGGCAATGGCTGCCACTTGGGATGATACGGAGGAGTCCAAATCTAGTGACTCCGCTTGTGATGAGAGCCAACATAAAGATCTTGCTCTCTCGGCCTCCACCACAACCCCTCTTCCGGCTTATCTAAGAGGGGATCCCAACCGCTATCCCTTCTAGGAGAAAAAGGAGTTCCCAACCCCTCATCTCATGCTACATTTTATGAGGGTGTTGAGAAAATTAGTTACCCTTAGGCTAATCAAACTAAACATAGTTAGTGAGGGTAGCTAGAAATGCTTTAATAGGAAAATCTGAGGATTTCAGCCTCATTTTTGTGTGTATGGGCAAATCAGAGGATTCAAGCCTCATTAGCCCAAATTTCAATAATTTAGCCTTGCTTTTATTTGATAAATTTGCTTGCTAGATTATCATCATGCTTAGATTAGCTAATCATCTTGAGTTTTATGCTTCCTTGTATGCTAATCTTTGCTTTGTATTGGTCTTGATATACCAATAGGGGAGGTTGGTTGATTGGGCTATAAGCCCTTTGTGCTTTCATTGCAAATGTATATCCTTGACCAATGTTGCATGATTAACTATGCTTAGATAGTTACATCTTCTTGTTAATCATGTTCCCTTAGCATGCTCCATGTTTTAAATTCATGCACCCTATACTCTCCTTGTTAGCATATGCTTATAGTTACTATTCAACAAGTTTAAGCTAGGTAAGCAAGAACACCTTGGCTTCCAAGCCTTGGTGGGTCCAATCACAAGACTAGCAAGAGTTAAGCAATAACCAACCCTAGTCTAAGCATGCATAGGTAAGAAATTGATTCAACTAATTAAGCTACTAACCTATGCACCTTGTGTAGACTTATGAGATTGGATCAATGAGCTCAAGTCTACACAAGTAGTGAAGGTACATCTTGTGCAAGGATGCCTAAAAAGTGCCTAGCATGCATTCATATCAATCATTCATAATTAAGCAATTAAACTAACAATGCAAAGATATCAATGTGCTCAATAACAATCACAAACACAAGGATGTATAGTGGTTCGACTACGTGTCTACTCCACTCCCGGTTCAAGTACTCAACCCCTTTGAGCACACCGGCATTCACTATCGGAGGTTTTAAATGAGGTTCACCTCTCAACCTTTACACGGAGGTTTTATCGGTTCACCTCTCAACCGTATCCGGAGTTTTAGACATAGGCTAACTCTCAACCTTATCGCACGTTTACTCCCGTGTCGGAGGCTCCCCCTTGGAGACTTAGTTTAGGCCCGGCTGACGGGCCAAGGAACGGCTAACGTCCCTAAGGTGAGTTGACAAACAAACTCTAAAATGGACTCTCAAATGAGACAACTTACTTGTCGGATGAGCCCCTTGTTTAGCGCCGGATTGGGTTGCTTGATCTCCGCTCTCCCGTGCTTCAATCAGCTTCCCTTTGCTCCCTCGATCGTGCCGCCGTTGCGTTGCCAATGCCTCAGCCACATTCGATCAAACACCTTGCATGCGATGCCTTGAAATGCCCAAGGTGCTAGGAGGATGGGTGAATCTCGTACATGGGATGTGTAGGTTGTTCCAACTAGGAGATTCACCTAGAGAGTCTTCTAGAGGTCTTGGACAAAGGATATACCTATGTGGAATAGTGTCACACCTCTAGATTTGAGAGAGGAATCAAGTCATCTCTTGATAGCATTTGAATGCCCATACTTGTGTTTGAAACACAAGGGATATGACTTGAAAACCTCCTCTTTGAGGCCCCAAAGGATGAACAAGATAAGTGTGGAATGGGCTCTCAAAAACTTCTCACTGGTTGCCCAAGAATGGAGCACCATATATATAGAAAAGAGGGCTCCAACGGCTCTAAAACGGGCAGAAAACGGTCATAAACGACCTGTCCCGACCGGTCACGACCGGTCGGAGTTCCCTGCTGAAGGGTTTCAACTGCACAGGCCAAATATACTGGCCGACCGGTCATGACCGGTCGGACCACCTTGCTGGACAGCCCCGAAAACATCAGGCCGACCGGTCATGACCGGTCGGCCACTCTTGCTGGACACATGAGACATCCAGGCCGAATACACTGGCCGACCGGTCATGACCGGTCGTCCCTCCTTGCTGATCTCCTTCTATTATGAAGGCCGACCGGTCCTGACCGGTCGGCTGGCCTTGTAAATGCAGCAGGAATGCAGGCCGACCGGTCTTACTATCTACTCTCACCTAGCCTTATTGATATATCTTTAAGCGGGAGAGAATAGTTTGTCAATTGCTAACAAAAAGGGGGAGAAAGATCAAGTCCCACTAAAACTAGTTTGCTATGTTTTGTGATGCAGGGATTGACAGGTTATGGGGGAGCAAACTGAAGAGGAACAGCTTAGATTAGGCATGTCAAGAGTCCTGTATTTAATGCTTTATCATTGTAATATCTTGATCATGTATTTTGTTTTTGTAGGTTAGGTTTTTGTAAGTAATTGACAAAGGGGGAGATTGTTAGTGCACTTTTCCGTGGCATACTAGTGCACCTTGTTTGTCAATCACTTACATCAGTGAGTCTAGTGTTGGTTGAGCCCAATGAAGACAAGGACCGAAGACTCAGATGGCCTCGCTGCATCAAGGAAGAAGAATCAGGTAAAAGTGATGCCTTAGTGCCTTAACCTTGACCAAAACCCAACCCCTTAACCTCTTTGATGACCTTGACCATATTAGGGAACCTTTAGTCATCATAGATTGGCCCTAGGTGTCCCAAAACATCACCTAAATCTTGCCCTAAGTGAGAGGGTTAAAAATGGATGGGTCAGCAAAACAGTGGGCTGAACCCAGGCCTGTCCGACCGGTCACGACCGGTCGTGGACCCCTGCCCGACTGGTCAAGACTGGTCAGACAGACAGTCCAATATGAACAGCAGGTTGTTGGTGTGTGCAGGCCATAGGGCCGACCGGTCGTGGACCATGGACGACCGGTTGTGGACCCCTGGCCGACCGGTCAAGACTGGTCGTGTAGGCCATCCTCCTTAAGACAGCAAGCCTGTCTTTGCACTGGCCTATGGCCGATCGGTCGTGGACCCTGGCTGACCAGTCGTGGCCCCTGGCCGACCGGTCATGCGACCGGTCGGCACTAGCCGTTATTTGTCTATTTTTAAACCGTTGTGCATTCTTTTATAAATGGGCTTGGCTTGTTTTGAGGGGTAATGAGAGGGATTTCGAGAGGAGTGAGGCCACCATTGTTGGAGACCATTTGAGGCTCATTCCCAACCTATGCAAGGCATCTTCCTTGTACTTTAACACAAGATTAGAGCATTCCAAGCTCATGAAGAAGATGACCTTCATCCCCTCTTGATCTCTAGAGTTTGGAACCTTCTTGATTGGCAAATCCTTGTCCAAAACTCTAAGATGAGATCGTTATAGGAGAGAACCTCTAGGCAACCCATTCCCATTAGTTGTAGAATTCTCGAACCTACCCTCCTAGCACCTTGGGCATCTCAAAGGCATCACATGCAAGGTGTTCGATCAAGTGTGGCTGAGGCATTGGCGACGCAACGGCAACACGATCGTGGGAGCAAGGGAAGCTGATTGAAGCACGGGAGAGCAGAGATCAAGCAACCCAAACCAGCGATAAACAAGGGGCTCATCCGACAAGTAAGGTTGTCCTTTTTGAGAGTCCATTTAAAGTTTATTTATCAAACTCGATCTAGGGACGTTAGCCGTTCCTTGGCCCGTTTGCCGAACCTAAACTAAGTCTCCAAGGGGGAGCCTCCGTCACGGGAGTGAACGTGAGTTAGGTTGAGAGTTAGCCTATGTCCAAAACTCCGTTTGAGTTGAGAGTTAGCCTTTTGTCCAAAACTCCGGTCATGGTTGAGAGGTGAACCGGTAAAACCTCCGTGTAAAGGTTGAGAGGTGAACCTCATTTAAAACCTCCGATAGTGAATGCCGGTGTGCTCAAAGAAGTTGAGTACTTGAACCGGGAGTGGAGTAGACCCAAAGTCGAACCACTATACATGCTTGTGTTTGTGATTGAATTGAGCACATTTATATCTTAGCATTGTTAGTTTAATTGTCTAATTATGAATGCTTGATAGGAATGTATGCTAGGCACTAATTAGGCACATCCACACACAAGATGTACTTTCACTAGTTGTGTAGACTTGAGCTCATTGATCGATTCTCAAAAGTCAACATAGGTTGCATAGGTTAGGAGCTTGATTAGTTAAATCTTTTATTTCTTATGCATGCTTTAGACTAGGTTGTTTATTGCTTAACCATGAGCTAGTCTTGTGATTGGACCCACTTAGGCTTGGAAGCCGAAGTGATCTTGCTTACTTAGTTTGATTTATTGAATTATATAAGTAGGCGAAAGGAATTTCAAAATAGGTCCTAATCACCCCCTCCTATAGGTTTAACCATAATTCTAGTTGCTCTTTAAGCTTCCGCACATACATGGGTGTCGTGTTAGACTACCCGACGTACTTTCAAAAATATGTCCAACGAGTTTGTAATTTGCGGAGTGTTTTATGACCCGTTTGCTGCAGTGGCCAGCTGATTGAACGACCGATTGGTTGGTCTGTGACTTGGGATTTTTCATCTTTTTCTCCTCCGTCTTCCTTGCATCTTTTCTCCACCTCTTGTCCTTTCTTCCTTTGATCTTCAAGGATGTTTAGAAAAGTCTTTAGTCATCAAATTGGTGAAGTCTCCCTTTTATTCCTACAATCACAAAAGCATGCATTAGATAAGTCTTTAAACATACAAATCATGCATAACGAGTAATGAAATGGGGTTAGAATATGCACAATTCAGAGCTTAACATCCATGTCTATGTGAACTTATAAAAAAGTTGGATCTCATATAAAAATCATGATGGGCCTAGAAAGGTTTCAACAGTGGACATCACTATGCCCATTGTTTTCTGTGGTGGGAATTAAAATTGCACCTTTTAGTCTCACACTTAGGTGCTTTGCGAGCGGAAGTTAGGTGCTTTTAGTCTTACACTTCGTGGAGCTATTAGGAACAATGGCTAAGTCTTGGGGGGGGGGGGGGGGGGTGAATAGGATTACTTAAATTTATTTACCTTAATTAATTAATTTACCAATTAAAATTAAATTAAGTAAGTAACACTTAGGCTTCTAAGCCAAGCAGGTCCAATCATATAGACTACAAAAGATTTAACAATTAAGCAACTAGTCTATAAGAGATATGAAATACAACTTGTGTGTGCATAAACAATCAAGTGCTTAGCACTTAAACCCTTCAAGCATTAGTATAATTCACCAATAAAACTCATAATGCATGAATAGAAATGTGCTCAAATAACAATTACAAACACAAGCATGTATAGTGGTTCGATTACTTGTCTACTCCACTCCCGGTAGACACACTCTCCTTGAGTGTACCGGCATTTACTATTTCGGAGGTTTTAAATCAGGTTCACTGATAACCTTTACAATTGGTTTTCCATAGGTTCACTAACAACCTCGGTCCTGCATAAGAATTGGCTCCTTCAGAGACCTATTTGGTTTTCTATTGACTACCCAACAACTACTAGCGGTCCTAATCCAATGCACTACATACACTCTTACTAGAGGCTCCCCATGGAGATTAACACGTACTCACCTTTGTCTGATAAATTCAACCTTGCGCGTATAAGAGCCTAGGTCCTATACAAGAACTTATAAAGTTTGATAATCAAACTGCCATACTCAATCCTACAAAAGAAAAGTGCATTTATGAACTCTTACAAATGATAAGTTACTTATCGGATTGAACTCCCTTTGATGCACCTTCTTCGAGTTGCTTCTTCATGCTCTCTCTTGCTTGAATTAGCTCCTTGTTATTCTCCTGATCTTTGATGTTGAATGCTTCAACTCTCTTGATCGGCTATTATGTATTTAATGTTTCTTTTGGGTGACCAAGGTAATAGGAGGATGATGGTTGAATCCCTACAACTAATAGATTTTGTTCTAATTAAGGATTCAACTAGATGGACATTTCTAGAAGTGATTTAGATAGAGGGTTTACCTATGAATTTAAGTTTAAACTCTAAAAAAGTGAGAACCCATGTTCTTCCCCAAACTGAGCTTGGAATGCTCATTAGTGTGAATAATCATAAGGCAATGAGCATGAATCCCTTTGTGTGAGATCCTAAAAGGTATAAAAAATATATTAGGATACACTAGGGCTTCCAACTCACTCGAAATCATCATCATTGCAAAGATTCGGAGTTCAAATATTTATAAATAAAAAAACTCCAACTGATCTCTAACGGCAGACTTCAATCGATTGATTGATCGGTCGGTCGGTTGATCGAGCCTGACAAGATGGCTTTATAGCGGCTAGTTTTAGAAAGATGTTGGTTGACCGATCCAAGTAGTCGGTTGATCGAAATTTGATCGATTGGCCTAATTTAATGTTGGATTGTTTTGGCTATCCTCGGTCGATCGACGCAGACCGACAATTTGTTTGGTCGACCAAAGGATCGAATGAACTTGTCATTTTGCTGCTGTTTAGAACTTTTGATTTACAATAGTTTTGCACCTCTTTTAGCCTAACTTTATCATGTTCAATTAAGGCTTTTAAGACTAATGATGATAACTAAATATTTACCTATAAAGTTTAAATCATCTAGAGACTTAAGTTGTTTTAGAAAAAAGTGCAACTGCTAAGTTTATTAAGGAACCTCAAGATTTACCTATGTCTTCGGCCTTGATACATTAAGTTTTGTAGTATTAGGTCTTCGAGTCTTTCCATGGAGGCTCAACCGACTCAATACACCTTAGCTTAGATCATTGATAAAAATCGAGGCACTAATAGGGTCCACTTGAACTTTGGATCAGCCTCATTCTTTAGATCATGCCATAAAATGATCTATCCGAATGGATGGACGGTGTTGATACAACACATACATCATGGAGGGGCCCAAAGAACTTAGTGACGTCACTTTAGCAGCGAGATAGCTACTCAAGATTAGCTTATACGCGTCACAATTTCTCAGTTGCCACAAACCAAACACTGTACTCAACCAGAGTGCAAAGTTCTCTCTCACTGGCAAGCGCGCCAAGCATGGCTCCTGTCTTATAGCCGTCTTTCACGACTTTTGAGAGAGGGAGAGAGGTGCCGAAAGCATGGCTCCTCTCTCGAATCCGGCTATCAAAACTTTTGAGAGAGAGAAAGAGATGGTGGCACAGAGCTGGTTTTGGGAAGCATTGCCGTATTCCGCTATGGTTGTGGTGGAATTGCTAGACGTGGGCATGACTACTCTCAGCAAAGAAGCCATGTCAAGAGGAATGAGCCATTTCATCTTTGTCCTCTACTCCAATGCCTTTGCCTCTATCCTCCTCCTACCTTCTTCCTTCTTCCTCCAAAGGTCTCCCTCCCTCTCTTTCTCTATTTCCCTTTTGAACGACTCGCAAATTACATTAATGCCACTGACACCATCGCCTCTTTTGCAGGACACAGCGTCCGCCCCTCACCTTCCGTCTCCTGTGCAGATTCTTCTTGCTTGCGTTAACTGGGTATGTTAGAATTCTGCCCCTCTTCACCCTCTATTTACTCATTCTGCGGATTTATGTCATGCACCGATGATTCCGGTCTCACAATTTCAGGGCTAGTGGAATGGACTGTAGATGGGTCTTACCAAGTTACCACCACTTTGCAGGGCCTTTTCTGAACGGCTGTGATCATCTGATGAGGGTGATTTTGGGCCCATTCGAGATCCACAGTCTACACCTATCCAGGGGACGCCGATTGCGTCCTGGCCCGCCCGGACGGATTACCGTCCGGGCAGACCTGTGGAGGGGCCCACCGTGATGTATCCGTTTATCTACTCCGTCCATCCATTTTATAAGATCATGCTAGGATTTGGGTCCAAAAACAAGGCAGATCCAAAGCTCAAGTGCTACGGTAGCGATGTACGTCACCAGGTTCCTCTCACTGTTTGGTGTGGCCCACTTGAGCGTTGGATCTTCCTCCTTTTCAGAGGTATACCTTAAAATGATCTTATAAAATGAATGGACGGAGTGGATAAACGGATACATCACGGTGGGCCCCTCCACAGGTCTGGGGCAGGACGCAATTCACGTCCGTTGCAGGAACTCGGAAGTTTGGTGGGCCCACCATGATGTCTGTGGGAAGTGAGAACAAAAATGAGACGGATCGAAAACTTAAGTGGGCTACACGAGAGGGAACACTGGGATTGAACGGCCACTGTTGAAACATTCGTGGAGCCAGATAAGTTATATGCATCAGGTTTAGTTTTTTGTGTGTTTTCAGCTCATCCTAGTGTTAATGACCTTATGAATGGTTTGGATGGCATATAAACATCAAGGTGGACTCCAGGAAGTTTCAATGGTAAGCATTTCTCTCCTCACCTTTTTTCCTCTCGTGTGGGCCCACTTGAGTTTGGGATCCCCTCAATTTTTGTCTCATGCCCAAAAATGATCCATAGAAACAGATGGATTACTCACACGCATCATGGTGGGCCCCATCTAGCTTCCGAGCACAGAAACTTCCAACAATCATTGCTCTACTGATTCGTCTTTAAAATCAGTATTTGTCCTTCAATTATAAGTGGGGTATTGTCCGTCACTTCCTTTATTAAAATATTAATAAAAAAAAGTTATTTGTTGCTTGTATAAATTGCCTCTAGTCACCAATTTATTAACATTTATGCCACTAACCCCAAATAAATTAGGGGTTTTGCAGATTCGCTCTTTAATAATAGAGTACTTGCAAATACCCACATGAAAATGTATAGTTTGCAAATGACCACATTGTTAATTCACCGTTATTGTAAATACTCATATTCCGTTAATTTTCATAACTTTTGTTGGTGGTTGTTAGAAAATGACGAAAATGCCCATATTAGAATGTATCACAAAATTATTCTTGATGGGAACATAAATTCTTTAATTTTTATCCATATAAAACATACCAAAAAATAATTTTAATTGGGGTTTTTTAGTTGTAGAGAGAAGAAAAAGGTTTAGGGTAGGGATATAGTTTCATCATTTTCTTCAAAATATATCTAAATAGTTAGCAACTGATAGAAAAAACTAATGGGTATTTGAAATAACCACAAATTAATAATGCGGTTATTTGCAAACATATTATTTGTTCGTTACGTATTTACAAGAACCCAAATCAAATTAATGGACAAGCATTTTTTACTTGGTTGAATAAATTACCCCTATTCATCAACTTATTTACAATTCTACCATCACTACTATACATGCACCATTACAAGGTTTATTAACCTGCTTGCAACGCCTGTTTTATGCTGGAAAGAGTATGGAGGATGCAGATTGCCTACAGGCCTAAGCTCTGGGGTCCCATCATGATGTATGGTGTACATCCATTCCATCCATCCGTTTTGCCAGCTGGTTTTAGTACATGAGCCCAAACATGAGGCAGATTCGAAGTTCAAGTGGACCACATCGAAAGAAATAGTGGGGATAAAGATGTCCACCGTTCAAACCTTCCTAGGGCCCACTGTGATGTTTATATGTCATCCAATCTGTTCATAAGATGACTCCAACCTGGACGAAGTGAAACACAAATATCCGCTTGATCCAAAACTTTTGTGGCTCCCAAGAAGGTTTCAATGGTAAGCATTTAATCCCCACCATTTCCCGGCTCTAAGCTCCGTGAGGCCCACTTTAATATATGTTTTATATCCACTAAGCTCATTCTCAAGCATGAGGCACCAAAGCTCAAGTCGATCACACAACAGGAAAGAGTGAGGATAAAGACTCCCACTATTGAAACCCATTGTGATGTTTTTGTGCCATCTTATCCATTCACAAGGTGATCCAACCTGGATGAAAGGAAAACACAAATATCAACTTAATCTATAACTTCTATGGCCCCCAAGAAAAATTCAAATGTGGTCCACTTGAGGTTCAGATCTGTCTCATGTTTGAGCTCATGTCCTAAAATGAGCTGTTGAAACGGATGGACAGAGTGGATATAATACCTACATCACAATGGGCCTTACTGAGCCTAGGGCTGCAGGAATCCCCTGCAGTAAGAGGCTGCAGATAATCCACATCTACATGTGACCCTGTGATTAGGATGCCAGCATGCCAAAATCAGGTTGGTCCATTTGGCCATCAGTGTACCAAAAAAATCGACGAGTTCAAGAACTTGTTGACGAGGCACATACAATGTACATCTGTGGCCTATATGCTGACTAGATCAGCCTGATTTTGTCAACGAGGCACATACGATGTACATCTGTGGTCTAGCTTCTGAGTAGATCGGCCTGATTTTTGTGTATGAACATCTTCATCATGGTGGGGCGTGTAGATGTCCCATACACCTGCTAGGTTGGGATGTGTGCTGTGTGTATGGATTGGAGATGGATGCTTGTCAGGCTACAAAATCTGCACTGCCATATGAGGCTCGCTCCAAGCCTCCAATGGTAACCGTTACCACCATAAGCTTACAGTGACACCAGGAAGATGTGGGCCCTAGATGTTTTCATGAAATCGAATCTGTCCATAAGATGCATCACCTCAGAAAACCCCTAGAGCCCAAAACTTAGCATGATCCAAAACTCATATGGACTACAATAAAATTATTGAGAGGGGACACCCACCATCGATTAACATGGGGGCCTCACCATGTTGTTTATATATGATCGAGGTGATGAGTGCAGACAACAAGGTATTCAATAATGGTAATGGTGACGGTAACAGTCAGCCTTATTGCCATTACAATACGAGCCGTAATGACCATTGCAGCCTTATAACGTTCAAAATTTCTTTCCACAAAAAAAATGTATTGGCCCTGTATCAGCCCCCTTTTTTTTAACGACCTCAGGGGTTTCCTGCTCCATTTTAAGGCGAGACTAGACTTTGTGGATGCACGCAATCACCCGTAAACCATGTGCATCGGGTAATCCTGGGGAGGGGAATCGAACTCGCGTTTGTGGGGAGCACACCCACAATGCTAGCCATTTGCCCAAACCCTATGTGGGTCCCTATATTGTGTAATGGTCGCCACCATTACTGTTATGTAATGGCTATCGTGGTCGTAATGTAATTGTTTTTTTAATACCATGTCTAAGAAAGATTCAGATTGTTTGCAGACTTAGTGGGCTCCTGTGAAATTCAAGGTTGAGCATTCTGTCCCAGCTCTTTCCCTTTTCTACAGTTACCTTAGTTTGGATTGAGCTGGGTTTTGGGTTCTTAGGGGTTTTCTCAAGTGATGCATCTGATAGACGGGTTGGATGGTGAGAATACATCACGTGGGCCCTCATTTACCTGGTATCACTGTCAGCTTGTGTTGATGCTGGTACCATAGGAGCCTGCCCCTTGTTATGTATTGTTTCTTCACCACAATAAATTATTAAATGTGCATAGCATGTGTTTGCCAAAGGCTTCTCAGTCTTGTAAGTACTTGGCACCAAATCTCATTTGGGGCGCATTTGTTTACACTACATATCATGAAATTTCATGATATTTGGTTCAACCAAACACTCCCTTTATTATTTATTTAATTATTGGATTTTTTTTACAGGATTACTATCATGCAGAATTGTGTATTCACTGGTGTCAGTTATAGCTCTCCCACTCTTGCTTCTGCAATGGGCAACTTGGTCCCAGCTTTCACCTTCATTCTTGCTATTATTTTCAGGTTCTGCCCTTTCCTTTTCCCCTTCCAAAAAGCAAATGATTGTGGGTTTTGTGCTGTTCTAGTAAGTTTTGCACCAAGAAATTTAGTGTATTTTTTTGGGTTTAATGAATTTGAAGTTATTACCTATTTATTTTGAAGGGTGATATGTTTTATATTTTAATGGATTTATAATATTTCTTGTCAACAAAAGAGAAGAACTTACAGTGCTATTCTTCTTCTTCTTCTAAGTATTAGTAGATATGGATGGAGAGAGGAAGTGGTTCACAAGACGCGGTAGAGAGGGGAGTAGCTATTATAAAAAAACAGGTCACTTTGATGTAGAGCTTCCCTTAACAAATAGCTTCACCTTATAAATTCCCTAAATACCGTTTACTTTGGTTTGAAGCCTTTCCCATGTCCTTTAATAATGCGTACTTTTAACAATTGGAAAACTAATTGAATGCAAATTTCTGCCATTGGCTAATCTTGTTATGTCCATATAGTGTACCTCTAGCTTACTACTGAACAAAGAGAATAATTCACCTATAGGCGCCTGGATACTAATTTGTCAAGTAAACCCATTTTTCCCATCAAGATACCAGTTCTTAGGGCATCTCTACCATGCAAATGGTTGGCCGCGCCATGGAGATCTCTCATCCCAAAATTCAGGCTAGTAAGCTCCACATGTGACCATAGTGTTGGAATTAAAGGAAAATCGATGGTCTAACTCAACATGCAGGTGGCCCTACTGAGTGGATTAGCCTGACTTCTAAGACATGTAATCTTTCGTGATGGGCCTGTTCATAACAAAAATAGTCTTTTGTTTCTCGGGGTTTAATGTTAAAATGCAAGGTATTTCGTAACAGTAATGATGAACTGGCCGTAACGGCCTTTTCTTTTTTAACCTATTTCGGGCCATAGTGGACCGTTATGGGCCATTACTGGTCAATTTTTCCGTGACGGTTGTTACGACCCCATAACGCATAATGATTATAATCATTGTCATTACGTAATGGTCGTAACCATTTTGGAATACCTTGTTAAAATGACATGAAAGATTATGACTCCATTTACAAGGATATGCCAGCTATGTACCCAAAATATGCTATGCCGAGTGACTTTCATTAATATCTTGGAACAGGGTATTAGACCACCAGGCTGGGAAAGAGTCCGGTCTCAAGTGTCCGTGGTCCTTAGACAAGGGCCAAGGAAGTGCTCTGTACTTTGGTGTAGATGCTATAATAAGTCTATGCCTAGGTGCAGAACCTTATGCTTTTGAAGCTTGGTGCATGGGACTACGACTTTCTTGGGTAGGCATAGAGCATGGTGCAGGACCCTCCCTAGTGAGAGTGGGAGTGTTTAGGCAAGTGAGGCTCACTTTGATGAGCATCTATGCATAAAGTACTGAAGACCGAGTGTCTTGAATTCAATAAGAATGAATCTGAATCACCTCTTCTCGAAGTGAGTGAAGGAGGGTATTTATGGGCTTGTGGGGCTCGGATTTCTCACCCAAGAGAGAGTAAACACATGGTGCCTTGTGATTGGTCAACGAAATATGCAAGATCTGCGGATTGTAGCCTTAGTGCCCACCTTGGCAGTTTGGCACTAGGGGCTCTGGGCTTGGCATAGAGGCTCTGTTGAGGAGTCTGCCCCTTATTCGTAGAGATTTAAAGTAGGCTGTTTGGTGCAAACGAAGTAGGGATGGGTTAGATAGGTGCAATGGTGCAATCGGACACATGAAGGCCCATTTTATAGAGTGCAAAACTCTATGTCAACAAGGCATGTTGTTTGCATTATATGATGTACTTCACAAGTGACGGGTTGGTAGGAAAGATAAACCTGCATGACGAGCTTATAGATACTTGCATAGGTGATCACTTCTCATGAATAGAGTAATGTGTGGGCTTTTCTAGTTTTTGAGTTTTATTTAGGAGTAATGATCCCATACAACATTGTATCTGAACTTTCAAGTACAATACTTTCTTTCCTACCATTATGTTATTTGCATATAACTTCTGACAGGTTCACGCGCTTGTAGGTGATCACTTCTTATGTTTATGGGTTTTTATAGTTTTTAAGTTTTATTTGGGAGTACTGATCCCATACAACATTATACGTGAACTTTCAAGTACAACACCTTCTTTCCTGCTGCTATGTCACTCGCATTTAGCATTGGAGCCATGAAAAGGTGGGCTGCAGAATAAAAGACTAACTGGAGTGAAAGCTTTGATGGTCCATTCATCTTGTGGGCTACACTGCTGAAATCAATGGATAACTGATGCTCTAACCATAGTTGCACAAAACGTCAAGCGAAGCTGCAACAAGTTTGGGTGCGGGCATGGTATTAAAAAAGGGTTATGTTAAGGCCGTAACGGCCGTTACGTAATGGTAACGTGGGAATTGTTACGCGATATGGGGTTCATGCTTGTTCTGGGGAAAAAAAAGAAAGAAGGCCCATAACAGCTTTGTAATGGCTGTAATGGTCGTTACGGTTTCATAACGATCCGACACGGGGCCAATATATTTTCTCTGTTAAAACTTTTTGTTTGACCTTTAGACGTCTGAAACAGTTGTTACATATTGTATCATAACAGCCATAAGGCTGGTTGTTATGGTCACTGCTACCATTATTGAATACCTTGGGTGCTAGAGTGGGAATGGGGAAGTGTCTTTAAAAAGGTTAGCAAGCGTAAATGGCTAGGAAGTGGAAGCAGGAGCATGAGTTTGAAGTGGGAGTAGCATTTAATTATTACTATTATTTTTTTAACATTGATATTTTATTTAAAGAAGGCAAAATCCTAAAGAATACAAGTGTGTACTTCAACTGAGAAAGCTACAACTCAAGCCAACAGGCTGGAAACTGAACTATGACTTTAGAGTTTAGACGATATTGCCCATTCCATTACATGTGATTTAGCCTTACCAAACACCTCAAACAATTGCCCTTGACTGTTCTTAAAACATTTTTCATTCCTTTCTAACCATAGGAACCATATCCTCGCTAGCAAGCTAAGACGCCAAACTTTCCTCCCAATTAGTCCTTTTCCCCCACCGTGCCACGATAGAAAGAAGCAATCAATTGACTCTGCATCACCTATGCTACTTAGAACAATTTGAAGGAGCAATCCCACAAACCTTTTGCAAATGAGCAACAGATAAAGAGATGATCCACTAATTCCTCATCTTGGAAACACATTAAACACACATTCGGGAGAACCATCTTTCTCTTACGAAGATTGTCTATAGTTGACACCTTTTTTCTACCCACTAGCCAAGCAAGCGCCGCTACCTTTTGGGGGGGGGGGGGTGGGGGGGACTTCACTGAAAATTTACCAGACTTATCTTTCAACCATTATAACGAGTCTGTTTCTGATAACATTGGATGAATTTTAGATAATGGCTCGAGAAGGCCGATGAATTCTTCATTCTCTTCATTGACGTAGGATGCCCTAATTATGATGCATGCTCATGAACACAATTAATTCAGCGGAAATAAAAGACAATAATAATCTAAATATCCAGCTTCAATCATCATAAACTAAGAAAACCACAAGGAAACATGCAATGGAGCGGTCATTCATCACAACCACAAAGTGTGAAATTCAATTATCGCTAGGGTTAGATTCGGCAAAGGATAGAAACTCCCGATCTTGCATGGTCTTAACCCAATCAATCAATGGGGATCACTAGTCCGAGGAATCAAAATGTTTATCAGATTAGGGATTTGAAAATTTGAGGAATTAGGGTTTGAACCAATTTTCAGATTTTGATCACGGGGAATTAACAAACAAGGGATTTAGAACAATGAGAATAAAAGATAAATTACCTGGAAGAAGTTGGAGGGGCACAAAAAGAAAAGAGAAGAAGAAGATCAAGGAAGAAGAAGAAGCACCATGAGAGAGAGGAAGGAGGCAACCAAAGGTTTGCTCTTTTTTCATTAATTAACAATTGATCTCGTATTTAGTGCTCAACCTCTTAAATAACCAATAAGAAAACAAGAAAATACCAAATTAACCCTAAAAATAAGCAAAAACGGAAATAAAAAAAAATAACTAGCGCGGAAGGTCGGGCGCTCGGTCGGTCGTCCGAAGTAGGCCGAAAATCTCCAGTGAGTTTCGAGCGCCCGATAGGCAAAGTTCAGGCGCCCGATCGAAGGCAGTGAAAACTGTTCAGTGGGTCTTCTTCGTCCTACACACGTCCTCCCAATTTGGGTCCTTCAATGTATCAAATCATGTGTGTAGGGTCTTCAATGCTCTTCAATAGTCGCCTAGCCACGAGAAAGATGCTTGTGGCGTGCGCTTTCTTCGCTGATAGACTTTACATGGTCTTGTGTCCTCATCAACTCCCCTCAGGTGAGAAAAACTCGACTTCGACGAGTTAAAGCTGTTGTGACGCTCTAGCGAATCTGGATCAATACTCTGCAACTCCTCTTCAGTCAACCACGTAGATTCTAATGGTGGTTTGCTCTTCTACTTGACAAGGTACCTTTGGAAACCTCCATCTCTCATAGAAACTATTTCTTCATCCACAATTTCTTCAATCTCTTCTTTACGAATAATAGGTGGAGGGATAGGTGGAGTAAGTTGTGAAGAAAATTCAGATAATGGCCATGAAAGGGACAATGGATCAATGATAGGATTAGGAGAACGGACTAGATCCTCCACATTAAAAGTTGGATTAATGCCTATTTCAGATGGAAGGTTAATCCGATATGCGTTGGACCCAATTCTCTGCAATATCTTGAATGGTCCAGTACTACGTGCTTGTAATTTCTTAGTAGAACCCTGTGAGAACCGCTCTGGCCTTATCCTCACTATCACGTAGTCTCCTTCTTGAAAATCTTGTGATCTATGATGACTATCAGCTAAAAATTTATAATTATCATTGCTTTGATTAATCCACTGTCTAATATGTGTATGCAAATCATGGATGTGTCGTGTGAATGCATCGGCCGACTCTGAAGATCTTTGGGTGACAGACATGGGTAAGAGATTTATGGGCATTTTAGGTTTGTAACCATTGGCAATTTTAAATGGACTCATCCTTGTTGATCTATTAACTGACCCATTATAAGCAAACTCAGCGATAGGTAGGATTAAGTCCCAAGTTTTAACGTGCTTACCCACTAGACAACGTAGAAGATTTTCAAGACTTCGATTTACCACCTTAGTTTGTCCATCTGTTTGAGGGTGGTATGCAGTAGAAAACCGTAAACGAGTACCCATCATGTGCCAGTGTCTTCCAAAAATAGCTAGTAAACCTAACATCACGGTCAGACATTATGGTCTTAGGCAAACCATGAAGACTCACCACAACATCAAAAAATAATCGAGCGATATGAGACACATTTGACGTTTTCGAACATGAGAGAATGCGCTATTTTAGAAAAGCGATCCATAACAACAAAGATGGAATCGTGCTTTTTGATTGTCTTGGGAAGTCCCAGCACTGAAATCCATACTAATGTCCTGCCATAGAGCCTGTGGCACTGGCAATGGCGTATATAGCCCAGTATTTTGCTTTCGTTGTTTTGCCAGCTGACATGTACGACACTGCCCTAAAACTTTGGCTACGTCTCGTTTGAGACTTGACTAATAAAACGATCCTCTACGAGGGCAATTGTCTTATCATGACCAAAGTGGCCAGCTATCCCTCCTGAATGAAGCTCCCAGACAAGGAATTCACGAAGAGACATATGGGAAATACAAAGTCAGTCTCCCTTAAGAAGGAAACTATCTTTAAGCACATAATCACCCGTGCCATGCTGATCACTAGAGAGTGACGCATAAGTGTTCCCAAAATCAGGACATATGGGATACTCATCTTTCAGTTGCTCAAATTCGACTACCTCTACACTCAAGGAGTTGAGTAACGCCACTCTTCTACTAAGGGCATCTGCTGGTTTGTTTTCGACCCCGGCCTTGTGTTTCAGGATGAACGAATATTCTTGAAGAAACGCTACCCACTTCGCGTGCCTGGGGTTGAGTTTCTTCTAAGAATGTAAATATCTCAAGGCCTCATGGTTTGAAAACAAGACGAATTCTTGCGGTAGGAGATAGTGATGCTAATGTCTCAGGGATTACACTACCGCATAGAACTTCTTGTCATAAGTGGAGTACTTCTGCTTTGCCTCATTCAGTTTTTCACTGAAATAGGCTACTGGATGACCCTCTTGGCTCAACACTCCACCTATATTAACACCATACGCATCACACGTCACCTTAAAGACTTTAGAAAAGTCAGGTAGACACATGACAGTAGGTTCTACTGTCTTGCCCTTAATTTCCTTAAAAGCCTTGACTGCGGCTTTGGACCACATGAATTCTCCCTTTTTCATGCATTCAGCAATGGGAGCCATGATCGTGTTAAATCCCCTAATGAACTGACGATAAAAAGTTGCTAAGCCGTGAAAGCTTCGCACCTCGTGAATGTTCTTCGGTTTTGGCCACTTAATTATGGCCCTGGGGTCTGTGCGCATTCTTTCTAATGATACTATAAATTTTAAGAACACGACTTGACTAGACATGAACATACATTTTTTAAAATTAGCATACAACTTTTCAGTCCTAAGGACGTTACAGACTGGCTTCAGATGTTCAAGGTGTGATTCCTTAGTGGTATCATAAATAAGAATGTCATCAAAATACACCACTAGGAATTTTTCCATGAACGGTCTTAAGACTTGTGTCATCACCCGCATAAAAGTACTGGGCGCATTAGTCAAGCCGAAGGACATGACCATCCACTCATAGAACCCATCTTTCATTTTAAACGCAGTCTTCCACTCATCTCCTGGGTGTATGCGGATTTGGTGATAACCACTATTGAGATCAATTTTGGAGAATATGATGGACCTCGCCATCATGTCAAGCATATCATCAAGTCTAGGTATGAGAAACCTATACTTGACGGTAATTTTGTTTATGGCACAACTGTCCACACACATGCGCCACGTGCCGTCTTTCTTTGGTGTCAACAATGCGGGCATGGCATATGGACTCGTACTGTCTTGGATAAAACCCTTTTGCAGAAGCTCATCAACTTGCCTCTTCAACTCTGCATGCTCTGCAGGGTTCATGTAACGACCCGAGATTTTCGACACTCGTGTATAACACGACGGCCGAATTCCCAAGTAATTTATGGAATAACTAATTTTTCAAATAATAAAATATAGCATTCAAGCACAATGGCGGAAACAATTATCATCTTATTCTATCAAACTTACTACGTCATCATTAATGTTTAAATAAGGGAACCAATCAATATCCATACCGATTAATTAAAATACAAAACCATGTCTTCTCTTGAAGACTTATTACAATTCCATAAATGTATCAACTACTCAAAAGAAATATTTAATAAATGATAACATCAATTAAGTTTATCTAACATCGTCATCCGCCATATGATCGTACGAACCATCGAACTCTTTTCCTTAAAAATCGAGTTCAATACCTGGATCTTCACCTGCATCATCTAAATTGTGTTTGGGATAGCGTTAAACGCTATCATAGTGGGGAATATTTCGTCCAAGACAATCAAGAATAATAATAACGGTACAGAGTAAACGCAAGTAGTATATTATCATTTAATCAAATCAAAACAACCAACTAAAAATCTTTGTTAATGCGATGCATAGAATGCATGCTCTGGCTAAGGCACCCTGGCTAGAATCACAATCCATGAAATGGGAGACTCCCTGTTACGACTTCATGCTAGCCACTAGTCACCAGAGGTTCCTGGGACGCACAAGCCCATAGTTTTGCCTGACCACGTGAGAAATGGGACGCTCATAGCCCAAATCTACACGTGACAGTGTACGGGAGAAGTAGGACGCTCTAGCCTATTCTCAATTCTGTACACCCACATGGAGCCAAGTGAATGCATGACTTTAGTTTCACCTTTATTTAAGTGTTTTCGCATACAACCGATTTGAATAAAACTCAATGGTCACCATGGGGAGTCGCAAGCAATCCAGCATAGGCCGACAGCACGGGATTATTGTCCATAGCACCAACCTCGGCTCATGAGAATTTGTATACCATTAGTGTCCACTCATTGTCCCGTTTTATGATTTCATCATGTCCCAAAAAGCTAATGTTGTACATCATGACCAAATTTATTAAAATACCCATGTAATGTAAATGGATCCAATCAAGCATCATGTACATGTAAGGATCCATTAACAAACAATCACTTTATTCTCTCAGTTAAGTCCAGATATATTCTTCCATCATGGACACCTCTCACGGGTTCCATCTCTCTACATCGAATAATTTTACCAACTTAGGGACAAAGAGTATACAATAATGGGATGTCTATATGATGATCTTATACACATCTTTCATATCACAATATGAAAATTAATCTTACTTGTAATACATGGACTAAGAAGATAAGGGCATAGATTTCAAAAAATAACACAAATACACATGCTTCTTAGTAAAAAATCTAAACAAGGAATCACATCACCATACAATGATATTCATTACAAATCTCACATCAAACTTCATGTTATATGGATAAGCAATTCAAAACAAAATAACTTCACATGCCACAAAAGAAACTTATGATAATCGTGGTATTATTAATGAAAGGCTTGAAGGAAAATCCTCACCTTAGGATGGACTTAGAAGAAGAGGGTTGTAGAAGATCCTAGCCGCTGGAAAAATATGAGAAAGAACTATCTTCTCTTCTCTTCTCTCTCTCTCTCTCTCTCTCTCTAGGGCATGGAGGCTAGGGTTAGGAGAAGGGCTTGGAGGTGCGTAGTAGAAATATGGAGAGGGATGTGCGCGCGAGGTCTTGTGTAACAACTTCTTGATGTGGGTTTCTCAAATCTCAATATTCAGATGATCTATGATCAATTCCAATCTGTTCATCTTATCAAGCTCGAAGAGTAGAGTCAGAATACGTAAATTTCTTGATGATCCACATTCTAGATTGGCCGATCCTTGAAAATGGCCTAACGGGTGCTAAAATGGGCTTGATCTCAATTAACAGTCTACGCTTGATGATCAGGGCCCAAATTTTGAGAAAATATGTAGTCATGATAGTCAAACAATTGTACAAAGTTTAGTGGTTGATTGATGGTGAGAAATGCCTAGATACGAAATTTCAACTTTTTGTGAAAAAGGAAGGGGCTGGCTTTATGGTTCAACGGTGTAGGATTATAGATCGGGGTTTAAATTTTGTATAAACTCGTAGTCATATGAGTATGATAGGTAGTCCAAATTTGAGAAGCGATTGATGGTGAGAAGTGGGTAAATTGAAAGGTTCAGATTTAAAAAAAGGTGGTAACTCATTAATTTCTAAAACGGGATAGCTTCGCGCATAAGAAAGAGGCTTATAAAGGTGGGGCACTCCAATCACACTATTGGTCCATGATAAAGACGATCCAAGTCACTCATATGAAGAGAAATATTCGACTACGACTAACCATCTACTTTCCTCACTCGATGGACATGAAAATCAAGAGTTAAGGGGCTAATTTGACAATTGAACCACTTCTACTATGATTTAAGGGTTGAAATTTGATGTGTATGGTTAATATGTGCCCAAAAGCTTAAATCCAGGGTTTTGCGTGAAATTGATCGTCAGAAACTATAATGCTTAAAAATGGCATCTTAACTTAAGTTTAACTAATAACATTTTCGTAATTATCTGAAAAGTGCATGATTTTTGAAATCTGATCTTTCTACGATGTTTATGGGATCATTCTAAGCAACTTTTGTAAAGGGTCCCCTATCGGATCTCCTACGGATGTCCCGCTATTCGCAAATCAACGGTAAATGTACGATAATTAATAAAAATAAATTAAAAATAAATTTTCAAAATTTTCAAATAAATCTCGAAAATCTGGGGCGTTACAGTTCATCCTGTGGTGAGGAAGGTTCAGTAGAGTCGACTTTTTATAAATCTCGAAAATGCATGATAGGGGCTCTATCAATTCTTTTTTATTTTTCACTCAGTGTTGGTCCAAAAGAACTTGGCCTGTTCCACAAGTTTCATCTTTGCAAACTGCATTTGATGGTTTTCTGACATGTCATACCATTGGAAGTGATCCCTGTCAGCAACCCAGTCAAGGAATGCCTTGAGATCCAGACGACCATCAAAACTTAGGGCTTCCACCCTCACATTATTCATCGCACGCTCATCTGGATCGTAGCGGTCTTGATGATCATATGTGGCTTGTGCCTCTCGCATAACGCCACGACTAGTTCCACGATCTCTACCACCATTGTCTCCACGTGTGGGAGCGTGTTCTCCCTTTGGGACGCTTTTGATTGCTCAACCTTAGTCATGGTGGTGATGAGTTGGTTATCTAAGCGAGCGAACTCACGTGATGCAGGACACCCTAATTATGATGCATGCTCATGAACACATATAATCCAGCGGAAATAAAAGATAATAATAATCTAAAAATACAACATCAACCATCATAAACTAAGACAACCACAAAGAGACATGCAATGGAGCGGGCCATCATCACAACCACGAAGTAAGAAATTTAAATAATGCATAGGTTGGATTTGGCGAGGGATGGAACCTCCCGATCTTGCATGGTCATAACCTGAATATCCAATGTGAATCACTAGTCCGAGAGATCAAGGATTTCTCAGATTAGGGAATTGGAAATTTGAGAAGGAATTAGGGTTTTGATTCAATTCTCAAATTTAGGATTCGATGATTGGGAGATAATACGAATAGAGAGAGAATGAAGAATAACTTACCTTAGAAGAATATTAAAAGGGCACAAGAAGCAAAGAGAAGAAGAGGATTAGAGAAGAAGATGAAGTTCCATGAGAGAGAGGGAGGGAGGGGGCAACCAAAGTTTTTTTTTTCTTTTCAATAATCAATAGCATAAAGAAAAAGGTTTAGGGCGACACCCTTATAAAATTCGGAATTAACATAATTACCAAAATACCCTATTAACAAAATTAAAAAAAAAAGACATTCGCACGAAAAAACGTACACACACTGACCCAAAACTTAAATAAGTAAAAATGTATATAATAAACGCAAATCTAAGATGCCCTGATGGCCTCCGATGATGGCACGATGAAAGTGGGCCACAACGAACCAATGGTCCGATCACATC
Organism: Liriodendron chinense; assembly: GCA_003013855.2. Classification (NCBI taxonomy): domain Eukaryota; kingdom Viridiplantae; phylum Streptophyta; class Magnoliopsida; order Magnoliales; family Magnoliaceae; genus Liriodendron; species Liriodendron chinense. Next base: position 2,377,574 of record PVNU02002850.1, read on the forward strand.
ATTATCGCAATCCAACGGTCCGATCATCCCCTCCAAGCAACTTACACATGTTTCCCAAGGTGGGGTCTTCTCAAATGTCTCGGACTACATGTGTAAGGTCTTCGATGCTCCTCAAGTCGTCACGAATGATCTAGGCCTGTCATCATCGAGCCATAAAGATATAGGTGTCACTCGACTCCTATGCTGATAAACCCTAAAAGGCCTGATGTCCGCATCATTCTCTTTGTCTGAGAAGAACTCGACTTCGACGAGTAAAAAGTTCTTGTGGCGCTCTAGTAAATCTAGGTCAATGCTCTGTAACTCCTCTTTTGTCAACCATGTAGATTCTGACGGTGGTTTATTCTTCCATTTGACAAGATATCTTTGGAAACCTCCATCTCTCATGAAAACTATCTCTTTATTCACAATTTTCTCTTTGCGAGTAATAGGTGGGGGAAGGGGTAGAGTTGGTTGTGAAACAAAATCAGAGAATGGCCACGAAAGGGAAGAATGATCAATGGTACGATTAGGGGAACATACTAGATCCTTCACATTAAACGTTAGATTAATGCCTGTTTCAGGTAGAAGGTCAATCCGATACGCGTTGGACCCAATTCTTTGCAATATTTTGAATGGTCTAGCACTATGTGCTTGTAATTTCTTAGCGGTGCCCTGTGAGAATCGCTTTAGCCTTATCCTCACCATTACAGTCTCCTTCCTGAAAATCTTGTGATCTACGATGAGAGTTAGCTGAATATTTATAACTGTCATTGCTCTTATTAATCCGCTGTTTAATATATGTATGCAATTCATGAAAGTGTCATGCAAATGCATCGGTTGACTCTGAAGACCTTTGGGTAACAAACATGTGTGAAATTAAAGGATGTTTTGAAAAAGCAACGGACTCGAAATAAACAATCCTATGGAAATAAACAACCCTATGATCTAGAACTTGAAAAACTGTAACAAAAGGACACTTACCATGGGTGACACATAACTTATTATTCTTTAAGATTCCATGGGTCCACTCTAACTGATAGAGGTGTTGATTCTCATTATAAGTATTATAAACAATGATGATTTTTAGGTAACCCAACACTTGAGAACACACACTATTAATACCAAGTCTAGAGTAGATCTTGGCATCAACCATTATGTCGAAAATGTCATCAAGATGCGGTATAGGGGCTCTGACCATCATATCCACCATGAAGTGAGTACGTCGTAAGGTGGCGTGACACTTGACCGAAGCTTTGTGGACGGCCAGGATATGCCCACTTGTGTGCCATATGCCATTGTTCTTGGAAGTGAAAAGGGCAGGCATGGCATACGAAACAAAACTCAAACTCAAACTTTCCTTATTGAATTCTTCCCCGAAAAGTTTATCAAATTGATGCTGTATTTCTGTATTTTCTGTGGGGTTCACCTGGTATGGAGGAAACCTTGATAGGACCGACCCAGGGACAAGATCAATTGTGTGCTGAATGTCCCATTTGGGTGAAAATTTATCCTATAAATTATCTGGTGGGATATCACAAGCCATGGGGGTGTCTACCATCATATCCTCATTAGCAATGTTGTCAAATCGTGAATCGTATCATGAATCATAATCGGGTCTAAATCGTATCGTATCGTAAATCATATCGTAAATCGTAAGATTTTTTCAGATTTTCATAAACATATCATTACAAAATACAAAAAAAATTGTAAATAAATCAGAAAAATTAAAAAACATATTACTCATCCATTTTCTCATGAATATGCTAAAAAAAACAATTTAACCATAGCATGATTCTCGTAATTAATTGTATGTCTGTATCCTTGTATAAATGTATCATTGTGTTGTATCATGTCATAATTAAGTTAAAAGAAAAAAAAACCCTTTTCATATATCCCATCCCATGTACATGTAAGTTTTCTGTATGATTTCAAAAACTAACCCTTTCCCATCTCCATTTACATGTATAATTATATATTCACTTCATCACTTGTTTGTATTAAGAAAACAAAAAGTTTAAACAAATCTAGTATTCGTCGACCGTTACGCCTTCATCATATCATCCTCATCATCAATGGCATCAACATCAGTAACATTATCTTCATCCTCAGAATTTGACATTGAAATAAACTCTGCTTCCTCCTCTTCTACCGCTTTCGCTTTCCCCTTCGCTTTACTTTTTATTACAAGTTTTCTAGGACCTATGAAACAGTTTACGAATATTGCATTATGCTTATTGCTTATTAGTTTAGCAATTAGCAATTAGCAAGTAGCAATTTAGCATAACTAAATGAAAGTAAACTATTAGTTTAGCAATCTAACCACGTCGCCTATCTGGTCGTGAGGTAGACGCGCCTGCACTTGGCACATCCTCCAATCCCTCAACGAAGCATTCACCCATGTCCATTCAGGTGTTATCTGTAGGAAGGGTAGGATCCTCATTCTCAGTGATCCACTCATCATCGGATTCCATATTCGATAAGTAGATAAGATCAAGCACTTGGTCTTTCTCTCTCTTTACATGTCGGACTTCAAGCTGGAGACTTCACAAAAACCAAAGCGTTCAATCTTTGCTGCTCGAGTTTATTTCTTTTTTTCGAATGTATCCGTAATGAACGTGGAATTTCATAAGAACCAAAGGTACTACATGTGAATTCATAAGATAAGCAATGAATTCAATAATTTCTCACCTGTTCAAAAGTGCTCTAGTTGCGCTCACAACCAGTAGCACTACATGTCAAACTCAAAATACGGATCGCAAACTTTTGCAATTCAAGACACTCATCTCTGTAAGTCTCCCACCACAAACCTACGAATCAATCATAGATAAATATATAAATAAACTAAATAATCTAAATAACTATTTAGTTACTTTAGTAACTTTACTTAAAGACAAGCACAAGAATTGAAAAATTACCTGGTTGTTTCGTCGTTCTTGTTAATTTTGCAGTCTCTTGTCTAAACAATCCATAGGCCTTTTTTAACTTCTCCATTTGTTCATCAATGATCACCCGTTGCCTTGAATCCGAGATCATTCTTTCAATACAATCATATAGTCCTGTTTTGATTTCTAAATCCGGATCGAAACTATCATCATATTGAAATCTAGGATTTAGAAAGTAAGTCGCTGCATGTAAGGGCCTATGTAGCTGGAGATTCCACTGTTGGTCTATAATGTCTCATATAGCCGAATTCCTCTTTTTCACCTTTCCTAAGTTCTTTACTATCGATTCTTTTGCTCGATCCATTGCTTTATAAATATATCCCATGGCTGGCCTCTCATCTGAATCAACTAGTCGTAAAACTTTAATCAATGGGAAAGTGGTTTTCAAGCAAAACTTGATAGATTGCCAAAAGTCAACATCGGCCAATACAATGTCTTGAACATGCTTCTCTTTTGTGGTCTTTGAGAAGTTGTTACCTTCCCAATCTTTTGAGGTAAACATCGACCTCAAGCCAATCTTATTTTCATGGATGCTTTTTAAAGTTAAGTAACACGTCGCAAATCGTGTTATCGCCAGTCTTGTCAACTCTCCATTTGTATGTTTCCTCATTAGGCTCAAGACCCAACAATGCTTGTAGATGTAGACCGTTATAGCCCTTGCCTTTGCCACGGTTTCAGAATAAACTTGTAGTTTTCCAATGTCTGCAAGCATAAGATCTATGTAGTGGGCCGCACATGGAGACCAAAACAATGTCCTCTTTTCCATCAACATTTGACCTGCTTAGACATAAGCGGATGCACTATCTGTAACAACTTGAACCACATTCTCTTCACCTACCTCATTTATAATAGATTCAAGTAAATGTAACAAATTGTCTGCATTTTTTGAAATATCAGATGTATCTATTGATCTTAAAAAAACTGTACCACTTGGACTATTTATCAAATTAGTAATAGACCGATTCATGCCATCAGTCCACCCATCTAACATCACGGTGCATCCAGTCTTTGCCCATTCCTTCTTATAAACCTCGATTGATTTTTCTATCGAGTCAATGTTGAGCTCTTAATTGTGCATATTCTAACCCCAATTCATCACTCATTATGCACGGTTTATATATTTAAAGACTAATCTAATGCATGGATTTGTGATTGTAGGAATGAGAGGGAGACTTTACTAATTCATAGTCAAAAGAGTCACTTTGTATGCATTGAAGATTAACATAATAAGTGACAAAAGGTGGAGGAAAGAAGGAGAAAGAAAGAGAAAAAAATATGGAAGACCTGTCCTAAGACCTGTCTCAAGACTTGTCCCAAGACCTGTCCTAAGACCTGTCCCAAGACCTGTCCCAAGACCGGTCGCTAGACAGGTCTACACAGCTAGACCGGTCGCTAGACAGGTCGAGAGTAGTCTAGAAAGACAAAACTCACTGGACTGTTTTTGAGGTTTTGAGACCGGTCGTGCGACCGGTCGTCCAGGAGCTCAGATCGGTCGTGCGACCGGTCGTCAGCGTAACAGCTTGTGCGTGAAGCTCCGAGTTTCTCTGCGCAATTGCGTATTTCCTTGCGCAATCTGGAATCTTCCGCGCCAATCTATAAAAGGGACTTTTCCTCTTCATACCGAGGCATGCTAGGACGTGGGGATTGCTTGGGAGATGGATTCTACTTCAAGTTTTCTTAGTTTTCTTCCTGTTTTAGTAGTTTTTATGTTTTTGAGGCTTCTAGTTCAAGGATGTTAGAGATGAACTAAAACCTCTTAGCTAGGGCTAAGAGGTGAAGCTTTTGATTTGTTTTTTATGGATTGATGCAACCTAGGTTTTCTTTTATGTTTTAATTGAAGAATTTTAGTTCAATATGAGTTTGAATCAAGTACTAGTTTGGTTTTACTTTGATCTCTTGATGACTCCGGACTCATGTGATTCTTAGTGATTCTAAGCTTGGTAGCTTACTATCTGAGCATTGTTTATGCTTGTGTAGTTCATTGATCTATCATCGACTCCGGGCATGGCAGACCCTTTGATTGCCTTGTGTACAATGGCCCGATCTTCATGTGGGAACTTGTTCAACTAAAGTTCTTATCTTTTTATTATAATCTGAAATAGCTGTTTGCTGATTGATTTTGATTTAATTAGAGTTCTAATCATTAGTTGTAATCAAGTCTAGTGACAGGATTTGATGAAAGCTATGGTTGTGAATCTCAACTAGATTGGAAAGAGGCTTGGCCTACACAATTGAGTGTGCCCAAGGCCTGAGTATTATTGTGGGAATCGAATCAATGAATGAGCAACTGTTTTAGATAATTGTTGATTGATCCGCTCTATATTCCGATCGGATAGAGATATGAATTCGATTCCGATTGAGTTATGTGAGATCTAGTTGTGTTGATGCATTGAAACTTATCAAAAGTGGACTCTTGGCGCTCTAGTGCCTTTTTAGATTGATATTACCTTACACATTCAAACCCAAATCATTATTTTCCAGCTCTAGTTCTTAATAAAATCTTAATTATTAGTTGTTTTAGTTAAATTCTGAGAATACCTATTCATAAATCTCTGTGGGAACGATACTCGGTCTTTCCGAATTATTACTACTTCGCAACCCTACACTTGGGGAGTGAACAGTCAACTTCCATTTTCAAAAATTTATTCCTCACTTAATAATATGACGGTAGCTTCAACCCTGGCCTAAATGAAGCACTAGCTTTCATCATAGGTGCAAAAAATGGACTCTTTACAAGATTAAATGGTAAAGCATTTGCATATAAGAATCTACAAATCAAAAGACATACATTATCTCGATCTCCCCTCTTCTAAATTTTGTTAAGAGTGGCTTGTTGCTTTTCTTTTGGCCCACCTTTTCTTGCTACAAAATCATCCATAGTCCTTTTTCATTTTCCTCCAATTTCTTCCACGTCTTCAATAATGGGAACTCTTTCAACATCGTATGCTTGCTCTTCTTGTTGCTTCTTCTCATTGGTATTACCCTCCAACAACCTCTTGAATTTTTCGGCGACGTCATCACTCACTTGACTACATAAAGCAACATTTTTCTTAGTTCGGGCAAGGTGATGTTTCATTCGAAACACACCTCGCCAATAACTCTTCCCACAAAAATTACATTTAAGATGAAGATTATTGTTCCCATCTACCTTCGAACAATACTCCCATGTAGGGTCATTATCCTTCAACTTCGACTTCTTTCCCATCTCCAACACTCCAAGTTGAATCAATACCAAAACCTACCTATAACTATAAGAAACAAGTCAAACATGAAAATGTTAAAAATCATTAAGAGTCTTTATAAGACATGAACCAAATGATGTTTTATTTAAAAAATTCAAGAAAGAAAAAAGAAAAGAGTAAACAAGGAAAAGATGAGATATTCTAATGTAGGTGGTGTGTGATTGTGTCTTGTATTATGTTTCTTTAGACCTCTAAGTGCAACCCCTACAAAAGGGAGGGGGAGGGGGGGGGAGGTCTCCCCCCACTATTCCGAGCCGGGGGGGTCCAAGCATAAAATCGAGAAAAATTGTAATTGTAAAATCGCACAGTTTGAAGAAAATAAAAATGAAAGATTAAAGAAGTAATTTATATGTTTTCATACTTATTTTAATATAGAAAACCAACAAAACAAGCGTTGTTTGATTCCGTTGAACAATGAAAAAGATATGAGAGCTTCTTTCTTCAAGATTTCTTGGCCCCACAATCTCCGAATCTCTCAAATCTCTCTCAAAAGATGTAAAAGAATGTATATTCTAATGAAGGTGGACCCTAAATAGCTTTTAGTAAGTAAAGCCCTAAAAAAATTTGGAAAAAAATGGAAAAAAAAATCGATTTTTTTTCCGATTGTTAACGTCGGTTGTCGAATTGTACGATTCACAATTTCAATCGTACGATTCAGTTTTGGAATAGTACGATTTAGTTAAAATTGCGATTTGGTGATACGATTTGAATCGTATGGCCTTGCGATACGATTTAAATCGTACGATTCAAATCATGAATCGTATAATTTTAACAACACTGCTCAGTAGTCTCTTCTTCAATTTCATTTGTGTTCACCACGGTAAGAGACGTAGATTGGGAGACTGCATCAATCAAATCACACATGACACTTGGAAGTGGTGCGGTCTCAAACTTTTCGACATTTTCATCACTAGCACACACTTCTGCATCATCAAAGATGATGAGTGATGTTTCAATGTCTTCCATTTCATCACTACTGATGTTAATTACAGTAGTCTTCTACTTCATAAACATCATGTTTGGATCCATCCAACTCGCCGTTTACCAAAGCATAATGTTGATCATCTTTCCATAGTCAGGGCTAATCTGGTTGAATACCTCCAATTTGTTGTTGAGATTCTGAAAGGATTTTTTAGAATGGTTTTCAATGTTGTCCAGAGACATCGGGATATGACGGCCAAAGCCTCCAGAATTTGATCTTGATTCATGGTAGTGATGCGTAATCCAAAACCATGTCCAAAACAAATGGGCACATAACAGAGGACTTGTCCTAGGTTCTTCCTAAACTCGACTCTATGGATTGGATGACTCACAATGTGAATGATATGAATCTAACAACAGTGGACTGACAATTATTGAATTAAAACAGAAGACGATTCAGATTTAGAAATTTTCCAAATTTGGAAACTTTTTAAAATTGGAAAGTTTCTAAAATTGGAAACTTTCTAAATCTGGAAATTTTCAAATTAGGAAACTTTCTAAAATTGGAAACTTTCTAAATCTGGAAATTTCCTAAAGCAGACCTAAAAATTAAAACCCTAATTTGGTAACTTGATCTAAACATAACCATGCAAAGCCTATTCTCTGATACCAAATTTGATGCAGGACGCCCTTAATTATGATGCATGCTCATGAACACATATAATCCAGCGGAAATAAAAGATAATAATAATATAAAAATTCAACATCAACCATCATAAACTAAGAAAACTACAAAGAGACATGCAATGGAGCGAGCCATCATCATAACCATGAAGTAAGAAATTTAAATAATGCATAGGTTGGATCCGACAAGGGATGGAACCTCCCGATCTTGTATGGTCATAACCCGAATATCCAATGTGAATCACTAGTCCGAGGGATCAAGGATTTCTCGGATTAGGGAATTGGAAATTTGAGGAATTGGGGTTTTGATTCGAGTCTCAAATTTAGGATTCGAGGATTGGGAGATAATAGGAATAAAGAGAGAATGAAGAATAACTTACCTTAGAAGAATATTAGAAGGACATAAGAAACAAAGAGAAGAAGAGGATTAGAGAAGAAGATGAAGGTCCATGAGAGAGAGGGAGGGAGGAGGCACCAAAGTTGTTTTTTTTTCTTTTTTTTCTTTTCAATAATCAATAGTATAATGAAACTTTTTTAGGGCAACACCCTTATAAAATTCGGAATTAACATAATTACCAAAATACCCCTACTAACATAATTTTAAAAAAAGACATTCGCACGAAAAAATGTGCACACACTGACCCAAAACTCAATAAGTAAAAATGCATATAATAAACGCAAATCTAAGATGCCCCGATGGCCTCCGACGATGGCGCGATGAAAGTGGGCCACGACGAACCAACGGTTCGATCACATCATCATTGTGATCCAACGGTCTGATCATCTCCTCCAAGCAACTTATACATGTCTTCCCAAGGTGGGGTCTTTTCAAATGTCTCGGACTACATGTGTAAGGTCTTCGATGCTCCTCAAGTCGTTACGAACGATCCAAGATCGTCATCATCGAGCCATAAAGATATGGGTGTCACTCACCTCCTACGTTGATAAACCCTAAAAGGCTTGATGTTCGCATCATCACGCCTTTAACTTGTTTCTAAAGTGGTTATCTTTTATATCAATTGAGCAAGTTGCTCAGATAACTGGTCGTTATTCATGGTGGGTTGAAGTTCAAAGCCTCTACCTCTTCTCGTGGGCATACAAGTAAAACTCGAACCAAATTCTACCCAACTTGACCACTATGGATATGCAACTCACAAGATGAATGCGATGGATGTAAACTATGATGAAGTGACAACTACTGACTTAAAACAGAAAATTACTCAAATCTGAAAATTTTCCAAATTAGGGAACTTTCTAAAATTGGAAACTTTCTAAATCTGGAACTTTCCTAAAACAGACCTAAAAATCAAAATCCTAATTTGATAACTCGATCTAAACAAAACCATGCAAGCCTATTCTCTTATACCAAATTTGACGTAGGATGCCCTAATTATGATGCATGCTCATGAACACAATTAATTTAGCGGAAATAAAAAACAATAATAATCTAAATATCCAGCTTCAATCATCATAAATTAAGAAAACCACAAGGAAACATGCAATGGAGCGGGCCATTCATCAAAACCACAAAGTGTGAAATTCAATTATCGCTAGGGTTGGATCTGGCGAAGGATAGAAACCCCCCGATCTTATATGGTCTTATTAACCCAATCGATCAATGGGGATCACTAATCCGAGGAATCAAAAGGTTTCTCGGATTAGGGATTTGAAAATCCGAGGAATTAGGGCTTGAACCAATTCTCAGATTTTGATCACGGGGAATTAACAAACAAGGGATTTAGAATAATGAGAATAGAAGATAAATTACCCGGAAGAAGTTGAAGGGGCACAAGAAGAAAAGAGAAGAAGAAGATCAAGGAAGAAGAAGCACCATGAGAGAGAGAGAGAGAGAGAGAGAGAGAGAGAGAGAGAGGAAGGAGGCAACCAAAGGTTTGCTTTTTTTTTTTTTATTAATTAACAACTAATCTCGTTTTTAAGGTTTAACCCTCTTAAATAACCAATAAGAAAACAAGAAAATACCAAATTACCCCTAAAAATAAGCAAAAACGGAAAGAAAAAAATTACTTGTGCGGAAGGTCAAGCGCTTGGTCGGGTGCCTGATCGGTTGCCCGATCGGTTGCCCGAAGTAGGGCGAAAATCTCCAGTGAGTTTAATTTTTATCTCCCACTCATGCATCATCCTAAAACCTAATTTGCTTCCCATTTACCAAATAGAATCCCACCTCTTCCCAAACTTTTTTTCTGATGCCATAGATTTCTAAATATATGATGATCTATATAGTGATGATGACCTAATCCATCTTACCCTTCTCTTCCACCCCATATTTCCTACTAATCAGTAATCACCTCCCTCCATTGAGATCCCTCTTCCACCCTAAACCTCCACATCCATTTTCCTAGCAAAGCTCAATTTGTAGTTTCCAAACATTTTAATCTAGCTCCCTATTGATCTCAGGGTTTGCATACCTTTGCCTACTTCATGAGATGAAATTTATGCTCATCTCCCTCTCCCTTCCATAAAAAAATCCCTCATCTTTTCCAATTTTTCCAACATTGACTTTGGCAATTTGAAAAGTGACATGAAGTATATTGGAAGATTCGACATTGTTGCCTTTATCAAAGAGACTCTTCCACCCAAGGATAGATAGTAAGACCTCCATTGGGACAACTTTCTTTCAAATCTTTTAATCACCCTATCCTATAAATATTTCGCCAATCTTTCAATGCATAAAGGAAGACCAAGGTAAGTGGATGGAATAGATCCCTCCTTGCATCCAAAAATCCTAGCATAGGCCCCTGCCTCCTCCTTTGAAATGTCCACCCCCAAGATCTCACTCCTCCTAATATTCACCTTTAGCCCTAATATCGCCTCAAAACTAATGATTACCGATTAAAGATTTTCCACCTTTTGAGCATTCGCCTCGCAAAAAAGAAGTGTCATTTGTATACTGTAAATGAGAAATTTGGAATTTTGAGTATCCACCCCAAGGCCTTTCAACAAGCCCACCTCTACCCCTTTGTCCAACATCCTTCTGAAGTCCTCCATAACAACTACAAACAAATATGGGGAAAAGGGATCCCCCCCTTGCCGTAAACCTCTAGAAGCTGAGAAAAAACCATTCGAGGAACCATTGATCAATACTGAGAATTTTGCAGATCTCATAGAAGCCCGAATCCAAGAACACCATTTCCACCCACAACCTATTTGACCCTAGTATATAATCTAAGAAATCCCAATCCACATGATCATACGCTTTTTCGATGTCTAACTTACATAATATCCCTTTTGAACCACTCTTATTGCAAGAATGAATACATTCATTGTCCACCAAAGACTATCCAATATCTGCCTACCTTCCACTAGTGTTTTAAATAGCGCGTAGCGTTCAACCTTCTATAGCATGTCGTGTAAGCTACATGATACCTCTATTTTTAATTAAAATAAAAGGAAAAAAAATGATAAACAGTAAGAATAAATATAAAAAACAACATTTTTTTTTTAAATGCTTCCCTTTTCATATAGAAGCATTTTCAAAACAAGTTGTTAATTATCACTCATCAAAAGCCAATCTATTTATATTTAGTTTAAACTAGTTGTTGCGTGGTGGCCCCCATGATGGTTCAATTAACCAGAGAAAACAATAGACAAACATAACATAGAAAACAAGATAACCACAGTCATCATGTGTACCTGCACACTACACTACATAGAACAACTAGTACACTCTACACAAATGGTTGTAGAATAAGCTTTTATTCTACAATATTTCATAGCACCGACCCCCAACAATGAAAAAAAATATGGAAAATAAAATCAAAAGGCACTCTAAATCAATATGAATCAATCACAATAAAATAAAAGTTATTAACTGAGATAAAAACAAAAAAAAAAAATACCTGTGTTTAGCTTTAAATCAATAAAAAAAATGCAAATCTTCAGCTCCATAGCTGTACGTACTTCAAATGGGGAATCTTGAGATTCTCTTTTGTTTGGGCTCCAATGCCCATGAAACTTCAGCCTTAGGACCTTCTCATAGGGCCGATCAATGCCCTAAAGTTTCGTCTCTAATGGTTCCTTGGATTGAGAGAATCGAAGATAGGAAGTTTGGTGGAAAGAGGGGGGCTAGCTGTCAATGGTATTAGGGCATTTGAAAGATGGCTTTTGAAACCCTCTTTCGAAACCTTTTTTTTTTTTTTTTAAACATTTGAGTAAGTATGACTTTGTGAGTTTCAAACCATTCAGAAAACTCATAAATCTTCAACCATACACGTGTAGGCCCTTGTATAGATGGTTAAAATATCTGATATGGATATTATGAACATATATTCTTCATCAACAATAGGACCCACTATTTGGATGGTCTGGATACTTCCAAATCATTGCCATGTGTGAGAAAGATTGGTCACCACCATATTACATCAGCAGCTGAACTAACATAAAAAGAGTTTTTTTTTTTAATAAAACAGGCAGTATGCTGTAGTGTAAGCTATGGATACTACATGCTACAAACTTGTAGCATACGCTACTACATGTATAGCGTACGCAATACAAGAAATGCGCTATTTACTCACGCTATGTAGTGTGTAAGCTACGCTACGTAGCGATGCTATTTAAAACACTGCCTTCCATAAAGGCCCCTTGTGACTATGAAATAACTTCTCCCAAAACTACACGAAATCTAGATGCAAGAACTTATGCAAGAACTTTCGCTAAAATCTTATATGGACCTCCCAAATGGCTAGTGGGTTTAAAGTCTCTAAGACACTCGGCACCTTCTTTTTTAGGAATCACCACAATAAACGTGGTCCCTAGCTTCGACGCAATATATCCTTTCTCATTAAAATCATCAATAAAGCCCAACACATCTCTCTTTACAAGAATCATGGAACTAAAAAAGCTCTTCTCAACGTACTTGTTCCCCACCTAATGAATGGATCCCCCCACTTTTAGTTCTATGTGATCTTCATGTTATGGCCTGCCTTTTTCATGACTTGGTTTTTCCATTGAAGTGTCATATTAGTAGTAAATACAAAGGCTGCATGTGAAAGTTAACATGAAACATTGTATGTGAATATTTCTCTTTATCCATTCTCTTCCCTGCCAATGAGAAAAGAGATTATTGGATATTTGACCAAATAGCATACCCAAGTTTTCAGTTCTGACAAGTAGGGCCTATGGTTTGTGTTATAAGATATCTATGTATAACTGGACATACTATAGCCAGGTATATGGACGGATAAAGTATATCTGTTAAGATCTCTTATAGATCTCTACAGGTCTCCCGCCTCTTCTATATATTCTTTTCATTTGATACTTCGTACCCTACAAAACATCATATACACCAACAGTTTGCATTTGGTGTTGCTTCCCACCATATATGAACCTGTCAGTGACTTGTTTGTTTCTGTTGGATCAATGGTTTCAGGCTGGAAATGGTAGATATAAGAAGCGCAAGCAGCCAGGCCAAACTCATAGGCACTCTGGTCTCAATCTCAGGAGCATTAATAGTCACTCTCTACAAGGGCCCATCAATCAAGGCTTCATCCCCTTCCACCCACCTCCATCGTGATCATTCTGTCCTTCTCTTTCACCAACCTCCTTCCAATTCCTTGACAAAAGAGAATTGGGTACTTGGAGGCCTTTTCCTCGGAACTGCTTCTTTTTCTGCTTCAATATGGATTACTCTCCAAGTAAAAGTCCATAAAACCCACATAAAGCACATATCATTCCATTCAACTTACGAGGATTTACCAATCTGCATTCATGTGTTTTTCAGGCAGCAACTGTTAAGAGATATCCAGCAGAGACTACCATAGTAGCTTTTAACTGCTTCTTCGGGACTATTCAATGTGCAATAGTCTCTCTTATAGCAGAAAGAGACCCAAAAGCTTGGATACTAAGGCCCGATATTGAGCTCATCTCCATTGTATATTCTGTAAGCAAACTGACAAACTCCACTAAGATTTATTGACTTTGGCTAATGTGCACCACTGGGGGACTAGAGCTTAATTTGCACTAGCATGGCTTCTCTGTAGGCAGTTTTTGGGAGTGTGCTTACGTACAATGTTCAAACATGGTGCATGCACAAGAAGGGGCCTGTTTTCGTAGCTATGTTCAAGCCCTTGGGAATTGCAATTGCGGCCATCATGAGTGCCATCTTCCTTGGGGATACTCTTCATCTTGGAAGGTACAGTTTCTCTCACTCTTTCTCCTTTTGTTTTTGTTTCAACAATGGAGAAGGTTAGGCTCAACATCAAGTGCCCTGTCCTACAGGCTGGGCTGGCACTACATGGAATATATGCAATTTGGTGCTTGTCTTTGTAACTGTACATTTTCCTCATGTGTGTGGCCACCTGATGAGTGGAATAGCCTTATTAATGGGCCAACGTGTGTTCAAGGTTGGTCTTATGATTGGCCTGAATCTCGCATACATGTCATTGTTGGCATGTGTGCCGCAATTCACCTCAATCACTTGTATGTGGAATCCCCAATTCCATGTACCATTTCTCATCCTTGGAACATGGATAAAATTATCAGCGATAAGTTCCCACCGTTGGTTGGTCATGGTTTTCATGAGTTTATATAGAGGCCAACACCACAGTTCATAAAGCGGTTGTTGATTCAAGCAAACCCACAAACACCTTATGTACACAACTAAGAACCACAAACTCCATTAAGAATTGTGTGCAACAAAATGAAGGAAAGATAAATAGGAGAAAAATGCACCAACACACAACTATAAACGACAAGAGACAAGATATATGTGGTTCATAATGATGATCTACATCTACGGGCAAAATGGCAATTAAATTAAGCATCCATAAGAAAGGGATTATAATGATGCCAATGGTTACCTCTTCTTCTCACTAACAAACCCTATGCAACTTTCATACTGTTCTTTTCACTGTTAGAAGATGCCTTTGGAGATCACCTTGCATTAGGATTCCAACAAAGAAGAAAAGCCCTTTCTCACCACACCCTCTCCCTCACACTCTCACATGAGAAAACATCTCAAATTCGTTTCCCTCTATTTAGCCTGTATAACTTAGCCCATATGAACGGTGTATGCATACATAGGCTTGGCAATGGGCCAAGCTCGGGCCCGGATTTTGAACTGGTTGGGCTGGGTTTTCAGATTGGGCATATTCAACAGTTTGATTTTGCTAGGCCTAGGTCCACCATTGCAACCTTACACATACATAGATCTTTACTCTATGACTATATTATAAATTTAATAATGATTTTGTTATCATATACTAACAATCTCCACACTAGATAGCAAAATCATTTTCATGCTTTGCTAAGCCACCACGATCACATCATCTTAAAGCTTAGAGAAGTTAGGCTTGGCTCCAACTTCTCTACGTGAACTGTTTTCATAAACATATGTGGCATGTTCTTCTTGGTACCTAGCTTTATCAACTGAATCTTGCCTTCTTTAGTAACTTGCCAAATGGAGTGTGTTAGACCAAAATATGCTTGGTTCTTTTGTTATTCAATCATAGGATTCTTTGACAAATAATTGGTACTCATACTGTCACAAAATAAATTCGTAAGTTTACATCCAGAACCTACTCACTCATTAAGCTCTCAATCAAAATTGTTTCCTTGCAAGCCTCTGTTGCCACCATGTAGTCAACCTCGTTCATTGACAATGTCACCTTCGCTTGTGGCTTTGGCATTCAACTTACTGACCCACTAGAAAAAAGGAATACATACTCTGTAGTTGACCTTCCTTTATCGATATCACAGGCACAATTTGCTTCCACAAAACCATGCATACTTTTAGATCCTTTGTTAAAGGTGATGGAGGAATTACTTCTGCCTCTCATATATCGGAGCACCCATTTAGAAGCCTCTTACTGTGAAAGGATCTGCCGTAAACTGACTTAGCACTCTGACTAAATGTTCAATGTTCGGTCTTGTGCACATCATAGCAAACATCAAGCTTCCAACCATATTCATATAATGTACTTGTGCTATCTACCTTTCTTCTCCTTTCAGCTTGGATCCTTGCTTTGAAGACAACTTGAACTAAGTGTTAACATTATGGGCCACTCGTGGCTTTGGTTAATTGGACATTGGATTGGATGGTTTGGATCACCCAAATGGACTTCAGGTGGGGCTTGTGGGGCCCCCAGTAGTGTGGTGTGTTCAGTCTACGTGTACACCCTAGAGTACCATATCTATGTTGATAAAGAGGGGCCAGCGTTTGCTCTCGCACGGTAGAGAGGTGTGGAGGAAAAGATGTCGGCAGCAAGTTTGTCGATGGGTAGGACGCAACAACCAACCAAACACCCTATAAATCGATACCTCAGTCCCCAAATCTTCCTGCATGAAGGAGCCCTTCCCATTAGCATTATGTGAGGAAGAGGAGGAAGAACTGAATGTGTACGTTCTTGTTCGGCGATTTCTGTTCACCGTTGTTAATGGTGGGAGGCGCCAATATGGGTTACGGGTATTCCTTGTTCGTGATTCAATATATGAGATTTGTGAGATTCAGAATATTGGTGTAATATATGGTATCAGAGACTACATACATCTGGATCGTGGAGCAAGAGCAACTCGACGGTTGGAGTTTCTGATTAATAATGTAAACCCATCACTCATCCAATCAGAACTCATCTATCATGAGAATCATTTATGATGGCTTCCGATTGCTCAAACCCCCCTTGTTTCTTCTTGTTTCTCACTATTACAGTGATGAGATCTCCATGCATTTGGTTTATAGTGTTGGATAAGTCGTAACGGATTCCAGGATCTTTATTAGCATCAAATCTAGGGTATTCAAACGTTTTGAATGCACACCTTGATTGACCATTGGGTGGCTGTTGAGAAGCCTGGAGAAGATGGTTGCACGTTGGTCTTCCGCCTCCTATACTCCCATGCCTGTATGGTCTCCATTGGCAAGAGAAACGTTTATCAAGTGTTTGGAGTTGGGGACTGAATACACCTGTATATAGGTAGAGTGGTTGTGTGAAGAACCCACCTATCACAGGACTCTTCCACTTGCCTACGTCTCCCCAATCCCTTGCGTCCCAGGAGAGAAGTCATTCTCCAATACAACTCTATCTAGAGTTGTATATATTACTTTATGCCCATAAAATTGTGCACGCCCATTAACTGCATGGGTCCCACCTTGATGGTCATGTGATCGATCTAAACCGATCATTGCATTGCTAGATGGAATTATGTCGTATATGGTCCACAATTCCAACATTCTCGCACTTGAGACATTTATGACAATCTTTAATACGCAATGTATTATCTAGTACTTCCTTAAAGAGCTTGAGACTTAACTAAATATTTTAATGGATACTGTGAAGTACCTTGAACTATCTGATCCATTAGAACTATTGACATTGGACCACGACAATCATCACCTCATTTGTCGAGACGAGAGCATGTGCGATCACAAATGCTAACATTCCCAACGACATGGATACTGAAAACATGAGTGTAGAATATGAAAATCTTATGCTAGGTGTAACCCGCATGCATACTTTCAAGTGGTCCAATCATCTCTTTCAAGAGATGCCTATGCCTCATCATAGCCAACCCTAATTCTTCATTTCACCTTATGCATGTACAATGAGTATACTTTAATGAATAGAAATTAAAACTTAAATCGTCAATTATCCTTAATTATTTGGAATGCGTACGCTTCTATGATGTCTGTACTCCCACTGACCCTGAACATCTTTTGAGACAAGATGCAATTATCAGCTGGGGTTTACAAACACTTAATTATTATAGATCCTCTTCTTTTCAAGGAACCTTAGCATATGCTCTTTTGTCCCTATCTTAATTTAGAGGAATACGATACTGCAACGTCTAACTCCTGGCTTCGCGATAGATGTTAAAGTTGTACACTTTGTAAAGAAGAAAGAGGAAGAAAGGTTGTAGAAGGAAGAAAGTTGTGAGAGAAAGGTAGACTCCAAAACAATTCCTACAACCTTTTCTTATTATGCACTTATATGTAGGGTTTCTATCCTTTTACAAAAAAAAAAAAAAAAAAAGCCTCATTAAGGGCATATTAGAAATACACCCTGTTATTTATACAACAAGAATAAATCAATGCTCCAAACTCTCCCTCAAGTTGGTGTATGAATATTCGTCATACCCAAATTGCTAGAAATCTCATGTAGCATGGGAGAGCTAAACGCCTTGGTGAATATGTCAGCTAAACAATCCAGAAGATATCTTTTCCCGAATGAAATGTATGTTAACTTCGATATGTTTGGTCCTTTTGTGGAAGATTGAATCTGATGTAATGTGAATACCTGCTTGGTTGTTGCAATATAGAGGAAAAACTGAAGTAATCGGAAAACCAAGCTCTTCCATAATGGATCTTAGCCACAGAAGTTCACACGCCCCATGAGCCATAGCTCGATACTTTGCCTCTGCATTGCATCGAGATACCGTTGACCGTTTTTTACTCCTCCATATCACTAAGTTGCCACCAACAAAGGTGCAGTATCCAGAAGTAGATTTCCTATCCATTGGGCATCCTCCCCAGTCAGCATCAAAATATCCAACAATATCAACATGTCCCTGATTTGCATAAAGGATACCACGTTCTGGGCATGACTTCAGATACTTCAGTGTACGATGCACAACATCTAAATGGGATGATCTTGGTGAATGCATAAACCGGCTCACGATGCTCACTGCCTGTGTAATATCAGGTATTGTAATAGTTAAGTAAATCATCTTTCCAACCAGCCTTTGATATATATGAGGATCTGTCGGATAGTCACCTTCAGATGCATGTAATGAATGCTTCTGATCCATGCGAGCTGAAGCAGGACGAGCACCAAGTTTACCAGTCTCGTTTAACTGATCAAGAGTATACTTTCTCTGGGATATGAAGATGCCTTTAGACGACCGAGCCACTTCAATCCCTAGGAAGTATCGTAGAGGACCAAGATCTTTAATTTCAAACTCCTTGCTCAACATGTGTTTAACCTGATTAATAAACTTCAGATCATCTCCAGTTATAATAATGTCATCCACATAAACAAGTATAATAGTCCGACCCTCTTGTCGAGTATGGATGAAGACTGTATGATCTGCTTGACACCGCTTGAAACCAAAGGAAAGAACTGCAGCACTGAACCTAGCAAACCATGCTCTTGGAGATTGCTTAAGGCCATAAAGAGTCTTTTTCAGCTTACAAACTTTTCCAGTCTCCCCCTTAAGCTGAAACCCAGGAGGAAGATCCATATAAACCTCTTCGTCTAGGTCCCCATGAAGGAACAAATTTCTTAAGATCCAACTAAAACAGAGGCCAGTCAAGGTTAGCTGCTAATGAAATAATCAGATGGACCGAATTTAGCTTCGCCACAGGGGAGAATGTTTCATTGTAGTCAACTCCATTATGCTGTGTATAGCCTTTAGCCACAAGGCGGGCTTTGTATCGTTTAATGGAACCATCAACCATATACTTAATAGAGAATACCCACTTGCATCCAATGGTACTCTTGCCATCAGGTAAGGAAACAAGGTCCCAAGTGCCATTCTTGTCAAGAGCCGCCATGTCTACCTCCATTGCCTGCTTCCATTCATGAATTGCGAGGGCCTCAAGAACTGATTTAGGAATATATGTGGATGAGATTGTAGCTAAGAAAGCACAATATGAAGGTGAAACTGACTCATAAGAAAGAAAGTTAGAAATAGGATGTAAGGTTGGATGGTGACTTCGAGTGCGAGAAGCAACAGGGAAAGAAAGATTAGCAATGAGAGTAGAATGAGAAGATGTACCTGAAGTAGGAAGAGGAGCCACAGATGTGGGGGCCACTAACGACCCTGGTGGTGGTCTCATATATCTGCGAACATAAATGATCAGCTGCTTGAGTCCCGAGGAGGAAGAAACGAGAGGAGAAAGAATAACTGGCTTAGGCAGAGAGATATGTATCAACATTGCCTGATGAATTTGACATAGAGGAAAAAATGGTTGATCCTCAAAGAAAGACACATCCATGGACACAAAAAACTTCCTCGTAGATGGGTCATATCACTTGTAACCTTTATGCTGAAGAGAATACCCAATGAATATACACTTAACCGACTGATGATCAAGCTTGTCCCTCGAGGGATTTAATGAGTGAACAAAACATGTACACCCAAACACCTTAGGAGGAACAACAAATAATGGACAATCAGGTTTAAGTGTACGAATTAGAATTCCACCATCAAACACACGAGTAGGTATACGACTAATCAAGTAGCACGACATCAGCAAAGTTGTAGACCAGTACCATTTGGGAACCTTCATTCCGATCAAGAGTGAGCGAGTAACCTCCAGAAGATGACGATTTTCCACTTCGCCACTCCATTTTGTTGTGGAGTGTAAGCACAAGAAAGTTGATGATTGATGCCATTTTCCTGGAGATAAGATGTGAAAAGTTTGGAGGTATAGTCCCCACCATTGTTGGAACGAATGGTTTGAATATTACATTCATATTGTGTCTTGATCATTTGATGAAATAATCGAAATAAGCGGAGAAGCTCATCACGTTGTATCATCAAATACACCCAAGTAACACATGTAAAATCATCAATAAAAGTAACAAAGTAGTGAAATCCATCAAGTGACTTAATGGGATTAGGTTCCCAAATATCATATGTATTAACTCAAACTTTTTAGCAGCATGATGGTTACTAGCCGAATAAGAAGATCTAACATGCTTACTATGTTAACACGTCTCACATCTGAATGAAACATCATCCAATGTATTTAAATGCGGAACAAAAAACTACAAAGTTATAGTAGACACATGACCCAATCTTGCATGTTAGAGGGCAACAGACTCCTTATTTGACTCTAAACTACTTGATGTAAAAACAAGAGATCTAGATGGAATGGAAGCACCAGTAGCAGAAATCTCCTCATGACGCAAAAAGTAGAAACCACCACGCTCAAATCCCACACCAATAGTCCTCTTCGTACTTAAGTCCTGAAAGACATAATGAGAAGGAAAAAAGATCACACAACAATTTAATTCCCTAGTAAGACAACTAATAGAGAGATCAAATTGGCATTAAATTTGGGGATGAACAAAACATTTGACAAAGTAAGAGAGGGTGAAAAAGATATAGAGCCAATACATTCTACTGGAGTGGAAGATCCATAAGCTAGATGAACTATACGACTACAGGACGAAGAGGTGAAAGGAAGGAGACAACCATGCGTACCAGTCATATGATCAGATGTTCCCGAATCTATGATCCAAGTTGTTGGAGTGGATGAGAGGCATGGAGAGCAGTACTTGTGGAAGCAACAAACGAGGAGACAATGGGTTGTGATGAGGTGGAGGCAGTGGGACCAGACTGAACCTGAAGCAATTTGAGACGTTGAAGTTCCATAGCATTAGCTCAAGTCATCGTGACAGAGTCGGTAGGATCTAAAGGGTCTGTGTTGTCGAGAGTATCAGAAGTATTTGCAGCCTCATCACACGCCGCAATATGAGCAACAGGGCGGCTATGAAGCTTAAAACATCGTTTGCGAGTATGTCCTGAACGATTACAGAATTTGCACATGTCTTCCATGACCTCGGCCACGCCCTCTGAATGTGGCCCCTCTATGAGCAACGGAGCCAGCAGTGCTATCTTTAGATGGGACTGTAGTAGAGGTAAACACAATCCGCCCCCGTGTCAAGGTTGGGGTTGACATAACCTGCCTGCGAGCTTCTTCAATATGAACTATAGAATAAGCCGTCTGAATTGAAGGAAATGGACTGGTAGCAACCAATTGTATCCTCAATGCCTCATATTCACTGTTTAAACCTGCTAGAAACTTGTACGTTTTAGCTTCATCTTCTTGTGAATTTACAATTTTTGCACTGCGACTGTCTGGTAATTCACCGAGTGGCTGCAAATGACTCGGCTCTTCCCTGCTACTTTTCAAAGCACCAAAATATTCCGTAACTAACAGATCATCTTGAGTAAGAGAATATAGCTATGTGGTCAGGTGGAAGATACAAGGTTTGTTTGAAACACTACCCTAAGTGTCATTTAGGGACTTCCATAAGTCAACAACAGTCTCATAGAAGAAATAACCAGAGGCAATATTTGGTTCCATAGACTTCAGTAACTAGCCTATGACAATGGCATTAGATTCCCAAGCATTATGTTTGGATGAGTCCCCAGATGAAGAAGAGGGCCTCTTCATGGTTCCAGTAAGAAATCTAAGCTTCTCCTTGCCAATTACATACATTCGAACAACCCGAGACCATAAGAGAAAGTTACTTTCATTAAATTTGGTGAAAGTAATCAAAAGTGGCCCCTCAGGACCATGTCCAACTGCCTTGGAATCCATAAATATTGGAAAAGAGATGAAAACGAGGGGAAGGAAAGCCACACAACAACTCAACCAAGTATTAAAAAATGCTGGAGCATACACCGAGCATTTGGTGTATATGTTGGACCCAAAAACACCTAAAAACTGCACAACCAAGCCCCCCTTTTTTGTGTAAATGAGCATCAACGGACTCTAATCCTCCACAAAAGTGCTTCCCTTATGTAGGGTACTTAAAAAGGGTCCACATGCAAGGAGTTTTGCAGATCGAAAAGCATTAGTTTAAGAGAAATCTTGAAAATGGACCGATTTGGGGATTTTTCTGAAAAATCCTAGAAAAATCATAAAAAATCTCAAACCACCTTAAAAAAATCTGAAAAAATCACCATTCAACTCCTT